>CM061748.1:192576361-193776361 GCA_030979885.1 Lolium multiflorum | reverse complement strand
GTTGCGCTGTCGAGACCAAGCTCAGTCGAAGGGCATCGGATAGCCGAGACTGGGGCGACGACACCGGTGTGCCGACCCCGTGGTCGAAGGGCAACGCAAGCCGAGGCCACCCCAGGACGTCTAGGCGGCTCAGTCTGGGCCAGCATGACAGCAACCTCTCCCCGAAAGGACACGAGCCGAGGGCCGGCGAGAAGGCAGGAGATGCAGATGTCCGCCGCGAGAACGTCACGGCAGGCCGACCTCCCCCACTCAGGAAATCACTGCAGGAGGGTGGACACGGGCCACAAGGAGAGGCAGCAGCCGAAGAACCGAGGGTCCAACCTGGACGGGAGGGCAGCCGGCAGGCCCTGTCCCAAACCCGTGGCCTTCACGGCCAGATCCATCGGGGCAGAGGACCAGAACCACCTCCCAGTAGGCCGCTCGACGCCAGGGGCACGACGCGCAGAAGCCAGGACGAAGTAGTGGCGACGGCGGGGAAGACCAGCCGCCGGCGCCCAGCGGCGGTGGCAGCCGAGAAGCACGCAGCAGCCCCGGGCGTGGGCATTACCCGGGATTACCCTAGCCACCCCGGCCCATGAACCAGCCGATGAAGGTGGGCCACTAGGGTGCCCAAGAGGGCCCAGAAGAACAAGACGGAGAGGAACCGAACAAGGAAAGTTTAGAACTAGGACTCTTGTAAACCTAGTCGTACTCGTGCAGATCTATTAGGACCTGGCCTCCTT
Source organism: Lolium multiflorum (assembly GCA_030979885.1). Taxonomy (NCBI): domain Eukaryota; kingdom Viridiplantae; phylum Streptophyta; class Magnoliopsida; order Poales; family Poaceae; genus Lolium; species Lolium multiflorum. The sequence goes on along the minus strand of CM061748.1, from coordinate 193,775,639 downwards.
TATAAGGGCCAGGAGAGGGGCTGCCGAGGGACACAATCAATCTTAGCAGTCTTAGCCACCAAAAGCTTAGAGCTAGGTCACCGTTAAACTTAGCATCTCGATGAGATCTCAGCCGAACTATTCGGCACCCCATTGTAACCTATTTTTCATCATAATCAAGAACAGACAAGCAGGACGTAAGGTTTTACCTCATCGAGGGCCCCAAACCTAGGTAAATAGCTCCCCCCGTTTGTCGCGAACCGTTGTCTCGTGTCGGCTTGGGATTCCATCAACCCTAAGCCCCTATCGGAGGGCATTGCCGAGGAGCTCCCTCGACAATTGGCGCCGTCTGTGGGAAACCTGCTGGCGCAAGATCGGTCATCGGTAGATCCGATCATGTCATCAACATCTTCATCGACACCATCATCACCAAACCTGGGAAGTTCGATTCGATTCGGCTCCGATGAATTCACCCCGCACAACGATTCTTCTCGCTCAAACTTCTCGGATCTACAAGGGAACATGGAGATGACCATCGGCAGCGTCCACTACAACGTCAACGCAGAAGGGATTCTTCAGCTGCTGGAATCACCCACCTCTGGATCAACGAGTCCGAGCGCATCATCATCACTCGACCTGTTGGCTGGTCTGACAGAATCGATGAGTTCACCCGCGCCCTCGACTCCCCGTTCGGCGTCCTCCATGTCAGTAGGATCCGACGATCTCGCATCCTCGGAGTTAACCTCGTATTACTGCTTGAACTGCGACGCCAGGCATGGCCTGGGGTTGAGTGACACACCGTTCATCTGCAATGCCCAATATTCATCGGGAGAAGACAGTGTCGACAGCATCGCCCGAGGAACCACCCGGAGATCGGCACATCATCAGGTTTATGCCGCCAACAACACAGGAAACACAAGGCACGGAGGAGACGGAGACCGCACGCCTCGTTCTAGTAGACGAGCAAGCTTCGAGAACAGCGCCAGCAACCGCGACAGCGATTACACCATCGCAGACGAAGAGTGGGCAGCAGCTAGGGCAGCCGTGCTTAACAACACCCCGCTCCCCGCAGGAACCTCGATCGGAACCTTAAATGCTTACCGCTCTATACTAGAGAAAAACCGGGAGCACCTGTTGAAAGAACAAGCCACCCTCGAGACGTCTATCTGCGGCGAACGCTCCAGCGGCGACGGAGAGCTTGGAAGCGCCTCCCGAAGTACTCATGGGGCAGGTAAGCACCGGTCAAGGCTGTCCAGGCTCTCGGAAGACGACGCTAGAGAAATAACGTCGAACCTAACCAAGTCCTTTATGACCACGGACACCGCGGGCATGCCACGGCCGAAAAACGTTGCGGGAGCAACTGCTAATCTCGCTGCGTACCTCATCAACCAGCGCCCCGAAGGATCCATGGCTCAAGCTCACCGAGGCGCTCTGGAAAGTCTCGCGATATTGGGAAAAAATCTAGTCCCGCCAAAAGAGAAGACCACGGCACAGGCTAGTGGTTCGAAATGTCATGCGAGAGATGCTCGGGATGAAATCACCCAGAGCCGGATTGATAAAGCAAGGCGACGACGCGCCGCCAGGAAGGACGACGACGCGCCGCCAGGAAGGACGACGACAGTGATTCTTCGGATGAGGATCAGGAGTATGATGGCAAACTCAGGGGAGCCGATTGCTTGAGTTACAAAATCCGCGAGACGATGCCACCCAAGAAGTTCAAGCCTACTCCCACCGACGCTGCCAAGTATGATGGGCAGCGGGAACCAAGATCTTGGATAGACGATTACCTGCAGACTGTGATTCTGCATAAGGGGAACCAGATAGCAGCAATGCAGTGCTTGTAGCTCAACTTGAAGGATTCAGCGCGAGCCTGGCTAAGGGGGCTGCCGAAGGGTTCCATTAAATCATGGGACGACCTAGTGGATCCCTTTGTTGCTAATTTCCAGGCAACATACAAGAGACCCGTCGGGATCGAAGAGTTACGCAACTGCCAGCAGAAGCAGAGGGAGTCGATGCGCTCATACATCGGGAGATTCACCAAACTCCTAAACGCTGCCGAAGATGTATCTGTCGACAGAGCAATCGACGCTTTCAGCGATGGCGTCCGACGTGAAAGCTACATAGAAGAACTCGGACGCAAACCAAAACCATTACCAAGCTAATGGAAATCGCCAGCAGCTGGGCTGATGGTGAGGACAATGTGCGAAGACCGCGGCAGCGCAGCGATGATGAAGACGACGACCAGCCGAAGCACGACTCGGGCAGCCGAAGGGATCGACACAAGAGGAGGAAGAACCGCAACTATGACGACAACAACCTGGTAGCCGCAGGATACTCCGATCGACATGACGATCGGTATGACGAAAGAAGAGACGATCGACAAGACAGCAATCGGAACAATTCTGGGAACCGTGGCAACTATAAACCACGGCAGCAGAGGACTCTGAGCTACCCTACGCTGAGCAGATCAACGCCCCCTGTTACCTGCACTCGTATGTCGATTCCAAGGACGGCAAAACGAAGTCGAGTCAAATTCTCAGGGACTGTCGGCATTTTCTCGACATGCACAAACTCATCCAGTAGTCAGGACAGCAACCGTTGCCACCACCACCCCCACCTCCGCCACAGCACCAAGTCCAGCAGGCTCAACCTCATCAACCCAACGAGGCGTTCCCACCACCACGTGGGCAGATGAGCATGATCCACAGAACAGGTGTCTCGAGAAGAGAGATGAAGAAGCTCACCCGAGAGATTAATCTGGCCGAAAGCATCATGGCAAATATCCCTGAGTATGTCGAGTGGTCCTCTCAGAACATTACGTTCAGCCGAGCAGACCACTCGATGACCATACCAAAACCAGGACACGCTGCCCTAGTAGTCGAGGCACAGATAGGGGGATTCAAGATGAGCAAAGTCTTTATGGATGGTGGAAGCGGGTTAAACCTGATTTTCGTCGAAACAATCAAGAGTATGGGGATCACCATGAGGATGCTAGAAGAGACAGACACCTGCTTCCATGGGATCCTTCCAACTGCACCGGGTTACTCTCTTGGCAGAGTTTACGAATGTCGTCTTCGGGAAACAATTTCAGGAAGGAAAAGATCGAGTTTGAAGTAGTGAACTGGGAGTCACAGTATCACGCTATACTCGGAAGACCAGCTTATGCCAAGTTCATGGCTGTGCCACACTATGCATATCTCAAGCTAAAAATGCCTGGGAACAACGGGACAAACATCACAGTATATGGAAGTTTCTCACGCTCGGACAATTGTGATCGCGACTTTCAGAGGATTGCTGTGAAGTTTGGGAGCAAACAAGAAATTATCAAGCCTCCACCCAAGCTGTCGATACGCGAAATCAAGGAGGAGAAACATGACAGGAAAGCAAGAAGAAGACAGCCGACCTTGCCCTTAAAGCTTCGGTAGCAGAAGCCTCGGCAGCAGAAGCTTCGGCAGCAAAAGCTTCGGCAGCAAAGGGTTCGGCAGTTGATGGCACAGAAGGCATAGAAGACAGCAAGACGCTGGCAACCACCGTCCAGACCCTTGGTGAAATCAACAACGCAGCAGCAGCCACTACCGTGGTGAAAAAGGCAGAAGATGAGAAGAACCCCTTCCTTGCTTAAGCAATTTATTAGCATTTAATTTTTTCCCTTTATTCTAAACAGGGCCTTCCTCTTTTCGCCCTCTAGTATCGTGCTTACCTTATTAATGAGAACTCAAGTTTGATCTTTTGTTAAGTATTGCAGTAATTCAAAACGACTAAGCCGCATCACAATGCAACATAGTCCGTGGCAGAAGATCGTGTTTCAGAAAGAAAAGCCTCTACGAGTGCTAAAAGATACAAAACAAACAAGGATGCTAATCCTTCCCTCTGCTATAGATGCCTCTGCGAGTGCCGCAAATAGCGAGAGTTAGAAAATAAACATAATACAACCCATGTTCGATATTTTACCTATGGAAATATCAAAGAACAACGGGCCTATCGGCAGGATCACTGCACCCGAAATATTCGGGAGTGCCTGACGAAACATACATCGGTTGAAAGCACAGTTGCGAATACAACAGGTTTAGCAAAACCTGCAACACGAGCTGATCACTCAAATGTTTTGCTGACCAACGAGTGCACATACATTTAAACGGGCAATTAAGATTTGCTCCTTCAAAACTTGCCAACGGCATTAGCACGGTAAAAAATACATCTACATGTATACACCGAATACAAAGCTTCGGCTAAACAATCTTACACACTTGGATAAAAAACAGCCAGTAAAAACTATTTACAAGGTAATATTAATTCCCGAATTCACCCTTGTGGAGCTTCCCTTTCTTCAGGTACCTGGGAATCCTTCTCAAGCCTGTCGACAATTACATTGGCGGGCAACAATACCTTCGGATACAGTACCTCTAAATCGCCAGTCGCATTGGCAATAGACAGCAGATTTGCTGAAGGATAGCGTGCAAGCACAAGGGAAAGTGTAAACCTAACCCCGGCGAAAACTTGAGCCTGCACCAAGTCGCGAATCTTCTTGGCGTTTCTAAATTCAGACATCAAAGTCAGCAACGTAGGGGGAACCGCGTTCAAAGGGAACATTGTCTTCCAAACCACCCTCATTGCTTTGTAGCACTTGTCGAAGAAATGATGGACTTGTTGAACTCGATCCTGAAATAGTGCGACAGTCGAAGCCTTCGAGTGTTCCCGCCAGAAAATCTCTTCGGCTGAGGATAGTTGGGTTAAAGCATGGACACGCTCGTGAATCCGTTTGTTCTCCTCCGCACGGTTCATAGCTCTGACTGGCGAAGAAATAATTAGAGGCTCAGACAAGGCATTGTTAACAAAGGGAGTCGGGACCAAGAAACTTACAGTTCAAACTCTCGGTGGCTTTGTGCAGTTCAGTAAGAGCGTACCGCTCCACGTCGGCTGCAATCTTGCTCTTCTTACTGACAATTGCAGCTAAGGCGCAAGTACTGCGCAAGTCCTTTTCCATCTGAATGATCCGATCCTTCATACGCTGGATCCGATCAACTTCAGGAAGAGCACCCGAAGAGTCATCGACAAACGATGGCATTGGGAAAACCTGCAGGAAACCAGCATTAAATAAAAGGAGGATGACAGATATGGTCAAATTAAGTGCCCAAGGAAACTCCCATCGGGAGAGGTGAGGTGCAAGTAAAAATATCATAGTAAAGGTGTGCCAACAACATTGCCAAACACGGAGTTTATTACAAGCACAAGTTTTGTAAAAGAACAATGTTCCACAACAGCCTGAATAAAGTTTGTTACAAAAAGTCAAGGAGCTTGGGTCTGGGTTGATAGACTGGGTCCAGTCGATGTCTTTCTTGACGAAACTAGTCCAAGGAGCTGGCGAGCGCAAGTAAGGGCAGGCGTTGTAAAGACACTTAAGTCAACAAATTGTCCATCCTGCCCTTTCGGCAGCTCCTTAGTCATTTCTTCGATGTCAGCCTTAAAGCCATGACCCATCATAAGTTGGAAGGAAAGAAGGGCACCATAGGTACGCGAGGTACGCTTGAATACCTCGATAACCTCCTTGGTATCAACCGCGAAGGCTTCGACCAATTGCCCCAGAGTCTTGTCCTGCTTGAGCTTTGGGAAAATCATCAGATGCATCCGCGCTAGGGCACCTTTCCCCCTCTCAAGAGGCTCCCGCGTAAGCTGGTGGGAGGCGAGAGCCATCGACACACCATTCGCTGGAGAGTTGTTTGGAACCGCGTCCAAAGCAGCAGCAGGAATGTTGGCGGCTTCTACAGAGAGATAAAATTGGAAAATATCATTGATAAAGGAATGAATCTGTAAGAGTAATAATCGGCAGTGGCGAACCAAAGAGCTTACCAAGTAGAGCCAAAGAGGACTGTCGAAGAAGCTCATCCTTTTCGGCTGCTCGAATTTCCTCCTCTTTCAGCCTCTCCTCCAGTTTGCCCAGCTCCTCCTTCAGGGAGTCAACCTCCTGACGAGCTATGGCAGCCTTCTTAATGGCGCCGTCCAACTTCGAAGAGGAAGATTTAACTTCCTCCTGCAGCCGAACGTTGTCTGCCTCTAAGGAGGTAAATTGAGAGGCAAAGGCCTCCAGGGAAGATATGACGCCTCGCAAGTCCTTAAATTAAGAAACTCGCGTTGTATTCAAAAGGGACTTACAGAAGGAGGAGCCATGGTGGTGGCAGGAACATCCTTTCCCTTGGAGAGGGAAGAAGCTGTCGAGGCCTGAGCCGCGGGAGCTGCTTGAGGAGCTGAAGCTTCGGAAGCTGCAGCGGCCGGCGGAGCGGTGTCGGGTTTAGCTCTCTTGGGCGGAGGCTCGACGAAACCTTCATCCCTGCAAAAAGGAGAATGATTGTTGGAAGTTATAAAATGAATGTAAGAAATAAGAAGATCAAATGAGACGTCAGAGCAAAAAGTACTTACCAGTCGAGGAGATCGTCTTCATCGGCGAAGCCGCCGATTGATCTCTTCGCGGGTGAAGTTCTGGCCTCCTCCACAGCTGCATCAACAAAGGCATCATGATCAGCGTTATCATCACGCATTGATCCCTCTGTGTTGCAAGTATCATCGGCTGGGGGAAGAAGATTGGTGTGGACAGTTTCAGATTCTATCGGATCATCATCGCTTTCTGGACTTATATGCTCGACAGGGTGAAAATCAACAGGCACTAAGGAGCCTCTTCCTTCAGAGGTATCGTTTGGTGAATCATGCAAATTCCCAGGGACTACGGGAACCTGTCGAAAGGAAAAATGGATAAAAACAATGGTAATTATGATAATTAAGAGAAGTGCAGTCAAGATTTGGAAGGAAAAGATACCTTGGGCGGTGGATGATTAGCATCAAGAGGAGAGTAAGCACATGTCAACGGGATCGAATCTTCTTGACTAAAGAAAGTAAGGCAGCGGACTTCATCAAGCAGTTCCTTCTCCGACAGTTCGGCAGCATTAACCCTGGTTATGTCCTTTGGGCCTGAATACAACCACATTGGGTGAACTCTGGCCATGACTGGTTGGACCCGACGCTTCAGGAACACTGCTGCCACCTCTGTGCCGACCATGGTTTGGCCATCGGCCTCTTTGATTCGAAGAAATCTGGCAAATAATTCGTCGGCAGCTACTTTTTCGTCGGGAGAGAGAATGTTCTTCCAGGAATTTTTAGGCTTAGCTTCAAAGACATCGGTAAAGCAAGGGAGCCGGATTCGGGTGACGAGGAATCCCTGACGTAAAACCATTTGAGTCTCCACCCTTGCACAGATTCTCTCATTGGGAAATTGAAGTAATTGACTTCTGGACGAGCTACGAAACCTACTCCTCCGGTGACAAAGGGTCCATTACTACCGCTGTATCTCTTCACATAGAAGATCTTTTTCCACAGCCCAAAATGAGGTTTGATGCCCAGAAATGCCTCGCAAAGGGTGATGAACACACAACGTGGAGGATTGAGTTGGGAGTAAGTTGCCACAATTGGATCTCGTAAGTTCGCAAGAGGTGGAGGAGGAATTCGTGAGCAGGGAGCGAAAGACCCCGGTATAAGAACGACAAGAACATCACGGTGAAACCGGCAGGGGATTTGGCCGAGAAATCGCACCTGGCAAGATCACATTCCCCTCGTCGGAGGAGATGAGTCCCAGCTTCGGGATCTTTTCTCGTCACGCTTGGTGACTGTAGATGCAGTCCAATCTCCGGGCTTGGCCACCGAGCTTGACGGTGCTGGCGGCGCCGGAGCTGGGGAGGAGCGCTTGGAGCGCCCCCCTTCGAAGGAATCGAGGGGGGTTTGGCGGCGGCACCTCCGCTGGTGGAGCTGGCGGCGGTGGTGGCGCTCTTCTTCTTAACCATCGTGAGATCAAGGGAGGATCGGAGAAACGGTGGTGGCGGCGCAACAGTTGTGGAGGAAGGAAGAAGGAGAAGGACGAAGAGGCGTTATGGCAAGACTGGGAAAGACCAGAGTTTTTTGTTCTTTAAGTGGTCCTTTTTCGTTAAGGATTGCGGAAATCGAGGAGGCACCTCGATAACTGTGCATGAAACGTGGGTGTTGTTTAAAAACGAGGTTGGGCAGAGGCAGAGTAGGCCCGGTGGGTCACGTCCTATCAGTCCAAATCAAGATGTTAGCAAAGCGTCATCAATGACGTCATGTTTAAAGCATTCGAAGGAATAAAAAAGTTTATCGGGTAGTGAACTTGAGTCTATGCGTAGATTGCAAAGCATTCACGCCTAGACTCGGGGGCTACTCCCATCGGGAGCGCTGACGCGCACCCGATAAAAAGAAGATGTGCATTCGAAAGAATGAGGACTCGAAGATATATTTGGGAAAAAGGACGGAATGTTCAACTTAAGTCTGCACCCGGTCGTAAAGCGTTCGTGTCCCGACTCGGGGGCTACTCCCATCGGGAGCACTGGCCGTGCACCCGGTAAAAGTTTTTTGCACTCCAGGATCATGCCCGGGGACTTGATTCTGTGTAGGGTAAAGTTGTTTTGTCATCGGCAGTTAACCAACAAAAGTTGGGCGCGTTACTCATTATCCCTTGCGTGAGGAAATGTATCGGATGACTTATGAAGACTTGCAGAAAACCTTCGGCTGAGCAAAAAATATTCGAGTGGTACAACTTGAGTCTATGCACGGATTGCAAGCATCCGTACTTAGACTCGGGGGCTTCTCCCATCGGGAGCGCTGACGCGCACCCGATAGAACAAGGACAACTATCAAAAATAAGAACATTCAACGAAGGCATGCTTTAGTCTCTACCCGAAATATCTTCGGCCAGACACTCGGGAACTACTGACGTGGGCATTACCCTTCGGGTAACTGTTATTGCCCTATCCTGTACGGCCCAACTGGAGGCCCATGAAGTCAGCCGATGGCAAGGTGGGCCACTAGGTCCGAAGAAGATTCCTTGAAGAACAAGACGGAGAGGAACCGAACAAGGAAAGTTTAGAACTAGGACTCTTGTAAACCTAGTCGTACTCGTGCAGATCTCTTGGGACCTGGCCTCCTTTATAAGGGCCAGGAGAGGGGCTGCCGGGACACAATCAATCTTAGCAGTCTTAGCCACCAAAAGCTTAGAGCTAGGTCACCGTTAAACTTAGCATCTCGACGAGATCTCAGCCGAACTATTCGGCACCCCATTGTAACCTATTTTTCATCATAATCAAGAACAGACAAGCAGGACGTAAGGTTTTACCTCATCGAGGGCCCCGAACCTGGGTAAATCGCTCCCCCCGTTTGTCTGTGAACCGATGTCTCGTGTCAGCTTGCAGGACTCCATCAACCCTAAGCCCCTATCAGAGGGCATTGCCGAGGAGCTCCCTCGACACCCGGGAAGGAACACCGCCGAGGGGCCGAGGAGCAGGGGCACCGATGCGGAGCACGACGGAGGGCCGGCGGCGCACAGGGCACACGGAAGGGAGGTGAACACGGATTTGGATTTGTGGGGGAAACAAACAGGGGAGGTTCTCCCCGCCGCCTCCGTCCGCCGCGGGGCGGCCACCTCCGGCGATGGCGGGGGCAGGGGCGAGGTGGAGGAGGGGGTTCTGGCGGCGGTGCAGGGGTCGCCTCGGAGTCGCCCGAGAGCGACCCGGAGGCGGCTAGGGTTTCAGAATGACACCGTCAGACTAACTAAAATTTTCTTGAACAACATTGTGCACCACAAAAGTGATACAATCTCTAAGGTGTTGAAAACTTCTCCACCAATCGTTTAGAAGAGATCTCATCGGTCCTAGGCAAGCATATTAGAATGCTTTGCTACAACTTCCGACTTTGGTCCATTTGATGCATGGGTCCGATGAATTTGCGCTGGAGTCGTCATGAGAGTGGTGAATTCTCGGTGGATTCTATGTATAAAGTTTTAATCTAACTAGAGGTGCCGGTTGATAACAATAAGGAAATTTGAAAAATAAAGATCCCGCTCAAAACTACGGTTTTGGCGTGACATCTTCGTAAAGGGGCAATTCTTATCAAATATAATCTTGCAAAACGCAATTGGCAGAGAAGTAAAACGTGTGTCTTCTATCACAATAACGAGACTATAAAACACTTATTCTTCCAATGCAAATTTTCTAGTATATGATCATTCACCCAGATAGATTCTACCTTACACAACCATGCAGTGTTGCGAATATATTTGACAATTGGCTCAACGTGTGGATCCTAGGTTTAAAATACTTATTAGGCAATTGGCTAGCCGTTATTTGATTGTTATGGCATGTTGAAATGACAAAGTTTTTTTTTATAATAAATGGCTTCTCTTATGTAGGTCATTTACTGGTGTATAACTACTCTCTATAACTACTCTCCGTTCTCTACAACGAGTGGAGCATCACGGTTCCTTTATGGAATTATCTACATGGTTGTAGGATACATCGAGAGATATTTTTTACACAAAACCCCCTAGCGATATCACAGACAAAATAGGAAACTGAAAACAGATCTCAGAAATACATGATCAGATTGATTTCCAGATTTTCTGGACTTGACGTGATCGATGGAAGGGGTTCTTTGCAAAAAAACATAACTTTACTCTTATATTCTGAAACAAATGCGAAAAAACAATAGGCATTATAGAAAGGAACGGAGGGAGTAACATAATCTACGGATTGATCCTCCATCACCTTTACTTGTAGAGAGAGGCTCAATTTTATTTTTATGGAACTCTTTGGATTGGAACGGCTGTGCCCTCTGCCTTGTTGCCCTTTTGAAGAGCATTAATTTCGCAAAGAAACGTTTAAAATGAAGCAGTATCAGTTATGTGAACACGGCATCTTACGCACGATTTACATGCTGTATGCGCCACCATTGCGCCTCCATTCTCCTCAGCTCATGCTTAATAACTTCAGAGTTGCATGTTGGGGCTGGGGCCGTGCAGCCAGCGAAACAGTCAGTTTAATAAAGGTTTTGGCGGCAGGCTGATCAAGCGGTTGGTAGAGCTGAGATCATATGCCTGGGCGGCTCCATCGGCTCTAGTAAATGCCAGAATTGCACGGCCGAAATCCACCTTCCTCCCTCTCCCCGCCTTCATTGCCGCGCTCGATCGCTGCTCTGACAGGCACTGCAGTTTCATCTACCTCCATATTCCAGAGCGAAACGCCACGACAGGGATTCCTGCAGCGACGGCTGCCTGAGCGCGCGCGCAGGGGCACTGTGGTCTCTGCTGGACGGTGGCATCGCTGACACCACTCCGGCTGCGGCTGCGGCGCGGGGGCAAAACATGGTACGTAGCCCGAAGTTTATGGGTGCATAGTACGCCCGCTAGATACACAGTGACACAGAGATGGATATACGTGTTCGGAAATGGATCGGTACACAACGGATGAAGATGGATCCTGAAAGCATAATACTGAAACTCCCCGTTTAGCATCTGGCGCCATTGTTACCCGACCTCCGCATCGATCCATGCATTTAGCTTTTATTACTCCGTACTAAAAATCAGACAGCCCTGATAAGCGTAACCATATAGAAAGGGGAAGAAATAAGTCTGACGACTCATGCCTCGCGACATTACCTTCACGGCTCCATCAGAATACCATTCACCCTATGATAAAAGGCAGAAACAAAAAAGAAAATACACAACTAATAGACAAAGCCTTTAAGATCTTGGAATTTTCATCCTAATTTCAAGCTTTGAGCCACCACCTTCAACAAGGGCACGACACAAGCATGCATCGATGCCAAATCGTAATCAAGTGTTTTCACGTGCAAACTGCAAACCCTATGTTGAGGCCGCTTCTACCATCATCATTTATCCGGATAATGACTCGAGGCTAACATAATGCTGCTAGAGGAGAACTGAAGGTTGACGACATCTCATATACTCACTCCTTTAGCCACTATTGCACCACCTTCGATCGGACAATAACCATGCATGTCTTGATGCCGTCAGAATAGACGACATTGATGCCTCCTCATGAGACATCGCGCAAAGCCACTGCCGCCATGAATGACTTGACACCCAACTAAAAACATCGTGTGTAGAACCTGCCGAGTCAAATTGATGCAAACCTTGAAGTGGAAGGAGTGTGTCGTACCGCAGCGATCCTCAAAACTCTACGGTCATAGAATATGACGTCCCATTCATCCATCGAATGTTGTCGACATATGCTATAAGGCTAGCTTAGATGAGGTGGAGAGCGATGACGACATTGGATATCCTGGACGAGATTGGCACACGCGTGATGTTTCCAGGTTTGGATCCTCTCAGTGGATGTAAAGACCTACTTTTTTGCTTTGATTGTATTGATAAATGTGTTTACAAGTCACCGGAGGCTAAGAGTACAATTATGGAGGGATGAATGTGCCTAGGATTTCTAACTCTAGCCAAGTCTTATATATGTGACTTGGCCTATGGTTTACAAGATACAAATGAGTCGCCTAAATCCTGAGTTGACTACATCATCGTTGGCAGGGACGGGGCCAGGAAAATGAGATAAGGGGGGCCAACATCATGTAAAATTTCATGGAGGGGGCCATATAGCTAAATTTAGGTGATATTGCAGGTCAAATCAGCATATTAATAAAGAGGTTTTCAGAAAAAATTTCACCATGAGGGGGGTCATGGCCCCAGCCAACCCCCTGCTGGCTCCGTCACTGATCGTTGGATCATCAACTTGTTCTCTATGTCGGTCTTGTGTCGACTGTCTGGGCTTCCGAGTCAACCCACGTCCTTGTATGCGATCCCTTCCGAGAGGCGAATACGAATGCAGCTCATGGGCCTCTTTGGTCTTGTACAACAACTCGCTTAGATAAGCCTACCCGGTTAGGTATTTCCTCGTCAAATGTGACACAAAGATCTTGAGACCATCATCAAATCAAAGATCCCTCCACCATGTTATCCACATGACAACGATGCTCACCGTTAGCGAAAGACAAGGCCACCTCTCCTAGTGCCGAACTCCTGTCCCATCATTGACTGGCGTCATAACAAGTAGATCACCGCCAAATTGCCGCCGCTAGACAGACTCCCATCTACTACATTGCCACACATCAGCAGCCACCTCCAACCACTAATTCCTTGTCGCAAACCTCTATGATTCCCGCATAGTAGTACCTATGGCCCGAGGAACCGGGCTGCAGCAGCCTCGAAACCGCCACTAGGCCAGCGGTGGATTCCCTCGTAAAAGTCTGCGTCTTTGTGCTTTATGTTGGGTCTTATGCACTTCCATAATGACATTACTTTTATATCAATAAATGAATTTGTACTTTTTGATCAAATTGAATTCTTGGTGATGGGTCATCATCAAACCATTGGATCTGTACATGATCTTTGTTGCACTCCATGGATGAGCAAAGATCTCTTGACTATGGATACAACTGTTTTGAGATGGCAGCACATGATATATTCAACAAATATGATTGGCTGCCTAGTAATATGATCTGCAATGCAAAGGCGCACCATATATTTTATGTCGGGATGGCTGATCTTTGTATCCATGCTTTTCAAATTGTAATAATTTAAACTACAAAATTCAGTACTTCCTTCGATTCAAATTAATTGACTTAATTTTGTCTAGATACGGATGTATCTAGACACGTTTGTTGATTAGATACATTTATTTATATCTAGACAAAGTTGAGTTAACTAATATGAACTAGAGGAGTAATTTTTTTTTGATGTGTGTATCAATCCATGCAGAAGTAGATGCATCATTGTTGATAGGATGTTATCCCCTTTTAAAATCTATAAGAATATTTATTTGGCAAAACACAGATGAAATGTTAGTAATAAAATTTGTTTTCCATGAACAGGGGCACAATAATAACATTACCAATATTTGAAGGCGAACGCTACGCGTCGGGCAGTGGATATGGGGCCAAAAATCGGTCGTCCTCCGCGCCGTCCGATGGCGATCCGACGGGCAGAATCAGTCGCATTAGGAAGTTTACATTATAGCCCCCGGTTTCTGGAGAATCAACCCGCAGTACTATATTTCTTAGATTATAGTTTAAATGCAGTTTTACATTTGCCACCCTCCTTTTTCTGGAAACCAACCCGCAGTACCTCCTAATGTGAAGAGTATTACAATAAAAATCATCTCTCCGCGTACAAAAAATATATACTATTACAACAAAAGTCGTAACATTTTGTAAAAGTAATGTCACAATAAAAGTGGTTAAACCAACAAACTGTTTTGTTGGAGATCAATTTACAACAAAAGTAGCCATTATTATTAACAAAAATCGGGGACTATTACAACAAAAATCCATATGTTTGCAAAAAAATTAAAGAAAACATTAATTTTTTATATATTGAATTACAACAAAAGTCACCAACTTTTTTTTACAAAAAGTCACAGACGATTACAATAAAAAATCAATATGTTTGCAAAATGATGCAAAGTGGTCAAGCGACATTTAATTTGCTACATATTAAATTACAACAAAAATCACCTACTATTTTATCCGAAGTAACAAATGGTTACAACAAATAAAAAATCACTTTGTTATTAGCATCAACAAAAAAAATAAAAAAATGTTGTCTCTTTAAAACAATTGTTAACAACAAATCTTACAAAAATTACGGGTTGTTTATAACAAATAGTTCATCATCTCACTCCATGTGCTTTGCAGCGAAATTATTGTTGGGCCGAAAAAAGCAGACCCATTAAGCGATGCGGGAGCGAGGCCGGACGACCGATCCGCGCGACGCGATCGGTCAAGCATTTTCCATATTTGAACGCTGCAAGTCCAATCTTTCATAGGCTTTTATTTGTGTTGTAGTGTTTCTAGAGAAAAAGATAAATCACATGTTTGCATCTTAGTATGTTTGTTTTGCACAAGCAAGATCTAGAGCCTTAGCCATATCCTATACAGTGCACTTACACGGGCGACACAACACACATAAGTTCAACGGGAAGGACAAAGACCAATTTTTTTTTTGAAATTGTCACCGGGACGAAGACCAATATAATTTCCGTTCGCAACCTTGGTGGCCACATTTCCTTTTGTAGTAGACGACGAGTCGAGCACCAACTTCTGAACCAGAGTGCCCGATAGCCGGATCAAATTGAATTCTTGGTGATGGGTCATCATCAAGCCCAGGCTGCCTGGACCAGTAGCAAGGCTCAGCAGCTCAGGGATATCGGATCTTGCATTGCGTGCATCTCGGCCGATCGTCTTTGATGGAGTGGATATCGGATCCTGAGTATATATGAATCACAGGGCCGGCAGACACATGCGCATCTTCCGAGCAAGCAAAGCACCGGCACCGCCACGAACTCCGCTTGCAGTTCATGTCTCTTTGTATGGATGTATGCGTTATGGTACTCGCATAGGGCAGGAAACAGATTGTTTTTTTGTAGAAACAGTAAAAAAAACAGGTAACATTCCTATCCATTTGTTCAAACTAAGGAGGTATGGTTCCAGGCACTGGTGGAAAAAAGGGCTTCGGTCGCGGTTCGCAACTGCCATTGGTCGCGGTTGCGCAACCGCGACCAAGCAACGCGACTAAGCCCACCCCCTTTAGTCGCGGTTCTTTACGAACCGCGACTAAAGGCGCCTCCACGTGGCCGCTCCTTCGGGCGGAGGACCTTTAGTCGCGGTTCTCTGGCCAACCGCGACTAAAGGCCGCTTAGGGTTTAGGTTTTCCCCCTAAACCTGGTTTCTTTTTAGTTTGTATTGTTTTATTTTTTCTGTTTTATTTTAATTTTGAAGGAGTTTCACATATTCTACGGTACTACATATACATGCATATGAACGTACAATTTCAAACAAATTTGAAATTAGAACCAAAAAGAATTCAAGAGGAATTGACAATATATATTCAATATCGATGACCATATACAATTTTGAACTAGTTTCCATACATATGATTTACTGCATATGAAGTTCTACATCCTCTACATAGTGTTCTCCACTAGGATCGATGACTTGCTTCGCGATCCATCCAGCTAGTTCCTCTTGAAGTGGTCGGAAGCGAGCTTCTAGACTAAGCGTCTTCCGAAGGTTATTCCTGCTAATGTTGTTCGGACACGAAATCCGCTCAGAGGTGTATCTCCGGATCATCTCACAAACATAGTATCCACATAGATTGGTCCCCTTTGGCTGAATATCTCCAGTCGCAGACACTACCCTTTTCCACTGTAGCTCTTTTTTGAATTCACCGACCTTTGTGTCTACGAACCGTGTCCAAACCCTACGAGGCAAAGAAAATTAAATGAACAAGAGAGTTATTAGTTACTTGATATTAGGAAATGAACAAAATAGGCCGATCGATATAGAGCGCAAGTGAATGAAAATATATAATTACTTCTGCATCATTTTTCTCAAGTCGGCCCAAAGCTTTGCATTCAGATTCAGAGAGTCGTGGATGAGAACTGTGGAGTCGTCAAATTGAATTACTAGCAGAATCCAGTGGAACCTGCGGACACGATACATGCACAGTCATGCATAATTAACTCATCGATTAGAGTAAACAAAAGAGAATGTGCTCAAGACAGAAACACTCACCCAAAATGGTAAGGAAATAGAATATCACTTTTGAGTTCCTGCCTTGAAAAAAACATCCACAGGTCGGCCTCCATGTCGGCGGGAAAATGTTGTAACACATATGAATTAACGATATGTGGGTCAATGAACCCAACATCATGGATGTTCCTTATTATGCATTCCCGCTTCTTCATTCTGCATACACAACAAGATAGTTAATTAGGACAATATATATATATATATATAGTGCAGGCAATGAACGAGATGGGGTAGAAATAAATCACTTACGAACGTAGCAACTGATGATAGATTTGTCGAGCTCGCGCAGATTGAAAAGCTGGAACAATTCACTCCGATGAATTTGTACATAGTAATGTTTGAAGTGATGCTCAGGTCTAACTTCCGCATAAATATAGTCTTTGGCGTTTTTTAATTTTATGTAAGCCTTGTACCAATTTAGCAGACCTGTCATTTGTGGAGGTAGATCCTTTTCCTGCGCAGGCTCGACGAGAGGCCCATTCGACACATATGTAATTACTACGTCCTTCATTGTTGCCTCATCAAGGCCTAACACTGCACGAAGAGTCAGACCTAAGTTAGCCGCTTGTTCTATGGCACTCGCTACAGTCAATCCCTGTCTTGCCGCAGCTGCTATGATTTCGGGGTCATCCGGACCGGCGGCTTTCACTATGAGAGGGGCGATGGATTGTTTACTCTGTTCCCCGAGCTGGGCAACTTGTTTCCCCTCTTTTTTACTTTCACTATGAGAGGCTTTCTTCTCCTGCTTCTCCGCCAACTCTTGCTTCTCCTTCAAGATGAATGCTTGCCTACGAAGTTCATGTGAATAGTAGTCAGGCAGATTCTTCGCGGCTTGGGACGGTTCGGTCAAAAATGACTTAGCCCACTTCTTTTGCTTGTCAGAATATACTGGCTTGGGCTCGGGCTCTCTTTTCTTCTTGCAGTCCGCTTGCCATTTCTCATGCTGACGACCGCTGCATTTTCCTCCACACTAAGGTCATAAGGTCTCGGGGTGAGAGGCTTCAGTGATGGCTCCGGTATCTTTGTGGTCCTAGGTACATAAGGGTCCGGGTTACCCGCCTCATCGAATTTGTGGTATTCCGGAGGTAGGATGAAATGCTCCATAAGCTTTTGAAAGCAATCCTTTTTAGTTCTCTTGTCAACAAAAGTGAAACCAAGACGTGCCTTCTTTGGCTCATTCCACTCCTGGAGGGTGATCGAGATGTTGTCTCTAACAACGGCTCCGCATTGGTTGATAAACTTGGTGGCGTACTTCTGGGGCTCCAGCGGCCTGCCGGTTGCACTGTCGACAACCTCGATGGTATATGTTTCTCCTGGTTTGAGCGTCTTGGTTGCGCCACGCTTTGACGACGACGTACTCGATTTTTTCGACGATCCGGCCGAGGGCTAAAATAAGAAAGAGAGTCGCGCGTGTTAGTACGCACATATTTATTCAAATCAGTAAGTTTGTATCACCAGAGGAAAAATGTATATATATATACCTCGGCGCCGGAGCTAGTTGCTACTTGCAATTGAAGATCGTCGTTGATCGACGTTTCTTCCCCATCATCTTGCTGACGGCCTTCATCTTGACCGTCAAGATTCAGATAAGAAGAAATATCCTCTTCATCTTGTTCGCTCGGCACATAAGGAATATCGCCTTTTATGATGCCAAATAGCTGTTCTTCAATTTCTGGATCATAGTTCTCCATAATCGGGTCAGCTCTATCGTCCGCCATATGTCAGTCCTGAAAACATGTAGTAAAAACTAAGTAATTGTGTATAAAGAGAGAGGGCAACGAGGGAGGCGAGAGGGGGGACGCGCGCGTATTAGATGTGTATATGCGGACGATCGACCTCGCAGTGACCGCGTGACCGAGAGACCGGTGGCGGTGGCGAAGCGGTGGCGAAAGGGCGGTGGCGGTGCCGCCGACACATAACCCTCACCGCCCTCTCTCGATCCCAAAAAAAACACCGCGCGTATACGGAGGGGGCGACGAGCGCTGCCGTCCTCCGTATACGCGCGGTGGTTAAGTCAAATTTTCGTTAAGTCAAAAAATTTAAGACAAAATTTCTAAGTCAAGCCTAGAGTTCTTTTAAAAGTCATAATAATATGTTAAGTAAAATTTTTATTAAGTCATAATAATATGTTAAGTTTTAATTTTATTAAGTCAAAATTTTAAGTCATATTAAGTCAAAATTTAAGTCATTTTAAGTAAAAAATTTATTAAGTCATAATAATATGTTAAGTTTTAATTTTATTAAGTCAAAATTTTAAGTCATATTAAGTCAAAATTTAAGTCATTTTAAGTAAAAATTTTATTAAGTCATAATAATATGTTAAGTTTTAATTTTATTAAGTCAAAATTTTAAGTCATATTAAGTCAAAATTTAAGTCATATTAAGTCAAAATTTTATTAAGTCATAATAATATGTTAAGTTTTAATTTTATTAAGTCAAAATTTTAAGTCATATTAAGTCAAAATTTAAGTCATATTAAGTCAAAATTTTATTAAGTCATAATAATATGTTAAGTTTTAATTTTATTAAGTCAAAACTTTAAGTCATATTAAGTCAAAATTTAAGTCATATTAAGTCAAAATTTTATTAAGTCATAATAATATGTTAAGTTTTAATTTTATAAAGTCAAAATTTTAATTAAGTTACATTTTTAATTAACAAAAGTTAGTTACAAATAATAAAAAAACAAAAAAAAACAAAAAAAAAACTGCACGCGCCGGCCTCTCTCTCTCTCCCTCGATCTATCGCGAGCGCGCGGCAGCGCGCGCCGGATGCATGCGGCGCGCGGCGGAAGGTGCGGAGGCGGAGGCGGCAGCGGCGTGTGGCGGCGCGGCGCGCGTGTGGCGGTGTTAATTCGACGATCGATCGAGCGCGCGCGGCGAGCTTGGTTCTTACGGGAGGATCGACGAGCGGCGGCGCGCACGAGAGCTCGCGACGACGAGCGGACTACGACAGCGGCGCGCGGCGCTCGGCGGCAGGACGGCGTAGAAGACGAGGCGGCGACGCGCGGCAGAGACGAGGCGGTTGGCGGAGAAGAAGAAGTGCGCGGCCGTCCGCGCAAATTTATAAGGTAGGACCTTTGGTCGCGGTTGGGGTCACGAACCGCGACCAAAGGCCTTTGTCGCGGTGACCCCAGCGACCAAAGGGTATTTTCGCCGGGTTTCGTTTCCCGCGGAAAAATACCCTTTAGTCGCTTGGTGACCCCAACCAACTTTTTCAAATTACTTTTCTTTTTCAAAATCTGAAAAATACATATAATATATCAATAAATTCAGAAAAATAAAACTAATTCATTTAAAAATCTTAAAAATACAAATAATATATCAAAAAATTCAGAAAAATAAAACTAATTCATTTAAAAATCTTAAAAATACAAATAATATATCAAAAAATTCAGAAAAATAAAACTAATTCATTTAAAAATCTTAAAAATACAAATAATATATCAAAAAATTTAGAAAAATAAAACTAATTCATTTAAAAATCTTAAAAATACAAATAATATATCAAAAAATTCAGAAAAATAAAACTAATTCATTTATAAATCTGTAAAATACAAATAATATATCAAAAAAATTAGAAACATAAAACTAATTCATTTAAAAATCTTAAAAATACAAATAATATATCAAAAAATTCAGAAAAATAAAACTAATTCATTTCTAAATCTGTAAAATACAAATAATATATCAAAAAATTTAGAAAAATAAAACTAATTCATTTAAAAATCTTCCCGCCTCTGTCTTTCCGGCGCCGGCCCCCTCTTCCCGGCGCGGTAGAGGATGCAGTCGTTGATGCATGCATGTATCTTCAGAACCTCTAAACCTAGAGGGTAGACAACCTTCTTTGCTTCATACGTACTGGAGGGCAACTCGTTATTCTTTGGAAACATATTCTTCAACATTTTCAGCAAGTTTTCAAATCCCGAGTCAGCTACACCTTCCTGTGCCTTCCATCTCAGCAAATCCAGTGTGCAGCCCAGCTTTTTCAGACCATTATCGCATCCTGGGTACAACGACTTTTGTGATCCTCTAACATGCGATCCAAATTCTCCCTCTCCTTTTCAGTTTCCGACTCCGTGCATCAGCAATGGTCCGACCAAGATCATCAGCGGGCTCATCACGTGCCTCTTCTTGATCACCTTCCCCTTCACCTTCCTCACCTTCAGCATCATCCATGAAAGTATCACCGAAATGATCAAGATAGCTCTCATCGATGTCATCTCCTTCTTCATCTTCTTCCATTATAACCCCTCTTTCTCCATGCTTGGTCCAACAATTATAGCTTGGCATGAAACCATGCCGAATCAGGTGCACGTGAACTTCCCTTGAGGAAGAGTAACCCTTCTGATTCTTACAGTTAACACATGGACAGATAACAAAACCCCCCTGCTTGTTCGCATTAGCCACTACGAGGAAATCTTGCAAACCCGTAGTGAATTCGCCGGAGAGTCGGCTAGCGTACATCCATTGCCGATTCATCTGCATTATTATAATACAAAATATATAATTAACCATCGCATATGCATTTGTTAAACTAATTAAATAGAAATTAAACAATGAACTACACACATATGCATATTTTATCAATGACACATATATATGAAAGGTTCAAGTGTGTTGTTGCTAACCGCGATCGAGGAGGAAAAAATAAATGAGGAAGCTCGATCAAGTGTGGCTCCGACACTTCATATCATGTTTGTTTCATGCTCTTGGGACATTTCATCAAACACCTTGTGTGCATAAGAAGAGCCAAAAGCAAACCTACACCCCTTGTGAAGTTTGTGAAGAGAAGTGGCACCAAATGGCTAAGTGCTGTGGGCTGGCTGGTATATATAGGGGAGGGGCTTTAGTCGCGGTTGGCGCCAATTTGGCTGGGCTCCGAGGACATTTAGTCGCGGTTGGCACCCGCGACTAAAGCCCTCACGTCCACCAGCTGGCCACCGAGCGCGCTGGGCCCAGGCCTTTGGTCGCGGTTGGGCAACCGAGCCGCGACTAAATCCACCTTTGGTCGCGGTTTTTGCATTTCCGCGACTAATGGGACTGGACGGAAGGCCTTTTTTCTACCAGTGAGGTGTCGGATTGCTAAGAGACAGGACATTTTCTTTTTGCATTTTATTAGAGCAACTTTCTTCTACTATCTTTGTCCCCGGTACAGTCATACCTGGCAAGCAGGACTAAACTGTAACCTAAGTTGTGGATTCTCTTGAACACAGCTGTGTCTAGCCATCCGACAAACCGAATTAATATTGTCACTACAGACCTACGTACGTGCTGCTCTATTATTTGAGGAATCTAAAATTATTTAAATATAAGCTGACAGGAACTAATGTCCTTCTGTTAGGCCTTGTTAAATATCTGGACAAATGCATATGCCGTTTTTAATTGGGCAAATGTACCACCAAGCTTGCAATCAACTTTATAACTAGCATTATCTACAAACTACAAGTTTTATATGCATGCAGAGTTATCAGTTGATAATGTTCTCGAGATTTCTGAATCAAGGACGATGATTACTGTATGCTGGATCCAAGTCAGTTTACACGAGGTATCCGGTCAAGATCTACCGACCGCAGTTCGCTGGCGCTATCATCCCTTTGAATCTAATATATCTCCCATGCATAATCAAAGATTGGACTAACAACTATGTGGTGAGAGAAAACCGCGCACTAAACAAGCTGGGTATAGAGCGAGCTTCCAAGATGCTTCTTGCCTGCAGGGGCTCGTCCAATGATTGAACATTTGAAACGCGTATATCCATGAGGTATGGCTGCATATATAGAAGGGTAAACACACGGAAATGGTGAATGGAAAATAGTTTCTTTGGTTTTCCTTAAATGCTTTGCCATTGTGGCAATATAACATAAGGGAGGTTTTTTACTTGAGAATATTCTTTCGAGATGACGAAACATGATACAATTTTTAACCAACTAGTTGTGCGCACAAATTTATTAACTACTTCAACCATCACAATCCAGCAAACGCAAACTGAGGCGTAAACCTGTTTACTTGGTTTAGGACTAGGGTTGCAAGCGGGGCGGATTGCTATACAGTACATCTTAAGAATTTACCAACATGTCTGAAAAGTACATTAAAAAAGCAGGGAAGGAAAGAAGGAAAATTAGTTTTGCAGAACGCCCGCTTACCACGGTATTTAGAGCATCCCCAGCCGTTGGGGCTCCCCAGGCCTAAATCCGGCGCTATTTAGTGCCGGATGGATGTATTTTTTTGGCCTGGGGAGGCCCATTTTTTCAGTGGCGAGCCCATGGTCGCCTTCTGACGCGCACCCACCGCGTGCATAGCGACGGTGCAGTTGTCGGGAAGGGCAACCCTTGGAGTGCCCTCGACATATTGAACCGCCGTAATGGTCCGCGAAGTGGACTGGCGAGCCCAAACGCCTACGTTCGAAGTGGCCTCGACGCAAGAACCGCCGTAATGGAGCACGAACTCCGCGGAAGAGCAACCGCTGCTCTCTTTGTTGAGACACCTACATATACGGTTTCCGACGGCCGACGCCATTCATCTATTCTCTCCTCACCATCCTCTGTCAACCATGAGCGATCTCTCATGGCCATCGGACACCGATAGCGAGGGAAGCCGCCTGGATGGCGCCATTGGTGGGATCAAGCTGCATCGTCCAGCAGCGACGATTCCCCCCCCGCCGGCCAGCGAGGACGAATGGGATGACGACGAGGAGGAGGACGAAGAGGCCGAGGAGCAGGCCGAGGAAGAGGCCGAGGAGCAGGAGCAGGAGCAGGAGCAGGAGGAGGAGGAGGAGGAGGAGGAGGAGGAGGAAGAGGCTGAGGACACTGACGACGAGGACAACTCAACTTCCTCCGACGAGGAGGTGACGAGCCGAAGCGTCGCCGCCACGACGATGAGGCGGGGCCATCTAGGAAGAAATGTAGTTTAAGTTTGTTTTAAAGTTTTTATATGTAATTTTTATGTTTATTCGAATTATATATAAATTGTCTATGTTGCACCACTTGAGAGTTCAAAGCTTTCGACGAGGGTATTGCCGTAGATCGGGAAGACGAGGGTGTTGCCGTAGATCGGGAAGACGAGGGTATTGCCGTAGAAACCAGGCCATTGTCGCCAACAGGTTCGGGCCACCAGACAGTTCCCGCGATTTTCTCTCGTCCGGAGTCCCCGAGCGCTCCCCGGGTAGCCGGGGATGGCCTGGACTCTCCGGACGGATGAAAGGCCTAATCCGGACAAAAACGAGGGTCCGGGGGGGCGACTGGGCCGTTTTTGTCCATCCGGATGAAAAAAAGCGTTCTGGGGGCCTCGTCGGGGAGAAGGCTGGAGATGCTCTTAGGACTCTCATAAATGTTCTTGTTGGTGTTGGCTTGTGTTATGAATTTGTTGCATGTCATTGGGGGGCGCTCCTATTCAACGCTTGACACGACGACCGGCACGTCGACGCGTGAAGCGGATTCTTGGTGGGCCGGCCCATTTCTTGCGACATGTGATGAGTTGGTTTGATTTGTTTTTTCATTCTTTTTTACCTAACGAACAACCAGATCAGCTCGGATTCAAATTTTAAAAATCAAAATTTGAAAAAAGTTCAAACTGAAAATAGTTCAGATTCAGACATTATTTATATCCAAAAAACTGTTCAAGTTTTGAAAATTTTAATTCAAAAATGTTCAAATCTGAAAATATTCAAATTTGGAAAATGTTCAAATCTAAAACTATTCAAAATTTGAAAATGTTTAGCTTTAAAAAATAAAAATTCTAAAATGTTTATATCCAAAAAATATTCAAAGTTGAAAATGTTCAGATTTTCAAATGTTCAAAATTCAAAAATATTCAAATTCGAAAAATGTTCAAGCGAAAAGGTTCAAATTTGGAAAAATGTTCAAATTTGAAAATTGTTAACATTTAAATAAAGTTCAAAATTTGAAAAACAAAATTTCTAATTTTAAAAATATTCACATTTTAAAAATGTTCAGATTTTAAAAATGTTTACATTTGAAAAAATTCAGATTTCAAAAATATTTAAAACTGAAAAAGTTTAAATTTGAAAAAAATAAGATTTTTAAAATATCAAAATTTAGAAAACTTTCAAATTTGAAAAAGAAAAATAGAAAACAGAAAAGAAGAAGAATGAATAGGAAAAAAGCAAAAAACCAAAGATACCAACCGAAACCCATAAGGGTCTCATGGGGCATGGAAATTCAGAAGTTAATCCACTTCTATTATGGGCTTTGGGCTTCTGGGCAAAGGCAGGCCGTGAGGCAAAGCAGAAGCAACGGCAGCTTAAGATTCACGGGGGTGCTGTATGCCGACCTGGTCGGCGCGGACCAGGCGCCGCACGCCCCCCGGCAGGTTCTTGGGCCGGCCCAACAATCCCAGTTTTTTTTGCTATTTCGTTTTTTTCTGTTGGATTTTTCTTTTTACGTTTTTTAAAAGCTGATTCTTTATAAAACCGATTTTTAAAATCTGGAATCTTCAAGTTTAGTTTTTCTTATGAAATTTAAATATTTTCAAATTTTGAACATTTTTCGAATTTGAAATATTTTTTAGATTTTTTTTCGAAATTTGAACGGTTTTTGAATTTTAACATTTTTACTTTTTGTTCAAAATTTGAAAATTTTCGAATATGAACATTTTTAAAAAAATTGAACATTTTTCACGTTCGAAAGGTTTTCAAATTTGAACGGTTTTCAGATTTGAACGATTTTTAGATTTGAACGGTTTTCAGAATTGAACGATTTTTAGATTTGAACAGTTTTTAGATTTGAACGGTTTTCAAATTTGAACATTTTTGAATTTAAACATTTTCTCAATTTGAACAATTTTAAAAATAAAAAATTTCGAATCTAAAAAATATAAACAAAACCGAAAACAGAAAAAAGAAAAAAAATAGAAAAAGAAACTAGAAAAAAAAAGAAAAAACGAACTGCTACAGACTAAACAGACATAAATGGGCCTTGCCCATACCCGACCAGGGGGTGTGCGGTGGCCGGTAGCCAACGACCTGGTCGGTGTATAGGTTTTGCCAGATTCACGCCTTCTCATCTTAGTCGGGGTCGGCCTATTATCCGCTTAGCAGCGTGGTGTATGAAGGAGGGGGCTACTTTACACCGACCTGGTCGGTGCCAAGCGTGGAGCCGCACACCCCCGGCCGTTGTTGGGCCCGGCCCACTATCCCCCGATAGGCTGTTTCATTTCGCTGCCCCTATGTGGCTGCAACGGCTAGCTGGGCCGCGGCCCACTAAAAGGTAATTCTCGTTTCGTTTTTTTTTCTGCTGTTTCTTTTTTATTTTTCATAACCCGGGTTTTTTCGGAAAAATTTCTATTTTTCACAAACATGAATTAAAAAAAACGAATATTCTTAAAAATATAATTTTAAAAAAATAGAACAATTCTCAAATTTGAAAGATTTTTAAGTTTGAACGATTTTCAAGTTTGAACGATTTTTAAGTTTGAACGATTTTTAAATTTGAACGATTTTTTATTTTGAACGATTTTATGTTTGAGCGATTTTTTGAATATGATCAAATTTAAAATTTGAACGATTTGAACATTTGAACATTTTTCGAATTTGAACGATTTCAGATTTGAACATTTTTTGAATTTGAACAAATTTTAGATTTGAACTTTTTAAAATTTAACAAAAAGAAAATAAACAGAAAAGAAACAAAAAACAAAAAAAGAAACAGAAAAGAAAAAAAGAAAAAGAAAAGAAAAGAAAAAGAAAAAGAAAACAGAAATAAACGTGAAATGGGCCCACCGGCGCGGGGGTAGGCAACCACCGACCTGGTCGGTGTTGTAACGATCCGACCCGGTAAGGGTTGAATCTCTGTGTATATCTGTGCTAGTCCTGGATCAATCGCTAGCACACACAGTACATGATGTAATACCAAGAAACAAAGGTCTTTATTACATCGCATGATCCAGAAATTACAAAGTACACATTATAAATTGCATAGCCCGAAGCTAGCATTATATCAGAGTTTACAACGAAACATATCAGCATGGAGCCCTTCGTCTTCATGTGCCACAGGCGAGCATGTCGAGTATAGACCCGTAACCCTAACCATCGAACCCCACTCGTTCATCAGGATATCTGCAACATGAAACGTTGCAGCCACGCAGGGTCAATACATTGAATGTATTGGCGAGTATCACTAGAGACTTATAACAAACCTACCAAGTACATTTTCTAGGTGAGGGTTCAAACTTTTATTTTGCACAAAGCAATCATAGTCTCGTACTAGTTTTATTCCAGCAATTTTAATCTCCGAACTCGTATAGTGCACATGCGAGTAGGTCAAGCTCAGGGCCCCTACCATGCTAATCTCCTTTTCTCCATTGCGCATGTCAGTAAGTCAGGCTCAATACCCTTACCATGCCACCACCAGTGTACATGTCAGTAAGTCAGGCTCAACGCCCTTACCATGCCACTCACTACCAGTGTACATGTCAGTAAGTCAGGCTCAACGCCCTTACCATGCCACTCACTACCAGTGTACATGTCAGTAAGTCAGGCTTTTTGCCCTTACCATGCCACTCGACCTATACATGTCAGTAAGTCCGGCTCAAAGCCCTTACCATGTCGGTCGACCTACAACCTTCTCAAGTACTATTCATATCCGCCCCAATTTATCCAATTATTATTTTGTCAACTCAAAACTAACCTTTCCACTAACACACTAACACATACCCATGACATGATATTCCACACACTTATGTAGTAAGCATATCCAAGCAATCAAACATAGGTTGACTACAAATGAATCCAATCATAATAAACATATGGCTATCCTGCGCGGGTTTCATAGAAACAGCACACAATCCATCAATAACAATCCTACACATGTACTTGTACTAAAATCCTACTGCACGTGTAGGAAAACAATAGATCTGTTATGATCAAAAGTTCAACTTGCCTTATTTGTTGTTGTAGCCCGCACTCTTCGCAATCACACGAATAGCAATCTGGACAATCTAATGATAGCAAACAATTCACAATCAATAATCAGCGCAATACAAACAGAGCAAACAGAGTGTGTACATGTTCTGAAAACGAAAATTAAATCGAAAAGAAACTTTATAAATATTTTCTACATTCAATTAGGATTTTAAATAGGCTGTTGACACAACAGCAACTTTCAGTATATTATAATTTAATAATTCATTTGTAGACATACGACTGGATAGATAATTCCATTTATTTGCATTTACAGTTGGAATCATCTTAAAGGGATTTATAGAATGTAAGTTATGTCGAAACTACTCAAGTTATCATATTTAGACTTGAATACTTGCAAATTGTTTTATAAGTTTTAGGCACTGATGTTAATGGACAGGGGACATCAATAAGTTCCATTTTCAAGAGGAATCATTTGATTTAAATTTGTAGAATTTGAACCATGCAAAAAAATACACAAACTTACATATTTAAATTTGAATATTCGAGAACAGTTCAAAAGTCAAATTTTATTGCACCACTGTGTTCTCCTCATTTTTGTGAGTTCAACGACATATTATTTGTTAGAATCCGAGTTTCCAAATATTAGTTATGAATTTTACAAGATTAAACATGTCGCGGTTAAATTTGATGTTGTACGAAAAGTTGTCCGGAAAAGTTTATCAGATGAAAAATCTCTCTACAGGAAAGTCGTAGAGAATTTAATTATAAACTCAATGCAAGAAGAATCGTCTAAAACCGAGTTATGAATGATTTGATATGAAATTTTAAAGTTAAAGGTCAGCTAGCACAAAAACTGCAAACTGACCGATCGGTCACAGTGTTCGTGCATGTGCTGACACCGGATTCAGTTAATGGGTTAACATGGACCGTCCAAATAAGATCTAACGGCCTAAGATAGATCTGATTTAATCTATCTAAACTGTGCACACGATGGCAATACCTGCAGTGCTCAACCATGCTGAGAATGTGGGCGGTGCTGCTGCGCGTGGGTGTCCTCGTCGATGTTGCTTCGGTGGTTTATGGGCTCGGTGAAGTGGACGACGACAAACAGCATGACGCGGGGAATCTGTTGTTGTGCTCGACGACGTGCTTCTCTTCCTCCTCCTGTGGTCGCGATGCACGAATGTAATGGCAATGTTGACGGCTTCCTTCGGACGGCGGTACTCGTGTAAACTAAAAGGAGGATATAGGAGGTGTGTGAGGTCCAGAGGAACCAGTAGAGGCTAGAAAGGAGCGGCGTGGTACCTCTCTGTCGCCGGAATTAACTCGAACTTGGCTGTAGATGCGTTGAACTCCGGCGATGCTCCGGCGACGTATCCCGGGCGGCTCCATGCTCTGCAGATGGGGCAAAAAGGGTGAGCCAACGTGGTCGAGCGATAGGAGAAAGATGGAGTGAAAGATTGGGGAGGGGGCGACCGAGAACTTTGATCTCGAGCTACAATGGCGGCGACGGCTCAGAGCTACGGCGAGCAAATTTGGCAGCCGGGCGGCGCACAAAAATCGGAATTTTTGGGGCCGAAAACAGAGGAGATTGTGGGTATTCATAGAGGGACTTTCGTGGCAAAGGAACAACGATATCAGAACGAAATCGGCGATGAAATCGGTATTTTCCCGTGTGTCAGTTAGAACACGTACGCGCTCTGGTCTTTGGCTTGGGAGGTCGGGGATGACGTGCAGGCCCCACGCGTAAGAGAAAGAAAAGCAAGAAAGATGGAAGAGGACGTGGGTTGCACTAGGAAACGTGAGGCAGCGCTGCCTCTCGCGTGTGCGGGCTGGCCTCAGGCTTGCGTGAGCGGCCTGGCTGTTTCCTCTTCTTTTTATTCCTTCTTTATTTTCTGTCTTAATTTTTAGAGTTTGTTTTGGATATCTAAACTAACTTAAATAAATTCTGTAAAATTGATAAAAAAAATTAGCAGTTAAATAGTGTATTTTAGAATACTTTTTCAGTCCAAAACAAAAATACAAAGTAGACTTTATGCACTTGGCTTTATAGGCTATTTATGAAATCTAGAAACATAATTTAGATTCTATGAAATCAACAAATTAAAATATTTTCCGAAACTAAAACCTTTGGCGAGTTTTATTTCAAAACCATGGATTTTGATATGGAAGCCAAAAACAAATCAAATGACTATAAAACTTCGTTTGGTCAAGACCTAATTACACATATGTTATTATTCATATAAAACTATATATGGCTACTTGGGCATTGATTCCAAAATATGGTTTGGGTTTTTGTCTTAAATAAGTTCTTATATGATTTCAAAACCATGAAATAGAAATAGGTTTGGTTTGGAAATACTTTGAAAGCAAATCTTTGTGAAAAAATATTTTGGGAAGGGTTTTTAAATAAAACTCAAAAGTTTTAATTCCTTATGAAATTTTAACCAAGTTCAAATAATCAAGCATTAAATTATTTTTTTTTACATTCCAAAATTTAGAAAATTTCGGGATGTGACAGACTACCACCCTTAAAAGGAATCTCGTCCTCGAGATTTGAGAAAGGCTAGAAACAAAGATGGGTTTGCGATATGTTTGGGTGGGCTACCACCCTTAAAAGAAACTTTTGTGGGCAGTCTTATGTCTTGGGTTCAGCTAAGCTTATCTTGGGTATGACTTGGCACATATGACTTGACACCAGGTCATCTTTGGGAGACTTCTAAGTTAATATCCAATAGGTTGTTGTTTATTCACATATAGTGAACAACATATCTCTTTAAAGTGACTTGAGTAGGCTTTTCCTCATGGTTAGGCTTCTAATCCAATTGGTTGGTTGTTGAACTACTTTTGACACTGATGGGTCACTCTTTGAGTCAATCAGAAGACCAAAATGAGAGGACTTCACAACATCCTTCATGATCTTACTTGTTAGTGTCATCGACGGTCTTCCACTATCTTTATCTTGTAGTTGGATATTCATTCTCATTGTAGTCCTACGCTCGGCAACACTTGCCTACTATAAGGGTATAATATTTATCCACCCTAGGGCTTAGGCTTATTCATCGATATCTCTTTTATAGGTATATCTCTCTAGATTCGCAAAGTCAACATTACGAAAGCGAATAATAAGAGTAGTAGGAATGGTGATCAATCCATCCTGCACCCAGATCATTACTCCGTATTTGATTTATTGAATCTCGTATTCTAGCACTTGGTCAACCTCACAAGTTTGATAAAAAAATCCATGGAGAATTGAATCAATATTTCAGTTCCCATTTAGTTAATTGTTTTGAAAACATTTCTATCGATCCTTAACTAGGGTTTTGCGTATCTCGCACTCTTCGGTTCTTCGTCTTGATAGGAACATGAAGGTTGGTTTCACTACTATTGTTTTCATGGCGAGTTAGCGAGAAAACATTCTCTGGGTTGGGTATAGATGAGAATAGATAGAAAGATTCTAAAGAAGATTTCCTACCCAAACACATCAAATCAAAGCAAAACATCTTGGAAACAACATCTAACAAGCATTCATCGCATCAAGCAAACTAGTTCAAACAAAAACAAAATCTATTATGGTCATACCACAAGTTAGTATGATCATAACGTTATTGCAATATCGTTGGTGTAATAAGTGGTGGTCTGTTCTATTTCTGCCTTCAATGCTTCAACTTCTTCTACTGTTATGATGTATCTTTGGAGTTGTCAAGTATGCATCGAAATCTTCTCCAAGTTCTTCGTTGGCCTTCCATGATGTTGCATCATGCTGAGTCGAGTAATAAGATATGAAGCATTGATCTTCACACTTAAGAGACATGGTCATCATCAGTCCTTCCTTGATAGATTTCAAGATTTAGGCCATCTAAGGTAAGAAGAAAATTCTTTTGAAGGTGAAGTAGATGAGAATACAAGAAGTTCAAAATGAAAGATCTTTTTAATAAAAACTGGACTAGATAGATTTTTCATCCTAAGGTCTTCTTATTACTATTCCAAACCTAGGGTTACGAACCTACAGTCAACACAATGCTCTGATACCATCTGTAACGATCCGACCCGGTAAGGGTTGAATCTCTGTGTATATCTGTGCTAGTCCCTGGATCAATCGCTAGCACACACAGTACATGATGTAATACCAAGAAACAAAGGTCTTTATTACATCGCATGATCCAGAAATTACAAAGTACACATTACAAATTGCATAGCCCGAAGCTAGCATTATATCAGAGTTTACAACGAAACATATCAGCATGGAGCCCTTCGTCTTCATGTGCCACAGGCGAGCATGTCGAGTATAGACCCGTAACCCTAACCATCGAACCCCACTCGTTCATCAGGATATCTGCAACATGAAACGTTGCAGCCACGCAGGGTCAATACATTGAATGTATTGGCGAGTATCACTAGAGACTTATAACAAACCTACCAAGTACATTTTCTAGGTGAGGGTTCAAACTTTTATTTTGCACAAAGCAATCATAGTCTCGTACTAGTTTTATTCCAGCAATTTTAATCTCCGAACTCGTATAGTGCACATGCGAGTAGGTCAAGCTCAGGGCCCCTACCATGCTAATCTCCTTTTCTCCATTGCGCATGTCAGTAAGTCAGGCTCAATACCCTTACCATGCCACCACCAGTGTACATGTCAGTAAGTCAGGCTCAACGCCCTTACCACGCCACTCACTACCAGTGTACATGTCAGTAAGTCAGGCTCAACGCCCTTACCATGCCACTCACTACCAGTGTACATGTCAGTAAGTCAGGCTTTTTGCCCTTACCATGCCACTCGACCTATACATGTCAGTAAGTCCGGCTCAAAGCCCTTACCATGTCGGTCGACCTACAACCTTCTCAAGTACTATTCATATCCGCCCCAATTTATCCAATTATTATTTTGTCAACTCAAAACTAACCTTTCCACTAACACATACCCATGACATGATATTCCACACACTTATGTAGTAAGCATATCCAAGCAATCAAACATAGGTTGACTACAAATGAATCCAATCATAATAAACATATGGCTATCCTGCGCGGGTTTCATAGAAACAGCACACAATCCATCAATAACAATCCTACACATGTACTTGTACTAAAATCCTACTGCACGTGTAGGAAAACAATAGATCTGTTATGATCAAAAGTTCAACTTGCCTTATTTGTTGTTGTAGCCCGCACTCTTCGCAATCACACGAATAGCAATCTGGACAATCTAATGATAGCAAACAATTCACAATCAATAATCAGCGCAATACAAACAGAGCAAACAGAGTGTGTACATGTTCTGAAAACGAAAATTAAATCGAAAAGAAACTTTATAAACATTTTCTACATTCAATTAGGATTTTAAATAGGCTTTTGACACAACAGCAACTTTCAGTATATTATAATTTAATAATTCATTTGTAGACATACGACTGGATAGATAAT
Source organism: Lolium multiflorum (assembly GCA_030979885.1). NCBI lineage: Eukaryota > Viridiplantae > Streptophyta > Magnoliopsida > Poales > Poaceae > Lolium > Lolium multiflorum. The sequence continues at coordinate 193,742,909 of CM061748.1, read as the reverse complement.
TCCATTTATTTGCATTTACAGTTGGAATCATCTTAAAGGGATTTATAGAATGTAAGTTATGTCGAAACTACTCAAGTTATCATATTTAGACTTGAATACTTGCAAATTGTTTTATAAGTTTTAGGCACTGATGTTAATGGACAGGGGACATCAATAAGTTCCATTTTCAAGAGGAATCATTTGATTTAAATTTGTAGAATTTGAACCATGCAAAAAAAAATACACAAACTTACATATTTAAATTTGAATATTCGAGAACAGTTCAAAAGTCAAATTTTATTGCACCACTGTGTTCTCCTCATTTTTGTGAGTTCAACGACATATTATTTGTTAGAATCCGAGTTTCCAAATATTAGTTATGAATTTTACAAGATTAAACATGTCGCGGTTAAATTTGATGTTGTACGAAAAGTTGTCCGGAAAAGTTTATCAGATGAAAAATCTCTCTACAGGAAAGTCGTAGAGAATTTAATTATAAACTCAATGCAAGAAGAATCGTCTAAAACCGAGTTATGAATGATTTGATATGAAATTTTAAAGTTAAAGGTCAGCTAGCACAAAAACTGCAAACTGACCGATCGGTCACAGTGTTCGTGCATGTGCTGACACCGGATTCAGTTAATGGGTTAACATGGACCGTCCAAATAAGATCTAACGGCCTAAGATAGATCTGATTTAATCTATCTAAACTGTGCACACGATGGCAATACCTGCAGTGCTCAACCATGCTGAGAATGTGGGCGGTGCTGCTGCGCGTGGGTGTCCTCGTCGATGTTGCTTCGGTGGTTTATGGGCTCGGTGAAGTGGACGACGACAAACAGCATGACGCGGGGAATCTGTTGTTGTGCTCGACGACGTGCTTCTCTTCCTCCTCCTGTGGTCGCGATGCACGAATGTAATGGCAATGTTGACGGCTTCCTTCGGACGGCGGTACTCGTGTAAACTAAAAGGAGGATATAGGAGGTGTGTGAGGTCCAGAGGAACCAGTAGAGGCTAGAAAGGAGCGGCGTGGTACCTCTCTGTCGCCGGAATTAACTCGAACTTGGCTGTAGATGCGTTGAACTCCGGCGATGCTCCGGCGACGTATCCCGGGCGGCTCCATGCTCTGCAGATGGGGCAAAAAGGGTGAGCCAACGTGGTCGAGCGATAGGAGAAAGATGGAGTGAAAGATTGGGGAGGGGGCGACCGAGAACTTTGATCTCGAGCTACAATGGCGGCGACGGCTCAGAGCTACGGCGAGCAAATTTGGCAGCCGGGCGGCGCACAAAAATCGGGATTTTTGGGGCCGAAAACAGAGGAGATTGTGGGTATTCATAGAGGGACTTTCGTGGCAAAGGAACAACGATATCAGAACGAAATCGGCGATGAAATCGGTATTTTCCCGTGTGTCAGTTAGAACACGTACGCGCTCTGGTCTTTGGCTTGGGAGGTCGGGGATGACGTGCAGGCCCCACGCGTAAGAGAAAGAAAAGCAAGAAAGATGGAAGAGGACGTGGGTTGCACTAGGAAACGTGAGGCAGCGCTGCCTCTCGCGTGTGCGGGCTGGCCTCAGGCTTGCGTGAGCGGCCTGGCTGTTTCCTCTTCTTTTTATTCCTTCTTTATTTTCTGTCTTAATTTTTAGAGTTTGTTTTGGATATCTAAACTAACTTAAATAAATTCTGTAAAATTGATAAAAAAAATTAGCAGTTAAATAGTGTATTTTAGAATACTTTTTCAGTCCAAAACAAAAATACAAAGTAGACTTTATGCACTTGGCTTTATAGGCTATTTATGAAATCTAGAAACATAATTTAGATTCTATGAAATCAACAAATTAAAATATTTTCCGAAACTAAAACCTTTGGCGAGTTTTATTTCAAAACCATGGATTTTGATATGGAAGCCAAAAACAAATCAAATGACTATAAAACTTCGTTTGGTCAAGACCTAATTACACATATGTTATTATTCATATAAAACTATATATGGCTACTTGGGCATTGATTCCAAAATATGGTTTGGGTTTTTGTCTTAAATAAGTTCTTATATGATTTCAAAACCATGAAATAGAAATAGGTTTGGTTTGGAAATACTTTGAAAGCAAATCTTTGTGAAAAAATATTTTGGGAAGGGTTTTTAAATAAAACTCAAAAGTTTTAATTCCTTATGAAATTTTAACCAAGTTCAAATAATCAAGCATTAAATTATTTTTTTTTACATTCCAAAATTTAGAAAATTTCGGGATGTGACAGGTGTATAGGAATTGCCTATGAAGCATCGCCTGGGAAGCGATTCCGAATGGCCGGCCCATTAGCCTCTTGCTGAAAAGAAGTAGTAATATAGTTTTATGTGGATATACATGATTCGAGTTATAGCTCACTGGTTTCAAACTTAGTCCATGTACGAGGAGAACCAAGTTGAATCCTAGTATGCACAACCTTTTTTTGATTTTTCAAATCTGAGTGAAAATTTCAAATTTTGAATCTGAGCAAAAATTATGTTGAAGAAATTCTGGATCTGAGTAAAAAATAATTTTTGAACAAATTTACCATTTTTTGATTTTTTTCGAATCTGAGCGAAATGTTCAAATTTTGAATCTTAGAAAATATTTTTTTGAACAAAACAACCATTTTTCGATTTTTCCGAATCTGGGATAAAATTTCAAATTTTGAATCTAAGCAAAAATTATTTTGAAGAAATTCCGAATGTGAGCAAAAAATAATTTTGAACAAACTTACCATTTTTTTATTTTTTCGAATCTTGATCGAAAATGTCAAATTTCGAATCTGAGCAAAAAAAAAATCTGAACAAATTCCGAATCTGGAAAAAATAATTTTGAACAAATTTCGAATCTGAGAAAAAATAATTTTGAAGAAATTTATCTGAACAAAATCAATTTTGAACAAATTTAAAATCTGAAAAAAATTTGCTAAAATTTGAAATTTGCTCAAATTCAAAAATATTGAAAATAGAAAATCACCTGAACCAGGAAATAACCGACGTAATAATAAAAAAGCGAAAAAAAACCGCAACGATACTTCCCAAAAACCGAGTGAACCAGAGCTACCCAACACTATTGGACGGTAGCCCACGCCACCCCATTAGCGTGCAGGGTATATGACCGCACGATAATGGGCAATGTATAGGTTTTCCAGCTCAGTCCTCCTTCTATCTCGAAAGTAGGCCTAAAGAAAATAGAAGCGGCGCTCCCCTTGCCGTCGAGCACGAATCCCACGTCTCGCTCCCGCCCTCTCCTGTGCTCCAGCACGCCAATGTCTGCTGTACACCACATCGCCGTTCCCAAGTTATATGCTTAACACCGCCCTTGCTGCCGCCACGGAGCGCGTTTGCTCCGGCATTCTCAGCATGGAGGACGCACATCACCTGTTGGATGAATTGCTCCGGCACGCCACTTCCATCGCCGTGCACGGCCTGAACGGAATTTTAGCTGCCCTCGCCCGCGCGCCAGCCTCCATTGCCTGTAGCAATGGCCCTGCCCTCACGGTTGCCCTATTCGCCCACACATCCCGAGGCGCTGGTCCACTGGTGAAGACGCCCTCGGAATGTGCCTACAGCATCCTCATGGATTGCTGCTGTCGCTCGCACTGCCTGAACCTAGCACTTGCCTTCTTTGACCCCCTCCTCATATCGGCTCTGAAGGTAGACGGCTTCGTGGCCAACATCCTCTTCAAATGCCTCTGCCACGCTAAGCAGACAGATGAGGCTGTGGATCTGCTACTTCAGAGGTACCGGAGCTGGGTTTGACCCCTGACGTGGTTTATGTCCGGCTTCTTTAAAGAAGGCCAAGTAGGCAAGGCATGCAATCTATTTAATGAAATCTTGCACAGGGGTGTTGCTACTAATGCCGTGACACATCAGTAACTGACAAGATAGTACTGAAAAATGATGTCCAACTTCAATCTCCATGGATAAGTCTTGCTGCTAATGCTATGCACCTCAATGTGGTAGGTTAGCTAGCCTCGTTAATCAATTGATCAGACCATGGTTAAAAATGTAAATGAAGGCTCCATTTGTCATAGCACCGGATTTTCACATAGACTTACATATTTTCTACCTTGATATGTAATAGCTAGTTTCAATCATATATAAATAGGGTTAACAACAACAATATTCCGCAACTACTGATGTGCTTACGATGACTGGGGTCTGGGGTTTATCATCTCACCATTGTGTTTTCCATCCCTCCAGGGCTGGCGGTGGTGTACATGAAAACCTGCACGAGCACACACTGGTTTTCTGCCGCACCTTTTCTACCGCCGCCGATATTGAAATTGGAGGTGTTGAGCAGTGCTGAGAATGGAGAGGAAGAGGAAGGGAGATGGGCTGAGCAGTGTTAAGGTTCATGCACTAGCCACTTGAACCAAAAATCCGAACTGATGGAAAGGGCTAGGCAATCTACTTATACACTTCACAACACTCGCGTGTGACGGGAGAAGAGAAAGTCAACACGTGAAAGAAGCAGAGCACACCGAAACAGGACATCAACGGTGGCTAAAGAGGGGGCAACAACAATTTTTAGGCTTAATTGCGAAACCAAAACTAGGATTTGAACTCGAGACCTGGGGCTACCCATGTTAAGGTTCATGCACTAGCCACTTGAACCAAAAATCCGAACTGATGGAAAGGGCTAGGCAATCTACTTATACACTTCACAACAAGCAGAAACGGAGGCGCTTGGGAGAAGGGACCTGCGTGGCTAAGAGATGCAACCCCACATATTTGCTACCGTATGTATATACAGTTTACTTATTTCTAGAACATCTTTTGCTGCAAATAAAGTTCACTTGTCTTCCTTTTTGCATCCAACCTTGAGGCGGAACCTATGAACAAGAAGCATGGTTGTTCAATTCAATGCATGGTGGCAAGATCAGGTTCCTATCAATTTTACTAAACACTATCATTGCGAGCTTTCCAAAGAATCCATAGGCATGCAGCGAAATAGATCGGCCAAACATCTGAGGCAGTTTTGGTCTGACTTTTTTTGTGTGCACAAAACCAGTTACTGAACTTGAGCTGGCTGCTTCCATGGACATTCCCAGTCTCTGCCAAACGCTTTGTGAGTTCTGGCAGTGCAGCGCTAGGCGATTCAAAGGCAGAACACTGGTCACACTCACCCCCGCAACTGAAGTCCATGATTTCCTTGGGAAGATCTTTTGTTCACGTGGAATGGCCCGGGCTGGCCGCCTCCCAGCTTGTTGCACAGTCGCGAGAACAGATCATAAAAAAGCTTTCGTCAGCAGCAAAAAGTGTAAAGAACCAGGTAAATATACAATGTAGCCTGCTGATCGGCATCCAACATTGGTGCCAGAAATCCATGAAACGCCAAGATTCAGCGATGGCCGGCTAGAGATTAAGTATTGCCTGTACCTCTGATAGCTAAAAGATGCACACTTTGCTTTACTTCATGTCTTTCTTGAGGATGACAAAATATGATTTTAGTCTTCATCCTTATTCGTTATTAATGGACAGGTAGTTCCACACTATTAAGAAGAGTGGGATTGTTTTATTTTAACAAAACAAAAACACTTGCATTGTATCTATTCCCTCTGTCCTGAAATGGATGTCGCACATTTATCTAAATTTAGATGTATCTATACACTACGAATTTAGACAAATCCACGACATCCTTTTCGGGACGGAGGAAGTACAACTGTACAAGGCACCGGTGAAGATCACAGGATGGAGTCTCTTTGCTCTGTGACTTGAGTGCTGCTGGGCGCTGGTCATGGATGACATGTACACACACTGCACAAGCAACCTTCATTTTATTTATAGAGAGAATTCCAATTTACCCCCCTAAACTCGTCTCAAAGTTCAGATTACAACCCTAAACTTACTTTGGTTTAAACTTCAACCCTAAATTCTATAGACCGTTTGAAATTGGACCTTCTACCCTTTTTTGACATGTATTGAACCGGTTTTTCTCGCCAGTTAGCGATTTTTTTCCTATATACTCTGCCAACTCATCAACATACAACATACACGGTATAAGAAAAAACATCTTAATACAATGCAAGGGGTGATTTTGAACCGTTTTTAAAATTCAGGGTTAAAAGTTGAACTAAAGTAAAGTTGAGGTTGTAAGCTGAACTTGACAAGTTTAAGGGGGTAAATTGGACTTCTCTTTTATTTATAGGTTACAGTATACCAGTTAATTGAGCTGAGATATCCACTTCTCCTGATATATAGGAGTAATAAAATAAGTGAGCATGGTCAACATCACGCAGCCAAGCGCCTCTACTTGTGAAGCACGGATGTGTACGATGTCTGAAAATTCGTCGCGACGAAACACTACGTTCAGGAGACAAAAAGTGCAGTCAAAGCGATCAGGCACGAGTTAGCTAGAATTCCTCAGTTCTCTGATCTCCAACGTTTTCAAGCCTGAAACAACATACCAGGAAGCTGCGTAGCTACGTACATGCTAGACTTCAAAGTTTGAACAGACTGCAGAAGAAGACTTCAAACCATGCACAGTTCATATGTTTGGTCTTTATATAAAACAAGCTCGCTTTGCAAAACCTTCCTCACCAAACAAACTAGATCTGGCCAAGCTTCTCCAGAGGAAAATCTTCAGGCACTCCAAAACCTGATACCTCATCTCTTCGACCCCCATTAGCAAAGATCTCAAGAATGGCCGCAGCGGCGATGGCGAAATTTTTTGGTGCAGCCCCTCGGCTGCACCTTCCTCTTCCTCACTCGCACGAACGAACGGAGGGAGACAATGGAGTGGAGACACAGAGTTTTCCCGGCCGGCGCACGAACGCCGCCGTGGGCGCACATACACCCTACTCTTATTTCTCTTCAGCTCACTTCAAATACATATATGGAGGTACACACGCACACACGCAGCACTACCCAGAGAAGCTCTCCTGCCGGCCGGCCGGGCACACACCACAGCCACGGCGAGACTACATCTCAGACTCACTCTCCACACACGCACATACGTGGAAGACTACACAGGAGACTACCTCATCTGCTAGCGATCCTACACAACCAATAGACATGGCCATATATAGACATCTGCACGTACCCACACAACCACTAACTCATGCACGACCCGGCCACGAGCGCACTGCCGCAGGTCGCTGATCCGCTTAGTCCGGCCACGCGCACGACGCGGGCCAACCAGCGCCTGAACGCCAACGGCTTGGCGTGGTTTAGTGCTAACAATCTCCCCCTAAACCACGACCTGCCGTCGCCGAAGTTGTTGCAGCTTCCGTCGTCGCCGTCGCCTTGAACCTGACGCCATGGCACACCTCTATGCCCTACTGCATCTCCAAGGTCGCCGCTTGACGGTAGTTGCACCCTGCAGACTCAGCCGCACGACACCTCCATGCGGCCACGCCATGTGCATGCTGCACCATGCCTGATCTCCGCGGCCTTCTCGCCACGCCGCCGCGCATCGCCTACGCGGCCTCCATGCTCGTCGCACGTACGACGCAGCCACAGACTCGGCCTGACGCACATACGCCGGTCACCACCGTCATGGACTCGACCTGGCGCACACACGCCGATATTCCTTCACCTTGGGCGACAAACGCCGAGCTCCTCCGCCGGCGACACACGCCGGACGTTCCGGCCGCACTGGACACGACCTTCCCGGACGCCGCTGCATGTCGTCGCCGTGCCTCTGCATCCACCGCACGAACGACGTCACAGCGCGCCTCGTCCGCGGCCGCCACCGTCGCCGTGCTCACCGCGGACTCGCCGCGCCACAGCCCCGAGCCACGAGGCTCTGATACCACATTTTGGTGCAGCCCCTCGGCTGCACCTTCCTCTTCCTCACTCGCACGAACGAACGGAGGGAGACAATGGAGTGGAGACACAGAGTTTTCCCGGCCGGCGCACGAACGCCGCCGTGGGCGCACATACACCCTACTCTTATTTCTCTTCAGCTCACTTCAAATACATATATGGAGGTACACACGCACACACGCAGCACTACCCAGAGAAGCTCTCCTGCCGGCCGGCCGGGCACACACCACAGCCACGGCGAGACTACATCTCAGACTCACTCTCCACACACGCACATACGTGGAAGACTACACAGGAGACTACCTCATCTGCTAGCGATCCTACACAACCAATAGACATGGCCATATATAGACATCTGCACGTACCCACACAACCACTAACTCATGCACGACCCGGCCACGAGCGCACTGCCGCAGGTCGCTGATCCGCTTAGTCCGGCCACGCGCACGACGCGGGCCAACCAGCGCCTGAACGCCAACGGCTTGGCGTGGTTTAGTGCTAACAAAATTGACGTTGCTGCTGGTGATCTTGGTGCACTTCTGCGGCGTCCTGGCGGCCGCGAGCAGGACGCTGAGCGGGGACAACTGGCTGGAGGACGGCGTCCGGATGGTGGTGACGCAGATACTCGGTAGCTCCAAGTCCCAGGGGAGCGGCGACACACACTGCTGCTGAGTACTGACCGCGCGAACTACTCACGACATCAGGGTCACCACTGCACTTCTTTTTTCCGAAATGGAAGCATAGCCCCGGTCACCACTGCACTAGCTGCACATATATCTTTTCCCCCCACTCTGCGGGATTGGGGGAGAGGGGCACATATTGTGCACCTGATAGGTGTTGATGATCTTGATGATTGATGATAGGTGTTCTTCTATTAGTTAGTAGATAACTAGGCCATGTGATTAATGTTACTACAATATTCAATTTGTTCATTCTTTTTTTATTAACTTGTTGATGAATCCTTGGGTAGATTTCAAGATTGTGAGCTGAAATTTGGCTCAAACTCTTTCTTTCTAAACAAATGGCATGAAGTGGGTATCCCGGCCTCCCGTGCATCCTTCCCTCTCAAATATCTTGGCCTCCCCCTCTCGGTTTGGTGCTTTAAAAGGCGGGATTTCCAGCATCTCGAGGATAAGTGTGTGAACAAGCTACCCACGTGGAACGTAAAGCTCATCACCACAGCCGGCCGTGCTGCCTTAGTGTAGTCGGTGATCACATCCCAAGCAATCTACCACCTCACCCCCTCCATCCCTCCGGGAACAATCAAGTTTATCAACAAGATTTAGCGAGCCTTCCTTTGGTCCGCCAAGGAATCCACCAGCGGGGCGGGTGCAAGGTTAATTAGGAAGTTGTTTGCCGCGCAAGGAAACTTGGGGGGTCTTCAAATTCCACGTTTGGAGAAGTTTGCGACCGCGCTTCGCTTGCGTTGGCCTTGGCTTGAGTGGAAAGACCCCTCCAAGATTTGGGTTGGCTCCGGAAACCCATGTTCCGAAGCGGACATGGAGATTTTCTATGCGGCCACCACTATTACCTTGGGGAATGGGAAGAAGACTCCTTTTTGGCATGCTCCATGCATGGCTTCATGGTCAAAAGCCGATTGACATCGGCTCGCTCATATATGCGGCGTCCAAGAGAAAGAATTAGAAGGTGTCCAATGCGCTACATGACGAGGCGTGGATAAGCAAAATCACCTTGGACGCCTCCTTCTCTATTGACCACTTCTCCAATTGGTTGACCTTTGGACTCTTCTATCGAGCATCAACTTCGACCCCGAGGTGGAGGATGACATCACTTGGAGGCTTACCCCTAGCGGGGACTATACGGCAAAGTCGGCTTATGAGCTACAACTCTTCGGGTCAACCATCTCACCTATGGACAAGACGATTTGGAAGGCATGGGCGTCATCTAAGGTTTTTTTTTTTTGCGTGGCTTGCCAACCAAGGTAGAATTTGGAAGGTCGATCGCTTAGCCAAACGAGGTTGGCCTAATTGCGGCCTTTGCCCTCTATGCAAACAATGTACAAAGTGCATCGAGCACCTATTCGTTCATTGCCGTTTCTCCTCCCGCCTTTGGGGCCTAGTCAAAGAATGGATGGGACTTATAAACCTCCATCCCACGCAATGGGAAAACCTCAACATGCACGGTTGGTGGAATTACATGGCGGGTGGAGGTATGCCCCATCTCAAGGCAATGGCATCCATCATCTTGTTGGTCTCTTGGGAGGTAATGAGAGAAATGCGAAGGCCTTCCGCTCTCAGAATGCCCCGGCTCAAGTAGTCTTCGATATAATTAGATGTGAGGCTCGGCTTTGGGTGTTAGCGGGTGCCAAGAGCTTGGGCAACTTGATGCCGCGAGAGTAATTTGTTATGTAATAATGTCCGTTTGTACCGCATGCTCTTTTCATGCAAAATCTTCTTAATTAATAGAATGGGGCAATGCTTTAAAAAAACGTGTTCGGAAAATGGCAAATCTACTTAGGCTGACATGGTGTTGCTCCATGGCTCATCGTCCGAATGTCGCCTTATATTTGAGCCATCGCCTTATTCGCAGGCAGCTGGGTCCCATAAGCTTTGTACTCCTCTTCGCTTGCCCTTAGACATCTTCAATGGGGCGACGCATTTCGAACGTTTAATCGGACACGTCGCGTCCGTTTGCGTCGGCGAAATGGTCGAAATCGTCCGCGCGTCCGTTTGCGTCGGGGGTGGCTCCAGCGGCACAACGCATAATTTTTTTTCCATTCATAAAGTCATAATTTACATTAATAAAAAACATAAAAAAACATAAAGGCGTGGTAAAAGTAGGTGCTGCCTAGTTCTCGTCGTCGCTGACGAGGTTGATGAACTCCGGCGTCGGCCATGAAAGCTCGTACGCGTGGTAAAAGTAGGTACCATTGCCTGCGCAGGAGGCTGTCGCCAGGGATCCCAGGCCGGAGCAGCAGCCGGAGCACGGTCGTTGGAACGCGTCGGCGTGGCTGGAGGAGTCGCCGGCCTCCCCTGCGCGAGCGTGGACTCGCGGAGCTGGATTGCGAGCCCGTCCCACAGAGCGAGCTCGTTGAGCTCGTCCAGCTCGCTGTTGGCCAGTGCCATGGCAATGGCCTCCTCCTCGGTAATGTCCAGCGGCTGGGTCTCCGGATCCCACGCCGGCCCACCGTCGTCGTGGTCGTAGTCCGCCATGTCCCCGTCCTCGTCCGCGGAATCACAATGCCCTTGATAAGTCTGCCATTGAATACATAGCACAAGAAGATTAATGCATTAATTCATTCCAGTAGTCGAGTCAAAAATAAAACCATAGATGTATGGTTTTCATCGAGCAGAACATTTCATCAGATACATATGCAAGTATATGTGCAGAGATTATTGTATCTAGCAGGCTGTCATGCGTGCGTGCCTTCAGTTTGGGGTCTAGGGGCACTTTTTTTTTTTTTTTGAACAAAAGGTCTAGGGGCACTTGAGTTTGCCGTTCTTGGAGTTGACCCAGTTGGCATAGCAGGGACATTCGTTGCGTGTATTCTGGGTGGTGCCGGAGGGGACGCAGTTGCACTTGCCGCAACAGATGTTGCAGTCCTTGTTGCACATCTTGTTCTTCCAGTTCTTTGCGCACCGAGCCTCGCACGCCGATGGACAATCTGCACAAGGAAAATGTTAGATCGCCTAGAAATACATATGATCAACTTAATCCGACGAAATACATTAGTTGATCAAGGACACATGCTTCCATGGTTGTACCTATTTTGGGTGCCGGCTGCGCGTCCGCAGCCATTAGGAGAGCGACGAGGAGGAGGGCGATGGCAACAAAAGGCTTGGAGGATGCCATGGATGGAGTTCGTTCAGAAGATCACTGAATTTGTAGCTAGCCACTCGTATATCACTTCAAATGTTAGAGGTATGCCGTATGCAGCTTGGGCAGATGCGGTTAAAAACAAGGAAGCAAATTAAGCTATATCTCGATACCATCCGTTTATTTTTCGGATTTTCGTAAGCGTATTATTTCCTGCCTTTTTCCTTTTTATTCAGTTTACCTTCCTTAAGAGCATTTCCAGCCGTCTCCCGGAAAGGCCCCTAGGACCCTTTTTTTTATCCGGATGGACAAAAACGACCCAGTCACGTCCCCGGATTATCGTTTTCGCAAGGATTTGGGCTTTCATCCATCCGGCGAGCCTAGAACATCCCCGCCCCCTCGGGGAGCGCTTGGGGAGTCCGAATGAAATGAAAGCGCGGGAAACATCGAGAAAACTTCCCGCGTGGATGGTGGCCCCGACTTATCGGCGACAAAGGCCAATCGTCTTCCACGCGCTTCAAAAGACTGCCGCCGGTCAGTCTTCGCCGGACGCGTAGCTTCCACGCGGAGAGTTAATGCCGTCGCCTAGGATTCACGCGCGGCTCTCTCTATTTATCGCAGAACCTACCGCGTCTGGCCGCATTCAGCGTCGTCGTCTCCCTCCTCTCCCCAACCCTGTCTTCTTTCCCCAATCCGCCTCCAGCGAGTAATGGCGGGCCACGGCGAAGGCGCGGCGAACAACTGCTTCGGCCGACGTTCCCTACACCAGTGGGAGGCGGGACTTCTGCACATGGCGGGCTACCCGGCGCCGCTGGACTTCCGCGTGCCCGGAGGATGGCGCCTGAGCGCGTGGGGCGTCCCGATCTCGTCGCTTCCGGTGGGAGGCGATGAGCTCGACACCGCTATCGACGCTGTGCGGGTCACCCTCAGCGAGGAGCAACGCGCGGAGGAGCGGTACCTCCCCGACAACTACGATGCCTGGAACAAGTCTTCCATCTCCGGCACGAACGGGAACTCGCAGCATACAACGGTCCTCCCCCTCCTCCAGCGCGTAACAACACCGCCGGCCGCCGCCGCTGGTGGGGCGCGCCGGGCCGCACGCTCGCTAGTGTGCTCGCACACATCGAGGCCGGCAACTACCCCGTCCTGTGATGGGGTTCGTAGCATAGAAAACAAAAATTTTCCTACCGCAAGACGAATAAATCCAAGATCTAATCTATGGAACACCCAAGATCTAATCTACAAGATCGAAGCAACGAGATTGATAAGATACTAACCCTTGATGATTTCCAAAGCCTACGAGATCAGATCTCGTTGTTGATGTAAACGATCATCCCCAGTGCTGCAATCCGGCAGCACTTCCGTACTCGGTCGCGCGTACGGTGTCGATGAAGCCCTTCCTCTCCCCGTTCCAGCGGGCAGCGGAGGTGTGGTAGATCTCCTCCAAATTCCAGCAGCACGACGGCGTGGTGGTGGTGGTGGAGGAAGAAATTTGCAGGGCTTCGCCGCGATGGTGGAGGAGAGAGGCGGCGGGAGGGCAAATCAAGGGGATGGTGGCCGGCCACCCCTCCCTCTTTATATAGGGGAGGGTCGGCTGGGGTGGCCCCCTTTCCCATCTAGGGTTAGGGGCGGCGGCCAAGTGGGGGGAAGAGGATTTCTTCCCCCAAGTTGATCCCCCTAGGGTTTTGGGGAAAACCCTAGGGTTGGCCGGCCTTGAGGGGCATGTGCCCCTGGCCCATTAGGCTAGGGAGCACCCCTCGGCCCATGCTAGGCCTCCTAGGGTCGTGGGCCCACTGGTGGGACCCCGGAACCTTCTAGAACATTCCCGGTCATCCACCGGAAAAATCCCGAACTTTTCCGAAACCTAGAAATCAACTTCCCTTATATGAATCTTATTCTCCGGACTATTCCGGACCTCCTCGTGACATCCTGGATCACATACGAGACTCCGAACAAACTTCGTCTCCATACCATATTCAAATCTACTTATGCGACATCGAACCTTAAGCGCGTCACCCTACGGTTCGCGAACTATGCAGACATGGTCGAGACTCCTCTCCGAGCAATAACCAATAGCGGGATCTGGAGATCCATAATGGCTCCCACATATTCAACGATGACTTAATGATCGATTGAACCATTTACATACGATGCCGATTCCCTTTGTCACGCGATATTTTACTTGTCCGAGGTTCGATCATCGGTATCTCCATACCTTGTTCAACCTCGTTACCGACAAGTACTCTTTACTCGTACCGTGGTATGTGATCTCTTATGAACCATTCATATGCTTGCAAGCTAATCAGATGACATCCCACCGAGAGGGCCCAGAGTATATCTATCCGTCATCAGGATGGACAAATCCCACTATTGATCCATATGCCTCAACTCACACTTTCCGAATACTTAATCCCACCTTTATTGTCACCCATTTACGCAATGACATTTGATGTAATCAAAGTACCCTTTCGGTGTAAGTGATTTACATGATCTCATGGTCGAAGGATTAAGACAACTATGTATTGAAAGCTTATAGCAAATGAACTTAATGACTTGATCTTATGCTACGCTCATTTGGGTGTGTGTCCATTATATCATTCACCTAATGACATAACCTTGTTATCAATAACATCCAATGTTCATGATCACGAAACCATGATCATCTATTAATCAACAAGCTAGTTATACAAGAGGCTTACTAGGGACTCCTTGTTGTTTACATAACACACATGTATCAATGTTTCGGTTAATACAATTATAGCATGATATGCAAACATTATCATAAACACAAAGATATATTATAATAACCATTTTATTATTGCCTCTTGGGCATATCTCCAACAGTCTCCCACTTGCACTAGAGTCAATAATCTAGTTTACATATGTAAAGATATAACACCTTGGCCTTCTGGTGCTTATCATATTTTGCTCACGGGAGAGGTTTTAGTCAACGGATCTGACACGCTCAGAAACGTATGTATTTTGCAATTCATTTGCGTCTCAACGCATCACTCATTTTCCAAATGAGTCGGTATTAATTGTATATGCTTAGTCCTCTGGTGGAACCTTAATTCCGCGGTCTGAAATAAGTCACTAATATTGTCACACACAATATAGCTTCAAAAGTTCTGACACTATCAGAACTACACCAAGTTCTCAAAGAACTCCTCGACTTAACATCCTCAGTCATTGTAAAAACAATGACATACTCTGCCTTCGTTTGTAGAATCCGTCACAATATTTAGAACTCATCTAAATCTAGCATAGACTTCTTCTAGCTTATTGTGCTACCTTTTAAATAACACTTAGCCTAATTGAGATTGAAATTTTATTTTTATATGTGACCAAACTAATATCGGTGCAACACCTTACAGCGATTTGATTGTCACTATCCCATATAAAACTATATATATATATCCTTGGTTCTTCTAAAGCACTCAGGGATATTCTTACTGTTGTCCAATGATCATTATATGAATCATTCTGGTATATGCTCGTAACAATTTAGAGCACAGGACATCTGACTTTGTACATTTTATTTGTGATCTAAAATCACTCATGTGCTTTTACTCATCGAGTGTCAAATACACCGAAGTCTTGTTAAACCTTCACATGGAAAAGAACACTTTCTTAACACTTTTATATTGAACCACTTCAATATCCATTCTATGTACCTTGACTTAAACTTATTATGTGTTTCAATCTATCTTCATAGATCTTGACACTAAATATGTTTCAGTCCATATCCTTTCATTGAAATTAATTCTCAATGAAACCTTTTAATCACATCAAGTACATGATTACATTAATTTTAATCAACGATATGTCATCTACATAAAGTATTATAAATATGTCTCAGCGCTCCCACTTAATTTCTTGCAAATGCAAGCATCTTCATCATTTCTGATGAAATCAAAACTCTTTCATTATTTCATCCGGTGAAGATTCCAACTCCGCGATACTTACTTCATCCAATTGAAGTTTGTATACCTATCTAGTATTCCACGGACCAGCAAAACTCTTGGTTGCATCTGGTATACATCCTTCATACATACTTCTGGTAAGGAATATATTTCTGCCATCCTACTATCATATCTCATAAAAGAAATATGTAGCGATTACTAGAATAATCCACATAGACTATAAGCATTGCCACGGAAGATCTAATCTTATCATAGTCAACTCTTTGAACTTTGTCGTAAACAACTTTTCGATAAGTCAAGCTTCTTTAAGGATATTCCATCCAAGTCCATCTATTTGATAGATCCATTTACTTTCAAAAAGTACTCATCTATCTTGGATTTCATGGCGCATAGCCATTTTAACGGAGTCAGGGCCCATCATAACTTCTTTGTATGTAGTTGGTTTATCATTGTTCAAAATCAATCCTTTGTTCACAAATCATTTATTTGATCACAAAGTAAACCATACCTACAAGGTTCAATAAGTACTTTGATCTCCATGACTATAACAATTTGTAGACATGTGAGCCATGATCTTCGTAGCTGCTTCCGGAACCATTTCCGACGCGCTATTCTGATCATCATGCTCAGGTTCATAAACCTTATCAAGTTCCATTGTCCTCCCACTCAAATACTTCGCTAGAAAACAATTTCTTGGAAATAAGTAAGTAACATCAACAAACACTTTTGTCTTTTACTTAAAAGTGGAAAGAATTCCCAATCAATTCTCTGGGATAACCAACAAAGACATTCATCGATTTTGGTTGTAAACTCATTCACTTATGCTACGCATACCAAAATTTAAGAAAGGACTATTAGGGTTTATACCCATGCCATAACTCATATGGTGTCATTTCAATGGATCATGATGATGCTCTATTCAGTGTAAAAACGGTAGTCTCTAAAGCATAATCCACAAAAATATAATGGCGTCATTTTATTTTATCTCATCATCAATCCAACAAGTTTTGGATACGTCTCTTGGATACTCCATCATCACTATGATACTCCAAGAAACGTGAGTAGTAGAACAATTTCATAACTCTCTTAGATGTTCGCTAAAACTCGTAATTCAAATATTTCCACCATGATCAAATCATAGATATTTGACTTTTCTATTACGATGATTTCCACTTCATGCTGAAATTTATTTGAATCCTTTCAAATGTTTCAAACTTCTTCCTTACCGAATATATCCACATATATACTCAATTCATTGTTAGAAGTTTTCATGAAGTAGAAGAATCTCCCGCACACAACTATGCCCAATGAACCATATACATCACCATGTATGTTTCCACTAAGTTAATTGCCCGTTCAACTCTTGGCCTATGAACGGGATTTAAGTCATTCTCTTTAGAAGAGATTTGCAAGCGCCAAATGATTCAGAAATCAAATGACTCCAAAAGTCCATTTGCATGGAGTTCCTTCATGCGTTCCTTTCTAACATGACCTAAATGGCGGTTCCACTAATGAGTGGAATTCATATCATTTGCCTTATGGCATTTTAGCGTCAGTGTTATATATGTGTGCTTCACCATAAAGATTTATAATAACTTATCCATCGTACATGGAATGTTGTTACAATTTGAACAACTCATTGTTTTCATTTAACCAGAACAAGACAACAATTATAAAGTTCTTTATTATAAATCTGAATGGCTAGACAGAATGCCAACTGCGAACATAATAACACTTTATTTTTGTTCCAGACGTGCATTCCTATCACATTCCTTTTCAGTCACTTAGGCCATCGTATTCTTGTATTGCGTTGTATTGTATGACATCTCATACCAACCAATCTGGTACAAATACCCAAGAATTTCATTATGTGACCAAACAAGGAATACATCCATAACATGTATATCATCTATATACACCTGAGCTAGACTTTCTAGTCTTTTCTTTCTTTCTGCCAAAATATCT
Source organism: Lolium multiflorum (assembly GCA_030979885.1). Taxonomy (NCBI): domain Eukaryota; kingdom Viridiplantae; phylum Streptophyta; class Magnoliopsida; order Poales; family Poaceae; genus Lolium; species Lolium multiflorum. The sequence continues at coordinate 193,725,489 of CM061748.1, read as the reverse complement.
TTTGTAGTTTCTCTTTTAGCTTTCCTCATTCTCAGAAAAACACTTTACCTTCAATAACTTCTAGGTCCATTGGTCAAATGCCAATAACCTTGAGGTTCTTACCTTGAAGTTGATCATCACATGACAAGCGTTCTAGATTTCACTATTAGTAACCTTTAATGTGATGAACAATTTCACTCATAATTTTATCCATCAAATCATGACGTCTTTCCGAGACCATGTCTGTACATGCTAGGCTCGTAAAGTTTTAACCTTAGTATTCGCATGTGCAAATCTGTCTTGCACTCGTTGTATGCACACGTAGAATCTATAACACCCGATCATCACGAGATGCTTCGAAACGAGTCTTAGCAACGGTGCATACTAAGGACGATCACTTCATGGATATGCGAATATTGTTAGTGCCCAACTAGTTGGAGGATTGAGACGCCCGGCGTTTTCAACCTTCATACATTCCCATAAAACTTATGAGTTTATGTAGTCTCACCAAATTATATTCTATCATCTTGCAATAGGATCTTAGATATCACATATATCTCATACCTTGCTTATTTCTAAAAACAAAATTTTCAGCTCCTTACTTTTTAAACGGATTTGAAACTTCAAGTATCACGGAGACAAGATGAATTAAGGTACTAATTGAAACCATTGCTCTTTGAATCATTAATGTGAGGTTTACTAAAAGTCTGCATTAGGACTTAATCATATCTTGATTCTTTAACAATACGGTACCAGTCCGTAAAGTTACTTATCAGACTTAACAGTATTTCTATCTCAATTACAAGACTAGCGCATGGTAGAAAACGGATGCCAATTCTACAAATTTAATTCAAAATACTATTCAGACTATGTTCATGATAATTTGAGTTCATTTTTAATTCTTCAATTAACTAGGTGAACTCCCACTCAAAACAACATCCCTCGTATTGTCTTAGTGATTACACGAACCAAATCCACTACACCAAGTCCGATCATCACGAGAAAAGATGTAGCTTCAAAGGCGAACACTCAAAGTGTTCATCATATCATTCATATGACTCATGCTCTACCTTTCGGTATCCCGTGTTCCGAGACCATGTTTGTACATGCTAGGCTCGTCAAGGCAACCTTAGTATCCGCGTGTGCAAATCTGGCTTGCACCCGTTGTATGCACATGTAGAGTCTATCACACCCGATCATCACGAGATGCTTCAAACGACAAGTCTTAGCAACGGTGCATACTAAGGATGAACACTTTATTATCTTGATATTTAGTGAGAGGGATCATCTTATAATGCTACCGTCGCGATCTAAGCAAGATAAGATGCATAAAGGATTAACATCACATGCAATTCATAATATGTGATATGATATGGCCTTTCTTCTTGTGCTTTTGATCTCCATCTCCAAAGCACATGATCATGATCTCCATCATTACCAGCATTGCACCAAGGTCCGTGGCGCCGCTTCATGGTTGTCCATCACTTATAGCTACTATAACAACTACTTGAAATAAAGCTATTACATGATGAATAGACACGCAGGTCTTTAACAAAAATTAAAGACAACCATTAGGCTCCTGCCGGTTGCCATAATACAACAATGAACATCTCATACATCAAATATAATCATCATCACATCATGGCCATATCACATCACCAAACCCTGCAAAAACAAGTTAGACGCCTCTAATTTGGTTTGCATATTTTACGTGGTTTAGGGTTTTCGAGTAAGATCCAATCTACCTACGAACATGAACCACAACGGTGATACTAGTGTTGACAATAGAAAGTGCAAATTGGAATCTTCACTATGGTGGGAGAGACAGACACCCGCAAAGCCACTTATGCAATACAAGTTGCATGTCAAGCGTGGAGCAAGTCTCATGAGACGCGGTCATGTAAAGTTAGCCCGGGCTTCATCCCACCATCCCGCAAGATGCAAAGTACACAAACTAAAGCAACAAAAGCATCAACGCCCACAAAACCATTGTGTTCTACTCGTGCAACAGATCTATGCATAGACATGGCTCTGATACCACTGATGGGGTTCGTAGCATAGAAAACAAAAATTTTCCTACCGCAAGACGAATAAATCCAAGATCTAATCTATGGAACACCCAAGATCTAATCTACAAGATCGAAGCAACGAGATTGATAAGATACTAACCCTTGATGATTTCCAAAGCCTACGAGATCAGATCTCGTTGTTGATGTAAACGATCATCCCCAATCCGGCAGCACTTCCGTACTCGGTCGCGCGTACGGTGTCGATGAAGCCCTTCCTCTCCGTTCCAGCGGGCAGAGGAGGTGTGGTAGATCTCCTCCAAATTCCAGCAGCACGACGGCGTGGTGGTGGTGGTGGAGGAAGAAAAGCTGCAGGCTTCGCCAGCGGAACGTATGGTGGAGAGGCGGCCAGAGGAGGGGGCAAATCAAGGGGATGGTGGCCGGCCACCCCCTCCCCTCTTTATATGGGGAGGGTCGGCTGGGGTGGCCCCCTTTCCCATCTAGGGTTAGGGGCGCGGCGGCCAAGTGGGGGGAAGAGGATTTCTTCCCCCCAAGTTGATCCCCCTAGGGTTTGGGGAAAACCCTAGGGGTTGGCCGGCTGGGCCTTGAGGGCATGTGCCCCTGGCCCATTAGGCTAGGGAGCACCCCCTCAGCCCATGCTAGGCCTCCTAGGGTCGTGGGCCCACTGGTGGGACCCCGGAACCTTCTAGAACATTCCCGGTCATCCACCGGAAAAATCCCGAACTTTTCCGAAACCTAGAAATCAACTTCCCTTATATGAATCTTATTCTCCGGACTATTCCGGACCTCCTCGTGACATCCTGGATCACATCCGAGACTCCGAACAAACTTCGTCTCCATACCATATTCAAATCTACTTATGCGACATCGAACCTTAAGCGCGTCACCCTACGGTTCGCGAACTATGCAGACATGGTCGAGACTCCTCTCCGAGCAATAACCAATAGCGGGATCTGGAGATCCATAATGGCTCCCACATATTCAACGATGACTTAATGATCGATTGAACCATTTACATACGATGCCGATTCCCTTTGTCACGCGATATTTTACTTGTCCGAGGTTCGATCATCGGTATCTCCATACCTTGTTCAACCTCGTTACCGACAAGTACTCTTTACTCGTACCGTGGTATGTGATCTCTTATGAACCATTCATATGCTTGCAAGCTAATCAGATGACATCCCACCGAGAGGGCCCAGAGTATATCTATCCGTCATCGGGATGGACAAATCCCACTATTGATCCATATGCCTCAACTCACACTTTCCGAATACTTAATCCCACCTTTATTGTCACCCATTTACGCAATGACGTTTGATGTAATCAAAGTACCCTTTCGGTGTAAGTGATTTACATGATCTCATGGTCGAAGGATTAAGACAACTATGTATTGAAAGCTTATAGCAAATGAACTTAATGACTTGATCTTATGCTATGCTCATTTGGGTGTGTGTCCATTATATCATTCACCTAATGACATAACCTTGTTATCAATAACATCCAATGTTCATGATCACGAAACCATGATCATCTATTAATCAACAAGCTAGTTATACAAGAGGCTTACTAGGGACTCCTTGTTGTTTACATAACACACATGTATCAATGTTTCGGTTAATACAATTATAGCATGATATGCAAACATTATCATAAACACAAAGATATATTATAATAACCATTTTATTATTGCCTCTTGGGCATATCTCCAACATCCTGGGGATGCCGCCGTCGGCGCCGGCGCCGTTTTTAAATTTTAGTTTATGTTTCCATCTGTCCGAATTTAAATACATTACGGATTCGGCCTATATATGTACGAACTCGCCTATATATGTTAAATATATTTAAATTCGCCTATGTTTGAATGAATTTCGTCTTGTTTTGTCTGAATTCGCTGTTATTTGTCCAAAATTTTCATCCATCCCGGACTCGCCGCTGGGAAAATGGGCCTCCCAGGCCAAACTTTACATCCATTCGACGCTAAAAAGCGACGGATTTCGGCCTGGGGAGCCCCAACGGCTGGAGATGCTCTAACTACGTTATACTGAATCATTCCCTCCGCAAAAGCCTGATATGGTTAATCGTATGCAATCAAATTTATTCCAGGTTGCTTTAAAAAAAAAAATTATTCCAGGTTGCTTGATTTGACTTGTGCGATTGGGATCGAACTGAAAAACAAACAAAAAAAGATATATGGACGGGCACAAAATTCAAATAAATAAATCTTATTGATACTATGAAATTTCTTAAAACAAATTTGTAGTAGTAGTAAAAAATCTAAAGAACATTAAGCCAAATTTTATCGTATTTTTAGGAGGTTGTTTCTTTAGTCTTTAATTATTGAAACTGAAAAACTAAAAGCAATTTTCCTTTATTATATTACTTAAATAGATAAAACAAAGAAAATCAGAAATAAGTAATACTCTCTCCGTTTCATTGTCCTGGCAGCTTAGTGCATGCACTACTGATTCCATGTCGAAAAACATGTGGCTGTGTATTTAGATAACTAGAAGGATACCCCGCGCGTTGCAGCTGGAATTTCTCCGATAACTGTATTTTGTAAAAAAATAAAAGGATATAAGTTGATTGGAATATGATGTTATTTGTAGGAACATGCAAGATTCAATTGGCGTAAATAGTCAAGAGGCTAACTTAAAAAACTGATTTGAAATGGTTATGTAGTTGGCGGCTAAAAGTTGATGTGAATAATTTGATGGCTTATAAAATAGATGATGTGGCTTGCATGTAGAGTATTAATGAATGTTAGTGGGGATGACATGAACAATTGAATGGCTAATAGAATGGATGACGTGGATAGCTTGCATGTTGAGATAGACAACTTAAATGACCTTTTAGTGGGATTTTGCTTTATAAGAGATATAGATTTGTCCAAGCCACAACATGGCCGTGATCTCCTCCCTGGCTCCCAACTTTCATGCGACCTCGGCCTTCTGTCAATTATTGAATGCAAGTCGGATCAGGGTCATGGATGACAACCTTTCCTCCAGATATAATTCACCACCAGTTTTTTGAGGGAAAAAAAGCCTGTTGACACCAGTTAATTAAACTGACATCCACATCGATCCAACCTGGTCTGCGTTGAACAATAACGTAACAACTTTTCCTTTGACCGGGGATTTCTCCTGATGCTAATGAAATGACTGAGCATGGTCAACTTCACACAACCACGCGCCGCTACATGTGAAGCACGGATGTGTACGGTGCTTGAAAATTCGTCGGGCGAAACACTCCGTTCAGGAGACAAAAAGTGCAGTCAAAGTGGCCAGGCACGAGCTAGTTAAAATTCTTCAATTCTCTAATCTCCTCCAACGTTTTCAAGCATGAAACCACATACCAGGAAGTTGCGTAACCACTTACGTACATGTGTAGCAGCACCAACAAGACAACAAACACGCACGGGTTAGACTTGAAAGTTTGAACAGACTGCAGAGAAGAAGACTTCAAACGACACACAGTGCACTGTGTATATGGTATTACTATATAACGAGCTCGCCGTGCAAACCTTTCCTCGCCAACCAAATTAACAGACCAAGCTTCCCCAAGGGAAAATCCTCAGACTCTCCAAAACCTGAGATCTCATCTCTTCGACCGCCATTACCGCTGACGAACTCGAGAATGGTGCCGGCGATGGTGAAGCTGGCGTTGCTGGTGGTGATCTTGGCGCACTTCTGCGGCGTCCTGGCGGCCGCGAGCAGGACGCTGCGCGGGGAGGACTGGCTGGAGGACGGCGTCCGGACGGCGGTGACGCAAATACTCGGTGGCTCCAAGTCCGGTGGGAGCGGCGGCACACACTGCTGCTGAGTGCTGACCGCACGCACTAATTCTGACGACGACAAGCTCGCCAATGCACTAGGGTAGCTGCACAAACATATCTCTTGTGAGATTGTGTATACTCCTCGTATATATTTTTCCCTCTCTCCGGGGTCTATGGAGGGACGCACGAATTGTGCACCTGATAGGTGTTTACAGATGTACTTGATGGTTGATAGTAGGTGTTCTTTCAACAGTTAGTTAACTAGGCCATGATGTGGTATAATATTCAATTAGTTTCATTCTTTGTTTATGAAGATATTGACCATTCCTTGGGTAGACTTTGGACTGATATTGAGCTGTTTAACTTGTAAAACTAACCCTTGCTCTACATCGAGTGACAAGACGTACGTGTTGAAATGGCAAAGTTAAGTATGCTGAGATGGTGTTGCTCCTCGCTAATATACAGGCACTAGTAGAAAAAGGGCCTTCAGGCCCGGTTCATAAGGGGCTTCAGGCCCGGTTTTGGAACCGGGCCTAGCAAGGCGGGACTAAAGGGTCACCCCTTCAGGCCCGGTTTAAATAAGCACCGGGTCAGAAGGCCTCGCCACGTGGTGCAGCCAGGGGGCTCGTGGTGGAGGACCTTTGGTCCCGGTTCGTGGTACGAACCGGGCCTGGAGTGAGAAACTGGCGTTTCTCTGCCGCGGCACAGGTTTAGGGTGGAGCAGCGTTTCTCTGCCGCGGCAGAGAAACTTTCTCTGCCGCGGCTGAGTTTCAGCAATGCATACATATATACATCATTTCAAGAAACCACAAAAGATCGTCATGAATATATAGACATCGTCAACAGTACACGTAATGCATGCATTGTTTACAGTACATTAATGTCGGTCCTCTTTGTGTCAGTAAGATCTATGTACTGCCGATAGTATTCTCCTTTTGGCGAAAGGGCCTCGTTAAGAAAGAATCCCGCGAGTTCCTCTTGGATTGCTCGTATGCGAGCCTCCGTTATGAGAGAGTCCCGCAAGCTTATCATCTATATTAAAAAAAGGATATCAATATATATGAATGGAACTCAATACAATTGATGGTAATAAGCTTAATTGTGAATATTTGTTCACGTACACGAGAGTGGTGTATAGCGTCCTCCGCATCCCTGTAAACAGCCATCTCACGAATGAAGTCGCAAACGTAGTATCCACATAAGTTATTCCCGCGTTCCTGCCTCATACACTTTACGAAAAAATAGTTCGATCAAACTAGTAATCAAGCATCGTATTTGAAACAAAATATCAAAGAGATGCACGGACATAGCTATATATATATAGTACTACTTACAGGATAATCTTCAAATGTAAGCTCCGGTTTCCATTCACCTGGAACAACATTGATGAACCGTTTCCAAGCCCTGCCCGGCAAAGAAAAAATAAGTAAATGAGTTATTGATTAGTTCATGATATCGTCGAGGGAGAACAGATGAAGATGCCGATAAGAGATTGACTGAAATTACCTCTGGAGCAGCTTAGCCATGTTCTCCCATTCCGCATGTTCATAACGTTTCGAGTCCATTACAAGTACGACTCCTTTCTTAAGCTGAATGATTAGGAGAATAAAGTGAAAGCTGCACAAGCATAGCTCAATGATTAGGAGAATAAAGTGGAAGATACAGAAGCATAATAATGTATGTTAAAACACTCACTTGAAATTGTAGGGAAAAAATATATCCTCTTTGTCTGCTTGCTTCTGTAAAAACATTAGCATGTTTTCCTCTGTGTCCTTGGGGTAGTCTCGAACCGTAACTACATGAACTGTGTTTGGGTCAATGAACCCGATGGGATCGAGCTTGCCTCTTTTGCATTCGAGCTTCTTCATTCTGCATATAGCGTACACAAAGAATATAGTGAGGATAATTGCTAGTGCAAATGCATGAGCTGAGCTACAGACTTAATTACATAAATAAATCACTTACAGGCAGTAGCAACTGATGACAGCTTTGTCGAGGGCGTCTTGATTGAATAACTGAAATAGTTCTTCAAGCTCAAGGTTTATCTCCTCCTTCCCCCGGAAGTAATGCTCATCTCTAATTGAGACCGTGAGGTAGCGATCACCTTTTCGACAGGCTCGCATGTACCATTCATGCAACCTTCGCATCTGAGTCCCCATACGCGCGAGCTCGCCAGGTTTGACGAGATCATGTCCGTATCTATACTTGTTTACGACTTGAGCCGTTGGATAGTAATCTTGGTACTGAACATCTGCTCCCTGACCTCTAGCCTCCCGTTCGATCATCGATACCGTCTCTGGATCATCGTAGGGCTGCACGACGAAGTGTGGTATGGACTGCTTTTCCTGTTGTCCAAGCAGGGGGACATTTTTCGCTGCTTTGGCCGCTCTATGGGACTGTCCAAGAGAGCGGTCATAATCAGTTCTCAGCTCAGCTCTCTTTTGTCTCATCTCGGCAAAGTGCTTCACTGTACGCGGTGCTATAAAAACCTTTGGAGGCTTCTTCGGCGCAAGAAACGCCTTTTGCTCATCAGTCATCTGATTTGGTAACAACTGTGGAGTCTTGGCCCTCTTCGCAGCTGATGGTCTGTTTGGAGCTGATGATCTTCCCCGCGCTTCAATACTTGACGCCGCGGTACTACTCTTCCTCTTTTGCTTAGGAGACGGCGAAGCCTGAGGAGACGGCTCATGCACATGACAATCATCACGCACAGGAGAATCATCATCGTGCAGAGGAGAATCATCACGCGGAGGAGACGGCGGCGGAGTATTCTCACGCGGAGGAGACGGCGGCGGAGTATTCTCACGCGGAGGAGGCTTAAAACGAGGAGGTGGCATGCTTGGCTTCGAACCTGGAAACACAATGTTCTCCTTCCGCCATTGAATGGTGGTTCTACGGGCTTGTCCCAGTTCGTTGATTTCCCCATCTTCACCTGCTGGTTGCTCAAGGACCATCTGCTCATAATCTGCCATCACTTCATCCACCATCACAACAGCAAAGTCATCTGGGACGGGACGGCAATGGTAAGTCCTTGTAGGTAAGAAAATGCCGACCGCCGCCTTGAAGGATAAGTTGAAAACTTTAACATGTAGCTCACAAGGACGGCTCTCAGTGAGATCATCCACGGGGGGGTAGCGAGGAGGCTCGACCACCTCATCATTAATATGATCGGCCTGCTGAGAGGAAGCTACGCTGCTTTTCCGGTATTGAGATTGCAGCGGAACGATAGCTTCAACCAATGCAGCATCTACATGTTGCCCCTGAGCCATCTGGGATGTAAGTACTTCAGTTACTTTGGACAATTGGGCTTGCATGAGGCTAAAACCACTCTCTAAGCACGCTATGCGGTCTGTTTCCTTTGCCTTTCTCCTCTCATGGCTTTTATCAGGAAATCTCTTCCTTTCCGCAGCAAAGCCAAACTTCCACGGAACGGAGCCTTCGGTGCCACGTGTTCGTCCGTGTTCTTTGTTCCCAAGGGCGCGTGTCAGCTCATCGTCCTCTCTATCGGGCCGGAACCTCCCCTCCTCCACGTCCTTATGTGCTTTTTCCAGGGCTTCAACGGGGCCCTTCAGATGTGCTTTGTTATAGATACACTTCCCTGTTTCTGGGTGTAACTTTCCCCCAATCCCGTAGAACCACTCCTTCATCCGATCGATCCAACCGTGTGTCCCTAATCGGATCCCTTTCTTGGTCAGTTCCGCCTCAGCTGCCTGCCACTTAGGTCGGTTAGCCCTGTAGCCACCTGGGCCCAAAATTTGGTGATATTTCTTCAACGCAGCATTGGCCTTATTTGTTTCCGACCTTTTCTTAAATTCTTCTGACTCCGTGTTGTACTTCATGAATTCGTTCCAGTGATCTTTTAACTTCTCACTGTTCGGAGTCTTCTTTTCCTTGATAAGGCCGCGCAATCTTTTCTTGTGTGCCTTGAATAGTTCGGCCATCTTCTTCAAAGCAAATTTCTTCACTGCCTCCTCCATCTCTGCCTTTTTAGCGGCATCCTCCTCTGCAGGTACTAAGTTGAAATGTGCCATGAGCTTGATCAGAAGGCTGCGTTTGGCTACATCATCGATATAAAGACCTTGAGTTTCTTCTTCTGCAGACAGCTCTAGTCCCTTCGGCCTATGCCATTCTCGAACGGTGATCGGGATGCAGTCCCTAACAAGCACTCCGCATTGACTTATAAATAATTTTGCATGCTTGGCCGGAGCAATCGGTTTACCATCCGCATTGATCTCGGTGATGTCGCGCCTAACACCGTCGCTCAACATTCTGGCCGGGCCTCGCTTCGACTTTACAGAAGAAGTGCTCGATCCGGAGGGCTAAAAAATAAAGAATTCATTGTCAGTACAAATTAGTTAATGCATCTAATCAGCAGCGGCGGCTTAATTTATATACCTCGGTGATAACTACGGTTCCATCACCGGAGCCATTATGTTCTTCTTCCTCACCGGAGCCCTCTTCTCCTCGTTCAATATTCTCCGCTCCCTCACCGGACTCATTCAAAAAAGATGCGGTGATATCGTCACCGCCATCATCCGGAATACCGTCGCCGCCATCATCAAAAGTACCGTCGGCTATGAGGTCAGCCATGAACTGTTCATCCTCTTCGTTTCTGTATCCATCCATGCTTTCTGCAACGACTTGCAAAATTATAGGCCGGAAGCATCATGTATGATCACATATATAGATATTAATTAAGGATAATGCAGAAAACTGAAATTGGAGTTCTAACATATATAGAGTCTAACATTATTTCTAACATGTTAACAAAAAAATTCTAACTAATAAAATTTATCTAACAAATATTACTTTATATTCTAACATGTTAATATTTCTAACATATATATTAACTAACATATATAGTAACAGTGTGGGGGACTGAGGGTAGCGCAGGCGGGGGCCACGGTAGGCCATGACGCCCTGGAGAGTCCGGCCGCGCCACCACAGCCGACGGCCGGCCTCGTTGAAGTTCGAACGAGGCGGACCGTCCTCCTCGTGCCAGCGCACTCTCACGCCGATTGATGAAGAAGCTTTCCCAAGTCGGGCTGTAGTCGGGATGCCACTGGGGATTCCTCCGCTGCTCTAGCGTGAGCTCGAAGTAGTAGTGGTTCGTGATGGCCATCTCGCGCGCCACACCTAGAGGGACAGGAGGGACCGGTACGCCTCCGACGCTCAGCAACCAGCCGGTCGGGACGCGGTAGCCCGGCGGGCAGGGGTAGTTCAAGGCGCAAAGCGCCTCCGCCTCCCGGGGGTTAGAGATACAATGGAAGCCATGTGACAGAGTGATGAGGTTTCCAGATATGAGTGTAGAGATGTGATATGTAAATGGCTACATATATATAGTGAAAAAATGGCGGGAAGAGGTGGAACGCGCGGGAAGAAAAATGCGGGAAACTTTTATCCCGGGTGGGGGCTCAAACCGGGACAATAGATGGGAGGCTTCATCTCGGAGAGGCTTATCTGGTTTTTGCATTATCTGGGGGGGGCTTACTTGGGGAGGATTAGTCAGGCAAAACTGTCGGTGGGATAAGGACGTGTGGGTAACCTTTAGTCCCGGCTGGTGGGTGCAACCGGGACAAAAGATGTCTGCCGGATAAGAACGCATGGGTGGACGCACTGCTCGATGAGATAAAGCATGTAGCGCCACGACGCCCTGTCGAAGAACAAGACAAAGTAGAAGCGGTGCAGTGCCTATAAAAGGAGCATCGATACGCCTTGCCGAAGCAGATCAACAAGCCAAGCAGAGTTTCATTCTCATGGATGAAGGAAAGGGTTGGGAAATCTCCCGTGGCACAGCTTCTCGAAGATGTCGTTGGTGCACACGCCCTACGGCATCTTCGGAGGCTGTGCCTCGGAAAATTTCCCGGCAAGCCCGTGAACGACTATATCTCCTCTAACAGTGTGGGGGAAAGGGTTGGGAAATCTCCCGTGGCACAGCTTCTCGAAGATGTCGTTGGTGCACATGCCCTATGGCATCTTCGGAGCTGTGCCTCGGAAAATTTCCGGCAAGCCCGTGAACGACTACATCTCCTCTAACAGTGTGGGGGAAAGGGTTGGGAAATCTCCCGTGGCACAACTTCTCGAAGATGTCGTTGGTGCACACGCCCTGCCTCGGAAAAATTTCCCGGCAAGCCCGTGAACGATGACATCTCCACTTTTAGTATCTTACACATACAGTTATGATTACACAAAAATAAATGGGAAATTGATTGCCATGTTGAGATACTTGATGATGGAGCGTCTTCATCATTTAATCTTCTTCGGCCGTAACCATGGAGCATCTTCATCATTTAACTTGATGCTTGGGTCAATGTTCACTGTGAAGGGTGGAATTTCATCGAACTTATTATAATCTTCTGACATGTCTGTCTTGTCCTCCACTCCCACGATGTTTCTTTTTCCAGAAAGAACTATGTGGCGCTTTGGCTCAACGTATGATGCATCTGTTTCCTTATGTTTCCTTTTTCTTGGTTTGGTAGACATATCCTTCACATAGAAAACCTGGCCACATCCTTGGCTAGGACGAATGGTTCGTCTATATACCCAAGATTGTTGAGATCCACTGTTGTCATTCCATAAAACTTGTCTACCTGAACCCCGCCTCCTGTTTTCTTGACCCATTTGCACCTAAACAAAGGGACCTTAAAAGAAGGTCCATATTCAAGTTCCCATATATCCTCTATGTAACCATAATATGTGTCGTTTGGGCCTTCATTCATTATTGCATCAAATCGGACACCACTGTTTTGGTTGGTGCTCTTTTTATCTTGGGCGATCGTGTAAAATGTATTCCCATTTATCTCGTACCCTTGGAAAGTCACTACAGTCGAAGATGGTGTCTGGGCCAGCAAGTACAGCTGATCTTCAATATGTTCGTTATTCAGGAGATGTTTATGCAACCAACCGCCGAAAGTCGACATGTGTTCACGTCTAATCCAATCGTTCGACTGCCCCGGGTTCTGGGAGCGTAGAAAGTCCTTGTGGTCACCGATATACGGAGCCACCAAGGTGGAACTTTGTAGAACTGTGTAGTGTGCTTGAGTCAAAGAAATTCCGTCCCTACATATCATTGATTTCCTTCCTAGCGTGCCTTTTCCACTTAGTCTCCCTTCATGCCGCGATTCAGGAACACCAATCGGCTTAAGGTCAGGAATAAATTCAACACAGAATTCAATGACCTCCTCTTCCATAGCCCTTGGAGATGCTTCCTGGCCTAGCACGGTTATGAACATATTTCTTTAGGACTCCCATGAACCTCTCGAAGGGGAACATATTGTGTAGAAATACAGGACCGAGAATGGAAATCTCATCGACCAGGTGAACGAGGAGATGTGTCATAATATTGAAGAAGGATGGTGGGAACACCAGCTCAAAACTAACAAGACATTGGACCACATCATTCTGCAACCTCGGTAGAATTTCTGGATTTATCACCTTCTGAGAAATTGCATTGAGAAATGCACATAGCTTCACAATGGGCATCGAACATTTTCCGGTAGAAGCCCCCTCAATGCAATCGGAAGCAACTGCGTTATCACGTGGCAGTCATGAGACTTCAGGTTCTGGAATTTTTCTCTCTGCCATATTTATTATTCCCTTTATATTGGAGGAGAAGCCAGACGGGACCTTGATGCTGCTCAGACATTCAAAAAAGATTTCCTTCTCTGCTTTTGTAAGAGCGTAGCTGGAGTAATAAAGTCCTCTATCTTTCTCATGCAGTTTGTCGGGGTCTTTCATACGTTGTTGGTCCTCTCGTGCTTCTGGTGTATCTTTTGACTTCCCGTACACGCCTAGGAAGCCTAGCAGGTTCACGCAAAGATTCTTCGTCACGTGCATCACATCGATTGAAGAGCGGACCTCTAATACTTTCCAATAGGGTAGATCCCAAAATATAGATTTCTTCTTCCACATGGGTACGCGTTTATCAGCGCCGTTAGGAACAGACCGTCCGCCAGGACCCTTTCCAAATATTACATCTAGATCCTTGACCATACCTAATATATCAGCACCATTACGGTCGGCAGGCTTCCTCCGGTGATCTGCCTCACCCTTGTAATGCTTGCCTTTCTTTCTTACGGGATGGGTAAGACGCAGAAATCGACGATGCCCCAGGTACACAACCTTCTTACATTTATCCAAATAATCACCTTCGAGCTCATCTAAACAGTGCGTGCATGCATTGTATCCCTTGTTTGACTGTCCTGAAATGTTACCAAGAGCAGGCCAATCATTGATGGTTACGAACAGCAGCGCTCGTAGGTCAAATTCCTCCTGCTTGTACTCGTCCCACACAGGTACACCTGCTATGGACCACAGCTGTAGAAGTTCTTCGACTAATGGCTTCAGGTACACATCAATGTCGTTGCCGGGTTGCTTCGGGCCTTGTATGAGCACTGGCATCATAATGAATTTGCGCTTCATGCACAACCAAGGAGGAAGGTTATATATACAAAGAGTCACAGGCCAGGTGCTATGGCTGCAGCTCTGCTCTCCAAAAGGATTCATGCCATCTGTACTTAGACCAAACCTTAAGTTCCTTGCATCCTCTGCGAAGTACGGGAAATGTCTATCGATTTTTCTCCACTGAGACCCATCAGCAGGGTGTCTCAACATCTCGTCTTTCTTACGGTCTTCTTTGTGCCATCGCAACAACCTAGCGTGCTCTTTATTTCTGAACAAGCGTTTCAGCCGTGGTATTATTGGAGCATACCACATAACCTTGGCAGAACCCTCTTCTGGGACGCTCGCCCTCAACATCACCCGGGTCATCTCGTCTGATCTTATACCGCAATGCAGTGCACACGGGCATGCATCCAAATTCTCGTACTCACCGCGGTAGAGGATGCAGTCATTAATGCATGCATGTATCTTTTGCACATCTAATCCTAGAGGGCAGACAACCTTCTTCGCTTCGTACGTACTGGCGGGCAATTCGTTACCCCTTGGAAGCTTCCTCTTCATTATTGCCAGCAACTTTCCAAATCCTGAGTCAGTGACACCGTTCTCTGCCTTCCATTGCAACAACTCCAGTGTGGTACTTAACTTTTTATGGCCATCTTCGCAAGTTGGGTATAACAATTTGTTGTGATCCTCTATCATCTGGTCAAAGGCCAACCTTTCCTTTTCAGTTTCACATTCTATCCTTGCATCAGCAATGGCCCGACCAAGATCATCATCAACAGGCTCATCTGGTGCCTCTTGATCTTCTGCTTCATTGTCTTCATTGTCTGCAGCATCACCGTATTCAGGGAACATGGGATAGCTGTCATCTTCCTCTTCCTCTTCTTCATTGACTTCCATCATAACCCCTTTTTCTCCGTGCTTGGTCCAACAATAGTAGCTGGGCATGAAACCTACCCGCAGAAGGTGGCCGTGAATGGTACTCGAGTGAGCGTAATTTACGATATTCTTACAGTCAACACATGGACAATACATAAAGCCACCATGTTTGTTTGCCTCAGCCACGGCGATGAAATTCTCCAGGCCCGAAGTGAACTCGTCAAAGCGTCGGTCAACATACATCCATTGCCGATTCATCTGCATGATATAACTAAGATTATCAAAAACAATTACAGAAAATCACGATTAGGGAAACGATATATATATACACATGCATTTTATCAACGACAGATGAAAGGATAAATTTATTAACCTTGATCGAGAAAAAAAAACAGTTAAGTGCGGCTTGTTTTGTGTGAACTCAAGTGGCAAAACCTCTTAGGCAATTCATCGAACACCTCTTGTGCATGTGAAGAGAGCAAACAACATACACCCCTTCTTGTATTGAAGTGGAAAAATGGCCAAGTGTGGCTCACCATGGGGAGGGGCAAGGATATATAGGCTGTGTCGGCCGTTGGTCCCGGTTGGTAATCCAAACCGGGTCCAAAGGGGGACCTTTGGGCCCGGTTTGGATTACCAACCGGGACCAACGGCCGACACAGCCTGCCGCGCCCTGCCGTGCCGTTCCGAAGGGCCTTTAGGCCCGGTTTGTCTCTCAAACCGGGACCATTGCTCCCCAATGGGCCCGGTTTGACTCTGAGCGGTGCCATTTGCTGCCAGGGGCTTGGGACGAAAGGCCTGTTCTCCACTAGTGAGGCACACGCAGGAAATACAGCTCCACGTACCCAAACATGTTTATAAACATGAGCAAAACCTCAACTGTCGTCCCCTACAAATAATCTCAACGGTATCATTCTTAGTGACATACATCAGGTGCTCACAAATGTAGCAGGGGCCAATTACACTGTATGATCAGAATTAGGGATGCAAACGGATGTCCCGCATAAGACCGCTAAAGCGGGGACAGTACAAACGGAACTAATTGCTAAAAAATGGCGCAGCTAACTTAACTGATTTTGACTATGGAGCAAGGCAAATCAGACGTCTCTTTGCAACCCTAATCAAAATGATACATTATAAGTCTATAAACAACATACAAATAAATGCATAAGGTGCTTCCAACAGCAAAGAATGCACTGTTGTACATTCAAAAGCAAACATAGGTTAAACCTGATTATTCAAATGCAGGGGAGAATATCAATTCCAATCAGGACATCAAGATATAAGCTAATATCGTAGCCCCCCTAACAAATTTGCACACAACAGTGCATATAAAATATCAGGTTAATCATGTTCATCTAGCACTATACCTTTACCAGATGGACAAATCTAGGATTTTTTTGTGGCAAGAACGAGCTACGAACACGTAGAACACAGCCTGAATAGCGCCATGACGCTATGACTTCAGTATGGAATATACAACATAGACTTGCACAAAAATATCTTAAAGTGAAACCAAAACAAATAAAATCACAGTACAAGTACTATTTTAGTAGTTCTCACAATTTGAGGAACGATTCACTGTTTCTTGTGTTCCTTGCTAGGAGCTGAGGATGCCTTATCCTTCTTTCTCCGTAGCAGGCAGTCTCACCATACATTACATACCCATTTTTCTCCTTACTTTTTTACTTCTATATACTACTTCTGTTTCGAAATTTAGTATGCTTTTGAAAGCTATAGGTAAAAGTGAATATGGCAATTACACGATTTTAAATCTGATTAATGTTCAACTGGAAGTTCAAACAGGACACTTGTTGGTTCTAAAAAATGGCCGGGTTGATTGATGAAAAAAAAAACAGAAATTGTGAAGTGCTCCCTCCTTTCCAAAATAGGATGTCTATAATTTTTGGTCAAAGTTATTTAAAAATAAAATTGACCAAGTATATCGAAAAGATACCAACATCTATAATACTAAATGCATATAATATAAAATGTACTTCATGATGGTTATAACAAAATTGATTGGCGACTATAGATATTGATACTTTCATCTATTTAGTTGGTCAAATGTTGAAAAGTTTGGCTTTGAAAAAAAAGAAGAAAATCCACTTCTGGTCCTTAAACTCTTGGGGAAGTTCACCTTTTGTCCTAAAAGTTACTTTTAGTTTAGAACAGACCATAAATTCTTAGAATAGTTCACTTTTCATCTTGTTCGGTTGACTTAAGAAAATCGCTAATATGGAAGGAAGAAACAGTCAATCAACCGAATTTGTTTCGAATCGGACCGGACCCAAGATAGCTCAGATGTCGAACCCAATATCTTAATACAAAAAATTGAAACTCTTGTGTCCATGAACTAGTCTCTAGCTCGATTTTCGCTCTCTACAATTCACTTGAAGTTTCGCGCCACAAAGACTAGCTCGCTCTGCATATCAACATCATCCTGCATCTCCGCCCTTGCACCATTGCCTTGAGTTTCTTGCCACATGTGGCAGATATTTATCTGGCTCAACTGAGATAAGGACTAAAAGTTAATAGCTCCAAGAGTTCAAGGTTCATTTTAAACCAAACAAAACTTCTAGGATCAAAATTGAACTTTCACTAGAACTGAATGACCAAAAGTTGACTTTTTTTGACAAAAAAATATGGGCATCTTACTTTGGGTTACCCCCTTCCCAAACATAGTTTTGGTCAAAGTCAAAATTATCAAAAGTCTGACACCCTATATAGAAAAATTACCAACGTTTATAATTTCAAATTAGTATTGTTGCATCATGATATATATTTTCATATCATGGGCCTTTAACATTGTAGATGATCATATTTTTTTCTATAGCATATTCGACATCCAAAGGGTCGTATTTGTTTCCAGGTTTTCATTGGGTATTGGTTTTCATTAGATACTTTCTAACCGAAGTAGAAAATCCAGCGGCTACTGAACTGCCTTGAGCATCCATTACTGCCACCCTTGCTCTAGGACTATCAGATTAGTATTCAAGTACTCCCTCAATCTCACGAAGATTGTCTTAGATTTGCTAAAATTTGGATGTATCTAGATGGTATTTAGAGCATCTCCACTCGTTGGCGCTCCCCACGCCCAAATCCGGCAAAATTTTCGTCCGGATTGGAGGAAAATTTGGCCTGGGGAGCGCCGAAGTTCTAGCCGTTCCCCCGGCAGGACACCCCCAACTTCGGGCATTTGACACATTTCAAACAAATTCGACATAAAATTTAACAAGTTCGGCAAACAAGATTCAGAAAATTGCTGAAACAAATTCGGCGAAAATCAGTACAATGTTTAACAAGTTCTGAAACAAATGAAGTACACAATTTCACAAGTTTTGAAACAAATTAATAAAGACAGACTAGTCGGCGTCGGCGTTGGCGTTGCCTCGGAGCGTCCATATGTGCTCCACCAGATCATCTTGCAGCTGTTGATGCATTGTAGAGTCTCGGATCTCCTGGCGCATAGCAATGAAGGCGGCCCATGATGTCGGCACCTGGTGATTAGGCTGTGCAAGAGGTCCCTCTCTCTCATATGGTGCTTGTTGCTCAGCCAGAGGAACCGGATGTTTTCGCTCATTTTCAATAATCATATTGTGTAGGCACAGAAAACAGTTCATCACCTCCCACATCTGATCTTTGGACCAAGTCATAGCGGAAAACCGGACGACAGCAAATCTCTGCTGGAGGACACCAAATGCACGCTCGACGTCTTTTCGGAAAGCTTCTTGTTTCTTGACAAACTCGCAAAGTTTGGGGGTGCTGAGTCTCGAGATAGTCTTCACAAATGTTGCCCACTTTGGATAGATACCGTCTGCAAGGTTGTATCCTTTGTTGTAGTGCCGACCATTGATCACATAGTTCACCGGGGGAGCATGACCCTCAACAAGCTTGGAAAAGATCGGGGAGCAGTTTAGAACGTTGATGTCATTGTTGGATCCAGGTATACCAAAGAAAGAGTGCCAAATCCACTGCTTCAAGTATCACAATGCAGCCTTTTTTGTGGCCCTTGTACATTCCCTGCCACGCAAACGGATAGTTCTTCCATTTCCAATGTATGCAGTCAATGCTTCCAAGCATCCCTGGAAAACCCCTAGCTTCATTTGTTGCAAGGATCCTCTGAGTGTCTTCGACAGTGGGTGATCTCAAGTAAAAGTCCATGAACACTGCTATGACGGCCCTGCAGAACCGGTAGAAACAATCAAGGGCGGTGGACTCCGCCATCCGAAGATAGTCATCTGCACCATCACCGGGAGCTCCATACGCCAACATCCTAATAGCCACTGTGCACTTCTGACGAAAATCCAACCAAGCCAGTGCAATCCGCCTTGCATCTGAAGTAGGGGTCAAAGTCTCAGATGGCATACACAATTTGCAGAAATAGCTTTCTGCTCAACCTGAAACGACGCCTGAAAATAGTCTCACCGTGCAATGGATTGTCCGCGAAGTAGTCGGCGTACAACATGCGTACCCTCCATTGTCTCGGCTTGCACTTCCGGCGACTGGTGTGCGACCCACCACGTCGACCAGTGCCACTGGCGTACATGCTTGATAAGCAACCGAGGATCATCATGTATTCCTCGTCTTGGGCGGCGGCCCACTCTTCTCGCATAAGCTCGACGAACATCTGCTCCTCTTCTTCGTCCGAGTCCATGGCCGGCGAGGCAAATGGAAGAACACCTGACGGGCGTGGTCGAGGCTAGCCGAGACGCGACCGACGAGGAGTAGGCCGCCGTCGAAAAACAGGCAGGCGGAGGAGCAGGCAGATAGGCCGTCGTCGAAAGACGGCGGAATATAGGCAGGTGGGAAGGAGGGACGGCGGAATCTGGGCAACAAGCCGGCGGGGTGGTGCCGGCGGCGAGAGAGACGAGGGGTGGGGGGAATTTTGAGCGAGGTGGTGGTGGGGTTCGTGTGTCCGTCGCAGATCGGGCCCTTCCCCGCTCCCCGATAGCTCCCCGGGGGACCGGGGATGGCGTGGGCTCGCTGGATGGATGAAGGGCCAAATCCGGACGAAAACGAGGAATCGGGGGCGCGACTGGGCCGAATTTCGCCGTCCGGATGGAAAAAACGTCGCTCGGGGGCCTCGTCGGGGAGACGAGTGGAGATGCTCTTAGTATCGAGATACATCCACTTTTGGACTAATCTCAGACAATTGTCGTGGGACAGATGGAGTAGATCGGAAGACATGGATCTTTTTGAGAAAAAATCAGAAGACATGGGTAGGAAATTTCATTTATTATTGAAGGGATGTATTTGATTAACATTTTCAATAAAGTTTACTAATCCTCACAATAGAACGCCATTAGAATCTTTTAGATATTTGAACCTATAATTTATTTTGATATATTTCTTACGGAAGATAGAAGAAATGACAAGAAACGGGAGATGATAATGAGATCCCCAGGAAAAGGAAAAAAAAAACAAGGAGCGTTCAACCATCTGGAATCGACTAAATAAGATGCAGATTCGTTTTTAGTCTCAATTTCTTTAAGACATCTGCGATCGACTACAGGCACAAGAGCAATAATCAAGTCAAGTAATCAAAAAGAAATTTAAGACTATAGCTATATGATCTTGAAGCAGTACATTTCATCAGATACGTATCGTACTGGTATAGGTAGTACATGTGGAGATTATTGCCGCTAGCAGGCTGCCATGCATCATGCATGAGTGCCTTCGGGGTCTAGGGGCACTTGAGTTTGCCGTTCTTGGAATTGAGCAAGTTGGCGTAGCAGGGACATTCGTTGCGTGTGTCCTGACTGGTGCCGGAGGGGACGCAGTTGCACTTCCCGCAACAGATGTTGCAGTCCTTGTTGCAAATCTTGTTCCTCCAGTTCTTTGCGCAGCGAGCCTTGCACGCCGATGGGCAATCTGCACAAGAAAAATATTAGATCGGCTAGAAATACATATGATCAACTTAATCTGACGAACTATATTAGTTGACCAAGGATACATGCATCCATGGATGTACCTATCTTGGGAGCCGGCTGCGCCTCTGCAACCATGAGGAGGGCGACGAGGAGGAGGAAAGCGATGGCGACAAAAGGCTTAGAGGATGCCATGGTTTGAGCTAGTGGAGGAGATTACAAAATCGTTAGCTAGCCACGTATCACTTCAATTGATCGAGGTATGCATACAGGGCTCGTTAGCCCAGCTATATATATATACAGCTGGAATGGAGAAATTAAGGAACAGACATATTGCGAATTTAATCCTGCATGTAATTAACGTCTGATTTGATCCCATTTACTGGCGTAAATTTTATCAGGCTTAACGTCGGGGTTACAAAATTAGGAATGTATGAAGCTAGTTAAGCTAGCCCCGTATAACATCCAGGGTGTAGCGGACAATAAACTTGGAAGCATATTATTTTCCTGCCTTTTTTGCTTTCTCGTCACCTCAATGATGCACTTTATATACCTATACCATAATTATGCAATATACTCTGAATACAAGACGTATAATAAGTTCAGTTAAAAGGCACCGCATTGTAAGTTTGACAAAACATATAGACAAAAATAAAAACATCTACAAATAAAATCAATAGCCATATATCAACCATAAAATATATTTTACAGAGTATTAGTATATTTGTTCAATATTGTAAATGTTGTTATTTTCCTATATATATGGTCAAACTCAGTAAGTTTTGACTTTTGACTAAATATATACTACCTTTTATTTTAAGAGTACCGATTAATTCCTTCCTAAAAAGCCTTAAATAATCAGGCACTTGCTCGATCTTATGAAATCAAGTTAAATTCAAGTTGCATGATTTGACTTTTGGGACTGGGAGTTTAACCAAAAATAAAAAAAAATATCGACGTTAATGGGATCTATCTATTATATACTAAAAGTAAAATAAAGATGTATAACGGAGCCACCACGTTAATCCACATCATCTAAATTTATTTTGATTGTTAGATCTAAAATATGTGGCTAAAATTTAATCAACTATTAATAGTTACGTAACTAAAAGGCGGTCCAGTTGACACGATGAGTTACAAAAAAATGCTATATTATCCAGCGTCAAACAAAAAAGGCCATATAAACAATCTGTTGCATCTCCGGCTGGACGGCTACAAAGAAGGAAGAGTCCAATTAAAAAAGGCAGGGCTATGTCTATTTATCTATACTACTTAAAAAGAACGAACGTAGTCCCTATTCTCCCCAGGCAGTCGTCCGTTTTCGTCGTACTCCGTCGGGCTTCGCTCGCGTTGAAATGGGCCAAAGCCCAACGTCGCCTCCTTTCCTGAAAACAAAACGTCCTTCCCTGAAGCACCTTCCTAGGGTTCGGCCCCGCCGCCGTTTTCTTCCACACCGTCTCCTGACCGTGCGCCGCCGCTTGACCGCGCCGACTCCCACGTATCTGCCGCTGCTCGCCCGCTCGCTGGACTGACGCCCTCCACATGCCCCGCCTGTGCTCGAGCTCCGCCAGGACATGAGCTAGCCCGACCGACCGGCACACCCAGGACCTGGCAGGGCATCAGGGGAGCCAAGCCGGTGGAGATCGCCGGCGCTGAGCGTCGGAGCACAGCTCGTGAAAGCCGGGAGGTATCCGACCCAGCCCAGATCCTGGAGTCGCCCGGTCGGCGTCGGCTCGCGGAGATGCAGCCCAGCCACGGTCGCCGTAATGGAACCCAGCGGTGGCCTGAACAGCTTCGGCGCAGGTGAATCTTTCTCTCTGGATACGGTGATCGTTTGCAATGAATGACGTTGGCTGTCCTCTGAATTTCATTCGCGGGTGGTGTTCTCTGAAACCTTCTCTTTTTTAGGGAATCTGAAACCTTCTTTTTGGCTCTCTGTATCCGCGCAGGTTCTTTGAATCCTTGTTTTGATCGGTTAGGACTCTTCTACCCGTTGCTGTGCAGGTGTATGTAGTAGAGCCGGACTAGAGATAGTCGTGGTATGTGATCGATGAAGTTAAATCCTGCTGGTGATAATGCACCACAGCGGCGGCGGCAACAGCCCAAATTTGCACGATCCGGCCGGACGCAGCTATACATGGCTGATCTCAGGTATGTGACTCGTTGTTCCTTTTCCAATTAGGCCAACACCTATTGATCAATCGATGCACTTCCAAGGAGCATCAACTAGCCTGGTGAAGTCGATTGCTAAGAGATACGAGAAAGTTATGCGTGGGATATCTCCTGGATGCACCTGTTGGGGCACAAAATCTACATGGTCATCGTACTAATTGGTAGCTGTTAGGTGCCGCTCGCGCTGTCTGATGATATCATGCAAATTCTTGATCTATTCCTAATTAATATGTTTTCGTACTCATATGACTAATTCTGTTGAAACTAATTTCTTCCGGTTCCTAGCTAGGATTCTTCAAGTTAAAATTATAATTTATTGCTTAAGTAGTACTTTGAGTCTTAGATTGGCTCAATGATTAAGAGAGAGGAAAAAGCTATTGCTGTTTCAAGCAATGGAAATCATTTGGTGTAATTCATCTGTCTAATTTCTGACAGTAAGCCAATCTAATTTCTATTTTAGTTAATCTAAGTATATAAGGCATTTGTCCAATTTTGTTTTTAACTTTAACAAGTACAAAATCCTTTGTTCTTACTTTCATCTTTGTCTCCCGTGCTCATGTACATACAGCCAAAGTAGATTAGGCCCCTGCTAAGTATTGAAGAGTTGTACGTCCAACCATTGGGAATCCTTCAGCGGTACTTAAAAAAATACTTATGATTCGTTCTTTGGCGGTACATGAAAAAATACTTATGATTTGTTCTTTCTGTTACCGTGGGGTTGGAAAGGATGCTAATTGCGGTAATCACTTTTGTCAAGAGAGTACTGTTTGATTAATGTTTTTAGTTCTGTTAATTAAAGAACAAAAAGTAGACAAGTAATCATGTGTGTCTATGTTTTTGTTGTTAAACGTCTATACAGTAAAATTTCCCCTGGATTACATGCTTTTGTGGTGTTGCGCTATTTTTTATAAAGTAGATGCATGGTAGCAAAATTTCTTTCTTGACCAGACAGATTGAAAACTATGTACTCGTGTATGTTCCGGGAATGTACAATTCCAGTATGAAATGTACAAAAAAAAATTAATAGGGATCTGGCGCAGAACCAACTTATATGTGACATTTCAAAGCTTATCTATTGAAATGAAGTTCTGCTTACATGTAAGTTACCCTGCCCTACAGCACATAGTTTTTCCTTTCTATTTACCCGATCGGTAATAGGAGAAGATACTAGCATTTTGTCATATTTATCTTCATAGGTTTCAGCGGTAATTCACTTACTGGAACCTTGTCACCTGATTTGTGCTAGCTGACTTGCACGTGGTAAGTTCTATCTTACTCGGAGATGCTGCTTCATATCATGCTAATTAATCTTCATTTAGGAAATACAGGTACATTTCATATTACCAAAATTTTCAGAAAAATGCCATACAACATAGGTTTCTTTCTGGCAGCCACAGTGTAATCTCTTCTGATTTCGTGCAAATTTCATATACTTTACCTTTTGTACTCTTACAATATATTGTTATATACACATTCCGACTTAAGCTTCATTTTTTCATTTTTGTTTAGCAGATCCATAAGATGAACATAAGCTATTGAAATGTACTTGTATGGTCCACCATGGTGCATTGATTAATTAACTATATCAGTTACATATGCTTGGTAAGATAGGTATCACCTATCAGTTTATTACCGATGAAATTCTTAGCTTCGTTTACTTACAAATGCTTTGGAGGTGAGGGAATGCACTTATTTGGTTCATGTATGTTTTTAGTTTATTTCTTGGTTAGCGTCAAGTTGAATTGAATGGTGCACTGAAACAATTACAAATGCTTAGGAAGGGAATTATCATCCAACGGTTTATTAGTGATGACATTTCTAGCTATTAATCTTTCCAACAAGTTTCATTTTGTTTATTTCAGTTTTGATTACTGTTATTTGCACATGACTATTTAAAAATCTAGAACATAACTATTAATTATCCTCTTGGAAAATAAAATTCATGTTATCTTGCAAGTGAGGTTTTTCTCTTCCATACCATATATGCAACTGGAAATAGAAGGAAGGTGAAGGATATATATTACGAAATCCATCTGCACCAGTGAATGATACCATCCAGTCGGTCAATTTACATGACTTAATTCTCACAACCAATAAATAAAATTTATTTATGCTGCATAAACCTCCCTCTATGAACATTTGTGTGTAGCTACAAGCCGATCCAACCTCAGATTAGAAGGGCTGGTACGAGCGAGACTATCGAAGGTAAGCGTGTCACTACTATGCCTGCCATTTATTAAAGCAAAGCGACGCACATATATCCATTATTAGTGATGTGAAAATACAATCAGCTGGGTTTGGAGTAGTGTACCTCATGGGTGGAGTTGTATCAGAAGCCCTTAGAGCTATCTTTAATGAAATTATTATGAAGAGAACCGTTGTTAGACTAAACTTGATATCCATGATGTACTATGTGGTATCTTGCCCAACGGCTCTCTAGATTAATCGCGAGATCATTCCCTGGTTATTCCTAGAAGCCAAAGATGGATGCAAGTGTTTCATGGAACTTCCCGCCAGTTACATTGTTCTTAAACTGCATGTGCACTTTCGTACTTAACATATCAGTTTTCCATTGTAACTATCCCATGTGTGCATCTAACTTTTGTTTGTAATAAGCCCTGTTACCTCTTTGAAGTTCAGAGTAAAAAATTGTGTATTAATATCCCTTGATAAAAGAGCATTATTGATGGGCATTATTTTTCTTGAATTTCATGCTGTTATGACCAAATTAATGAAATTCACACTCTGATACTTGATAAATGAGCACCCGCAACTATTTTCTATCAAATCACATGCAAGAATGAACTATTATTTATGTTGTAGTCATAGTACTTCTTGTGTTAGGAGAGTGTCAAGAAATACTTTTATTTTCTAATGACAACTAGAATCAGATGCAAGGGTCTTTATGTGCTGCTACTATGATGGATGCTATAAAGATATTTGCTTAGACGAACAGTTTATGTTTTCCCTAATTTGTTGTTCATGTATGTACATGTGTATGATATCTATAGGCTCCAGTCACCAAATAAAGTCTGTTTCTCTTTTAGACTATAGTTACCAGGCTTGCATTTTAGCATCATATACAGTTTGTTTGCGAAGTTGCTACTTTTGTATCTAAAGAAGATATATATTGGAAGCTTGTCACCTGAAACTGATGCAAATGCTTGGTGCTGTTTATTTTTTCCATCATGAATAAATGCTAGGAAGACCACACCTGTGAGCAACATCCAGCGGCCAGTCAATTCCTCCCTTCCCTGCAACACTCTTGACCCTGGTGCTTTTGTTTGCTAATAATAAGAGGATATTGAAATTCTAACAGATGAAAATAGAGCATATAATAGGATGTCCACCTGCTTCGTGAGAATTGCCCTCTGAAAGCTAAGTTTCTTGATCTTATACTCCTTGGGCAAACTATATTGTTACTTAGGTAGTCAATTTGGAGTGACAAAATAATCTGACTAGCTTGGAACCCTGAGAATGCACTGCTGTGTATGTTCTAATGAACATTGGACCTGAAGCGCTGTTAACATTTTGGTGCGTGTTCAGTAAAAAGACAAGTACTCAAAAGTACTGAGAGCAAAGAGTTAATACTCTACCAGTAGAATATGATCTATTGATTTGATGCAGCTATATTAACCCAGGCTATACATTTATTTGAGCAGATTCATCGGAGTCTTAGTAAGTATCTGTATCCACATGTTCATCAATCCCTTTTCCGTAATAGGTTATATGTATAGTGGGATCCTGAAGCGGTCCTCAGGTCATTTAGGTAGATTATGCACATTGGAGTTCATGGTGTGCACCATCATGTCTCCTGAATGCCATACAGTTCTATCATTTCACAAGGACATTGCATTTTCTGCATTGAGGCCTGGGTTGACACAGCAAGGTAAAAAAAATTGGTCAGAGACTTAACTGGTCGTCCAAATTTGAAAACACGATAGAACATAGTATGCTATAATTGGTAGTGTTACAGTTTAACAAACAATATTGGAGCACATGAAAATAGGTCGGCTTTGTCTGCCATTCATGTCATAGCAGTTGCCTTTTTTCCTTTACTTAACTCGGGAGGGTTATTTATTTTTAAAAAAGAATAATCGGGAGATGTGATGTGATTGTCTTGAATTTCATCTTTCAGGCAAAGAAATTGATATTTTTTAGAACCAGAGAGAGATGGGTCGACAGAGATAGAGAAATTTATATAGAGAGAGATTCAGCCAGTGGGATGCTTCGCCAGGACCTCCATCGACAGCAGTCTCTCCACCGCATGCCTCCCCCAAGCTGCGTCTCCACCACCCAACGGCCAGCGGCCAGCGCGTCTACCAGGCCAACGAGATCATCGCTGTCTCCAACAACATCAACCGCAGATCAGCAGTGTCTGCATGCACCCCTCGGGTGCTAAGTTTCCTAATTTTACATGTGCAACTCTGGTAACTCAGCTGGATTTTACATGTGCTCATATTTTTTTTCTTCAAAAGTTGCCTGCTCATAATAGAATTACTCTTCGCATCCATGCTTCACTCCATGTGATGAAGCTATGCATGTCTCAAGTGTAAATTCTGAAAAAAAGATAAGGCTCATGAGACAACACAATGGCTTTGTTTCCATCCCTTTACCTACTATGGATGCTGCTACTATGCTTCTTTTTTTAGGGAAACAAGAGCTTTATTAAATATCAACATTGTTTATGAGATTGTTCAACAAAAAACTAAGGGGGTCATCGTCCCAATCACAAGAAACCTTATTAATAAAACAAACTCTAGCTAGCTCATGGGCAGTTTTCTTTGCTTCCCTTGAACAATAACTTATAACATTACCAACGATAGTAATAGCATCCACACAATCCGCATAAATCACAGCCAATTCCATCCACCAAGTATCTTCACCTGAGCATGCATTAGTCTCTAGGGAATCGCCTTCAGCTGCAATTGAGTTGCACCCAAGTTTTATAACTAGGTTGAAATCTTCCTTTATTGTCAGCGCTTCTGTCATTGATGCAGACACCACATGGGGTAAAAATTTGCATTCTACCGCTATGAACTGGTCTTGATAGTCCCTGGCCATGGCACCGACCGCTGCAGATAAAGTATCTGCATAGAAGGTAGAATCGACGTTAATATTTACCTGCCTCGTCTTAGGTTTCTTCCACTTTGCTTCCTCGGTTACAGGATGAGCAGCCTTCGCTGCATTTGTCGCAACTCCCAAAATGGACATCTTGCACTTAAAAATCGGTGGGACAACTTCGTCATGAGTACGCCGTCTTCTCATCCACCATAGATGCCGCTACTCTGCTTTGTTGATCCGTATAACGATATAAATCAACTTTATTAGAAACAATATCACAGGTCAAGGACATAATCTTTGTATTTTAACCACACTTTTAATTTGTTTGTGTGTGATGTCGCTCGTCCGTGGCAACGCACGGGCATTTGTACTAGTTAATCAAAAAGAACAAAAAAAAACACGTACCATCAGCTTCAACAAAAGAAGTCTTCCGGCAGGTTGGCTGCCAAAAGAAAAGGAGTCCACTTAAAAGAAAACATGGCCACGTCCGTTTAAAACAAAAGATTAATTCAAATGATAGTGAGATGGTTGCATGCAACTCTGCTGGAGGTCCGCACTCGCATATTAGAATACAAAAAGACTATTCCTATACGTTGTCACAAAAGCAATTTTCTAGAGACATGATCAGGTGTTATTTCTTCTCGATTGGTATTTCCGGTATCTCGGCATAAACTGCTTTTTCCTATTACCAAAATTAAAATAATTTTCTCCAGTATAATGAATGTTTACAAATTATGAACAAATCTGTAAAATGGTTTTAATAAATCTTGGATGATATATGGCCGGTATTTCCGAAAACCTGAAATAACATTACCTAGAGGTATATTTTCCTTCGGAGAAAAATAAAATTGGAAATCAGAGCACGTTTTGTCGATTTTAGATGCTATGGCAACCTAATCCATATCTCTTAACATAAAAAATATTTTGGTTCAACTCGAGTAAATATAAATTCTATTTGTCTTCACTAGAGCCTCGCACCTAGGCGTGACTGACTATCAGTAGGTTTTGCATTTGCCTGAGAAATTTAATTATTGCAAGCACTCGGACAAACACCTCCATATCTTCTACTCTAAGTGGTCCTCATTGAGTAAATATCAACAACTTTAGATCTTTTATTCAATTGGTTTCCACAATTCAGTTTTTTATATACTAAAACATAATCATATGAAAATCAAGGTCAAAGCGACACCTTTATGATATAGAAATAACTAAAAAATTGTGTAATTATTGCAAGCACTCGGACAAACACCTCCATATCTTCTACTCTAAGTGGTCCTCATTGAGTAAATATCAACAACTTTAGATCTTTTATTCAATTGGTTTCCACAATTCAGTTTTTTATATACTAAAACATAATCATATAAAAATCAAGGTCAAAGCGACACCTTTATGATATAGAAATAACTAAAAAATTGTGTATTTTGTAAAGAAGAAAGTTTAAAAAAAATTTGGGTTCGGCTCGAGTAAATATAAATTCTATCTGCCTCGCACCTAGGCGTGGTATGGTCATCTTGACTAACGATGAGGAGGTTTTGCACTTGAGCAATTTACTTACTCCAAGCACTTAGACAAACACCTCCATATATTCTACTCAAAGTGGCCCTCAATGAGTAAATATTAATAACTTTAGATCTTTTATTCAATTGTTTTCCACAATTCAGTTCATTAATTATAAAAAATTAAACATATGAAAAACAAGGTCCAAGCAACACCTTTATGATGTAGCGACACCTTTGTGTTTCCTAACATAAAAGCGCACACACATGCCCTTTGTTATTGCATCCATCTATGGAAGGGATTATCAGGGAATATTTTTATACTAACATATTGTAAAATTCTAGGAAACTTTGAATGTATTTATCGAACTGATGCCCTCGCATTTGCGAGTGCCACTGTGCTAGTTGATAAAAAAGAAAAGCTCAAATTAGTGAGGTATTTTCTGTTTTTTCTCAGCAATTCAGAATTGTCAAAACGATGTTATCTTTAACAAGATTAGAGTTGCCCATTTTCTACAGGTTATCCAGAGAGCTACATACTTGATTCACATGTCGGCTTTCCTTGCTCCAGCGTAGCAGCGAGGGAATATGAACTTTTTGTGCAATCGGCTGTACACATTGGCGGCAGTGGGGGTATTTTGGTAGATCCATATAAATTCCAATGATTCAGGTTAACCCATTACTCCTTAGCGTCCCAGCCAACTTCTACCTAGCGTCATGGCGCACTACGAGTACCAATGAATAAGGAGCATCCAGAACTCGGTGCCGCCACTAGTTGTACGGGCTATATCTTTAACCAGCGTAGCTGTTGTCATTTTAACAGATTACAAGATGCATATTTTTTTCGATAAAGGATGCTTTATTACTTTGTGGAAAGCAATTACATCCAGCCTCTGCATAACCAGGATGCACACAGCTGTTCAAGTCTCTCCAGAACGAACAAAACATAAAAAGGCGAAATACATCTCGAGATGATGAACTGTAGAACGCCTAAGGAGAGGGTGGAGCTGCAATCCGTAGACTATGCTGCCACCCATGTAGGGAAAAAGTATCACTCGCCGTAGCCTCCAACGGTGTACAGACCTCCGTAAATAGGTCTCGATTCTCCGCCCGCTGAAGAGGTAACCATGAACGGAGAATACCTGTACATCTGTAGATGACCTGCAACAAAGAATAGTTTTTATCGTTAAAAATCTTGTCATTTCTATTTAGCCATAGCGCCCAGATAACTGCTAGCGCCCCCACCCTAAGAAGCAACTTAAACCTTGAATCAACACCGTGAAGCCAATTGCCAAAGACATTTGCCACACTAGTCGGCGGATACAGGGTAGACGCTACTTGGATGACTGACCATATAGATTTCAAACTGCACTGGAAGAATAGGTGTTTGATGGTTTCATCATGATGACAGAAAACACACCGCGAACTTCCGTGCCAATTCCGCTTAACAAGATTATCTTTAGTGAGAATAACTCCTCGACGAAGGTACCATCCAAAAATCTTTATTTTTAATGGTATCTTCATCTTCCAAATTTTCTTATTATTATCAACTGGTAAATCAGAATGAAGGATTGCATTGTATAGAGATTTAACTGAGAAAGAGCCATCTACATGAAGATTCCATCTAAATTCATCCGGTTCAGGGGATAATTGAATATCACCCAATCGTTGAACTAGAGTATTCCATGCTGTTAGTCTTTGTCCAAGTAAAACCCGTCTGAACGTCACATTCGGTGGTGAGGTAGCCATAACGGTAGCAATGGTATCACCTTTGCGACGAACAATACTATACAAAGCAGGATATTGTTCACTCAGAGAAGCATTGTCCAGCCAAATATCTTCCCAGAAACGTATCTGTGCTCCATTCTTAATAGAAAAAGTACCATGACGAAAGAAAATATTTTTCGTCGCCAGACCAGCCCAGAAGTGAGAGTCACTGGGTTTCCAAACCACTTGGGAGAGCGTCTTCGAGCCAATATACTTTCTCCGAAGAATAGTTTGCCAAGTCCCATTCTCAGTAAGAAGCTTAAAAAGCCATTTACCTAGCAGAGCAGAATTCTTAACCTCCAGGTCATGAATTCCAAGTCCGCCTTGATCTTTGGGACTGCACACTATACTCCATTTTAGCAACTGATATTTCTTTTTCTCGCTGTCCCCTTGCCAAAAGAATCTAGATCGATAATAATCGAGTTTATGCAGAATTCCTTTCGGCAGGAGAAAGAATGATAACATATACAGTACCATATTTGTTAGTACCGAGTTAATGAGTACCAATCTTCCTCCTAGGGACAACAATTTGCCTTTCCAAACAACAAGATGCATATGACCCTTTATTCCGTTGATTCATCCATGTTACCCCTTATGCGATGCTTGAATTCTGAACAACTTATGCAATAAAATTGGTTGTGTGCACTATTTCGATGTGGAGGCTGAGCATGTTCCTATTTTTGAAGGAAAAATACATGATGGGCATGCTTAATTCCAGCAAGAAGCATAATGTATGGCGCAATCTCATGGTATAATGTATGGGAGGAAATAAGGAACAAATTTTTACGCCCGTGCTGATAAAACCTATCTACATGGAAAATTGGAAGGGTTTACTTATTCACTTACACCTGATAGGTGCAAAAGATTTTGATAACACTGCGGTGAAGTTTCAACTATATATCATAGATAAATTAAATACAAATACATCTATACTCAAACTATAGAAATATTGTGCCATGATTTGCCCGTAGGAGATCTATTCACTGTTGTATTAAGGTAGGGAAACTAATACACATACAATGTTTGACACTGCGATTTTGGCACGACAACCCATCTAACCATGGTGCTCATAAGCTCATTGTAGCGGGAGTAATGAATGGTTTCGTTGATTCTTTGTACACATATTGCGATATTTGTCATATGTGTAGCATCATTCTTGTTGGGCCATGATACGTCTCCAACGTACCTATAATTTCTGATGTTGCATGCTTGTTTTATGACAATACTTACATGTTTTGCTTGCACTTTATAATGTTTTTATGCGTTTTCCGGAACTAACCTATTAACAAGATGCCACAGTGCCAGTTCCTTTTGCTGTTTTTGGTTCCGAAAGGCTGTTCGGGCAATATTCTCGGAATCGACGAAACAAAGACCAAACATCATAATTCACCGGGACGGACCAGGACACCGAAGGGGAGTCGGAGGGGGCCAGGGGCCCCCACACCATAGGGCGCGCGGGCAGCCCCGGCCGCGCCGGCCTATGGGGAGGCGCCCTGGTGCCCTCTGCGCCACCTCTTCGCCTATAAGCCCTTTCGACCTAAAACGCGATACCACTTGACGAAACCGAGAAAGACTCCAGGGGTGCCGCCACCATCGCGAAACTCCAATTCGGGGGACAGAAGTCTCTGTCCGGCACCCTGCCGGGACGGGAAGTGCCCCAAGCCATCTCCATCAACGCCATCGCCTCCATCATGCTCCGTGAGTAGTTCCCCCATGGACTACGGGTTCTAGCTGTAGCTAGTTGGTATTCTCTCCCCATGTACTTCAATACAATGATCTCATGAGCTGCCTTACATGATTGAGATTCATCTGATGTAATCGGTGTTGTGTTTGTTGGGATCCGATGGATGATACATTATGATTAGTCTATCTATAAAGTTTGTGAAGTTATTGTTGCTGCAATCTTGTTATGCTTATTGCTTGTCACTAGGGCCCGAGTGGCATGATCTTAGATTTGAGCTCTATAATTATTGCTTAGATTGTATCTACAAGTTGTATGCACATGTCACTGTCCGGAACCAAAGGCCCCGAGACAGGGGACAACCGGAGGGGATGGCGGTGATGTGAGGGACACATGTTTTCACGGAGTGTTAATGCTTTGCTCCGGTGCTCTATTAAAAGGAGTACCTTAATATCCAGTAGATTCCCTTGAGGCCCGGCTGCCACCGGCTGGTAGGACAATAGATGTTGTGCAAGTTTCTCATTGCAAGCACGTACGACTAAATATGGAAAACATGCCTACATGATTAATGAATTGATGTTCTTGCTTAATGCCTTATCAATCCTATCAATTGCCCAACTGTAATTTGTTCACCCAACACTTGTTATTGGAGAGTTACCACTAGTGTAGATAGCTGGGAACCCCGGTCCATCTCGCATCATCATATACTCGTTCTACATGTCATTGGAAGTAGTATCAACTATTTTCTGGTGCCATTGCTCTCATATTGCTATTACTGCTGCTGTGTTACTGTTACTACTGCTCTCATATTACCGTTGCTTTCACATCACCCCTGTTACTAGTGCTTTTCCAGGTGCAGCTGAATTGACAACTCAGTTGTTAAGCCTTATAAGTATTTTTTACCTCCCCTTGTGTTGAATCAATAAATTTGGGTTTTACTTCCCTCGAAGACTGTTGCGATCCCCTATACTTGTGGGTCATCAAGACTATTTTCTGGCGCCGGGGAGGCATAGCTCTACTCATAAGTTCACCTGGGGAGTACACTCTACCTTTCTCTCTTTTTTATTTTGTTTTATTTTGCTTAGTTTACTTTTGTCTAGTTTATTTGTGCTTAGTTTATTTCTGTCTAGTATTATTTTGCTTAGGTTACTTTTGCCTAGTTACTTTTTGTCTTGTTTTATTTTCCTCATATACCCAAAAATCCATAAAAATTTGAAAAATCTAAAAATTAAAAACTGCTGTTATGGGAGAACCTACAACCTACTTGGAGCTTATAGAATGTTATAATAATTATAGAGAATCAAGAACTGGTAAAATAATGAGTGCTATGATAGAAAAATTGAATACAATTGCTGAAATCTTGCTTAGACGCCATGATATAAACTGTTGCTCTCAACATGATACTAAACATCTTAAATTTCAATGTGGCTTTAGTGAGGAATTTTTAATTAAGAACTATAATCGGAATTGCTATATTCATTATGGGTTCGAAGAGGTAGAACAATTTGTCTTATTTATGGGAGCCTCCGAGATAGAATCCTTCATGGTTGAGAATTATGAAACTTGTGTTGTTTGTAAGGGCCTTAAAGATTATGTCTCTACTATCCTTAATTCTTGCATAGAATGCTACAGTAGGAACCCTTATATCCTTGATTATAAAGAGAGACACATTAATGCACAAGAATGCACTCACAATTTGCAGGAACCGGTGGAAGAAGAAATTGATGAACCTGAAAGCTCATTGGATGAAAAAGAGGAGGAAATTGATGAACTTGAAAGCTCATTGTATGAAAAAGAAGAAGAGAGCGACGAACAAAAGGAGGAAGAATGGATTAGCTACCCATGTCAACCTTCTAATGAGAGTAACTCTTTATCTCTTACACTATTTGATTGTCCTCCATGCTTACCGGAAGAGGTTGAATGTTATGTTCCTGTGGATTCTCTTGAAATAGTACCTATGAGTAATACTTGTGAGAATGATTATGCTACTGTTATATATGATAATCCATGCTACTTTGATAAATCTTATGATAATGCTTTGTTTGTGCCTGATGTCGAAATGCATGGTACTAAAGAATTTTGCTTGGCAAATGTTTATGATAAAGCTCTAGATGATGGTCCTATGTTACTTGATAATATTAATTGTACTACTAATGAAAATGGGATTGGAGAGTTCTTGACTTATTCTATGAGTCCCATATCTATTGAGATTGATCACCTACCTTGTTATATTATTAATAAAAGTAAGTTTGAAAGTTTTAATTCCACTATTCTTGAACTTGATAAAAATTATGTGTTTGGAAATCATGAAAAGTATGCTGCATGTGATAATTATATTGTTGAGTTTATTCATGAAGCTACTGAAAATTATTATGAGAGAGGAAAATATGGTAGTAGAAATTTTCATGGTGCTAAAACACCTCTCTATATGCTTAAAATTTTGAAGTTACTCTTGTTTTATCTTCTTATGCTTATCACTTTGTTCTTCATGAATTTATTTGTGTACAAGATTCCTATGCATAGGAAGTGGATTAGACTTAAATGTGTTTTGAATTTTCTTTTTGATGCTCTCTTTTGCTTCAAATACTATTTCTTGCGAGTGCATCATTTGAAACTGCTGAGCCCATCTTAATGGCTATAAAGAAAGAACTTCTTGGGAGATAACCCATGTGTTATTTTGCTACAGTAATTTGTTTTATATTTGTGTCTTGGAAGTTGTTTACTACTGTAGCAACCTCTCCTTATCTTAGTTTTGTGTTTTGTTGTGCCAAGTGAAGCCTCTAATCAAAGGTTGATACTAAATTTGGATTTCTGCGCAGAAACAGATTTCTATCTGTCACGAATCTGGGCTTATTTCTCTGTAGGAAACTCAGAAAAATCTTCCAATTTACGTGCGTGATCCTCAGATATGTACGCAACTTTCATTAGTTTTGAGTTTTCTGATTTGAGCAACGGAAGTACCATTTTAAAATTCGTGTTTACTGGCTGTTCTGTTTTGGCAGATTCTGTCTCTGTTTTTGCATTGTCTATTGTGGACTTTAAGTGAGGCTTTCTAGACGTGGAGAGCTGTAGCTAATGTTTTATTGAGTTCTTGCAATGTGTCACTACAGGACCAAGGTGGATTCAAGTTTTTTGAGTACTAACCCCTCTAATGAAGTTTATGAGAAGTTTGGTGTGAAGGAAGTTTTCAAGGGTCAAGAGAGGAGGATGATATATGATCAAGAAGAGTGAAAAGCCTAAGCTTGGGGATGCCCCCGTGGTTCATCCCTGCATATTTCAAGGAGACTCAAGCGTCTAAGCTTGGGGATGCCCAAGGCATCCCCTTCTTCATCAACTTATCAGGTTCCTCCCCTGAAACTATATTTTTATTCGGTCACATCTTATGTGCTTTACTTGGAGCGTCTGTGTGCTTTTATTTTTGTTTTGTTTGAATAAATTCGGATCCTAGCAATCCTTGTGTGGGAGAGAGACACGCTCCGCCTTTTCATATGAACACTTGTTCTTCGTTTTACTTTTAATGTTCAATGGTAAAAGTTGGAAGCTATTTGCACTTATAGATATTTGGTTGGAAATAGAAAATGCCTCATAATGTCTTGAATAATTTGACACTTGGCAATTGTTTTGAGCTCTCAAGTAGATCATGATTAAGTTTTTTTTCATGTAGTTTAAACCTATTAGTGGAGAACTACCGTAGAGCTTGTTAAAATTGGTTTGCATGATTGGTCTCTCTTAAGGTCTAGATATTTTCTGGTAAAAGTGTTTGAGCAACAAGGAAGTGTAGAGTATTATAATGCTTGCAATATGTTCTTATGTAAGTTTTGCTGTACCGGTTCATACTTGTGTTTGCTTCAAATAAACTTGCTAGCCTAAGCCTTGTATCGAGAGGGAATACTTCTCGTGCATCCAAAACCTTGAACCAAAACCTATGCCATCTGTGTCCACCATACCTACCTACTATGTGGTATTTTCTGCCATTCCAAAGTAAATTGCTTGAGTGCTACCTTTAAACAATTCAAAATTTATTACCTCTGATTTGTGTCAATGTTTTATAGCTCATGAGGAAGTATGTGGTGTTTATCTTTCAATCTTGTTGGGCAACTTTCACCAATGGACTAGTGGCTTCATCCGCTTATCCAATAATTTTGCAAAAAGAGCTGGCAATGGGATTCCCAATCCCAAATTAATTAACAAAAATAGACACTCCTCCATGGTATGTGATTGTTGGACGGCACCCGAGGATTCGGTTAGCCATGGCTTGTGTAAGCAAAGGTGGGGAGGAGTGTCATCATAATAAAACTAAAATAAAAGGGCACTCCTTCATGGTATGAGATTGTTGGCAGGCACCCGAGGATTTGGTTAGCCATGGTTTGTGAAAGAAAGGTTGGAAGGAGTGCCACCCAAAAATAAAAATAATTCATGGGAGCCGCTCTTGAAGGTTTGTCTAGCAAGGGGGTTAGAGTGCCCACTACCATTCGTTGACAACAACAAACACCTCTCAAAACTTTACTTTTATGCTCTCTTTATGTTTTCAAAACCAAAGCTCTAGCACAAATATAGCAATCGATGCTTTCCTCTTTGAAGGGCCATTCTTTTACTTTATGTTAAGTCAGTTTACCTACTTCCTTCCATCTTAGAAGCAAACACTTGTGTCAACTGTGCATTGATTCTTACATACTTGCTTATTTGCATTCATCATATTACTTTGTGTTGACAATTATCCATGAGATATGCATGTTACAAGTTGAAAGCAACCGCTGAAACTTATATCTTCCCTTGTGTTGCTTCGATGCCTTTACTTTGAACTTATTGCTTTATGAGTTAACTCTTGTGCAAAACTTTTGATACTTGTCTTGAAAGTACTCTTCATGAAAAGTTTTGCTATATGTTATCTATTTGTTAGAAACTATAGATCATTGCCTTGAGTCACTTCATTCATTTCATATGCTTTGTAATAGTATGATCAAGGTTATGTAAGTAGCATGTCACTACATAAATTACTCTTTTTGTCGTTTACCTACTCGAGGAACTAAGCTTGGGGATGCTTGATACGTCTCCAACGTACCTATAATTTCTGATGTTCCATGCTTGTTTTATGACAATACTTACATGTTTTGCTTGCACTTTATAATGTTTTTATGCGTTTTCCGGAACTAACCTATTAACAAGATGCCATAGTGCCAGTTCCTGTTTTCTGCTGTTTTTGGTTCCAGAAAGGCTGTTCGGGCAATATTCTCGGAATTCGGCGAAACAAAGACCAAACATCATAATTCACCGGGACGGACCAGGACACCGAAGGGAGTCAGAGGGGAGGCCTGGGGCCCCCACACCATAGGGTCACGCGGGCAGGCCGCGCCGGCCTATGGGGAGGGCGCCCTGGTGCCCCTCCTGCGCCACCTCTTCGCCTATATAAGCCCTTTCGACCTAAAAACGCGATACCACTTGACGAAACTCCAGAAAGACTCCAGGGGCGCCGCCACAATCGCGAAACTCCAATTCGGGGACGAAGTCTGTCCCGGCACCTGCCGGGACGGGGAAGTTCCCCGGAAGCCATCTCCATCAACGCCATCGCCTCCATCATGCTCCGTGAGTAGTTCCCCCATGGACTACGGGTTCTAGCTGTAGCTAGTTGGTATTCTCTCCCCATGTACTTCAATACAATGATCTCATGAGCTGCCTTACATGATTGAGATTCATCTGATGTAATCGGTGTTGTGTTTGTTGGGATCCGATGGATGATACATTATGATTAGTCTACACTACAAGAAAAGTTGCCATGGCCGACGAAGTTGAAGTCGCGCCGTGGTTGCTGGTGTACCATGGCCGACGATTTTTGGTCCCTCCGTGGTGCATGTCAAAACTTTTATTTTCTCGTTTTTGAGGCCACCTAGCCCGACGAAAGCGGCCAAAACGTCGCGTATGGTGGCCCGGGACGTGGTGCATCTCGAAATCTCGGGTTCGCCGGCCGAGTCAACGCAAATCCGCACCGCCGAGGGATGTAGGGCCCAGATGGCAGCCTCTCTGGCATTGTTTTTTTCTAGATCGCGCCATCTCGTTCAACGTTCTCCGATCGAGCCGTTTACGATGCAGGATCATGGGTCCCGCATGTCATCCTCTATGAACCAAAATTCTTTCTATTCTTGGATTTTTTTGACCCCCGATTTCTGCTACTTCCTTTTTCTTTTGATCCCTTGATATACGTCTCCAACGTATCGATAATTTCTTATGTTCCATGCCACATTATTGATGATATCTACATGTTTTATACACATTATATGTCATATTTATGCATTTTCTGGAACTAACCTATTAACAAGATGCCGAAGTGCCAGTTCCTTTTTGCTGTTTTTGGTTTCAAATCCTAGTAACGAAATATTCTCGGAATCGGACGAAATCAAGACCCGATTCCTATTTTCCCGGAACCATCCAGAACACACGAGAACCGCGAGAGAGGGGCCACGGGGCCCCGGATGATACTGGCGGCGGAGGGGGGCCGCGCCGCCATGGTGTGGCCCCCTGTCGGCCCTCTGCGCGCCTCTTCGCCTATATAAAGCCTCCGTCGCGAAAACCTAATACGGACGACGAAACCCACGAAACCTTCCAGAGCCGCCGTCATCGCGCCAAGATCGGGACAGGAGTCTCTGTTCCGGCACCCTGCCGGAGCGGGGAAGTGCCCCGGAAGGCTTCTCCATCGACACCGATGCCATCTTCACCGCCATCTTCATCACCGCTGCTGCTCCCATGAGGAGGGAGTAGTTCTCCATCGAGGCTCGGGGCTGTACCGGTAGCTATGTGGTTCATCTCTCTCCTATGTAGTTCAATACAATAATCTCATGAGCTGCCTTACATGATTGAGATTCATATGATGATGCTTGTAATCTAGATGTCATTATGCTAGTCAAGTGGGTTTTACTTATGTGATCTCCGGAGACTCCTTGTCCCACGTGTGTAAAGGTGACAGTGTGTGCACCGTGTGGGTCTCTTAGGCTATATTTCACGAAGTACTTATTCACTGTTGAAGAGCGTAGTGAAGTGCTTATTTATATCTCTTTATGATTGCAATGTGCATCGTATCACAATTTATCTATGTGCTACTCTAGTGATGTGTTATTAAAGTAGTTTTATTCCTCCTGCATGTGTGCAAAGGTGACAGTGTGCACCGTGTTAGTACTTGGTTTATGCTATGATCATGATCTCTTATAGATTGCGAAGTTAACTATTGCTATGATAATATTGATGTGATCTATTCCTCCTACATATGCATGAAGGTGACAGTGTGCATGCTATGCTAGTACTTGGTTTAGTCTTTTGATCTATCTTACACTAAAGGTTACTAAAATATGAGCATTATTGTGGAGCTTGTTAACTCCGGCATTGAGGGTTCGTGTAATCCTACGCAATGTGTTCATCATCCAACAAAAGTGTAGAGTATGCATTTATCTATTCTGTTATGTGATCAATGTTGAGAGTGTCCACTAGTGAAAGTGTAATCCCTAGGCCTTGTTCCTAAATACTGCTGAGTTACTACTGCTTTTTTGTTTTACTGTGTTACTACTGCTGCAATACTACCACCATCAACTACACGCCAGCAAGCTATTTTCTGGCACCGTTGCTACTGCTCATATATATTCATACCACCTGTATTTCACTATCTCTTTGCCGAACTAGTGCACCTATTAGGTGTGTTGGGGACACAAGAGACTTCTTGCTTTGTGGTTGCAGGGTTGCATGAGAGGGATATCTTTGACCTCTTCCTCCCTGAGTTCGATAAACCTTGGGTGATCCACTTAAGGGAAAACTTGCTGCTGTTCTACAAACCTCTGCACTTGGAGGCCCAACACTGTCTACAGGAAAGGAGGGGGAACGTAGACATCAAGCACTTTTCTGGCGTTGCCGGGGAGGAAAGGTAAAAGGTACTCACACTCCGGATCTTGGCTACTAAGCTATTTTCGCCGTTGTAAGTACTCGAAGCTATTTCCTTTAGACTCTGCAATTGCGACATTTGGTTTCTTGTTTACACTAGTTAGGCATAATGGACAACAATGACCTTTTTATTCTATTTCCTGATTTAAGACATGGATGGTTTGATGCGAAAATTAAAAAACCCATGGAACATATTAATATGAATGCTTTGAACACTATTGTTGCTAATGCTATGGAAAATTCTAAGCTTGGGGAAGCTGGCTTTGATGAGCATGATATTTTTAGTCCCCCAAGCATTGAGGAGAAAATTTACTTTGATGATACTTTGCCTCCCATTTATGATGATTATAATGATAGTAGTCTTTTGTTACCACCTGTTATGGAGGATAAATTTGATTATGATTACAATATACCTCCTATATTTGATAGCTACTTTGTTGAATTTGCTCCCACTACAATTAATAAGAATGACTATGCTTATGTTGGGAGTAGTAATTATTTTATGCATGAGACTCATGATAAGAATGCTTTATGTGATAGTTATATTGTTGAGTTTGCTCATGTTGCTACTGAAAGTTATTATGAGAGAGGAAAATATGGTTGTAAAAATTTTCATGTTACTAAAACACCTCTCTATGTGCTGAAATTTTTGAAGCTACACTTGTTTTATCTTCCTATGCTTGTTACTTTGCTCTTCATGAACTTGTTTATTTACAAGATTCCTATGCATAGGAAGCATGTTAGACTTAAATGTGTTTTGAATTTGCTTCTTGATGCTCTCTTTTGCTTCAAATACTATTTCTTGCGAGTGCATCATTAAAACTGCTGAGCCCATCTTAATGGCTATAAAGAAAGAACTTCTTGGGAGATAACCCATGTGTTATTTTGCTACAGTACTTTGTTTTATATTTGAGTCTTGGAAGTTGTTTACTACTGTAGCAACCTCTCTTTATCATGTTTTTGTGCCAAGTAAAGTTTCTATGTCAAAGTTGATGTTATATTTGGGATCGCTGCGCAGAAACAGCATTGCTGTCTGTCACGAATCTGGGCACAGTTCCCTGTAGAAAATTCGAAAAAATCTGCCAATTTACGAGCGTGATCCTCAGATATGTACGCAACTTTCATTAGTTTTGAGTTTTTCCATTTGAGCAAGTCTGGTGCCAGCTTTAAATTCGTCTTTACGGACTGTTCT
Organism: Lolium multiflorum; assembly: GCA_030979885.1. Taxonomy (NCBI): domain Eukaryota; kingdom Viridiplantae; phylum Streptophyta; class Magnoliopsida; order Poales; family Poaceae; genus Lolium; species Lolium multiflorum. The sequence continues at coordinate 193,683,267 of CM061748.1, read as the reverse complement.
GTTTTTGACAGATTCTGCCTTTTATTTCGCATTGCCTCTTTTGCTATGTTGGATTCATTTCTTTGATCCATTAATGTCCAGTAGCTTTATGCAATGTCCAGAAGTGAAAAGAATGTTTGTGTCACCTCTGAACATGTGAATTTTTATTGTGCACTAACCCTCTAATGAGTTTGCTTGAAGTTTGGTGTGGCAGAAGTTTTCAAGGGTCAATAGAAGAGGGTGATATAATGTGATCGAGAAGAGTGAAAGGTCTAAGCTTGGGGATGCCCCGGTGGTTCATCCCTGCATATTTTAAGGAGACTCAAGCATCTAAGCTTGGGGATGCCCAAGGCGTCCCCTTCTTCATCGACAAACTTATCAGGTTTCTTCTAGTGAAACTATATTTTTATTCAGTCACATCGTATGTATTTTACTTGGAGCGTCTGTGTGCTTTTATTTTTGTTTTTTGTTTTGTTATCTTTGTTCTCTGAATAAGTTCATCCTTGTGTGGGAGAGAGACACGCTCCGCTGGTTCGTATGAACACATGTGTTCTTAGCTCATAATATTCATGGCGAAGTTTCCTCTTCGTTAAATTGTTATTCGGTTGGAATTGGAAAATGCTACATGTAGTAATTCTAAAATGTCTTGGATAATGTGATACTTGGCAATTGTTGTGCTCATGTTTAAGCTCTTGCATCATATACTTTGCACCCATTAATGAAGAAATACATAGAGCTTGCTAAAATTTGATTTGCATAATTGGTCTCTCTAAGGTCTAGATAATTTCTAGTATTGAGTTTGAACAACAAGGAAGACGGTGTAAAGTCTTATAATGTTTACAATATGTCTTTTATGTGAGTTTTGCTGCACCGGTTCATCCTTGTGTTTGTTTCAAATAACCTTGCTAGCCTAAATCTTGTATCGAGAGGGAATACTTCTCATGCATCCAAATACTTGAGCCAACCACTATGTCATTTGTGTCCACCATACCTACCTACTACATGGTATTTCTCCGCCATTCCAAAGTAAATTGCTTGAGTGCTACCTTTAAACAATTCAAAAGTTATTACCTCTTATTTGTGTCAATGTTTTATAGCTCATGAGGAAGTATGTGGTGTTTTATCTTTCGATCTTGTCATTTACTTTTGACAGACTTTCACAATGGACTAGTGGCTTCATCCGCTTATCCAATAATTTTGCAAAAAGAGCTGGCAATGAGGTTCCCAGCCTCAATTAATTAACTTGCATTAATAATTCTCTTCACATGTTTTGCTCTGATTCATCAGTAAGCAACTTAATTTTGCAAATAGACACTCCTCCATGGTATGTGAATGTTGGAAGGCACCCGAGGATTCGGTTAGCCATGGCTTGTGTAAGCAAAAGGTTGGGAGGAGTGTCATCCATAAATAAAGAAAAACTAAACTAAAGTACATGTGTAAACAAAAGAGAAGAGGGATGATCTACCTTGCTGGTAGAGATAACGTCCTTCATGGGAGCCGCTCTTGAAAGTCTGGTTGATGAGGTAGTTAGAGTACCCGCTACCATTCGTTGACAACAACAAACACCTCTCAAAATTTTACTTTTATGCTCTCTTTATGTTTTCAAAATAAAAGCTCTAGCACAAATATAGCAATCGATGCTTTCCTCTTTGAAGGACCATTCTTTTACTTTTATTGTTGAGTCAGTTTACCTATCTCTCTCCACCTTAAGAAGCAAACACTTGTGTGAACTGTGCATTGATTCCTACATACTTGCATATTGCACTTGTTATATTACTCTATGTTGACAATATCCATGAGATATACATGTTATAAGTTGAAAGCAACCGTTGAAACTTAATCTTCCTTTGTGTTGCTTCAATACCTTTACTTTGATTTATTGCTTTATGAGTTAACTCTTATGCAAGACTTATTGATGCTTGTCTTGAAGTACTATTCATGAAAAGTCTTTGCTTTATGATTCAGTTGTTTACTCATGTCATTACCATTGTTTTGATCGCTGCATTCATTACATATGTTTACAATATGATCAAGTTTATGATGGCATGTCACTTAAGAAATTATCTTTGTTATCGTTTTACCTGCTCGGGACGAGCAGAACTAAGCTTGGGATGCTGATACGTCTCCAACGTATCGATAATTTCTTATGTTCCATGCCACATTATTGATGATATCTACATGTTTTATACACATTATATGTCATATTTATGCATTTTCTGGAACTAACCTATTAACAAGATGCCGAAGTGCCAGTTCCTGTTTTCTGCTGTTTTTTTCAGAAATCCTAGTAACGAAATATTCTCGGAATCGGACGAAATCAAGACCCATTCCTATTTTTCCCGGAACCATCCGAACACACGAGAACCGCGGAGAGGGGCCACGGGGCCCCAGATGATACCTTGGCGCGGCCGGAGGGGGCGCGCCGCCCCATGGTGTGGCCCCTGTCGCCCTCTGCGCCGCCTCTTCGCCTATATAAAGCCTCCGTCGCGAAAACCCTAATACGGACGACGAAACCCAGAAACCTTCCAGAGCCGCCATCATCGCGAAGCCAAGATCTGGGGACAGGAGTCTCTGTTCCGGCACCCTGCCGGAGCGGGGAAGTGCCCCGGAAGGCTTCTCCATCGACACCGATGCCATCTTCACCGCCATCTTCATCACCGCTGCTGCTCCCATGAGGAGGGAGTAGTTCTCCATCGAGGCTCGGGGCTGTACCGGTAGCTATGTGGTTCATCTCTCTCCTATGTAGTTCAATACAATAATCTCATGAGCTGCCTTACATGATTGAGATTCATATGATGATGCTTGTAATCTAGATGTCATTATGCTAGTCAAGTGGGTTTTACTTATGTGATCTCCGGAGACTCCTTGTCCCACGTGTGTAAAGGTGACAGTGTGTGCACCGTGTGGGTCTCTTAGGCTATATTTCACGAAGTACTTATTCACTGTTGAAGAGCGTAGTGAAGTGCTTATTTATATCTCTTTATGATTGCAATGTGCATCGTATCACAATTTATCTATGTGCTACTCTAGTGATGAGTTATTAAAGTAGTTTTATTCCTCCTGCATGTGTGCAAAGGTGACAGTGCGTGCACCGTGTTAGTACTTGGTTTATGCTATGATCATGATCTCTTGTAGATTGCGAAGTTAACTATTGCTATGATAATATTGATGTGATCTATTCCTCCTACATATGCATGAAGGTGACAGTGTGCATGCTATGCTAGTACTTGGTTTAGTCTTTTGATCTATCTTACACTAAAGGTTACTAAAATATGAGCATTATTGTGGAGCTTGTTAACTCCGGCATTGAGGGTTCGTGTAATCCTACGCAATGTGTTCATCATCCAACAAAAGTGTAGAGTATGCATTTATCTATTCTGTTATGTGATCAATGTTGAGAGTGTCCACTAGTGAAAGTGTAATCCCTAGGCCTTGTTCCTAAATACTGCTGAGTTACTACTGCTTGTTTACTGTTTTACTGTGTTACTACTGCTGCAATACTACCACCATCAACTACACGCCAGCAAGCTATTTTCTGGCACCGTTGCTACTGCTCATATATATTCATACCACCTGTATTTCACTATCTCTTCGCCGAACTAGTGCACCTATTAGGTGTGTTGGGGACACAAGAGACTTCTTGCTTTGTGGTTGCAGGGTTGCATGAGAGGGATATCTTTGACCTCTTCCTCCCTGAGTTCGATAAACCTTGGGTGATCCACTTAAGGGAAAACTTGCTGCTGTTCTACAAACCTCTGCACTTGGAGGCCCAACACTGTCTACAGGAAAGGAGGGGGAACGTAGACATCACCGCCTTGGAAACGTTGAGACCGCTACTGCTAAATGGGACCCGCATGTCATCCTCTATGTGCAATCAAATTTCTTTTCTTGGAGTTTTTTTTGGCACCTCAAATTTGGTCACTTGCCTTTTTCTTTCGATCCCCTGCCGCCTCTCAAACGGTGATACCGCTGCTGCTAAGACCCGCATGTCATCCTCTATGTACTATAAAACTTTCTTTTCTTGAATTATTTTTGGCACCTCATATTTGGTCACTTACCTTTTTCTTTCGATCCCCCCGCCTCTCAAACGGTGATACCGCTGCTGCTAAATGGGACCCGCATGTCATCCTCTATGTACTATAAAACTTTCTTTTCTTGGATTTTTTGGCACCTCATATTTGGTCACTTGACTTTTTCTTTCGATCCCCTGCTGCCTCTCAAACGGTGATACCGCTGCTGCTAAATGGGACCCGCATGTCATCCTCTATGTACTATAAAACTTTCTTTTCTTGGATTTTTTTGGCACCTCATATTTGGTCACTTGACTTTTTCTTTCGATCCCCTGCTGCCTCTCAAACGGTGATACCGCTGCTGCTAAATGGGACCCGCATGTCATCCTCTATGTACTATAAAACTTTCTTTTCTTGAATTATTTTTGGCTCCTCATATTTTTTCACTTGCCTTTTTCTTTCGATCCCCTGCCGCCTCTCAAACGGTGATACCGCTGCTGCTAAATGGGACCCGCATGTCATCCTCTATGTACTATAAAACTTTCTTTTCTTGAATTATTTTTGGCTCCTGATATTTTTTCACTTGCCTTTTTCTTTCGATCTCATGCCACGTTTGAAACGTTGAGGAACCTGCTGGCTCATGGGACCCGCATGTCATCCTCTATGTACTATAAAAGTTCATTTTCTTGGTTTTTTTTCACCATCTGATTTTTGGCAATTTCTTTTTTCTTTTGATCCCCTGCCGCCTCTCAAACGCGATACCGCTGCTGCTAAATGGGACCCGCATGTCATCCTCTATGTACTATAAAACTTTCTTTTCTTGAATTATTTTTGGCTCCTCATATTTGGTCACTTGCCTTTTTCTTTCGATCTCATGCCAAGTTTGAAACGTTGAGGAACCTGCTGGCTCATGGGACCCGCATGTCATCCTCTATGTACTATAAAAGTTTATTTTCTTTATTTTTTTCACCCTCTGATTTTTGGCTATTTCCTTTTTCTTTTGATCCCCTGCCGCCTTGGAAACGTATGGTAAGCTGCTGACTCATGGGACCCGCATGTCATCCTCTATGTACAATCAACTTTCTTTTTCTTTTGATCTCAAGCCGCATTTGAAACGCTGAGACCGCTGCTGCTAAATGGGACCCGCATGTCATCCTCTACGTACAATAAAGTTTCTTTTCTTGGATTATCTTTGGCTCCTGATATTTTGTCACTTGCCTTTTTCTTTCGATCTCATGCCGCCTTTGAAACGTTGAGTAAGCTGCTGGCTCATGGGTCCCGCATGTCATCCTCTACGAACAATAAAAGTTTCCTTTCTTGGAGTTATTTTTTACCCCTAATTTCTGGCTATTTGCCTTTTTCTTTTGATCTCCTGCCCCCTTTGAAACGATGAGGACGCTGTTGGCAGGTCGGTCCCACATGTCATCCTCTATGAACAATAAAAGTTTCCTTTGATGGATTTATTTTGAACCCCTCATTAATTTCTGGATATTTCCCCTGCCGCCTTGGAATCGTTGAGGATGCTGCTGCCTCATGGGTCCCGCATGTCATCCTCTCAGAACGGTAAATGTTTATTTTCTTGGATTTTGTTGACCAAACGATTTTTGGCTTATTTTTTCTTTCGATCACCTGCAGCCTTTAAAACGTTGAGGACGCCGCTGGCTCACGGGTCCCACATGTCAACCTCTATGAACAATAAACGCTGAGGATGCTGCTGCCTCATGGGTCCCGCATGTCATCCTCTCAGAACGAAAATGTTTCTTTTCTTGGATTTTTTACCAACAGATTTTTGGTTTATTTTTTCTTTCCATCCCCTGCCGCCTTTAAAACGTTGACGACGCTGTTGGCTCATGGGTCCCCGATGTCAGCCTCCCCGTACAAGAAACATATGATATCTTGATTATTTTGCAGACAATAAACAATGTATTGCGCTCTGAGCTATTTCAAACGGATAATTAAATCTTTATTTTTACATAAACAAACTTATATGTTGAATCTCCTTGTTTTTTTGTCTTTGCGAAGCATAGGACTTTCCTGTTTTTTTAGAAAATTCGGAACTTTCCTGTTTTGGAGTGGGCTGAAATTGTACGAGTCAAAAGGCCAAGCAGGATAGTTCGAAAGCCCAGATGTCCAGATGCAGCCCAATTGAAATCTTTCTTCTTGGATTTTTTTCACCCCCTGATTTCTGGCTACTTCATTTTTCTTTTGGTCCTGTGCCGCCTTGGAAACGTTGAGACCGCTGCTGCAAAATGGGACCCGCATGTCATCCTCTACGTACAATAAAATTTCTTTTCTTGGATTATTTTTGGCTCCTGATATTTGGTCACTTGCCTTTTTCTTTCGATCCCGTGCAGCCTCTCAAACGGTGATACCGCTGCTGCAAAATGGGACCCGCATGTCATCCTCTACGTACAATAAACTTTCTTTTCTTGGATTATTTTTGGCTCCTGATATTTGGTCACTTGCCTTTTTTCTTTCAATCTCATGCCACGTTTGAAACTTTGAGGAACCTGCTGGCTCGTGGGACCCGCATGTCATCCTCTATGTGCAATAAAAGTTTATTTTCTATGGTTTTTTTCACTCTCTGATTTTTGTCTATTTCCTTTTTTCTTTTGATGCCCTGCCGCCTTGGAAACGTTGAGTAAGCTGCTTACACATGGGACCCGCATGTCATCCTCTATGTACAATCAAGTTTCTTTTCTTGAATTATTTTTGACTCCTGATATTTCGTCACTTGCCTTTTTCTTTCGATCTCATGCCACGTTTGAAACGTTGAGGAACCTGCTGGCTCATGGGACCCGCATGTCATCCTCTATGTGCTATAAAAGTTTGTTTTCTTGGATTTTTTTTCACCCTCTGATTTTTGGCTCCTGATATTTCGTCACTTGCCTTTTACTTTTGATCCCCTGGCCCCTTTGAAACGTTGAGTAAGCTGCTGGCACATGGGACCCGCATGTCAACCTCTATGTCCATCAACTTTCTTTTCTTGGATTTTTTTTGACCCCCTACTTTCTAGCTACTTTCTTTTTCTTTTGATCTCAAGCCGCATTTCAAACATTGAGACCGCTGCTGCAAAATGGGACCCGCATGTAATCCTCTATGTACAATAAATCTTTGATTATTTTTGGCACCTCATATTTGGTCACTTGCGTTTTTTTCTTTCGATCTCATGCCACCTTTGAAACGTTGAGTAAGCTGCTGGCTCATGGGTCCCCCATGTCATCCTCTACGAACAATAAAAGTTTCCTTTCTTGGAGTTATTTTTGCCCCCTAATTTCTGGCTACTTCCTTTTTCTTTTGATCCCCTGCCGCCTTTGAAACGTTGAAAACTTTCTTTTCTTTGATTATTTTTGGCACCTCATATTTGGTCACTTGCCTTTTTCTTTCGATCCCCTGCCTCCCAAACGGTGATACCGCTGATGCTAAATGGGACCCGCATGTCATCCTCTATGTACTATAAAACTTTCTTTTCTTGGATTTTTTTTGGCTCCTGATATTTGGTCACTTTCCTTTTTTCTTTCGAGACCTCCTGCCGCATCTCAAACGGTGATACCGCTGCTGCTAAATGGGACCCGCATGTCATCCTCTATGTACAATAAAGTTTCTTTTCTTGGATTATTTTTGGCTCTGATATTTGGTCACTTGCCTTTTTCTTTCGATCCCATGCCGCCTTTGAAACGTTGAGGAAGCTGCTGGCTCATGGGTCCCGCATGTCATCCTCTATGAACAATAAAAGTTTCCATTGTTGGAGTTATTTTTTACCCCTAATTTCTGGCTACTTCCTTTTTCTTTTGATCCCCTGCCGCCTTTGAACGTTGAAGAATCTGCTCGCTAATGGGTCCCACATGTCAGACTCTATGGACGATAAACCTTTCTTTTCTTGGAGTTATTTTGACCCCTAATTTCTGGCTATTTTGCCTTTTTTTGGATCCCGTGCTGCCTTGGAAACGTTGAGGATGCTGCTGCCACATGGGTCCCGCATGTCATCCTCTCAGAACGATAAATGTTTCTTTTCTTCGATTTTTTTACCAACTGATTTTTGATTTATTTTTTCTTTCGATCCCCTGCCGCCTTTAAAACTTTGACGACGCTGCTGGCTCATGGGTCCCGATGTCAGCCTCCCCGTACAAGAAACATGTGATATCTTGATTATTTTACAGACAATAAAAAGTGTATTTCGCTCTGAGCTATTGCAAACGGATAAATTAAATCTTTATTTTTACATAAACGAACTAATATGAATCTCCTTGTTTTTGTTTTGTTTTTGCGAAGCATAGGACTTTCTTGTTTTGGAGTGGGCTGAAATTGTACGAGTCAAAAGACGTCCAGCAGGTTAGAAGGCCCAGATGGCCAGGCAGCCCCAATTTATATCTTCCTTATCTTGGATTATTTTTTGATCAAAAGGCCCAGCAGGGGTACATCCTTTTTCTTTTGGTCCTGTGTGCCGCCTTGGAAACGTTGTGGACGCTGCTGCCTCATGGGACCCGCATGTCATGTCTACGGGTGCTTCTATTCTTGTAGACAGTGTTGGGCCTCCAAGAGCAGAGGTTTGTAGAACAGCAGCAAGTTTCCCTTAAGTGGATTACCCAAGGTTTATCGAACTCAGGGAGGAAGAGGTCAAAGATATCCCTCTCATGCAACCCTGCAACCACAAAGCAAGAAGTCTCTTGTGTCCCCAACACACCTAATACACTTGTCAGATGTATAGGTGCACTAGTTCGGCGAAGAGATAGTGAAATACAAGTAGTATGGATGTATATGAGTGGTAATAGCAATCTGAATAAAATATGGCAGCGAGTAAACATGCAACAGAACAGTAAATAAACGGTGTTTTCAGTATTGGAAACAAGGCCTAGGGATCATACTTTCACTAGTGGACACTCTCAACATTGATCGCATAATAAATACTTCTTCTCATATGTGCTACATACACTCTTGTTTGATAATGAACACATTGCGTAGGATTACACGAACCCTCAATGCCGGAGTTAACAAGCTCCACAATTCCATGTTCATATTTAAGTAACCTTAGAGCATAATAGATCATTGCAAAATAAACCAAGAACTAACATAGTGCACACGCTGTCCATATTACACTATGAAGGAGGAATAGATCACATCAATACTATCATAATGATAATTAACTCCACAATCTACAAGAGATCGTGATCATAGCCTACGACAAGAACCACAGGGTGCACACACTAATCACCTTTACACCAAGTAGGAGGAATAGAACTACTTTAATAACATCACATGAGTAGCACACAACTAGTAGCGATACAAAGCTCATCATATGGATCTCAATCATGTAAGGCAGCTCATGAGATCATTGTATTGGAGTACAGAGAGAGAGATTAACCACATAGCTACGGTAGAGCCCTCAGCCCCAGGGGTGAACTACTCCCTCCTCATCATGGGAACAGCGATGGCGGTGAAGATGGCGATGGAGACGGCTTCCGGGGGCAATTCCCCGTCCCGGCGGCGTGCCGGAACAGAGACTTCTGTCCCCCGAATCTTGATTTCGCGATGGCGGCGGCTCTGGAAGGTTTTCTCCGTATCGTGGCTCTCTGTCGGGGTTTTTAGGTCAGAGAGGCTTAAATAGGCGAAGAGGGGAGTCGGAGGGGCCACGGGGTGCCCACACCCTAGGGGGGCGCCCCCGGCCCGCGCCGGGTGTGGTGTGGGGCCCCCTGGCTCCCCTCTCATCCTCCTCGGTGGCTTCCGGGAAAAATAGGAACTTGGGCGGTGATTTCGTCCGATTCCGAGAATATTTCGTTACTAGGATTTCTGAAACCAAAAACAGCAGAAAACAGCAACTGGCCTTTCGGCATCTCGTCAATAGGTTAGTTCCGGAAAACGCATAATAATGACATATAATGTGTATAAAACATGTAGATATCATCAATAAAGTGGCATGGAACATAAGAAATTATAGATACGTTTGAGACGTATCAAGCATCCCCAAGCTTAGTTCTGCTCGTCCCGAGCAGGTAAAACGATAACAATGATAATTTCTTAAGTGACATGCCATCATAACCTTGATCATACTATTGTAAAGCACATGAGATGAATGCAGAGATTTGAAGCAATGATGAAGATAATGAGTAAACAAATGAATCATATAACAAAGACTTTTCATGAATAATACTTTCAAGACAAGCATCAATAAGTCTTGCATAAGAGTTAACTCATAAGCAATAAACTCTTAGTAGAAAGCTTTGAAACAACACAAAGGAAGATATAAGTTTCAGCGGTTGCTTTCAACTTTAACATGTATATCTCATGGATAATTGTCAACACAAAGTAATATAACAAGTGCAATAGGTAAACATGTAAGAATCAATGCACACAGTTCACACAAGTGTTTGCTTCTAAGATAGAAAGAATAGGTAAACTGACTCAACAATAAAGTAAAAGAATGGTCCTTCAAAGAGGAAAGCATCGATTGCTATATTTGTGCTAGAGCTTTGATTTTGAAAACATATAGAGAGCATAAAAGTAAAGTTTTGAGGAGTGTTTGTTGTTGTCAACGAATGGTAGCGGGTACTCTAACCCCCTTGCCAAACAAACCTTCAAAGAGCGGCTCCCATTTTATTTTATTTTTGGGTGGCACTCCTTCCAACCTTTCTTTCACAAACCATGGCTAACCGAATCCTCGGGTGCCTGCCAACAATCTCATACCACGAAGGAGTGCCTTTTAATTTTAGTTTTATTATGATGACACTCCTCCCCACCTTTGCTTTCTCAAGCCATGGCTAACCGAATCCTTCGGGTGCCGTCCAACAATCACATACCATGGAGGAGTGTCTATTTTTGTTAATTAATTTGGGACTGGGAATCCCATTGCCAGCTCTTTTTGCAAAATTATTGGATAAGCGGATGAAGCCACTAGTCCATTGGTGAAAGTTGCCCAACAAGATTGAAAGATAAACACCACATACTTCTTCATGAGCTATAAAACATTGACACAAATCAGAGGTGATAAATTTTGAATGGTTTAAAGGTAGCACTCAAGCAATTTACTTTGGAATGGCGGAGAAATACCATGTAGTAGGTAGGTATGGTGGACACAAATGGCATGAATATTGGCTCAAGTATTTGGATGCATGAGAAGTATTCCCTCTCGATACAAGGTTTAGGCTAGCAAGGTTATTTGAAGCAAACTCAAGTATGAAATGGTGCAGCAAGACTCACATATAAACATATTGTAAGCATTATAAGACTTTACATCGTCTCCTTGTTGTTCAAACACCTCAACCAGAAAATATCTAGACTTAGAGAGACCAATCATGCAAACCAAATTTTAACAAGCTCTATGTAATTATTCATTAATGGGTACAAGGTACATGATGCAAGAGCTTAAACAAGATCTATATGAGCACAACAATTGCCAAGTTTCACATTATTCAAGACATTATACCAATTACTACATGTAGCATTTCCCGTTTCCAACCATATAACAATTAACGAAGCAGTTTCAACCTTCGCCATGAAAATTAAAAGCTAAGAACACATGTGTTCATACGAACCAGCGGAGCGTGTCTCTCTCCCAAACAATCATTTATTCAAACAAAAACAAAAACAAAAGCATACAGACGCTCCAAGTAAAGTATATAAGATGTGACCGAATAAAAATATAGTTTCACTAGAAGAAACCTGATAAGTTGTCGATGAAGAAGGGGATGCCTTGGGCATCCCCAAGCTTAGATGCTTGAGTCTTCTTAAAATATGCAGGGATGAACCACCGGGGCATCCCCAAGCTTAGACCTTTCACTCTTCTCGATCTCATTATATCACCCTCTTCTATTGACCCTTGAAAACTTCCTTCACACCAAACTTCAAGCAAACTCATTAGAGGGTTAGTGCACAATCAAAATTCACATGTTCAGAGGTGACACAATCATTCTCAACACTTCTGGACATTGCATAAAGCTACTGGACATTAATGGATCAAAGAAATGAATCCAACATAGCAAAAGAGGCAATGCGAAATAAAAGGCAGAATCTGTCAAAAACAGAACAGTCCGTAAAGACGAATTTAAAGATGGCACCAGACTTGCTCAAATGGAAAAACTCAAAACTAATGAAAGTTGCGTACATATCTGAGGATCACGCTCGTAAATTGGCAGATTTTTTCGAATTTTCTACAGAGAACTGTGCCCAGATTCGTGACAGACAGCAATGCTGTTTCTGCGCAGCGATCCCAAATATAACATCAACTTTGACATAGAAACTTTACTTGGCACAAAAACATGATAAGGAGAGGTTGCTACAGTAGTAAACAACTTCCAAGACACAAATATAAAACAAAGTACTGTAGCAAAATAACACATGGGTTATCTCCCAAGAAGTTCTTTCTTTATAGCCATTAAGATGGGCTCAGCAATTTTGGTGATGCACCCGCAAGAAATAGTATTTGAAGCAAAAGAGAGCTTCAAGAGGCAATTCAAAACACATTTGAGCCTAACATGCTTCCTATGCAAAAGAATCTTATACACAAATGAATTCATGAAGAGCAAAGTGGCAAGCATAAGAGGATAAAACACGAGTAACTTAAAGATTCTCAACATAAAGAGGGGAAACTTAATATTATTAAGATGCATATAACCATATTTCCCTCTCTCATAATAACTTTCAGTAGCATCATTGATGAAATCCACAATATACCCGTCACTTAAAACATTCTTATCATGGTTCATATGCATAGAAGTATCATTAATTTTGGCATAAGAAGAGTTATTCTCATTAATAGTAATTGGAGCAAGATTATTATCAAGAATTTGAACATGGTAAACAAGTTGCATATTAAAAGAATTGTTTTTGGCAAGCCCATCATAACTATGACAAGTTTCATAAGGATAATTGTAACATGTGTCATATACATCTCTATAGCAATTATCTAAACCTGAATATGTAATATCATCATTTTCACTAAAAGTAGATGTCTCAAATACAGGATCTTCAAGCACAACATCCCCAAGCTTAGAGCTTTCAATATCATCGTTTAAGGGGACATGAATAATGCTATCATCATTAATTTCATAATCAGTACCAAAGAGATTTTCAATATCAAAGGCAGCGTGCTCATCCAAATCATGATCACTAATATGGGTAAAGGGTATAGGAAGATCATCGTACTCAGATTCATTATCATAATAATCATTAGGAGCAACATACTTACGGTTACCTAGCGTTATCTCATTCACGCGGGGATACGCCGTTACCTCTTTCTTTTTATTCTCCTTCTTCTTCTTCTTCTTCGTTCCCTTCTTCTTCTTCTTCTTCTCCTTCTCCTCGTTCCCTTCTTTAGGAGGAAGAGGCTTGAAGGGTGGCTTGTCCGCATAACCTGATTTACTTTTAGAAACAATAGAAGAAACTTGGGAGGATCCCTCCTTTTCATTAATTAGTTGAAAACACACAGCGGTCCTATCATATTTTGGCAAGGTGTCATCTTCTAAAATATTTTGTATGTAAGTATTTGTATGGCTATTATTAATGCAATAAGAAAAACACCCATGCAGGACATCATCAATATCAAGATCGTTAATATTTAACAAAGAAATTTTTCTTGATAACTCTTCACATTTCAAAAATAAGGTAAGTTCATCATGCTGATTAGGAATAATTTCATCATCACAATACAAATTTGCAGCACTCATGGGGTTCGAATTATCATTGGAGGAGCATTGAAAATTAAAATGACCAACTCTATGGCAAAGTTCACAAATAAAAGGATAGAGGGCACACACTTTTTCTCCAAGATCATCTAGAGCTCTAGACCACTTTCTAGTTTTTTCATTTCTGTGATGGATACAATATTCATCTTCTATTTGATTAATTCCACAAGGTCTATGTATTCCACAAAAATTAACATGCTTATAGGAAATAGCATTCTTAGGAGTTTGAGCATGCTTATTGCAATTATTAACAACAATGTCATTCTTCATGCAAGCCTCTTTAAAAGGTTCATGATACTTATCAAAATTCTTTTTAGGCAATTCTAAATGAGAAGCAAAGGCTTTATAAAGATTTGCAGCAACTTGAGAGTCAAGACCATAAGTAGCACTCATATTTCGAAATTTATCAGTATTCATAAAAGTTTCAATGCATTCATAATCATAGTTTATACCTGATTCTTTACCTTTGTCATTCTCCCAATCTTCAGCGTTCTCCTTAATCCGATCAAGAAGGTCCCTTTTAAACTCTTCTTTATTGCTCGTGAATGATCCAGAACAAGTAGTATCCAGCAAGGTCTTATCTTGAAAAGAAAGTCTTGCATAGAAATTATCAATGATGATATTACCTGGAAGCTCATGATTGGGGCATTTGAGCATTAAAGTCTTCAATCTCTCCCATGCTTGGGCAATACTCTCTCCATCATGAGGCCAAAAATTATATATATGGTTTCGATCTTTGTGAATTTCACTTGGAGGATAGAACTTGGAATAAAATAGAGGCACAATATCCTTCCAATCAAGAGAGCGCCCGTCCTTCAATAGTTTATACCAATGCGCCGCTTCACCAGATAGCGATATAACAAATAATTTCTTTCTAACTTCATCCATTGAAATACCTGCACACTTGAATAACCCGCATAATTCATGCAAAAACAGTAAATGATTCCTAGGATGGACAGTTCCATCCCCTTCATAGCGGTTATCCATAACACGTTCAATAATTTCCATAGGTATTTTATACGGAATACTTTCAGCAGGTGGATTTAAAATATCAGAAGCATCATTAGAGTTATCGCATATGGGAGATAAAGCATTATCAGAACAAAATATTTCTTCCAAAGCGGAGGAGCTAAAAAGATTATTTTTATGTAAACCAGCTTCCCCAAGCTTAGACTTCTTCATAGCATTAGCAGTAATTGCATTCATACTAATAACATTGCTACTATCATGTAAATAAGGTTCCATAGGTTTTTTAATTTTTGTATCAAACAATTCTAAATTAGGAAAAAGATTAAAAAGCTCACTAATTTTTTTGTTGTTTTCCATTATGCCTAACTAGTGAAAATAAAAAAAAGAAACAAAAAGATGCAATTGCAGAGTCTAAAGGAAATAGCTTCGAGCACACACACAATGGCGCCAGAAAAGTACTGTTACCTGGAACCGAAGTATGAGTGCCTTTTACCTTTCCTCCCCGGCAACGGCGCCAGAAAAGTGCTTGATGTCTACGGGTGCTTCTATTCTTGTAGACAGTGTTGGGCCTCCAAGAGCAGAAGTTTGTAGAACAGCAGCAAGTTTCCCTTAAGTGGATTACCCAAGGTTTATCGAACTCAGGGAGGAAGAGGTCAAAGATATCCCTCTCATGCAACCCTGCAACCACAAAGCAAGAAGTCTCTTGTGTCCCCAACACACCTAATACACTTGTCAGATGTATAGGTGCACTAGTTCGGCGAAGAGATAGTGAAATACAAGTAGTATGGATGTATATGAGTGGTAATAGCAATCTGAATAAAATATGGCAGCGAGTAAACATGCAACAGAACAGTAAATAAACGGTGTTTTCAGTATTGGAAACAAGGCCTAGGGATCATACTTTCACTAGTGGACACTCTCAACATTGATCGCATAATAAATACTTCTTCTCATATGTGCTACATACACTCTTGTTTGATAATGAACACATTGCGTAGGATTACACGAACCCTCAATGCCGGAGTTAACAAGCTCCACAATTCCATGTTCATATTTAAGTAACCTTAGAGCATAATAGATCATTGCAAAATAAACCAAGAACTAACATAGTGCACACGCTGTCCATATTACACTATGAAGGAGGAATAGATCACATCAATACTATCATAATGATAATTAACTCCACAATCTACAAGAGATCGTGATCATAGCCTACGACAAGAACCACAGGGTGCACACACTAATCACCTTTACACCAAGTAGGAGGAATAGAACTACTTTAATAACATCACATGAGTAGCACACAACTAGTAGCGATACAAAGCTCATCATATGGATCTCAATCATGTAAGGCAGCTCATGAGATCATTGTATTGAGTACAGAGAGAGAGATTAACCACATAGCTACGGTAGAGCCCTCAGCCCCAGGGGAGAACTACTCCCTCCTCATCATGGGAACAGCGATGGTGGTGAAGATGGCGGTGGAGACGGCTTCCGGGGGCAATTCCCCGTCCCGGCGTGCCGGAACAGAGACTTCTGTCCCCCGAATCTTGATTTCGCGATGGCGGCGGCTCTGGAAGGTTTTCTCCGTATCGTGGCTCTCCGTCGGGTTTTTAGGTCAGAGAGGCTTAAATAGGCGAAGAGGGAGTCGGAGGGGCCACGGGTGCCCACACCCTAGGGTGGCGCGCCCCCCCTGGCCCGCGCCGGGGTGTGGTGTGGGCCCCCCTGCTCCCCTCTCATCCTCCTCCGGTGCTCTGGAAGCTTCCGGGAAAAATAGGAACTTGGGCGGTGATTTCGTCCGATTCCGAGAATATTTCGTTACTAGGATTTCTGAAACCAAAAACAGCAGAAAACAGCAACTGGCCTTTCGGCATCTCGTCAATAGGTTAGTTCCGGAAAACGCATAATAATGACATATAATGTGTATAAAACATGTAGATATCATCAATAAAGTGGCATGGAACATAAGAAATTATAGATACGTTTGAGACGTATCACATGTCATCCTCTATGAACTATGAACTCTAAAAGTTTCTTTTTTCTTGGATTTTTTTTCACCCCTCTGATTTTTGGCTATTTCCTTTTTCTTTTGTTCCCCTGCCGCCTTGGGACCCGTATGTCATCCTCTATGTACAAAAAACTTTCTTTTCTTGGAGTTTTATTCCCCCTAATTTCGGGCTACTTTCGTTTTCTTTTGATCTCAAGCCGCATATGAAACATTGAGACCGCTGCTGCAAAATGGGACCCACATGTCATCCTCTATGTAAAATAAAAGTTTCTTTTCTTGGATTATTTTTCACGCTCTGATTTTTGGCTATTTCCTTTTTCTTTCGATCCCCTGCTGCTTGGAAACGTTGAGGATGCTGCTGCCTCATGGGTCCCACATGTCATCCACTATGAACAATAAAAGTTTCTTTTCTTCGATTTTTTTCACCCTCTGCTTTTTGGCTATTTCCTTTTCATTTGATCCCCTGCCGCCTTGGAAACGTTGAGGATGCTGCAGCGTCATGGGACCCGCATGTCATACTCTATGTACAATAAAAGTTTCTTTTCTAGGTTTTTGGCTCCTGATATTTGGTCACTTGCCTTTTTCTTTCAATCTCATGCCGACTCTCAAAGGTACAATAAAAGTTTCTTTTCTTGGATTATTTTTGGCTCCTGATATTTGGTCACTTGCCTTTTTCTTTCGATCTCATGCCGTCCTTGAAACGTTCAGACCGCTGCTACAACATGGGACCCTATGTCATCCTCTATGTACAATGAAAGTTTCTTTTCATGGATTATTTTTTGCTCCTGATATTTGGTCACTTTCCTTTTTCTTTCGATCTCATGCCGCCTCGGCCCTCTGAAACGACGAGTAAGTTGTTGGCTCATGGGACCCGCATGTCATCCTCTATGTACAATAAAGTTTTTTTCTTGGATTTTTTACCCCCTGATTTTTGGTCACTTGCCTTTTTCTTTCGATCCTGTGCCGCCTTTGAAATTGTGGACGCTGCTGGCTCATGGGTCCCACATGCCAGCCTCTATGAACAATAATATTTCTTTTCTTGGATTTTTTTTACCCCTGATTTCTGGCTATTTGCCTTTTTCTTTGGATCCCCGACCGCCTTTGAAACGATGAGGACGCTGCTGGCGCATAGCTCCCACATGTCAGCCTCTAAGAACAATAAACATTTCTTTTCTTGGATTTATAGTTGACCCCTAATTAATGGCTACTTCGCTTTTTTTTTCGATCCCCAGCCGCCTTAGAAACGTTGAGGACGCTGCTGGCTCATGGGTCCCATATGACAGCCTCTATGAAAAGTAAAACATTTACTTTCTTGGATTTATTTTTGACACCTAATTAATGACTACTTGGTTCTTTTCTTTTGATCCCGTGACGCCTTTGAAACGTTGAGGGCCCTGCTGGCTCATGGGTCCAACATGTCAGCCTCTATGAACAATAAGAGTTTCTATTGTTGCATTTATTTTTGACCCCTAATTTCTGGCTATTTGCCTTTTTTCCATTGCCTGCCACCTTAGAAACGTTGAGGACGCTGCTGGCTGGGTCCCACATGTCAGCCTCTTTGTACGATAAAAGTTTCCTTTGCTGGATTTATTTTTGACCCCTAATTTCTGGCTATTTGCCTTTTTCTTTCGAACTCCACCGCCTTTGAAACGTTGATGACGCTGCTGCAAACTGGGTACAATATGTCAGCCTCTTTGTGCGATAAACCTTTCCTTTCTTGGATTTTTTGGACACCTGATTTCGAGCTACTTGCCTTTTTCTTTCGATCTCCTGCCCCCTTTGAGAAACGCCGAGAACGATACTGGTTCGTGGGTCCCACATGTCATCCTCTCTGAATGATAAATGTTGGGGCCGCGGCTGCAAGATACGTCCCACATGTCAGCCTGACTGTTGAATAAACGTTTCCTTTCTCGAATTTATATTTGACCCCTGATTTCTGGCTACTTTGCCGTTTCTTTCGATCCCCTGCATGTCTGCTACTCCACCGAAAAACAGACCGGCATGTATTCATCACAATACTGGTAGCTAATTTAGGAAAAATGTGTTCATCACGGGATTCAAACAAAGATCTTCATCTCTGCTAAATTTTGATTTCACCAAAAACCGAACAGCGTGTGTTCATGACTTTAACTTCACAAACACTATGGTTTCTCTATAAAATAAGGTCACCATCCGTTCCTTTATTGTAGGCATTTGCGAAAAGTGTCTTTGGCTAATGGGCACCAGTGCTCTGCTGTTTAAAAAAAATCAAATAGCATACATATTTGTTTCAAAAAAATCTGAAAATGAATGTAGACATAATAAATAAAGTAACCTACAAGCGTGTAAAATTTTAATATGATATTCTTTATATTGTAGACTACACAAAAAAGACAAAATCTGTTGAAATTTGGAGATTTGAAATATGCATACCCAGATCCACACGTTTGTTACTTTTGTGTAGCCCAGAATTTTTTGTATTTGAAACTGAAATTTTGCACGTTTATGGGACAATTCATTAGCTACTCCATGATTTGTTTTCTAATTTTTTGAACAAATAAATATATTTTTTATTTTTTTCTAAAATAGCAGGAGCAATGGTGCCCAAGAGCACCAAATCTCTTAATAGGCATTTGCGCCTAATAGCGTGAGCTTAGCTAATTTTTGAAGAAAAAAAAGATGTCCATTGTGGTATTCAGGACAAAGATCTTCATGTCTGCTACTGCACCAAACAACAAACCAGCATGTATTCATCACAATACG
The DNA here is from genome assembly GCA_030979885.1 of Lolium multiflorum. Taxonomy (NCBI): domain Eukaryota; kingdom Viridiplantae; phylum Streptophyta; class Magnoliopsida; order Poales; family Poaceae; genus Lolium; species Lolium multiflorum. Next base: position 193,663,882 of record CM061748.1, on the reverse strand, counting down.
GGTAGCTAATTTGTGAAAAATATGTTCAGCACGGGATTCAAACAAAGATCTTCATCTCTGCAAAATTTTGATTTCAGCAAAAACCGAACAGCGAATGTTCATGAGGTTAAGTTCACGAACACTATGTTTTCTCTATAAAATAAGGTCACCATCTGTCTCTTATTTCTCAAGGAAAAACAGGTGGAAGTGTTGGGACGAACCACATGGGTGCTTCGGCTCTATGTTCAGTCTTCTCTTTTTTGTACTGCAATCTTGAGCCTATGGCAGGACCTCCATTGACGTGCATTCTGCACCAATTTGGCCTTGGACGTATCCATGTATCACGGGCGCGATTGTGGGTAGCAAAGACACAGTCAGGTTTGAACAATTGGAAATCTGGTTCTGCAGCCTCTGCGTCGACTGGCGGGGGTAGCATGAAAATTGGGTGATTGAGTCCAAGAAATAAAGAACGCCCCTTCAAATTGTTCAATCTTTCCCACCTTGCCTCTTCTACAGGGTCCAAGGTATGGGCAGATCTCAAGAAAACGTAGCACCGTACCAAAGGATAAGACCTCAGCTTGTTACCCATATGTAATATTGGAGGACCGAGGATGGGCCGATAACCTTTAACCTGAATCCACGCGAGATCAGATTCACCAGTAATGGACTCTGCTCTCATTGGTGCCAGGAACCAAGTGCGCTGGTCAGAAAATCCAAGAAATACATCTTCATCTTCATAATTATGATTATCACCATCATCATCTAATTCTTCATCATCTAATTCTTCATCATCAAATTCGTCTTCTTCTAATTCTTCTTCTTCTAATTCTTCTTCATCAGCATCATTATCTTCATCGGCACCTCCATCGCCTTGAGCCACATTTGCTTCATCATCTTCCATGACAGCATCTCCCTCGATTTGAGCGAAAATTGCAGCCACTTCTGCTTCTTCATCTTCAATGACAGGGGCGTCAATGAGACGCGGGGCTGCATGTGTCCCTGCAATGCACAAAGATCAACCACAATGCAGCAAGTAGGAACTACACTGAAAATTATCTCTTCTCTTCTATCTTCTATTTTCTACTACTATAAGGCACCAGTTTTTAACAAGACATGTAGCAGCAATTCCAACTGTTGGTGTCCAAAATCTAACGGTTGGGATTAGAGGTATTCGCGTGAAAAAAATACCACACCAGTGTCCACGTGTTTCTAGAACCGTCATGTTTCCATTATGAAGAAAAATCAGAGCAGTCTCACACCGATATCACACGTCCCACTTGATAGTGATTAAGAAAGGTTCCAAATTTTTGTTCATATTTATAAACTGTATGCTCACACTTATTTTGATGGTATAACCAAATTATTAGTTGTATTGAAAGTTTGAACAACATTTAGAACGCAACTTTTATACATCAGTATTGCGAATCGTAATTGGTCCAACATGTGCAGCATGCCATTTACTAGTTAAGACATAAAACAAAGACTCACCACAGGTATATGGTTCCCAAACCAGAACATCTCCATACGGATATGTAACTGCGTATACACGATGTAGGTGTGAACTTGTACCATATCCAGGAATGCCCATGGCATCGACATAGCTGTTTCTATCAAAGAATTCAGGGTTTCTCAGGATATTCCACTCCTTTTCTAGGGGCGCTTGTAGGATAGCGATCAATTCGTCAAATACAACGATTACCTCGTAATGCCATGGCCCTGCTAGATCATCTTTGTACGGCCTCTTGACGATCCGTACTTTGAGCAGTTCCAAACTTTTATCTATTTTGTATTTGAACAGGAATGGTGGGCTGCCATGCCACCATTCACTAGTAGGGCCCAAAGAAATTCCTGCATCTTGCAGAGATGGAAGAGGTATAATAGTATCTGATATGTATATGTTGCGGATCGTCAAGTGCCCGTCCTGCTGGACAAATGCCACCCAGTCGCCGTTACAACCCACCCAGTGCATGGGTCCATGTCCATCCAGTTCCTCCTTGGTATGGATAAATGCTGGAACTGTCGGCTTGTCTAATGGCATCAGCAACGCGTGAATGCCCTGCAAATAGGATTTGTTTCAAAATTGTCTATGCATGCAAGGTATTCGACAGAATGAAGAGCGGATTGTGCAGAACTGAAGCACAGATGTAATGGATAAATAAAGCAATTCCGAAGAGTACATGTGCATAGTGAAGGCAGCAAACCTTACAGTACTCCCAAATCAGGTGATTATGTTGAGTCTAAATTCATGCATGATGTTTGGCAATAAGAAAAGTTGATTGAAAAAACACAAGCTGAAACGAGATGAGTAAATAAATAAATACTCTTACAGTATTGTCGCGGTCGTCTGGCCATGTCTCGGGGTCGCAGTGGAGCAGGCTCGGTAAACCGAACGGAACCTTATGCGCTCCGCGGATGGCATGCCGCATGCCGATCATGCCTCGAGCGAGGCGACCAGTGCTGAGGATATCCGCCCGCTCGGCTATGTTCTCCACCAGTGGGTAGTGGAGGTTGCCCCACCCCATGGACTGGTGGTAGCAATCAGGAATCTCCTCAATCTTACGCTTCTGCTTCATTGGAGTCGGTAATCCAATGCAAGGGAGAGAGGGGTGAACGGGAGAAAGAGACAGAAGAGGGTTTTTTTTGGAGAAGATGCAGTAGTAGTACTACGATACTAGGAGGTGGAGATGCGGGGCATGTTTCCGGGGGAGAGGAACCACTATTTCCCTTAAAAAAAATAACAGCACTTGCGCATTAGAACTTGGGGCGGGGATATAGCGGTAAGAGGTATTGACCAACTTTCCCTCACCTTGACCCCACGTGGTTGTGAACCCGAGATAATTCTTTTTGATGAACCCGATATACTTATTATAGTACTAAAATAGTACAAGTATATACCTTGTACTCCTATATACTAACATTACTATTTTAAGGACTTATGTTCCATGAGCAACAACTTCCCCCACTCCGCTCATCCGAAATCCTAGCCCCTCCAACTTCAAGGACCAATCAACATAGCTATGGCCTTCTAATTTGGCTCAAGTCGCCGCACACATAGTCCTCCCGCCGACAAGGAATAGGAGCATCAGCCCTTTCGTCGCTTGTTGTTACACATAATCATATACAGTACCATATATATTTCAAATTTCCATATCAAAAAATAGTTCAAATCTGAATTTTAACATCTCAAGCTAAACCCTCGCTTGCTCTTAAACATAAGCATACCATAGTTCTACTTTTGTCTTCACCGAACAACAGAACACAATTTCATCACAACATAGCCAACCGGAGTACCTAGTAATGTAACTAGAGAAGTGAACCTATAGTTGATCAAGCCTTCAACTTTAACACAATAATACCCCCACATTATGTGTTGAGGAGCCACACCCATATATTTAAGAGTACCATCATGTAGACCACAAATGCATCAATGAAGAGAGGGGTATACTTATAGACCACCTCTTTACAAAACAGTTGTAACTAGTAGACCACAATTGCCTCGTTCATTAGCTATGAAATTACATACTATCAGTAGCTACAATGGCTGCAGGCCCTGTTTCAGAATTAAACATCACACTTGTTCCAATCCGGGGCGTTGGCGAAGTTTGGGATGAACCAAAGCGGTGTCTTTACCAGGTACCTATCTTTTTTTGTTTTGCATGTTTTCTCCAAGGCGTTGGTTTGGAAACCAACGGCGCAATCTTCACGATTCAGACTGAATCGGCATATTTCAGGCAGCTGCGAATTGCGAAGCCATGCTTCATTCGGCAAGGTGTACACACAATTTCTTCTCGTCAGACATCCTGGGACAACATCTGCACCGCCTAATGGCAGCATAATCGGATAGTTCACTCCAAGGAAAAGAGAATATTCTCCAAGGTCATCAATCTTTTCCCATGGAATACCTTCATTTAACTTACTAGTGTCCTTCGTGAACACCAGGCAACCAAACCCAGAAGCATAGTTGCCAACAGTGCGACCATGATGAACACGACGATCAGAAGCAGTATGGCAAACTTTACAGGAATATTCCCTTTCATCAGCAATGCCCAGTGTATGGATCAGAAGAAGTCTAGAACCATCTATAGATCTTGCTAACCACCACATGCCATAATCGACCTCGTGATCATGGCCAAGAGCATCATCAAGTGCACACCGCCATTCAAACACAATGGGCGGTGGCTCTACGATCAGCGGAGGACCTGCTTGAAAACGAAATTACTGTTAAGAAGGGTATGTTTGGTTTGCACAAATCTGAAAACGTAAGAATTGGGAAAACGCATTAGGATTCAGATGGGATGATATAATGGCATTTCCATTCAATAATACAGCATATTGGTGTATTTCAGTACATCACATGGGAAACCAAAGGATTCATTTCAAGAAGTTCAAGTAGAGGTCAAAATCCAACATAATTCAATCTGAGAATAAAACTCCTAATTATACAATCCTCAAATTTTTCTATGGTAATCATCTCGAATAAAAAGTCTAAATACCAATGAAATTTCATCCGAAGCAAATATGCCCCAAGCCTCCAAGTCAGATCAGTCAGGTTCGAAAATTAATAAGTTTGTGCATTAAAATTATCTTTACAGCCATGAATAATGAAGCTCATCATACACTACTTACGTCCGGAGGAAAATTACCAGCTTGCTGAGGATTCCATGCGTGAACAGTGCCAGTATGAGTTGTGGCAAACACAAGCCCATTGTGGAGAATTGCATCGCTGTAATTGTAAAAGATGTGGGACTTGGGCTCTGTAAGAACTGTCCATCCAGAATCTTCGCCGCAAAGGAGGGCAACTCTGATGTCAAAAACAGCAACAAGAGAGAAATTTTTGTACCCCCCAGCAGCTGTGGGAACTTGGCAAATATATATCTTGTGAAATATAATAGCACGAAGGTTGTGGTGGTATATATTTGGAATGTGGGTGGTTTCAAACGGCACAGGGAGAGGAATTTCACGGCGAGTGTAGACGTTGACAAGTTTCCATTTGCAAGCAGGAAAGCCAGTGTCAACCATGGCAACCCAATCTCCATTGGCACCTACCCACTGCTTACCCGTACCGTCTGGCATCACAGCGTCGGAGGAGAACCTGTCCAGCGGCGTCAGCTTGCAATCCCGTGCTACCTTCGTCGGGTGAGAATGAAGAACACATGGGAGGCCAAACGGGAGAGAAAAAGATAGAGTTGCACTATCATTTGCAGAGTCGAAAAATAGTTTGGACGAACCGACGAGGCTCGCGGCGGTGATGACGTCGCATCTTGTTACGAGTTCTTCAAGGGGACCTTCGGAAAAGACCTTCTGAAACAGTTCAGAGTCATCATTTTCCTTGTTCGATGCCGCCATCGCAGGGCAGGGGGTGGGTCTATGAGGTTTGGGTTCAACTGATTGGAGTTTAATTTGGGTTCGATGGCGGCAGGTGGCGGGGAAGATGAAGAACGGAGGCTCTCAAACTGGGCGGTGGAATTGATTCTAAAGCTGCATGGCGGCGGCACTGGCGCGTGCTATGGAAGGTGGTCGATTGGTGCGGGCGGGGGCGGAGGTAGACGATGGAGGTGAACAGAAATAGGGCAGGTGGGGGCGGGGCGCTTGACTTCGCTCCTCTACACTCTACAGCATCTCCTCCTGTTTCTTGGAAAGTGTATAGACCCATAATAAAAAGTCACTGTTCCCTCTGAAAAGGTGAAGAACAAGTCACTGGTCTAACGTGCAAATTTGGACATCCCAAGCTATGTGTTGTCATGTCAATTCAATGTCCATGGCAGTATTTTGAATTTTGCGTGACCAAAAGAAGTACGCCTTGGCCTTTCACAATCGGGGTTTCTTTAGAGCAAGAACAATAGAAGAGCCAACAGCTGGCAAAAGTACCACGTAGGCGGGCTATAAGCGCCCACTATTGTCCTACTTCCTCTTGGCGTGATACTCCCTCCGTCCACAAATAAGTGGACGTGCAGGATTTTCAAGGTAAATTAGTAAAAGGAAAGAAAAAATGCATTGGAGCACTCGTATCTTAAGAAACACATGTACTCAACCACGGTTGTAGATTTTCTCGGCGCAAGACTTTTCCCCAGCAGTTGTGGCTTTCAGTTATTCGTGGGTGTGGGGAGGAGCTCCGCCGCATCGGTAAAAAGCAAAGAGGGACGGCGGCTCTCGATCGTGCGGTGTACTCGTAAATCACGTGTGACCCATGCCCTAATAATTCACAATGCATTGATGAGGGCTATCACTTCATCATCCAATAAAATGTACTTAGTAACTATGGTAATAATATTGTCTTCTCGCAAAAAAATGGTAAAAATATTGTCTCTTAAGCCATGTACTAGTACAGTGCAAGATGCTTTAGAGAAATAAACCTATATTTTATTGCTACTCCGTAATACACATGGTTATTTATTCTAGGCAAATGCCTACCGAAAGATGTAGGAATAGGGAAATGTAGGATTGCAATGTCATGTCCACTCCAATCCTATAGGAATTCATAGAATCCAAACTTTGTTTGATTCCACCATAGGAAAAGTAAAGCATTCTTAAAAAGAGGTATGAGTAGATGTTTAATTTTCTATGGAATCTGTGCAAAGAAATCCTTAGGAAAAATTCCTATCGGAAACAATCCTACAAATCAAACAGCCAAGGATTCAATTGTACCAATTCCCTATGCAAATCCTTGGTGTTCACCCAATCCTCTCGAATACTCATCCAAAAAATGCACTAATACTTTGATGGGGAGTTTTTGTATTCTAGGCAAGAATAGAGGGTTTGCGGGGATCACTTGAGAAGTGTATTAACCAAAGAAGGCATAAGTAATACACCAACACACACTAACATGCCCTTAATGGATGTATCTCCATAAACTCCCTCTGTTCTTTATTACTACTACTAGTTTATGTACTTCTTAACTAATATGGGATAATCATGAAATATATTTTCTAACATTCAGCCAAAATATAGTGTTTCGACTTTTTAAAATACTGAAAAACTAGTAATTAAAAATATTTGAGCTATCAAATCTAGGAAGTTTGAAAATATTTTGTATTCCGTCTGAAAGTTGTGTTACTTGGTGTAAGATTCACACAAAAATGATGAAAATATCAAACCTTCAAAAAAATTGTAGTAATTCAAACGTTATGTGCGTTTCATAATTTTGCAAAATCTATTCTATTTGCAATTAAAACTATAGTAGTTGGTGGTCCCCGATCATCTGATTTGCTCTTAAACAGCTCAATCCTAAATTTGAAATTCCCTGCAACAGAACACGATAGTTGGTGGTTTGTGCGGAAAAAAATTACAGTTTTAAAAAGTGTTTTAAGCAACGAAGGCAGCAATAAGCGGTAGTTTGTGCAATTTCCTCGTGTAAACAACATGTAGCGTCGAAGTAATAGTACTAGCAGTACAGAAATCTTGTGTAATTTCTAGTTCTACATATTACTAGTGTCCACTGTTTGAGAGTTGATGGTGAATGGGTCTGATTTTCAATCGAATGAGAATTAGCAAATTGATTTTTATGACAAAAGCATACAAAGGGAGTAAAACAACATACCCGCATTCGCCGCTGCTACCAGCATGCGATGCCTCCACGAGTGCATTGACGGCTGCTGCAAATCCTCGGAAGGCATCTAGGTTTTGCAGATCGTCGATTGCCGCTGTCCGGCTAAGCTTAACCAGCATAGCTGCCGCCAAGATATCTCGGATTTGGACCACAGGCAGAAGCTGATTGGGGTCGAAGGATTGCCTGATTCGGAATTTGAAGTACCAAGCCCTCGGCTCCGATGATGGAAGTTTGGAACTCGGCCCGGCCAGAACCTCCCAAATCTGTGTGTGGCAGTGGATGCCCATCGGCATCCCCAATGCTGCCGACGCCGTGATGTGGTCGGTCGCACTTTGGTCCCCACTAAAGGCTGGGGCTGCAGCACGTCGCCGCCGCCCCCGACGTCCCCACGACGGCAACGCCATGGACCGAGGCGCTGAGTTTGTTGGCGAACCCGAAGCCCTGGATGGCAAGTGCTTCTTCACAATGGAAGCATCCTCACCCGGCGAGGTTCGCCCCCGGCGCATGCCTATGCTCCGACCAGCCCACTTTGCCGCTGCTGCCTGGGCTGCCGCCGATACCTGGGCCACCGCCGCTTCATGGGACCCCCTCCCTCCTCTCCCTCTCCTAGATCAAAGGGCGCCAGGAGTCTAGCCACAGCAAGACACAGAGCCGCCTGCTTCATCGCACACCAATGGCACACAGACATTTGCGAGCTTTTAGCGCACACCCCTCCGAGGCTGAGTCGTGGAGCCTGGGTGCACGGGGCTATGGCTGGAGGAGTCGCCATGGGACGAGGGGTGTCGAGTGCTCGGGCAAATACGGGAAAGGCGAAGTTTTGGATAACCTTATATGATCACATCAATGCTTCTCAAGGAGCCAAATACTGTATGAGAAACCGGAAAAGTTTGAACGTTTGAAAACTTTGCCGGCATAATGCATCCTTCCAATGCACGCCTACTAAGGTAGAAAGCCAACTCAATTGCTACTTTGTTGGCAAAATGTACCATGGCTCAATCTTGGGTCACACACATCTATCAATTGGTATATTTTGGTCATATTCAAAATTTTACTTGAAACTTGTTGGTCATGCCATTCTACTACTCGCCTAACACTTTTTCTACGCGGGAAGGAGGGGGGTATGATGCTACCCTGAATTTTTATGCCCATTTGTATCTTGGACAAATCCTAGGTTTGACCAAAATTTAAAACATGAAGATGAAAAATTAAGCCTGGATCCACTACAAGAAAAGTTGCCAAACTTTTCTTGTAGTGATCCTTCTTAATTAGTAACTTCAAAATGAAGCTTTTGGAAGGTTTTTGAAATTTCCATGTCTGAAACCCAAAACACCTCTTCATGATTGACTTCATAAGACAAATCGAGTTTAGGGTTAGGGGTAGATACATGATTTTTCTAGTTTGAATATGTCTAGACCTGGCTTATCAACTTGAATGCTTAGTATATGACATAAGAAGATGTACTATGTGCATTGGTTTTTTATTTATTTGATTTGTTTTGAATTTTCATGCCGAATCAAATTTTGGTCAAATCATAGGTTTAACCAAGATTTAAACAAGTTTAAAACATTAAAATGAAAAATTAAGCATGGATCCTTCTCAATCACTCCAAAATGAAGCTTTTGGGAGGCTTTTGAAATGTCTATGTTTGAAACCCAAAACCACTTCTCTTCATGCTTGACTTCATAAGACAGATGAGTTTAGGGTTAGGGGTAGATACATGATTTTTCTGGTTTGAATAGGTCTAGACCTTGTTATCAAGTTGAATGGCTTACTATGTGACATAAGAAGACTATGTGCTTTGGTTTTTCATTTTTGATTTTTTCGATTGTTTTTATGCCCATTTGAATCTTGGCCAAATCCTAGGTTTGAACAAGAATTTAAACAAGTTTAAAACATGAAAATGAAAAGGTAAGCATGGATCCTTCTTAGTCAGTCCGAAATGAAGCTTTTGGGCGGTTTTCGAAATTTCCATGTTTGAAAACCCAAACCACTTCTCTTCATGCTTGACTTCATAAGACAAATTTAGGGTTAGGGGTATAGATACATGATTTTTCTTGTTTGATATGTCTAGATATTGTTTATCAACACTTGAATGCTTACAATATATGTGACGCAAGAAGACTATGTGTTATGGTTTTTCATTTTTGGGGGTTTTTTCGAATTTTTTATGCGCACTTGAATCTTGGTCAAATCCAAGCTAGCTAGGTTTGACCAAGCTTTAAACAAGTTTAAAACATGAAAATGAAAAAGTAAGCATGTATCCTTCTTAGTCACTCCAAAATTAAGCTTTTCGGAGGTTTTTGAAATTTCCATTTTGTAAACCCAAAACCACGTATCTTCATGTTTGACTTCAAAAGACAGAGTTTAGGGTTAGGGGGTAGATACATGATTCTTCTTTTAATATGTTTAGATCTTGTTTTATCAAGTTGAATGTTGACTGTATGACATAAGAAGACTATGTTTTTGAATTTTTTATGAATCTTGGTCAAATCCAAGGGTTGACCAAGATTTAAACAAGTTTAAAACATGAAAATGAAAACGTTTCAAGTTCACCTTTGGTTCGATCTTTCAGTAACCAGGCGCATATATATATGGATGCAAATTGAGATAATTAATTCGTGAAACATTGGAAATGTCCATCGTGTGTCATGTTTCCCCCTCACATGAAAATTGGATTGGTGGCAGACAAGTAAAAGCACATTTATGTGCGACAACCCAAAATGCACATATTTTGCTGAGTTTTCATGCATGCATTAAAAGTTGTGAATATATACATAAAATGCATGTGGGTCATGATTGAAAAGTTTGACATGTATATGGTTCTTGTGTAGTAGTAGTACTATAGTAGATTAGTAGGTACGCAAACTCCCATCCATCTTCTTTGTCAAGAGAAGACGCGCACCAGGATGCGTAGTGGAAGTCGTCTCTGGATCCTTCTGTTGTCCCTCTCACGGAAAAGAAAAAGAAAAAAACATCTCTCTCATTCTCGGCCTCGCTCGACTCGCTCGCTCGCAGCCTCGCACCTCCTGCGCACTGACAAACGCTGCACAACAGTCAACATCACCAGAAAAAAGATATACACCATAAATAATAAGAGGGGCCCCGTGACTGCTATCCCTTCTTCTCCTTCCGTGTGATCCCTCTTCCTCCGAGTTTCACTGGACGGGCAAACACACATGTGCTGCATAGTAAAAATAAAAAAGTAAAAAATCGACCTATGAATCTATGATTAAATAGGTAAAATCCTGGGTTTTATCAAGGTTTAAACAAGTTTAAAACATGAAAATGAATAGGTAAGCATGGATCCTTCTTAGTCACTCTAAAATGAAGCTTTCGCGAGGTTTTTGAAATTTCCATGTTTGAAACCCAAAACCACTTCTCTTCATGCTTGACTTCGTAAGACAGAGTTTAGGGTTAGGGGTAGATACATGCTTTTTCTGGTTTGAATATGTCTAGACCTTGTTTATCAACTTGAATGCTTACTATATGACATAAGAAGGCTATGTTATTTGGTTTTTCATTTTTTTTGTTTTTTTCTGATTTTTTATGCCCATTTAAATCTTGGTCAAATCCTAGGTTTGACCAAGAGTTAAACAAGTTTAAAACATGAAAATGAAAAGGTAAGCCTGGATCCTTCTTAGTCACTGTAAAATGAAGCTTTTGGGAGGTTTGTGAAATTTCCATGTTTGAAACCCAAAAGCACTTCTCTTCATGCTTGACTTCATAAGACAGAGTTTAGGGTTAGGGGGTGTAGATACATGATTTGTCTGGTTTGAATATGTCCAAATCTTATTTATCAACTTTTGAATGCATGCTACTCTCTCAAAGAAAAACTTTTGAATGCTTACTATATGACATAAGAAGACTATATGCTTTTAAAATTCAAACATATGGTAAGCATTCTTATGTCATATAGTAAGCATTCAAGTTGATAAACAAGCAAGGTTTGGACATATTCAAACCAGACAAATCATGTATCTACCCCTAACCCCTAATTAAATTGTCTTATGAAGTCTAGCATGAAGAGAAGTGGTTTTGGGTTTCAAACATGGAAATTTCAAAAACCTCCCAAAAACTTCATTTTAGAGTGACTAAGAAGGATATACAAGCTTCCCTTTTCATTTTCATGTTTTAAACTTGTTTAAATCTTGGTCAAACCTCTAGGATTTGACCAAAAGATTCAAATGGGCATGGAAATTCATAAAAAAACAAAAGAATGAAAAACCAAAGGACATAACATTATTATGTCATATATATATAGTAAGCATTCAAGTTGATAAACAAGGTCTAGACATATTCAAACCAGAAAATCATGTATATATCTACCCCTAACCCTAAACTCTGTCTTATGAAGTCAAGCATGCATGAAGAGAAGTGGTTTTGGTTTCAAACATGGAAATTTCGAAAAACCCTCCCAAGAGCTACATTTTGGAGTGACTAAGAAGGATATATAGATGCTTAATTTTTCATATTCATGATTTAAACTTGTTTAAACCATGTTCAAACCTAGGATTTGACCAAGATTAAAATGGGCATAAAATTTTAAAAAAATCAAAAAATAAAAAACAAGTCACATAGTATTCTTATGTCATATAGTAAGCATTCAATTAAGTTGATAAACAAGGTCTAGACATATTCAAACCAGGAAAATCATGCATATATCCCCTAACCCTAGCTAAACTCTGTCTTATGAAGTCAAGCATGCATGAAGAGAAGTGGTTTTTGGTTTCAAACGTTTAAGCCAAAAGCCCCTTTTCAAATATTTCAAACTTATTCAAATTTGGTTCAAATATGAAAGACATACAAGTTATAGCACACATAGTGCATACATTTTCACACATACTGCACTAGATGCTAACCCTATAGTTTGAGGCCATTTGGGTGACCTAGGTCGAAAAAATTCTTGGATTAGAATCGTGTTGTTCGAACCCCGTAGTTGGATTTTTTTGAACCCTTGATCTGTAGAACTGGGCAAAACCCTAGTTTAACCTATTTAATTACAGATTCGTATATCGATTTTTCTACGAGTACTACCTTTTTATTATTACTATGCAGCACATGGGTGTTTGCCCGTCGAGTGAAACTCGGAGGAAGAGGGATCACTCGGAAGGAGAGAAGAAGGGAGAGAATTATGGTGTCTCCCCTTTTTCGGGTGATGATGTTGACTTTTGTGCAGGGTTTGTCAGTGAGCAGGAGGTGCGAGCGAGCGAGCGAGTCGAGCGAGGCCGAGAATGAGAGAGATTTGTTTTTTTGTGAGAGGGACGAAGGAACCAGAAGGACCCACAGACTTCCAATACGCATCCTGATGCGTCTTCTCTTGACAAAGAAAATGGCTGGGAGTTTGCGTACCTATTGCACGTGACTTGTGCTCACTGAAGTGTGGGACCTCACGCATGGGCACCACACGTAAGTGACAGACCTGTTGGTGTAAAAACTCGGTTGATTATAATAGTGCATTAGAACAAAGTTTCCTATGGATTCAAGGGTAGGAAATCCAAGTTAACTCATTTACGTGTTAAACTTGTCTATATCTTGGTCAAACCTAGGATTTGACCAAGATTCAAATGGGCAGAAAAATAAAAACAGAAAAATGAAAAACCAAATCACATAGTTTTCTTATGTCATATAGTAAGCATTAAAGTTGATAAACAAGGTGTAGACATATTCAAACCAGACAAATCATGTAGCTATACCCCCTAACCCCTAAACTCTGTCTTATGAAGTCAAGCATGCATGTGAAGAGAAGTGGTTTTGGGTTTCAAACATGGAAATTTCAAAAACCTCCCAAAAGCTTCATTTTAGAGTGACTAAGAAGGATCCATGCTTCCCTTTTCATTTTCATGTTTTAAACTTGTTTAAATTATCTTGGTCAAACCTAGGATTTGACAAGATTCAAATGGGCATCAAAATTGAAAAAAAAATTGAAAAAAGAAAAACCAAAGCAAATAGTTTTCTTATGTCATATAGTAAGCATTAAAGTTGTTGATAAATAAGGTCCATACATATTCAAACCACACAAATCATGTATCTATACCCCCTAATTAACCCCTAAATTAATTAACTCTGTCTTATGAAGTCAAGCATGTGAAGAGAAGTGGTTTTGGGTTTCAAACATTGAAATTTTAAAAACCTCCCAAAAGCTTCATTTTAGAGTGACTAAGAAGGATACAGACTTCCCTTTTCATTTTTATGTTTTAAACTTGTTTAAATCTTGGTCAAACCAAGGATTTGACCAAGATTCAAATGGCCCTAAAAATTCAGAAAAAAATCAAAAGAATGAAAAACCAAAGCACATAGCATTCTTATGTCATATGTATAGTAAGCATTCAAGTTGATAAACAAAGGTCTAGAGACATATATATTCAAACCAGAAAAATCATGTATATATCTACCCCTAAAACTCTAATTAAACTATGTTTTATGAAGTAAATCATGAAGAGAAGTGGTTTTGGGTTTCAAACATGGAAATTTCAAGAACCTCCCAAAAGCTTCATTTTAGAGTGACTAAGAAGGATCCAGAAGGACCCACAGACTTCCAATACGCATCCTGATGCGTCTTCTCTTGACAAAGAAGATGGCTGGGAGTTTGCGTACCTATTGCACGTGACTTGTGCTCACTGAAGTGTGGGACCTCACGCGTGGGCACCACACGTAAGTGACAGACATGTTGGTGTAAAAACTCGATTGATTATTATACTGCATTAGAACAAAGTTTCCTATGGATTCAAGGGTAGGAAATCCAAGTTAACTCATTTACATGACATTATTATTTCCATGAAGCAAAGTTAACACATCTATCGATTGGTACATTTTTGAGTGACTAAGAAGGATCCATGCTTACTTATTCGTTTTCACGTGTTAAACTTGTCTAAATCTTGGTCAAACCTAGGATTTGACCAAGATTCAAATGGGCAGAAAAATAAAATAAAAAACAGAAAAATGAAAAACCAAATCACATAGTCATCTTATGTCATATAGTAAGCATTAAAGTTGATAAACAAGGTCTAGAAATATCAAACCATACAAATCATGTATCTACCCCCTAACCCCTAAACTATGTCTTATAAATTAAGTCAAGCATGAAGAGATGTGGTTTTGGGTTTCAAACATGGAAATATCAAAAACCTCCCAAAAACTTCATTTTAGTGTGACTAAGAAGGATACACGCTTCCCTTTTCATATTCATGTTCTAAGCTTGTTTAAATTATCTTGGTCAAACCTAGGATTTGACAAGATTCAAATGGGCATCAATATTGAAAAAAAAAAAAAAAGAAAAAACAAAGGAAATAGTTTTCTTATGTCTTATAGTAAGCATTAAAGTTGATAAACAAGGTCTAGACATATTCAAACTAGACAAATCATGTATCTATATATACCCCCTAACCCCTAAACTCTGTCTTATGAAGTCAAGCATGTGAAGAGGAAGTTGTTTTGGGTTGCAAACATGGAAATTTCAAAAACCTCCGAAAAACTTCATTTTAGAGTTTCTAAGAAGGATCCATGCTTAACTTTGCATATTCATATTTTAAACTTGTTTAAATCATTATCAAGCCTAGCATTTGACCAATATACAAATGGGTGGGCACAAAATTCAAAAAAATCAGAAAAATGAAAACAAATTAAAGCACATAGTCTTCATATGTCATATCGTATGAATTCAAGTTGATAAACGAGGTCTAGGTATATCCAAACCAGACAAATCATGTATCTATACCCCCTGTCGATCTTATGAAGTCTAGCATGAAGAGAGAAGTCGTTTTTGGTTTCAAAAATGGAAATTTCAAGAACATCCCAAAAGCTTCATTTTAGAGTGACTAAGAAGGATACATGCTTCCCTTTTCATTTTTATGTTTAAACTTGTTTAAATCTTGGTCAAACCTAGGATTTGACCAAGATTCAAATATATGGGCATAAAATTCAAAAAAAAACAGAAAAATTTAAAACCAAGGCACATAGTCTTCTTATGTCATATAGTAAACAATCAATTAATTAAGTTGATAAACCAGTTCTAGACATATTCAAACCAGGAAAATCATGTATCTACCCCCTAACGCCCTAGCTAAACTCTGTCTTATGAAGTCAAGCATGCATGAAGAGAAGTGGTTTTTGGTTTCAAACGTTTAAGCCAAAAGGTAAGCATGGATCCTCCTTAATTAGTCACTGTAAAATGAAGCTTTTGGGAGGTTTGTGAAATTTCCATGTTTGAAACCTAAAAGCACTTCTCTTCATGCTTGACTTCATAAGACAGAGTTTAGGGTTAGGGGGTGTAGATCGATACATGATTTGTCTGGTTTGAATATGTCCAAATCTTATTTATCAACTTTTGAATGCATGCTACTCTCTCAAAGAAAAACTTTTGAATGCTTACTATATATATGACATAAGAAGACTATATGCTTTTAAAATTCAAACATATGGTAAGCATTCTTATGTCATATAGTAAGCATTCAAGTTGATACACAAGCAAGGTTTGGACATATTCAAACCAGACAAATCATGTATCTACCCCCTAACCCCTAATTAAATTGTCTTATGAAGCAGTCTAGCATGAAGAGAAGTGGTTTTGGGTTTCAAACATGGAAATTTCAAAAACCTCCCAAAAACTTCATTTTAGAGTGACTAAGAAGGATATACAAGCTTCCCTTTTCATTTTCATGTTTTAAACTTGTTTAAATCTTGGTCAAACCTCTAGGATTTGACCAAAAGATTCAAATGGGCATAGAAATTCATAAAAAATCAAAAGAATGAAAAACCAAAGGACATAACATTCTTATGTCATATATATATAGTAATTAAGCATTCAAGTTGATAAACAAGGTCTAGACATATTCAAACCAGAAAATAATGTATATATCTACCCCTAACCCTAAACTCCGTCTTATGAAGTCAAGCATGCATGAAGAGAAGTGGTTTTTGGTTTCAAACATGGAAATTTCGAAAACCCTCCCAAGACCGAGCTACATTTTGGAGTGACTAAGAAGGATATATAGATGCTTAATTTTTCATATTCATGATTTAAACTTGTTTAAACCATGTTCAAACCTAGGATTTGACCAAGATTCAAATGGGCATAAAATTTTAAAAAAATAAAAAATAAAAAACAAGGCACATAGTATTCTTATGTCATATAGTAAGCATTCAATTAAGTTGATAAACAAGGTCTAGACATAATCAAACCAGGAAAATCATGCATCTACCCCCTAACCCTAGCTAAACTCTGTCTTATGAAGTCAAGCATGCACGAAGAGAAGTGGTTTTTGGTTTCAAACGTTTAAGCCAAAAGCCCATTTTCAAATATTTCAAACTTATTCAAATTTGGTTCAAATTTGAAAGACATACAAGTTATAGCACACATAGTGCATACATTTTCACACATACTGCACTAGATGCTAACCCTATAGTTTGAGGCCATTTGGGTGACCTAGGTCGAAAAAATTCTTGGATTAGAATCGTGTTGTTCGAACCCCGTAGTTGGATTTTTTTGAACCCTTGATCTGTAGAACTGGGCAAAACCCTAGTTTAACCTATTTAATTACAGATTCGTATATCGATTTTTCTACGAGTACTACCTTTTTATTATTACTATGCAGCACATGGGTGTTTGCCCGTCGAGTGAAACTCGGAGGAAGAGGGATCACTCGGAAGGAGAGAAGAAGGGAGAGAATTATGGTGTCTCCCCTTTTTCGGGTGATGATGTTGACTTTTGTGCAGGGTTTGTCAGTGAGCAGGAGGTGCGAGCGAGCGAGCGAGCGAGTCGAGCGAGGCCGAGAATGAGAGAGATTTGTTTTTTTGTGAGAGGGACAACCGAAGGATCTAGAAGGACCCACAGACTTCCAAAACGCATCCTGATGCGTCTTCTCTTGACAAAGAAGATGGCTGGGAGTTTGCGTACCTATTGCACGTGACTTGTGCTCACTGAAGTGTGGGACCTCAAGCGTGGGCACCACACGTAAGTGACGGACCTGTTGGTGTAAAAACTCGGTTGATTATAATAGTGCATTAGAACAAAGTTTCCTATGGATTCAAGGGTAGGAAATCCAAGTTAACTCATTTACATGACATTATTATTTCCATGAAGCAAAGTTAACACATCTATCGATTGGTACATTTTTGAGTGACTAAGAAGGATCCAGGCTTACTTATTCGTTTTCACGTGTTAAACTTGTCTAAATCTTGGTCAAACCTAGGATTTGACCAAGATTCAAATGGGCAGAAAAATAAAATAAAAAACAGAAAAATGAAAAACCAAATCACATAGTCATCTTATGTCATATAGTAAGCATTAAAGTTGATAAACAAGGACTAGAAATATCAAACCATACAAATCATGTATCTACCCCTAACCCCTAAACTATGTCTTATAAATTAAGTCAAGCATGAAGAGATGTGGTTTTGGGTTTCAAACATGGAAATTTCAAAAACCTCCCAAAAACTACATTTTAGAGTGACTAAGAAGGATGCATGCTTCCCTTTTCATATTCATGTTTTAAGCTTGTTTAAATTATCTCAGTCAAACCTAGGATTTGACAAAGATTCAAATGGGCATCGAAAAAATCAGGAAAAAGAAAAACCAAAGCAAATAGTTTTCTTATGTCATATAGTAAGCCAATTAATTAAGTTGATAAACAAGGTCTAGACATATTCAAACTAGACAAATCATGTATCTATACCCCCTAACCCCTGAACTCTGTCTTATGAAGTCAAGCATATGAAGAGAAGTGGTTTTGGGTCGTTTCAAACATGGAAATTTGAAAAACCTCCCAAAAACTTCATTTTAGAGTGACAAAGAAGGATACATGCTTCCCTTTTCATATTCAGGTTTTAAGCTTGTTTAAATTATCTCAGTCAAACCTAGGATTTGACAAGATTCAAATGGGCATCAAAATTGAAAAAAATCAGGAAAAAGAAAAACCAAAGCAAATAGTTTTCTTATGTCATATAGTAAGCCAATTAAGTTGATAAACAAGGTCTAGACATATTCAAACTAGACAAATCATGCATGCATCTATACCCCCTAACCCCTAAACTCCGTCTTATGAAGTCAAGCATATGAAGAGAAGTGGTTTTGCTCCCAAAAGCTTCATTTTAGAGTGACTAAGAAGGATCCATGCTTACCTTTGCATTTTCATATTTTAATCTTGTTAAATCATTATCAAGCCTAGGATTTGACCAAGATACAAATGGGTGGGCACAAAATTCAAAAAAATCAGAATAATGAAAAACAAAAGCACGTAGTCTTCTTATGTCATATCGTATGCATTCAAGTTAAACGAGGTCTAGGTATATCCAAACCAGACAAATCATGTATCTACCCCATGTTGATCTTATGAAGTCTAGCATGAAGAGAAGTCGTTTTGGGTTTCAAACATGGAAATTTCAAGAACATCCCAAAAGCTTCATTTTAGAGTGACTAAGAAGGATACATGCTTCCCTTTTCATTTTCATGTTTAAACTTGTTTAAATCTTGGTCAAACCTAGGATTTGACCAAGATTCAAATATATGAGCATAAAATTCAAAAAAAAAACCAAGGCACGTAGTCTTCTTATGTCATATAGTAAGCAATCAATTAAGTTGATAAACAAGGTCTAGACATATCAAACCCCCTAACGTACCCTAGCTAAACTCTGTCTTATGAAGTCAAGCATGCATGAAGAGAAGTGGTTTTTGGTTTCAAACGTTTAAGCCAAAAGGTAAGCATGGATCCTCCTTATATAGTCACTGTAAAATGAAGCTTTTGGGAGGTTTGTGAAATTTCCATGTTTGAAACCCAAAACCACTTAAGACAGAGTTTATGGTTAGGTGTAGATACATGATTTTTCTTGTTTGAATATGTCTAGACCTTGTTTATCAACTTGAATTTTTTACTATATGATATAAGAAGGCTATATATATGTGCTTTGGTTTTTCATTTTTGATTTCTTTCGATTTTTTATGCCTATTTAAATCTTGGTCAAATCCTAGGTTTAAACAAGTTTAAAACATGAAAATGAAACGGTAAGCATGAATCCTTCCTTACTCACTCTAAAATGAAGGTACTTGAAAATTTTATGTTTGAAACCCAAAACCCCAGTTCTCTTCATATGTTTGACTTCATAAGACAGAGTTTAGCTAGGGTTAGGGGTAGATATGATACATGATATTTCTGCTTTGAATATGTCTAGAGATCGACCTTGTTTATCAACTTGAATGCTTACTATATGACATAAGATCAAGGCTATATATATATGTGCTTTGGTTTTTCATTTTTTTTGAATTTTTCTGAATTTTTACTCCCATTTGAATCTTGGTCAAATCCTAGGTTTGACCAAGGTTAAAACAAGTTTAAAACATGGCAATGAAAAGGTAAGCATATGGATCATTCTTAGTCTCTCTAAAATGAAGCTTTTGGGAGGTTTTTGAAGTTTCCATGTTTGAAACCCAAAATCACTTCTCTTCATATGCTTGGCTTCATAAGACAAAGATTAGGGTTTAGGGGTAGATATATACATGTTTTGGGAGGTTTTTGAAATTTCCATGTTTGAAACCCAAATCCACTTCTCTTCATCCTTGACGTCTTCATAAGACAAAAGTATAGGGTTATATATATATGCATATGGGTAGATACATGATTTGTCTGGTTTGAATATGTACAAATCTTATTTATCAACTTTTGAATGCATGCTACTCTCTCAAAGAAAAACTTTTGAATGCTTACTATATGACATAAGAAGACTATATGCTTTTAAAATTCAAACATATGGTAAGCATTCTTATGTCATATAGTAAGCATTCAAGTTGATAAACAAGCAAGGTTTGGACATATCCAAACCAGACAAATCATGTATCTGCCCCCTGTCGATCTTATGAAGTCTAGCATGAAGAGAGAAGTCGTTTTTGGTTTCAAAAATGGAAATTTCAAGAACATCCAAAAAGCTTCATTTTAGAGTGACTAAGAAGGATACATGCTTCCCTTTTTATTTTTATGTTTAAACTTGTTTAAATCTTGGTCAAACCTAGGATTTGTCCAAGATTCAAATATATGGGCGTAAAATTCAAAAAAAACAGAAAAATTTAAAACCAAGGCACATAGTCTTCTTATGTCATATAGTAAACAATCAATTAATTAAGTTGATAAACCAGGTCTAGACATATTCAAACCAGGAAAATCATGTATCTACCCCCTAACGCCCTAGCTAAACTCTGTCTTATGAAGTCAAGCATGCATGAAGAGAAGTGGTTTTGGTTTCAAACATGGAAATTTCGAAAAAACCTCCCAAGAGCTACATTTTGGAGTGACTAAGAAGGATATATAGATGCTTAATTTTTCATATTCATGATTTAAACTTGTTTAAACCATGTTCAAACCTAGGATTTGACCAAGATTCAAATGGGCATACAATTTTAAAAAAATCAAAAAAATAAAAAACAATGCACATAGTATTATTATGTCATATAGTAAGCATTCAATTAAGTTGATAAAGTAGGTCTAGACATATTCAAACCAGGAAAATCATGCATCTATCCCCTAACCCTAGCTAAACTCTGTCTTATGAAGTCAAGCATGCATGAAGAGAAGTGGTTTTTGGTTTCAAACGTTTAAGCCAAAAGCCCCTTTTCAAATATTTCAAACTTATTCAAATTTGGTTCAAATATGAAAGACATACAAGTTATAGCACACATAGTGCATACATTTTCACACATACTGCACTAGATGCTAACCCTATAGTTTGAGGCCATTTGGGTGACCTAGGTCGAAAAAATTCTTGGATTAGAATCGTGTTGTTCGAACCCCGTAGTTTGATTTTTTTGAACCCTTGATCTGTAGAACTGGGCAAAACCCTAGTTTAACCTATTTAATTACAGATTCGTATATCGATTTTTCTACGAGTACTACCTTTTTATTATTACTATGCAGCACATGGGTGTTTGCCCGTCGAGTGAAACTCGGAGGAAGAGGGATCACTCGGAAGGAGAGAAGAAGGGAGAGAATTATGGTGTCTCCCCTTTTTCGGGTGATGATGTTGACTTTTGTGCAGGGTTTGTCAGTGAGCAGGAGGTGCGAGCGAGCGAGCGAGTCGAGCGAGGCCGAGAATGAGAGAGATTTGTTTTTTTTGTGAGAGGGACGACCGAAGGAACCAGAAGGACCCACAGACTTCCAATACGCATCCTGATGCGTCTTCTCTTGACAAAGAAAATGGCTGGGAGTTTGCGTACCTATTGCACGTGACTTGTGCTCACTGAAGTGTGGGACCTCAAGCGTGGGCACCACACGTAAGTGACAGACCTGTTGGTGTAAAAACTCGGTTGATTATAATAGTGCATTAGAACAAAGTTTCCTATGGATTCAAGGGTAGGAAATCCAAGTTAACTCATTTACGTGTTAAACTTGTCTATATCTTGGTCAAACCTAGGATTTGACCAAGATTCAAATGGGCAGAAAAATAAAAACAGAAAAATGAAAAACCAAATCACATAGTCTTCTTATGTCATATAGTAAGCATTAAAGTTGATAAACAAGGTCTAGACATATTAAACCAGACAAATCATGTATCTATACCCCTAACCCCTAAACTCTGTCTTATGAAGTCAAGCATGTGAAGAGAAGTGGTTTTGGGTTTCAAACATGGAAATTTCAAAAAACTCCCAAAAACTACATTTTAGAGTGACTAAGAAGGATACATGCTCCCCTTTTCATATTCATGTTTTAAGCTTGTTTAAATTATCTTGGTCAAACCTAGGATTTGACAAGATTCAAATGGGCATCAAAATTGAAAAAAAGTCAGAAAAAAGAAAACCAAAGCAAATAGTTTTCTTATGTCATATAGTAAGCATTAAAGTTGATAAACAAGGTCTAGAAATATTCAAACTAGACAAATCATGTATCTATACCCCCTAACCCCTGAACTCTGTCTTATGAAGTCAAGCATATGAAGAGAAGTGGTTTTGGGTTTCAAACATGGAAATTTGAAAAACCTCCCAAAAACTTCATTTTAGAGTGACAAAGAAGGATACATGCTTCCCTTTTCATATTCATGTTTTAAGCTTGTTTAAATTATCTCGGTCAAACCTAGGATTTGACAAGATTCAAATGGGCATCAAAATTGAAAAAAATCAGGAAAAAGAAAAACCAAAGCAAATAGTTTTCTTATGTCATATAGTAAGCCAATTAAGTTGATAAACAAGGTCTAGACATATTCAAACTAGACAAATCGTGTATCTATACCCCCTAACCCCTAAACTCCGTCTTATGAAGTCAAGCATATGAAGAGAAGTGGTTTTGCTCCCAAAAGCTTCATTTTAGAGTGACTAAGAAGGATCCATGCTTACCTTTGCATTTTCATATTTTAATCTTGTTAAATCATTATCAAGCCTAGGATTTGACCAAGATACAAATGGGTGGGCACAAAATTCAAAAAAATCAGAATAATGAAAAACAAAAGCACGTAGTCTTCTTATGTCATATCGTATGCATTCAAGTTAAACGAGGTCTAGGTATATCCAAACCAGACAAATCATGTATCTACCCCATGTTGATCTTATGAAGTCTAGCATGAAGAGAAGTCGTTTTGGGTTTCAAACATGGAAATTTCAAGAACATCCCAAAAGCTTCATTTTAGAGTGACTAAGAAGGATACATGCTTCCCTTTTCATTTTCATGTTTAAACTTGTTTAAATCTTGGTCAAACCTAGGATTTGACCAAGATTCAAATATATGAGCATAAAATTCAAAAAAAAAAACCAAGGCACGTAGTCTTCTTATGTCATATAGTAAGCAATCAATTAAGTTGATAAACAAGGTCTCTAGACATATTCAAACCAGGAAATCATGTATCTACACCCCCTAACGTACCCTAGCTAAACTCTGTCTTATGAAGTCAAGCATGCATGAAGAGAAGTGGTTTTTGGTTTCAAACGTTTAAGCCAAAAGGTAAGCATGGATCCTCCTTAGTCACTGTAAAATGAAGCTTTTGGGAGGTTTGTGAAATTTCCATGTTTGAAACCCAAAACCACTTAAGACAGAGTTTATGGTTAGGTGTGTAGATACATGATTTTTCTTGTTTGAATATGTCTAGACCTTGTTTATCAACTTGAATTTTTTACTATATGATATAAGAAGGCTATATATATGTGCTTTGGTTTTTCATTTTTTGATTTCTTTTGAATTTTTATGCCTATTTAAATCTTGGTCAAATCCTAGGTTTAAACAAGTTTAAAACATGAAAATGAAACGGTAAGCATGAATCCTTCCTTACTCACTCTAAAATGAAGGTACTTGAAAATTTTATGTTTGAAACCCAAAACCCCAGTTCTCTTCATATGTTTGACTTCATAAGACAGAGTTTAGGGTTAGGGGTAGATATGATACATGATATTTCTGCTTTGAATATGTCTAGACCTTGTTTATCAACTTGAATGCTTACTATATGACATAAGAAGGCTATATATATATATATATATATATATATATATATGTGTGTGTGCTTTGGTTTTTCATTTTTTTTGAATTTTTCTGAATTTTTACTCCCATTTGAATCTTGGTCAAATCCTAGGTTTGACCAAGGTTAAAACAAGTTTAAAACATGGCAATGAAAAGGTAAGCATATGGATCATTCTTAGTCTCTCTAAAATGAAGCTTTTGGGAGGTTTTTGAAGTTTCCATGTTTGAAACCCAAAATCACTTCTCTTCATATGCTTGGCTTCATAAGACAAAGATTAGGGTTTAGGGGTAGATATATACATGTTTTGGGAGGTTTTTGAAATTTCCATGTTTGAAACCCAAATCCACTTCTCTTCATCCTTGACGTCTTCATAAGACAAAAGTATAGGGTTATATATATATGCATGGGTAGATACATGCTTTTTTCTGGTTTGAATATGTATAGACCTTGTTTAAAATTATCAACTTAATTGAATGCTTACTATATATATGACATATATAAGAAGGCTATATATGTGTTTTGTTTTTTCATTTTTCATTTTTTCCTGATTTTTTATGCCCATTTGAATCTTGGTCAAATCCTAGGTTTGATCAAGATTTAAACAAGCAGTTTAAAAATGAAAATGAAAAGGTAAGCCTGGATCCTTCTTAGGGCTCCTTTGATTTAAAGGATAGGAAAAGTATAGGAATAGGAAAGGCATAGGATTGGAATGACACATGTCTACTTGAATCCTATAGAAAGATGAAGTGTGTTTGATTGTAGCAAAGGAATTTTTTCATGAGGTATGAGCCAATGTTTTTTCCTATAGGAATTACGCTACAAGATTCCTATAGGAATTTTTCCTATAGGATATGTTTCTATGAATCAAACAACATGTATAGGAAATTTTCCCATAGGAACCAAATCCTACACAATTCCTATGCAAATCCTATGAATCAAAGGAGCCCTTAGTCACTGTAAAATGAAGCTTTTGGGAGGTTTGTGAAATTTCCATGTTTGAAACCCAAAAGCACTTCTCTTCATGCTTGACTTCATAAGACAGAGTTTAGGGTTAGGGGGTGTAGATACGACATGATTTGTCTGGTTTGAATATGTACAAATCTTATTTATCAACTTTTGAATGCATGCTACTCTCTCAAAGAAAAACTTTTGAATGCTTACTATATGACATAAGAAGACTATATGCTTTTAAAATTCAAACATATGGTAAGCATTCTTATGTCATATCGTAAGCATTCAAGTTGATAAACAAGCAAGGTTTGGACATATATATTCAAACCAGACAAATCATGTATCTACCCCTAACC
The DNA here is from genome assembly GCA_030979885.1 of Lolium multiflorum. Taxonomy (NCBI): domain Eukaryota; kingdom Viridiplantae; phylum Streptophyta; class Magnoliopsida; order Poales; family Poaceae; genus Lolium; species Lolium multiflorum. The sequence goes on along the minus strand of CM061748.1, from coordinate 193,638,631 downwards.
CCTAATTAAATTGTCTTATGAAGTCTAGCATGAAGAGAAGTGGTTTTGGGTTTCAGACATGGAAATTTCAAAAACCTCCAAAAAACTTCATTTTAGAGTGACTAATTAAGAAGGATATACAAGCTTCCCTTTTCATTTTCATGTTTTAAACTTGTTTCAATCTTGGTCAAACCTCTAGGATTTGACCAAAAGATTCAAATGGGCATGGAAATTCATAAAAAACCAAAAGAATGAAAAAACAAAGGACATAACATTCTTATGTCATATATATATAGTAAGCATTCAAGTTGATAAACAAGGCCTAGACATATTCAACCCAGAAAATCATGTATATATCTACCCCTAACCCTAAACTCTGTCTTGTGAAGTCAAGCATGCATGAAGAGAAGTGGTTTTGGTTTCAAACATGGAAATTTCGAAAAAACCTCCCAAGAGCTACATTTTGGAGTGACGAAGAAGGATATATAGATGCTTAATTTTTCATATTCATGATTTAAACTTGTTTAAACCATGTTCAAACCTAGGATTTGACCAAGATTCAAATGGGCATAAAATTTTAAAAAAATAAAAAAATAAAAAACAAGGCACATAGTATTCTTATGTCATATAGTAAGCATTCAATTAAGTTGATAAACAAGGTCTAGACATATTCAAACCAGGAAAATCATGCATCTACCCCCTAACCCTAGCTAAACTCTGTCTTATGAAGTCAAGCATGAATGAAGAGAAGTGGTTTTTGGTTTCAAACGTTTAAGCCAAAAGCCCCTTTTCAAATATTTCAAACTTATTCAAATTTGGTTCAAATATGAAAGACATACAAGTTATAGCACACATAGTGCATACATTTTCACACATACTGCACTAGATGCTAACCCTATAGTTTGAGGCCATTTGGGTGACCTAGGTCGAAAAAATTCTTGGATTAGAATCGTGTTGTTCGAACCCCGTAGTTGGATTTTTTTGAACCCTTGATCTGTAGAACTGGGCAAAACCCTAGTTTAACCTATTTAATTACAGATTCGTATATCGATTTTTCTACGAGTACTACCTTTTTATTATTACTATGCAGCACATGGGTGTTTGCCCGTCGAGTGAAACTCGGAGGAAGAGGGATCACTCGGAAGGAGAGAAGAAGGGAGAGAATTATGGTGTCTCCCCTTTTTCGGGTGATGATGTTGACTTTTGTGCAGGGTTTGTCAGTGAGCAGGAGGTGCGAGCGAGCGAGCGAGTCGAGCGAGGCCGAGAATGAGAGAGATTTGTTTTTTTGTGAGAGGGACGACCGAAGGAACCAGAAGGACCCACAGACTTCCAATACGCATCCTGATGCGTCTTCTCTTGACAAAGAAAATGGCTGGGAGTTTGCGTACCTATTGCACGTGACTTGTGCTCACTGAAGTGTGGGACCTCAAGCGTGGGCACCACACGTAAGTGACAGACCTGTTGGTGTAAAAACTCGGTTGATTATAATAGTGCATTAGAACAAAGTTTCCTATGGATTCAAGGGTAGGAAATCCAAGTTAACTCATTTACGTGTTAAACTTGTCTATATCTTGGTCAAACCTAGGATTTGACCAAGATTCAAATGGGCAGAAAAATAAAAACAAAAAATGAAAAACCAAATCACATAGTCTTCTTATGTCATATAGTAAGCATTAAAGTTGATAAACAAGGTCTAGACATATTAAACCAGACAAATCATGTATCTATACCCCTAACCCCTAAACTCTGTCTTATGAAGTCAAGCATGTGAAGAGAAGTGGTTTTGGGTTTCAAACATGGAAATTTCAAAAAACTCCCAAAAACTACATTTTAGAGTGACTAAGAAGGATACATGCTCCTCTTTTCATATTCATGTTTTAAGCTTGTTTAAATTATCTTGGTCAAACCTAGGATTTGACAAGATTCAAATGGGCATCAAAATTGAAAAAAAGTCAGAAAAAAGAAAACCAAAGCAAATAGTTTTCTTATGTCATATAGTAAGCATTAAAGTTGATAAACAAGGTCTAGACATATTCAAACTAGACAAATCATGTATCTATACCCCCTAACCCCTGCCCTCTGTCTTATGAAGTCAAGCATATGAAGAGAAGTGGTTTTGGGTTTCAAACGTGGAAATTTGAAAAACCTCCCAAAAACTTCATTTTAGAGTGACAAAGAAGGATACATGCTTCCCTTTTCATATTCATGTTTTAAGCTTGTTTAAATTATCTCGGTCAAACCTAGGATTTGACAAGATTCAAATGGGCATCAAAATTGAAAAAAATCAGGAAAAAGAAAAACCAAAGCAAATAGTTTTCTTATGTCATATAGTAAGCCAATTAAGTTGATAAACAAGGTCTAGACATATTCAAACTAGACAAATCATGTATCTATACCCCCTAACCCCTAAACTCCGTCTTATGAAGTCAAGCATATGAAGAGAAGTGGTTTTGCTCCCAAAAGCTTCATTTTAGAGTGACTAAGAAGGATCCATGCTTACCTTTGCATTTTCATATTTTAATCTTGTTTAAATCATTATCAGACCTAGGATTTGACCAAGATACAAATGGGTGGGCACAAAATTCAAAAAAACAGAATAATGAAAAACAAAAGCACGTAGTCTTCTTATGTCATATCGTATGCATTCAAGTTAAACGAGGTCTAGGTATATCCAAACCAGAAAAATCATGTATCTACCCCCTGTTGATCTTATGAAGTCTAGCATGAAGAGAAGTCGTTTTGGGTTTCAAACATGGAAATTTCAAGAACATCCCAAAAGCTTCATTTTAGAGTGACTAAGAAGGATACATGCTTCCCTTTTCATTTTCATGTTTTAAACTTGTTTAAATCTTGGTCAAACCTAAGATTTGACCAAGATTCAAATATATGAGCATAAAATTCAAAAAAAACAAAAAATGAAAACCAAGGCACGTAGTCTTCTTATGTCATATAGTAAGCAATCAATTAAGTTGATAAACAAGGTCTAGACATATTCAAACCAGGAAAATCATGTATCTACCCCCTAACCCTAGCTAAACTCTGTGTTATGAAGTCAAGCATGCATGAAGAGAAGTGGTTTTTGGTTTCAAACGTTTAAGCCAAAAGGTAAGCATGGATCCTCCTCAGTCACTGTAAAATGAAGCTTTTGGGAGGTTTGTGAAATTTCCATGTTTGAAACCCAAAACCACTTAAGACAGAGTTTATGGTTAGGTGTAGATACATGATTTTTCTTGTTTGAATATGTCTAGACCTTGTTTATCAACTTGAATTTTTTACTATATGATATAAGAAGGCTATATATGTGCTTTGGTTTTTCATTTTTTGATTTCTTTCGAATTTTTTATGCCTATTTAAATCTTGGTCAAATCCTAGGTTTAAACAAGTTTAAAACATGAAAATGAAACGGTAAGCATGAATCCTTCCTTACTCACTCTAAAATGAAGGTACTTGAAAATTTTATGTTTGAAACCCAAAACCCCAGTTCTCTTCATATGTTTGACTTCATAAGACAGAGTTTAGGGTTAGGGGTAGATATGATACATGATATTTCTGCTTTGAATATGTCTAGACCTTGTTTATCAACTTGAATGCTTACTATATGACATAAGAAGGCTATATATGTGTTTTGGTTTTCCATTTTTTTTGAATTTTTCTGAATTTTTACTCCCATTTGAATCTTGGTCAATTCCTAGGTTTGACCAAGGTTAAAACAAGTTTAAAACATGGCAATGAAAAGGTAAGCATGGATCCTTCTTAGTCACTCTAAAATGAAGCTTTTGGGAGGTTTTTGAAATTTCCATGTTTGAAACCCAAAATCACTTCTCTTCATGCTTGACTTCATAAGGCAGAGTTTAGGGTTAGGGGGTAGATACATGATTTGTTTGGTTTGAATATGTCTAGACCTTGTTTATCAACTTGAATGCTTACTATATGACATCAGAAGACTATGTTCTTTGGTTTTTTTCCGTTTTTTTTGAATTGTTATACCCATTTGAATCTTGGTCAAATCCTAGGTTTGACCAAGATTTAAACAAGTTAAGAAATTGAAAATGAAAAAGGTAAGCCTGGATCCTTCTTAGTCACTGTAGAATGAAGCTTTTGGGAGGTTTGTGAAATTTCCATGTTTGAAACCCAAAACCAGTTCTCTTCATATGTTTGACTTCATAAGACAGAGTTTTTATCAACTCGAGTGCTTACTATATGACATAAGAAGGCTATATATGTGCTTTGGTTTTTCATTTTTTGATTTTTTTCCGAATTTTTATGCCCATTTAAATCTTGGTCAAATCCTAGGTTTGACCAAGGTTTAAACAAGTTTAAAACATGAAAAGAAAAGGTAAGAATGGATCCTTCTTAGTCATTCTAAAATGAATGAAGCTTTTGGGATGTTCTCACAAATCGATCTAGTCTACATGACTTTGATAAATTTTAATTAAGAAGCAGCAACTTAACAATAATTACCCAAAATCTAACAGCTGGTTCGACAACAACCTGGACGTTACGCTAAAATGAACTGCGAAAACAACGAACAACACTTTTGTAGTACTGTACTCGGTACTCCGTACTTGCTCCAGATAATCCCCATTGCTTCACTACTACAGTAGTACTACCCTGGCTCGCATTCATTGTTTCCCCTGACTATTCAGAGCTTTGGACGTCCATCAGAGTTGTAGTCAGTAGTACAGTACTGCTAGCTCGATTAATGGCGTGCTATAAAATTCTATACTAGCCGACAGATGTCCATTCCTCGGGTTGCGCGCCAGAGCCTTCGAAGAGAAGGTAGCCGCTCTGTCCCGTTGATTTACGGTGGACGGACAGGATACTCCGGACCGCTCTCGATTCATTTGCTTCTGCTCCCGCGTCCTGACCCTTCGCGGACTGAGATCTAGTGACTTCACTAAGAGAAGTCACCATGCGACTTTACACACGTGAGTGATACGTCCAATTTGCATCACTATTTTGTATCATAATTTGCTGTTATTCATTGATATATTTCATATTGGGACACAATACTTATGTTATTTCATCTATTTTGCATGTTTCATCATCATTGGAGGATCAAGCACCGGAGCCAGGATTCTGCTGGAAAAAGCACCGTCAGAACGCAATATTTCGGAAGATCAACTGTGGAAGGGAATTTCACGTAAATTCCTATTTTTCCAGATGACGGAGGGAGCCAGAAGGGGAAGAAGAGAGGGGCCACTGTGGGCCCAGACCATAGGGCGGCGCGGCCCAGGCCCTGGCCGCGCCACCCTATGCTCTGGGGGGCCCACGGCCCTTTTCGCCTCCTTTTCTTCGCGTACTCCTTCGTCCCGAAAACCTAAGCCACAGAGGGATCCTCACGAAGGGTTACAGCCGCCTCTGCGGGGCGGAGAACACCAGAGAGAAAAGAGCTCTCCGGCGGGCAGGAATCCGCCGGGGAAATTCCCTCCCGGAGGGGGAAATCGACGCCATCGCCATCGTCATCGAGCGGGACATCATCTCCATCATCATCATCATCATCTCCACCATCTACACCGCCATCACCACCGCTGCACCTCGTCACCGCTGTAGCAATTCGGGTTAAATCTTGATTGTTTGATAGGGGAAACTCTCCCGGTGTTATTCTATACTTGTTGTAGATGCTATTGAGTGAAACCATTGAACCAAGGTTTATGTTCAGATTGTTATTCATCATCATATCACCTCTGATTGTATTCCATATGATGTCTCGTGAGTAGTTCGTTTAGTTCTTGAGGACATGGGTGAAGTCTAAATGCTAGTAGTGAATTATGGTTGAGTAATATTCAATGTTATGATATTTAAGTTGTGGTGTCATTCTTCTAGTGGTGTCGTGTGAACGTCGACTACACGACACTTCACCATTTATGGGCCTAGGGGAGTGCATCTTGTATTCGGTTGCTAATTGCGGGGTTGCCGGAGTGACAGAAACCTAAGCCCCCGTTAGTATATCGATGCAGGAGGGATCGCAGGATCTCAGAGTTTAAGGCTGTGGTTAGATTTATCTTAATTACTTTCTTGTAGTTGCGGATGCTTGCAAGGGGTATAATCACAAGTATGTATTAGTCCTAGGAAGGGCGGTGCATTAGCATAGGTTCACCCACACAACACTTATCAAAACAATGAAGATTAATCAGCTGTATGTAGCGAAAGCACTAGACTAAAATCCCCATGTGTCCTCAGGAACGTTTGGTCATTATAAGTAAACAAACCGGCTTGTCCTTTGTGCTAAAAAGGATTGGGCCACTCGCTGCAATTATTTCTCTCGCATTTTATTTACTTGTACTTTATTTATCTGCAATATCAAAACCCCCTGAATACTTGTCTGTGAGCATTTACAGTGAATCCTTCATCGAAACTGCTGCCAACACCTTCTGCTCCTCGTTGGGATCGACATTCTTACTTATCGAAGATACTACGATACACCCCCTATACTTGTGGGTCATCAAGACTATTTTCTGGCGCCGTTGCCGGGGAGTGAAGCGCTATTGGTAAGCGGAATTGGTAAGGAAATTTACTGTTTGTGCTGATTTTATTTCTGCCTGCTGCTATAAATCATTATGGAGAGATCCTCTCTTCAATTTCTATTTGGGAAATCTACTACTACTGCAACGGTAGTGGATGAAGCGCCAGGTGAGGAAGTAGTACCATATAAAATACCTATGAAAATTATTGAACGTGTTATGGATAACCGCTATGAAGGGGATGGAACTGTCCATCCTGGTGATCATTTATTGTTTTTGCATGAATTATGCGGGTTATTCAAATGTGCAGGTATTTCTATGAATGAAGTTAGGAAGAAACTATTCACTATATCGCTGTCTGGTAAAGCGGCGCACTGGTATAAATTGCTGAAGAATGGTGATTCTATTGATTGGGAGGACATTGTGCCTTTATTTTATTCCAAATTTTATCCTCCAAGTGAAATTCACAAAGATCGGAACCGCATATATAATTTTTGGCCTCATGATGGAGAGAGTATTGCCCAAGCTTGGGGGAGATTGAAGTCTTTAATGCTCAAATGCCCCATTCATGAGCTTCCTGGTAATGTTATTATTGATAATTTCTATGCAAGACTTTCTTTTCAAGACAAGACCTTGCTGGATACTTCTTGTTCTGGATCATTTACACGCAAGAATGAAGAGTTTAAAAGGGACCTTCTTGATCGGATCCAAGAAAATACTGAAGGATGGGAGAACGACAAAGATAGAGAATCAGGTATAATTTATGATTATAAATGCATTGAAGCTTTTATGGATACTGATAAATTTCGTAATATGAGTGCTACATATGGTCTTGATTCCCAAGTTGTTGCAAATCTTTATAAAGCTTTTGCCTCTCATTATGAACTGCCTAAGAAGAATTTTGATAAGTATCATGAACCGTATAAGGATAAAGTTGATTCATCTGTAAACAAATGTGTAGTGGTTGAAACTGTTGATAATGTTATTCCTGAAGCTTATATTGAAAAAACTCCTTTCCCTGCTAAAATGAAGGAGTACTCTGTTATATCTAGTGCGGTTAATAAAAGTGAAAAGAAACCTAAAGAACCTGAAGAACAAATTAAAATTGAACCTGCTGTTGCTATAGTTAAAGATCTTGTGACTGAAAATGTGGAGGATGGTCATATTATTTTCTGTGAAGATGCTTCTAATATTGTTTCACATCCTAATAAATCCAAACAAGTTAGTGTTCCTATGCTATCTGTTAGAATTGGTGATCATTGCTATTATGGTTTATGTGATATTGGTGCAAGTGTTAGTGCTATTCCTTATGAGCTTTACACGGAGATTATGCACGAAATTGGTTCTTGTGAACTTGAAGATATTGATGTGGTTATTCATCTGGCTAATAGAGAAACTATTTCTCCAATTGGTATTGTTCGAGATGTGGAAGTTCTATGTGGTAAGATTAAATATCCTGCTGACTTTTTGGTACTTGGTTCTGCTGCTAGTGATCATTGTCCTATCATTTTTGGTAGACCTTTTCTAAATACTTGTGGAGCTATTATAGATTGTAAGAAAGAGAAAATTTTGACTAGATTTGCTGGTGAACCTTATGAATTTAACTTTTCTAAATTTACCAAAACTCCTTATAAAGTTGACTTGCCTAGTAATGATTTTAAAATGGAGCAGTGTGCATCTATTGTTCTTGTTCCTAATAATCCCTTGCAGCAACATTTGGAGAATAGTGAAAGTGAAGCTTTTAGGAAAGAAAGAGATGAGCTTGAGGAAATTTTTCGTCGCCAACCTATTCTCAAGCATGATTTACCGGTGGAAGATTTGGGTACAACACCGCCACCAAAGGAAGATCCTGTTTTTGATTTAAAGCCTTTACCTGATAATCTTAAATATGCTCATATTGATGATAAGAAAATATATCCTATTATTATTAGTTCTAAGCTTTCAGAGATTGAGGAAGAAAGGTTATTGGAAATATTGAAGAAACACCGAGGAGCTATTGGCTATACTCTTGATGATTTGAAAGGGATTTCTCCTTCTATTTGCCAACATGCTATTAATATGGAAGATGATGCAAAGCCTGTTGTTGAACATCAACGTCGTCTAATTCCGAAGATGAAGGAAGTGGTAAGGAACGAGGTATTAAAACTCCTTGAAGCTGGTATTATATATCCTATTGCTGATAGTAGATGGGTTAGTCCTGTTCATTGTGTTCCTAAGAAAGGAGGAATGACTGTTGTGCCTAATGATAATGATGAGCTTATTCCTCAAAGAATAGTTGTAGGTTATAGAATGTGCATTGATTTTCGAAAAGTTAATAAAGTTACTAAGAAAGATCATTACCCTTTACCCTTTATTGATCAAATGTTAGAGAGGTTGTCTAAAAATACTCATTTTTGCTTTCTTGATGGTTATTCTGGGTTTTCACAAATTGCTGTTAAAGCTAAAGATCAAGAGAAAACCACTTTTACTTGTCCTTATGGAACTTATGCTTATAGGCGTATGCCTTTTGGTTTATGTAATGCTCCTGCTACTTTTCAAAGATGCATGTCTGCTATTTTTCATGGTTTTTGCGAAAGTATTGTAGAGGTGTTCATGGATGATTTTTCTGTCTATGGGAATTCTTTTGATAATTGCCTGCGAAACCTTGATAAAGTTTTGCAGAGATGTGAAGAAACTAACCTTGTTCTTAATTGGGAGAAATGCCACTTTATGGTTAATGAAGGAATTGTATTGGGACATAAAATTTCCGAGAGAGGTATTGAAGTTGATAGAGCTAAAGTTGAAGCAATTGAGAAGATGCCCTATCCGAGGGATGTTAAAGGTATTCGTAGTGTTCTTGGTCATGCTGGGTTTTATAGGAGATTTATTAAAGATTTCTCTAAAATTTCAAAGCCTCTTACTAATCTTCTTCAAAAAGATGTACCTTTTGTTTTTGATGATGATTGTAAGGAAGCTTTTGAAACTCTAAAGAAAGCCTTAACAACTGCTCCTGTAGTTGAACCTCCTGATTGGAATTTGCCTTTTGAAATTATGTGTGATGCTAGTGATTTTGCTGTAGGCGCTGTTCTTGGACAGCGGGTAGATAAAAAATTAAATGTTATTCATTATGCTAGTAAGACTCTTGATGCTGCTCAAAGAAATTATGCTACAACTGAAAAGGAATTGTTAGCTGTAGTCTTTGCTTGTGATAAGTTTAGACCCTATATTGTTGATTCGAAAGTTACAATTCATACTGATCATGCTGCAATTAGATACCTTATGACAAAGAAAGATGCTAAGCCAAGGCTTATTAGATGGGTACTTCTGTTGCAAGAATTTGATTTACATATTATAGATAGGAAAGGTGCTGATAATCCTGTTGCTGATAATTTGTCTAGATTGGAAAATATTGCTTATGATCCTGTTCCTGTTAATGATAGTTTTCCAAATGAACAATTGGCTGTAATAAAGGTGAGCTCGCGAGAGAGCCCTTGGTATGCAGATTATGCTAACTTTATTGTTTCGAAGTATTTGCCTCCAACCTTTTCAGCTCAGCAAAGGAGGAAATTCTTTTATGACTTGAGGCATTATTTTTGGGATGACCCACACTTATATAAAGAAGGAGTAGATGGTATTATGCGAAGATGTGTTCCTGAATATGAACAACAAGAGATATTGAATAAATGTCATGGTAGTGTTTATGGAGGACATCACGCTGGAGATAGAACCGCGCAGAAGGTTCTACAATCAGGTTTTTATTGGCCAACACTCTTCAAAGATGCAAGGAAATTTATTTTATCTTGTGATGAATGTCAAAGAGTTGGTAATATCTCCAGACGCAATGAAATGCCTATGAATTATACTCTTGTTATTGAACCATTCGATTGTTGGGGATTCGACTTCATGGGTCCTTTCCCTTCTTCAGACGGTAACACTCATATACTTGTCGCTGTTGATTATGTTACTAAATGGGTAGAAGCTATACCTACAAAAAGTGCTGATGGTGAGACCTCTATAAAAATGCTTGTAGATATTATATTTCCTAGATTTGGAGTACCTAGATATATTATGACTGATGGAGGTTCTCATTTCATTCATGGAGGTTTTAGAAAAACTCTTGCTAAGTATGGTATTAATCATAGAATTGCTTCTGCTTATCACCCTCAAACTAGTGGTCAAGTAGAATTATCAAATAGAGAGATTAAAGCTATCTTAGGTAAGACCGTTAATAAATCTAGAAAGAATTGGCCTAGCAAATTGAAAGAAGCGTTATGGGCTTATAGAACTGCTTATAAAAATCCTATGGGAATGTCACCTTATAAAATGGTTTATGGAAAAGCTTGTCATTTACCTCTAGAACTAGAGCACAAAGCTTATTGGGCTGTTAGAGAACTAAATAAAGATCCTAAATTAGCTGGTAATAAGAGGTTGTTGCAATTAAGTTCTCTAGATGAATGGAGAAGTGAAGCTTATGAAAATGCTAAACTCTTTAAAGAAAAAGTTAAGAAATGGCATGATAGAAGGATCATCAAAAGAGAATTTAATGTTGGAGATCAAGTTCTATTGTATCGGTCTCGTCTCAGATTCTTTGCAGGGAAATTACTCTCGAAGTGGGAAGGACCATATGTTGTTGAGGAGGTGTATCGTTCAGGAGCAATTAAAATTAGCTCTCTCCAAGGCAATGCCACACAAGTGGTGAATGGACAAAGACTCAAGCATTATATCTCGGGCGATTCTTATAATGTTGATGTTGATATTATTCAAGTGGAAACACCGGAGGCTTTCATCAAAGGACAAATTGACAGTCCGCCAGAACTGGACTTTGAATAGGTAACAGTATAGGTAATAAAAAGTCCGCGTTTACCTTTCCGAACATTATTTTTGCTGTTTTTGGAAAATATGAAAAATTACGGAATCGAAACGGAGTGGAAAAGACGCGCGAGGGCGTGCCACCATAGGCCGGCGCGGGCCCCACCCTGGCCGCGCCGACCTATGGTCTGGCCGCCTCGGCGTCCCGTTTCCACTCGTTTTCGGCCTGGAACCTTCCTTTTGTCGTAAAAATATTTGCTATATAATCCCCCGGACCCCTGGAGGTCCGTAATATCGTTTTCTCGTCGTGTTTTGTTTCGAGCTGTTTTCTGCCAGGATCTGCTTCGGATCTAGATCCATCATGTCTTCGTCGGGAACTCAGAAGGACAGCTTCTTTGAGGACGTCGTCAACCCGTACATGAACGAGCTGAAGATGCACCCCAAAGAGTTGCAGCTCGTGGATGGAGAGTTGCAGATCAAAGATGTCCAGGGTCCTAAGGGAGAAGGGAGCTTGGAAGACAGGATGGAGAAGCTGGAACAAGAGGTTTTCAACTACAAGAAGATGGCTGAGCGTGAAGTGGATATCTTTCACAAGATTGTGTCTGAACTCATTGATGGACACAAGAAGGAGACTGCAAAGCTGTGGGACGATATCTTCTCACTTCACGACACCACCAACAAACTCCAAGCTCAACTCTATGATGTCCATAATCAGAACTGTGAGTATGAAAACAGGTTTAAGCGCATAAGTCATGCTGCTAGTTTCAGGTTTCCGGAAACCAAGATGTCTTTTGTTGATGGAGGGCCTCTTCCATGGAAGTCTGATGACGACAAAGATTCACCATCATCACCGAAGGAGTAATTCATCATCGGTATTGGCATCCCCTTGGTTTGTTCCAAGCTTGGGGGAGTGCCGCGGTATCACATCACCACCTTTATCTTTTACTATCAAGTAGTGTCATATCATGAATAGGGAAGTTATCATATGGAATAGTATGCAATGTGGAAGTATCTCTCTTAGTTAGTTATCTATGTATCCGTTGGTGTGAGTTATCGTTATGGAATATTAATGAGAAGTCTTATCATTTACTTTTTGCACACCTTATTTTAGTTTGCAATCTCCATTATATGATTACTCTTGACATGAGTATTGATATCACTTTGGGAGCATCAAGTAAATCTATTTGGTTTTGGCAAACTTAGCATTGGTCAATAGCAACAACATCTTGATGTTTAATGAAGGAGAGAAATACACTTAGATACATTATTCTATTATCTCTATGCTTAGTATTCTAGAGTTAAAATTGCTTGTGCTTATGAGAAAGATGCATGATTGTTTCTATCATATGTATATTTGTTTGTTTCCCTCAACCTTTATGCTTGCTATCAAACCTTGCTAGCCAAAGACCTGTATCGAGAGGGAATGCTTCTCATACATCCATAACCTTAGACCAAACCTATGCCATTTGTGTCCACCATACCTACCTACTACATGGTATTTTCTGCCATTCCAAGTAAATACTTCATGTGCTACCTTTAAATTATTCAAACTATACTACTCCTTATTTGTGTCAATGTTTTATAGCTCATGAGGAAGTATGTGGTGTTTTATCTTTCAATCTTGTTGGGCGGACTTTCACCAATGGACTAGCGGCACATCCGCTTATCCAATAACTTTGCAATAAGAGCTGGCAACGGGGTTCCCAGCCCCAATTAATAACTTTCATTAATAATTCTCTTCACATATTTTGCTCTGATTTATCAGTAAGCAACTTAATTTTGCAATAGACACTCCTCCATGGTATGTGAATGTTGGAAGGCACCCGAGGATTCGGTTAGCCATGGATTGAGAAAGCCAAGGTTGGGGGGAGTGTCACCCATAATAAAACTAAAATACATGTGTAAACAAAAGAGAAGGGGGATGATCTACCTTGCTGGTAGAGATGCCGTCCCTCATGGGAGCCGCTCTTTGAAGGTTCGTTTGGCAAGGGGGTTAGAGTGCCCGCTACCATTCGTTGACAACAACAAACACCTCTCAAAATATTACTTTTATTCTCTTTATATGATTTCAAAACTTGAAAAGCTCTAGCACATGATTTAATCCCTGCTTCCCTCTGCGAAGGGCCTGTCTTTTACTTTTATGTTGAGTCAGTAAACCTATTTCCCTCTATCTCAAGCAAGCAATTGAGTTGTTGTGAACCAATCATTTATGCTGTGATCCAGTTAATCATGTCTTTTATACTTTCTTGTTTAGTACCAATTTTATCTGAATGAATATGACCTTGAAGTTATCAATGATTATGAGGAGATTGTTATGCTTAAATATGAAAGCTCAGCTATAAAATCTAATATGAAAGCTTTGCTTAAAAGTACAATCCGTTAGTAGTTCTCTGACCAAGAACAAAGTTTGCCATCACCAATTATGATTTCTTATGCACCTTTACTTGTGATTTCTCTTTACTTATTTCAAGATGAGTTATATGAGGAAGTTGTTTACTAGAATGTCTTGTGTGAATGAATATGATGCTTCTTGTCCGTATTTTATTTATCGACTCTTCACTCCATAAACATGTGGTCTCGTTTATCGAGCTCAGTTTCGCTTGGGGACAAGCGAGGTCTAAGCTTGGGGGAGTTGATACGTCCAATTTGCATCACTATTTTGTATCATAATTTGCTGTTATTCATTGATATATTTCATATTGGGACACAATACTTATGTTATTTCATCTATTTTGCATGTTTCATCATCATTGGAGGATCAAGCACCGGAGCCAGGATTCTGCTGGAAAAAGCACCGTCAGAACGCAATATTTCGGAAGATCAACTGTGGAAGGGAATTTCACGTAAATTCCTATTTTTCCAGATGACGGAGGGAGCCAGAAGGGGAAGAAGAGAGGGGCCACTGTGGGCCCAGACCATAGGGCGGCGCGGCCCAGGCCTGGCCGCGCCACCCTATGCTCTGGGGGGCCCACGACCCTTTTCGCCTCCTTTTCTTCGCGTACTCCTTCGTCCCGAAAACCTAAGCCACAGAGGGATCCTCACGAAGGGTTACAGCCGCCTCTGCGGGGCGGAGAACACCAGAGAGAAAAGAGCTCTCCGGCGGGCAGGAATCCGCCGGGGAAATTCCCTCCCGGAGGGGGAAATCGACGCCATCGCCATCGTCATCGAGCGGGACATCATCTCCATCATCATCATCATCATCATCATCTCCACCATCTACACCGCCATCACCACCGCTGCACCTCGTCACCGCTGTAGCAATTCGGGTTAAATCTTGATTGTTTGATAGGGGAAACTCTCCCGGTGTTATTCTATACTTGTTGTAGATGCTATTGAGTGAAACCATTGAACCAAGGTTTATGTTCAGATTGTTATTCATCATCATATCACCTCTGATTGTATTCCATATGATGTCTCGTGAGTAGTTCGTTTAGTTCTTGAGGACATGGGTGAAGTCTAAATGCTAGTAGTGAATTATGGTTGAGTAATATTCAATGTTATGATATTTAAGTTGTGGTGTCATTCTTCTAGTGGTGTCGTGTGAACGTCGACTACACGACACTTCACCATTTATGGGCCTAGGGGAGTGCATCTTGTATTCGGTTGCTAATTGCGGGGTTGCCGGAGTGACAGAAACCTAAGCCCCCGTTAGTATATCGATGCAGGAGGGATCGCAGGATCTCAGAGTTTAAGGCTGTGGTTAGATTTATCTTAATTACTTTCTTGTAGTTGCGGATGCTTGCAAGGGGTATAATCACAAGTATGTATTAGTCCTAGGAAGGGCGGTGCATTAGCATAGGTTCACCCACACAACACTTATCAAAACAATGAAGATTAATCAGCTGTATGTAGCGAAAGCACTAGACTAAAATCCCCATGTGTCCTCAGGAACGTTTGGTCATTATAAGTAAACAAACCGGCTTGTCCTTTGTGCTAAAAAGGATTGGGCCACTCGCTGCAATTATTTCTCTCGCATTTTATTTACTTGTACTTTATTTATCTGCAATATCAAAACCCCCTGAATACTTGTCTGTGAGCATTTACAGTGAATCCTTCATCGAAACTGCTGCCAACACCTTCTGCTCCTCGTTGGGATCGACATTCTTACTTATCGAAGATACTACGATACACCATACGACTTTACACACGTGAGCCATTCGATCAAGATCCAACGCTCGCGGTTGATCCAAATTTCGAACTTAAACTAAACTAATATTTTAAATGGACTGGAACTTTCCGAGAATACGTCTTAATGTAAAGTTTTTCTGTTTTTTTCTGAGCTACATAAATTTTAATTTCAAATTTTAGATCGACCATGTTCGTTGGATCTTAACCTGATGGCTCGTATAGGTAAAGTTCATGGTAACTTCTGTTGGGTAAAGTCACTGGATCTCAGTTCGCAAGGGAGCCCCCTCTCGGCCGTTGATTTAGGATGGGCGGACCAGGTTGCTCGAAGCGAGGGCAGGAGACGGTTGTCTGGTTTTAATAGGGGGGAGTACTTCTTCCATCCCCTTCTTGCTTCACTTCCAGTCTCCTTCCACTTCCAGCGATGCCTCCGAAGTCAAGGCCACCATCTCGCTTGAAGAAGCACCATCTAGTGTTGACCAAGGACGCGGAGAGTTCCCGCCGGCGGTCTATCCAGATGCTGGCCGCGAGAAAGGGCCCGCCAGAAAACGAAGGCCCTGCTTCGCGCTCGTCTCGGAACGGCGTCAGTCGTGCGGTCGAAGATTCCTGGTTGGTTTCCATCGCCATGTTTCTTGATTCTTCCTGGCCCGGAGGTCCCAACTCTTTATTCCGTATTAATCCTTTTTATACATATCTCAGTGCCCCACGACGCACCCTGACATCTTCTCATGACGACTTCAACCCCTGTCTCCTGCGCTTAGAGGTTACCACTGATTGGACATTTTCGTCTTCCTCTCGTCACTTTGTTTCGGTACTGATGATATTGCCATGCAGGAAGCATCGGCGTGTTTCAGAGATGAGCTTAAAACTCTCGTGGAACTCGCCTCCAACTTTCGCGATGATGTCGATACTTTGAAGGACGAGGTCACCGGCCGGGGCAAGCTGCATGATGTGAGGGTTCCATCAAGTGAGGAAACGAACTCTGTCATCAAGAAGCTCAAGGGCGAGAATTTGATGCTTAAGATCGAGTGCGGCTTTCTTCGCGAAGAAAACGTCGAGCTATCAAACAGGTGCGTTCAAGCTCTCAACGGGAGCCTCAACACCCAACATGATGCGGTGAAGAAGATGATGGATGACAGCATCTTGAAGAAAAACAATATGGTGGAGGACACGCGCGGGATGGTCGATCCAATCCAGGCACCGCAGAAGGAAGTCGATGCGCTCCGAGTCCAGCCACCTTTGCGTAGGTCGCCGAGGCGCCCTCGCGCAGGTCACTGAGGAGCGCACGTCGCCGAGTAGGCTGGGGGATAAGGAATTCCAACGAGAGAAGCGGAATCACCACCTGTCCTGATGGAGGGCCACTCCGCCAAGTAGGCTGGGGGAGAGAAACACTGCCTCTCATTGTTCTTTAGCTAGTCCTCCGATCCATATTACTTGATGTTAAAATGGATGTATCTACAACTGAAATATGTCTAGATACATATATTTTAGTATCACAAAGTAAGTATCAACGTTTATATTGCCCAAGTCTTATTATCCATCCCTAAGGTGGGTCGCTTTTGTAACTACTGATTGCAGATTCGACTCTTCTGCAGACCGAAAGATTTTTAGAGTGACTAAGAATGATTCATGCTTAGCTTTCCATTTTCATGTTTTAAACTTGTTTAAATCTTGCTCAAACCTAGGATTTGACCAAGATTCAAATGGGTTTAACAATTAAAAAAATCAGAAAAATGAAAAACCAAAGCACATAGTATTCTTATGTCATATAGTAAGCATTCAAGTTGATAAACAAGGTCTAGACATATTCAAAACACACAAAACATGTATCTACCCCCTAACCCTAAACTCTGTCTTATGAAGTTAAGTATGAGGAGAAGTGATTTTGGGTTTCAAACATGGAAATTTCACAAACCTCCCAAAAGCTTCATTTTAGAGTGACTAAGAAGGATCCATGCTTACCTTTTCATTGCCATTTTTTAAACTTGTTTTAACCTTGGTCAAACCTAGGATTTGACCAAGATTCAAATGGGCGTAAAATTCAAAAAAAAAAAAAAAATGAAAACCAAAGCACATATATAGCCTTCTTATGTCATATAATAAGCATTCAAGTTGATAAACAAGGTCTAGACATATTCAAACCAGAAATATCATGTATCATATCTACCCCTAACCCTAAACTTTGTCTTATGAAGTCAAACATATGAAGAGAACTGGGGTTTTGTGTTTCAAACATAAAAATTTCAAGTACCTTCATTTTAGAGTGACTGAGAAAGGATTCATGCTTACCTTTTCATTGTCATGTTTTAAACTTGATTAAACCTTGGTCAAACCTAGGATTTGACCAATATTTAAATGGGCATAAAAAATTCGAAAAAATGAAAAAAATGGAAAACCAAAGCACATATATAGCCTTCTTATGTCATAAACATTCAAGTTGATAAACAAGGTCTAGACATATTCAAACAAGAAAAATCATGTATCTACGCCTAACCAAAAACTCTGTCTTAAGTGGTTTTGGGTTTCAAACATGGAAATTTCAAGAACATCCCAAAAGCTTCATTTTAGACTGACTAAGAAGGATACACACTTCCCATTTCATTTTCATGTTTTAAACTTGTTTAAATCTTGGTCAAACCTAGGATTTGACCAAGATTCAAATAAGTAAAAACATGAAAATGAAAAGGTAAGCATCGATCCTTATTAGTCGCTCTAAAATGAAGCTTTTGGGAGGTTTTTGAAATTTTCATGTTTGAAACCCAAAACCACTTCTCTTCATGCATGCTTGACTTCATAAGACATAGTTTAGGGTTAGGGGTAGATACATGATTTTTCTGGTTTGAACATGTCTAGACCTTGTTTATCAATTTGAATGCTTACTATATGACATAAGAAGGCTATGTGCTTTGGTTTTTCATTCTTACGATTTTTTTCTTAATTTTTATGCCCATTCGAATCTTGGTCAAATCCCAGGTTTGACCAAGATTTAAACAAGTTTAAAACATGACAATGAAAAGGTAATCAATCCTGGATCCTTCATAATTAATAAGTTAGTCTAATTAAAATGAAGCTTTTGGGAGGTTTTTGAAATTTTTGTGTTTGAAACCAAAAACCACTTCTCTTCATGCTTGACTTCATAAGATAGAGTTTAGGGTTAGGGGTAGATACATGATTTGTATTATTTGAATTGTCTTGACCTTATTTATCATCTTTTAAATGCTTACTATATATATGACATAAGAAGACTATGTGCTTTAGTTTTTCAATTTTCTGATTTTTTAATTTTATGCCCATTTGAATCTTGGTCAAATCCTAGGTTTGACAATGATTTAAACAAGTTTAAAATATGAAAATGAAAAGATAAGCATGGATCCTTCTTAGTCACTCTAAAATAAAGCTTTTGGGTGGTTTTTGAAATTTCCATGTTTGAAACCCAAAAGCACTTCTCTTCATGCTTGACTACATAAGACAGAGTTTAGGGTTAGGGGGTAGACACATGATTTTTCTTGTTTGAATATGTCTAGACCTTGTTTATCAACTTTAATGCTTACTATATGACATAAGAAAACTATGTGCTTTGTTTTTTCATTTTTTTATTTTTTTGGAATTTTGATGCACATTTGAATCTTGGTAAAATCCTAGGTTTGACCAAGATTTAAACAAGTATATAACATGAAAATGAAAAGGGAAGCATGTATCCTTCTTAGTCACTCTAAAATGAATTTTTTGGGAGTTTTTTGAAATTTCCATGTTTGAAACCCAAAACCATGCACTTCTCTTCATGCTTGACTTCATAAGATAGAGTTTAGGGGTTTGCGGATAGATACATGATTTGTCTAGTTTGAATAAGTCTAGACCTTGTTTATCAACTTTAATGCTTACTATATGACATAAGAAGACTATGTGCTTTCGTTTTTCATTTTTCTATTTTTTTATTTTATGCCCATTTGAATCTTGGTCAAATCCTAGATTTAACCAGGATTTAAACAAGTTTAAAACATGAAAATGAAAAGGTAAGCCTTGATCCTTCTTAGTCACACTAAAATGAAGCTTTTGGGATGTTCTTGAAATTTCCATGTTTGAACCCAAAACGACTTCTCTTCATGCTAGACTTCATAAGACAGAGTTTAGGGGTTAGCGGGTAGATACATGACTTGTCTAGTTTGAATAAGACTAGACCTTGTTTATCAACTTTAATGCTTACTATATGACATAAGAAGACTATGTGCTTTGGTTTTTCATTTTTCTATATTTTTATTTTATGCCCATTTGAATCTTGGTCAAACCTATATTTGACCAGGATTTAAACAAGTTTAAAACATGAAAATGAAAAGGTAAGCCTTGATCCTTCTTAGTCACACTAAAATGAAGCTTTTGGGATGTTCTTGAAATTTCCATGTTTGAAACCCAAAACGACTTCTCTTCATGCTAGACTTCATAAGACAGAGTTTAAGGTTTAGGGTTATAGATACATGATTTGTCTGGTTTAAATATGTATAGACCTTGTTTATCAACTTGAATGCTTACTATATGGCATAAGAAAACTATGTGCTTTGGTTTTTCATTTTTCTGATTTTTTTAAATTTTGATGCCCATCGAATCTTGGTCAAATCCTAGGTTTGACCAAGATTTAAACAAGTTTAAAACATGAAAATGAACAGGGAAGCATGTATCCTTCTTAGTCACTCAAATGAATTTTTTGGGAGGTTTTTGAAATTTCCATGTTTGAAACCCAAAACCAGTTCTCTTCATGCTTGACTTCATAAGACAGAGTTTAGGGGTTAGGGGGTAGATACATAATTTGTATGGTTTGAATATGTCTAGACCTTGTTTATCAACTTTAATGCTTACTATATGACATAAGAACACTATGTGCTTTGGTTTTTCATTTTTCTGATTTTTAAATTTTATGCCCATTTGAATCTTGGTCAAATCCTAGGTTTGACCAAGATTTAAACAAGTTTAAAACATGAAAATGAAAAGGGAAGCATGTATCCTTCTTAGTCACTCTAAAATGAAGTTTTTGGGAGGTTTTTGAAAATTCCATGTTTGAAACCCAAAACCACTTCTCTTCATGCTTGACTTCATAAGACAGAGTTTAGGGGTTAGGGAGTAGATACATGATTTGTATGGTTTGAATATGTGTAGACCTTGTTTATCACCTTTAATGCTTACTATATGACATAAGAAGACTATGTGCTTTGGTTTTTCATTTTTCTGATTTTTTTTTAATTTTCTGCCCATTTGAATCTTGGTCAAATCCTTGGTTTTTGATAATACATTCATATGGATAGATACAGAAATTGGACTATATTAGATTGGAATATTAGAGGTGTTAACTCCCAAGACAGAGGGAATGATCTCTATAATAAAATATCTGAGAGCAATTGTAACATTTTGTGCCTGCAAGAAACAAAAAGGGAGGTTTTTGATAATACATATATCAGAAATTTCTGTCCTCGTAGACTAAATCAGTTTGCATTTTCACCATCGGTTGGTAATTCAGGGGGGTTGATCACTATTTGTAATGGTAATGCTTTTAATGGAACTATCATGAATTGCTCTGAATTTCAAATCACAGTCAAACTGACTTGCAACCTTTCGGGTGAAACCTGGTATATCACCAATGTTTATGCATCTTGTCATGCTGATGGAAGAAATCATTTTGCTAACTGGCTACAAAATCTTGATTCGACACCATATGATCTATGGATGATACTTGGCGATTTTAACATGATCCGCAGAATGAAGACCGCAACAGACCAGGTGGCAATAATAATACCATGATGTTGTTTAATTCTCTTATTCAGCTACATGATCTTGAGGAAATACCACTTAAAGGCACAATTCACATGGAGTAATATGCAGTCATCCCCTTTATTGGAAAAGCTTGATTGGATCTTCACATCACCAAAGTGGACGACTGTATTTCCTAATACCATGGCTACTCCTCTGTCATATTGGTTCGGATCATATACCTATTCTGATTGAAGTTGGTACATATATACCGAAATCAAATATCTTCAGATTTGAAGAATTTTGGCTTGAATTTGATGGGCTTGATGAGGTTGTAGCAAAATATTGGTGTAATAATGGATTATACAGGAACCCGGCACAAGATATTACAGCAAGATTCAAATCAATGAGATATGGTATTAAGAAATGGAGCAGGAACTTATCCCAGTTGACTATCATTATTAACAACTGCAGTTATGTCCTAGCATTGTTAGATGGTCTTGAAGATCAGAGAGTACTGTCTATTGCTGAGGCAAATTTCAGAAAGATTTTAAAGAAACATCAAGGCAAGCTAATTGAGGCTAAAAGGTTATACTGGAGGAAGAGAGCAAATATTAGATAGGCAAAATTGGGGGATGAAAACACAAAGTTTTTCCATACAGTAGCTACCAGAAATTATAGGCATAACTATATCACTAGCCTAATGGATGAAGATGGCAGAGTTATCACTGAACACTATCAGAAAGCGGCTATTTTATGGAAATCTTTCAAGCAGAGATTGGGAACTACCAATAACACATGTATGATGTTTGATTTAAACGATGTGATCCCACATAATGATCTATCAAGCTTGGAATTCCCATTCAGTAATGATGAGATTGATGAAGTTGTCAAGCACATGCCAAATGATAAAGTGCCAGGGCCTGATGGTTTCAATGGGAAGTTTATGAAAAAGTAATGGCATATTGTCAAGGGACAAATATATGATCTGTGTAGGAAATTCTATGATAATGAAGTAGATATTCAGAGTCTCAACACTGCTTATATCACACTGATTCCAAAGATTGCTAATCCTATGTCTGCCAATGATTTTAGACCAATATCACTAGTCAGCATGGCTATCAAAATCATCACAAAGTTAGTTGCTAATCGTGTGAAAATTATTATACCTATTTTGCACAAAAACCAATATGGATTTATCAAGAACAAAACCATACAGGACTGTCTAAATTGGTCTTTTGAATATCTACATATTTGCCACAAATCAAGAAAAGAGATTGTGATCATCAAACTGGATTTTGAAAAGGCATTTGATATGGTGGACTATACTGCTATTATTTTGATGTTAAAGCATCTAGGATTTGGGGATAGTTTTATAGCATGGATCAAGAATATTCTATACGGCATCTACATCAGTACGAATGGTGTACTAGGAAAAAATATTAAATGCACTAGAGGTGTAAGACAAGGTGATCCTCTATCACCTCTGTGATTTGTTACTACTGCTGAGCTTTTACAGATCATCATCAATCAAGCCTGGCATGAAGGTATATTGGAGCTACCACTTGATTCATCATATGGTCGGATTATCCTATCATACAGTATGCAGATGACACATTACTTATTATGCCGGCAACAGAACTCAACTTTTGGTTATGAAGGATATTCGGAGAAGTTTACTATTAGTACTGGCTTAAAATAAATTTCCATAAATCATCTATGATTCCTATAAATACAAATCAGCAGAAAGTACAGGAGCTTGCACATATTTTTGGATGTAAGATTGAAACACTACCCTTCACATATCTTGGTTTGCCAATGGGCACCACCAGACCCAAGGTTGATGATCTCACACCTATGATTTGCAAAGTTGACAAAAGGCTATCTGGATTATCTAATATGATGTCATATAGTGCCAGGTTGGTTACAATTAAAGCTGTTTGCTGCTATGCCCAATCATGCTATGTGTGCAATGAAAGTTCATTAAACTCATATTGATCATGTAGAAAAAGCATGTAGAATATTTTTATGGCAAGGAAAGGATATACATAAATCAGGCAAATGTCTGGTTAGTTGGGAGAAAGTTTGTTTGCCTAAGGCATCTGGTGGACTTGGTGTTTTAGACCTGAGGCAACAGAATAAGGCTTTACAGATGAAGAATTTATATAAGTTCTATAATAGACATGATATTCCATGGGTCAATTTGGTCTGGGCTGCATATTATCGAATGGAAAATTACCTGAAACAAATCATCGAGAGGATCCTTTTGGTGGAAGGATTGTACTTCAATGATTACCACATTCAAAGATATGATAGGTTGTTACATTGGGGCAGGACAAACAATTCTCATATGGCATGACAAATGGTATGATCAGATTCTCAAAGAAAAATTTCCTCATCTGTTTTCATTTGCCAAGGATAAAATGATGACTGTTAGGGCTGCCAAAAATATAGCTATGGAAAATATATATGATTTATTCAATCTCCCACTATCAAACATTGCTTCTTTGCAATGCAAAAAAAATGAGCTTGGTCAAATTCTTATGACAGTTAGTCATGATGAGAGTAGAAGGGATCAATGGAAATTGGCGCATAATGAAAAGTCATACTCTGTTAAGAAGGTATATAATGTATTATCTAATCATCCTTTGGCTCCACTACCTTTTAAATGGATATGGTCATCTGCGTGCCGAAACAAAAATTCTTTTTCGGCTATTGGCGGACAGATTAAACACCAAAGATATGATGGAGAGAAAATCTTTCTATGTGCAATGCAATAAATGTGTATTATGTGATGATCAAGAAGCTGAAACGATGGCACACCTTTTCTTTCATTGTGATTTTAGTAGAAACTTATGGTGGAAGATTGGTATGGAATGGAATGATGATATGGATCATATAAGCATGATGATAGATGGGGAAAGGAGGACAAATAATATTTATTTCAAAGAGGCCCTGATTGCAGGATGTTGGAGTATTTGGATACAGAGGAATAATATCATTTTCGAGCACCACAGTAGAGATCTCTCATCATGTTTTGATCATTTTGAACTTAGTTTTACTTCTATTAGACATAGAATTAAGCCTAGTCTCAAGGAGGGCTTAATGGATTGGTTAGATAACTTGTGAACTCTTGTATAAGACTCTGATGTACATATGTGATTTATGAAAAATGAAAAATGACGCAGTGGGGAACTTCCCCACTGTATTTGCGTCAAAAAAAAATCCTTGGTTTGACCAATATTTAGACAAGTTTAACACGTGAAAACAAACTGATAATCCCATTTGTTGACTCATTTAACTAGTTAATCCCATTTGTTGACTCTCTGTTGACCAGGCACTTGAGGTAAAACTGAGTATATTGCACTAGCCAGTATTAGTACTCAAGGGGAAAACCGAGCACACAAAAAATGCTACAGTATAAGACTCGAGAGTATATCTAAATTTCCAGGGTTAGACTCGAGTACGCGTGTTGCGGTGCAGAAGTGGAAGACGTGCAATTGTTGACGGGTACTGACGCGAGTCGCGGTGCAGAAGTCGAAGACGTGCAATTGTGGACGCGTGTCGCGTTGCAGAAGCCCAAGACGTGCAGACGTTAAATGGTGGACGCGTAGGACGCGGGTCGCATTAACCACCCCTCGCCTTTATAGACGCCTCCTCGCACTATCTCTGTCACTCTCACTCGCTCATGCAACGCCGCCTCTCACGTCCCATCATCTTCTCCAAAGCAAAAACCCTCTCCCTCTCTGCAGGCGAGATGGACATGGAGAATGCGAATCCCATCGTCCATGACGCCGTCGGCTCCAAGCGCGACGCCTCCCTCTTCGACGTCGTCCCCTCAAAGGCCGTCGCCGCCGCCGGTGGCGGTCGTATCCCGCCGGGATGGGACCCCTATGAGCCGGTGCCGTACATCTCGCCTCCGAACCCCTACGACACCTTCATGGACGACCCATGGAACGAGGTAACTATGGTTTGCTCCCTTTTTTGTTCCCCCATTCCTTTTTGAACCCTATTTTTGCTGGTTCCCTAGTAACTATTAGTGCCGATCTGTAGATGGTTGAGTATTGGGTTAATATTTGCGCCGATTTTATTCCATTTTGCTTTGATCCCTTCTTGATTTCGTTTAAGATTTGGAGTTCGGCCGTTCGGTTAATTTATGCAAGTAATAATGGGATCTCAATCAGTTAATTTATGGGATCTCAGTCAGTTATTTTATGCAGGAATCAAAAGATATCAACCGTTTAATTTTGCAAATATTCTGGAATCTGTTCAAAATCAGATCTGGAATCTGTTTCTTTGCCTATGATGAATCGTTGGGCACAAATTTTTACAGAGTGGGTTCAGCGAACCATTGCTGTGTACAAATCTGTTGTGCATGAGCTATGGTTCGCTAACACCATCCCTGTAGACATATAATCGTGTCCACTCTAACTGAGGCTGGCTCTGTTTTTCCTTACTTTGTTATCATGCACGTTAGTCATCGTTGCATCTCATTCACTAATAGTTCCCGTTTGATATGGATCAGCTGTCTGGCAGCGACGTCGGCAGCGACGACGAGCACCATGACGTCAAGACTCGCCAGGTGCTGCGGAGGCTGCAGGTCGGCCAGTACGTCTCCTACTTCGCCAAGGGTGTCTACAGGTGCCCCTTCTGCACTAGGAGGCTCGGCCGCACTGACTTCAACTGCCTCCTCACGCATGCCGAGAACATCGGCAACACCAACCCCAAGGTCGGCGCGTCGGTGAACCCCCACTCCTTCCGCGCCAAGCACATGGCGCTCGGCATGCACCTCCGCAGCATCCAGCGGGTGGAGATCTCCGCCGGGCGCATGCCTCCGCTCAAGCCCAAGGCTCCCAAGGGGAGCAACAAGTGGAGGCAGATGGGGTAGGCGGAGTCCCGGACGTGTGCTGCTGCTGCTGCAAAGCAGCTTCTATTTTGTTGTTAGCTAGGGATCCCTTGTTGTTATGTTGTTAGTATGATGGTGTTGTGAAGAACCTCGAACCTGTTGGCTGCTGTGTATGCAGCTTATTATCTAGGGAGGGATCCCTATTATCTATCCCTATTCTACTGGAGTATATTTTGTTGGCCCTACTTTGTTTTCTCGATTTACTATTACTGCGAATTTGTCGTACGGAGTACATTACCCTGGAGATTTGCTTCTAGATTTAACTACATACATATGGACCAGAGGGAGTACTAGATTTGCTGCCATATTGGGCAAACAACGAGGGCCAAAAGGCACAAATAATTGAAGAAAGACAGAAATGCAAGCTTCTCTAGATTTGATACTAATTTGGTTAATAAAGACAAAGAGACAGAGGGGGAAAAGGTGCTCTTAAAAATGCCAATTCGCGCCGAGAGAGACAGAACCCAGCTCCTGCTCACGTACAACCAAACGCGGTCTCGTCCTGTCCCACGCGGTCCCTTTCTACTAGCCCCACACGTCAGCACGGAACGGTCAACTAAACTGGAATCCTCCCGTCTGAGCTCCTTCTGCGGGTTACAAATAAGGGCTTGGCGAAAACTGAGGAAAAACATAAGGCAATCTTATTGACTAATATAGCTGTTTAATTAATAAAAGGATTAGCTACAACGTGCTCAGTTTGCCCATTTATTAAGGTATAAGACTGGCAGGAGAGAAAGTAATCGCTAGTTTCCTCATTTTGCCCCTGCATGCTCGCACGATTAAAGCTCCTTCCGCACGCGCTGGACTCCTCGTTTCCTTAAACCTCCTCGTTTCTCGGGATAGACCAACAGTTTTTCAGGATCTTGGGGTTTTTTTTTGACAATCAATACCACATATATTCATAGCAAAAATAGTACATGGTAGAGGGCTACATGACGACTAGATATATCACCAAAAAAGGTGATGCATGTCTCCTTCACCAAAACAGCTGAAACAAGTACACGAACGCAAGTACACCACCATAATAATACTACTACATTAACACAAGTACGAGTAATAAAGTAAGAGTACTACTCCCTCTAATCTAATTTAAACCAAAATAAAACTTAAACTTCATCCTAAATTTGAACTAGTGCCTCGTCCTCGTTCTTCGCTCATTTTCTGATCCAAGACGGCGCAGAGTGCCAGAGTGCATGGCACGGAACTCTTCATCGGTGGCATGCCATGGGCATGTCACCGGATGCATGATTTTTTTCGCAATGTTTTAAATTTGAATTTAGGCCGCATGTCACACGGTGACATGCAAAAGGTGCATGTCACCTGGTGGTGGTAGGCAACTACCCTCATTTACGGCGGCGTAGGCGACTGGACGCCGCGTGGCCAGCCGCTGCCTCGTGGCCGCCTCGGTTTCCACGCGGGAGACCATTAAACGCCGACGACCAACCTTCCCGCGTCACGGTTAGCGACTATGACTATAAGGGCAAAACGCTAAACTCTCTCGTTCCATTCACTTTCTTCCTCTCTCCACCTAACAAACATTTGTTCGTCGCTCTCTCCTCCAGCAATGTCTTCAAAATTCAGGTCGTCGGCGGTCAAGTACGCGGAGAAAAAACGCCGGCTCGAAATTTCGAGAGACGCTTCCAGAAACCAAGTGGGCTCGCCGTCGCCGCCGCCGCCGCCGAAACGCGTCCGTGCTGTGCTCACCGGGTTAGTTTCCTTCGCCATGTACTTTCGTTTCTTTCGTCGCTCTCTCCTCCAGCAATTAATGTGTTCAAACTTCAGGTCGCCGGCGGTCAAGTACGCGGATAAAAAACGCCGGCTCGAAATTTCGAGAGACGGTTCCAGAAACCAAGTGGGCTCGCCGTCGCCGCCGCTGCCGCCGCCGCCGAAACGCGTCCGTGCTGTGCTCACCGGGTTAGTTTCCTTCGCCATGTACTTTCGTTTCTTCTTGCCCGGGCTCAAGCTCTTTAAGAGTCTCTATGGTTATACATCTTAAAGGGTTGGAAGTTCCAACGACGCCCCTACTGCACCAACTTCCACGACCAAGGAATCATCGTCGTCCGATGATTTCAACCCGGCCCTACCCCGGCGAAATGAGGTAGCACCAAGCACTGTGTAGTTTTTCTTCTTCTTCTTCTTCTTCTTCTTCTTCTTCTTCTTCTGCGCTTACTTGCTACCGATGATTTCGCCCTGAAGGAAGCGGCGCCGACTATCGACACCACTGTCGCCATCTTGATGGAAAAAAACGAGGAGCTCAGCTTAGAGTGTGATCGCCTCCGAGACGATTTGGCTGCCAAGAAGAAGAATTCGAAAACTCTTGTGGAGCTCATTTGCAGCCTTCGAAATGAGCGCGATATGTTGAAGAACGAGCTGATTAAGCAGAAAGAGAGGAACATTGCATCAGCGGAGAAAGCCAGCAGCATACTCAAGACTGTGTGCCTCGACAGAGACAAGTCTGATATAGAGTACAAAATCCTTCTTCAGGATAAAGTACAGCTCCAAAAGTTGAACCTTGAATATGCTGACATCGCCATCCTTGCCCTTCTCGAGAGGCAGAAGGCACAAGATAAGTTGATGCACCTGATGTTGGAGAGCTGCAGTGAAAGAGAAGAGACATTGAAAGAAGTGAGCAGTTTGGTGGGATACATGAGTGACGTCGGGCGAACTTCGCAGAATCCGCCCCGGCTGAGCTCAAATTCCAGCGGAACCAGCTTTCAGCAATGCATGTTAGGCGCACCTACAACTTCTACTCATTGATTAGAGGTCGCACGACATGGCATTTTCCCTCGAAATAGTAGTACTGTACTAATAGTTGTACTACTTAATATGTACCTTTTTGTAAAATAATTTCTTACATGTATTAGAAACTACCCCTCTCGTTTCTGGATGCACCCGGGACATTGTCATCCGGCCCTCTTCTGGACAAACCCCCTCGGGAAGGGCGGTATATTTTGCACATTTCGCTACTAGTACTTCTAATTCCACCGCTTATTTTTCTAATCCGTTAAATCGTTAATTGGATGACCAACTGATGGAAGCTGCGATAGATTAGACCAACAAGTGGTGAATTGTGCAAAAGATATGTCCGTGTTTTATGCAAAAGAGTGATATGGGGATCTGGTGGAATCTTGAATTTCCTCTTCAGTGGTAGGCATGCTTCACTTATAGCTGGAGTACATTGCGGACCTGGTGCATTTCGTCAGTACCGATCAGCTATTTTTGCTTATCCGGGAAGAAAAGGTAGTACTAGCCTTTTCTGTGAGATGTCTTTTCAGTGCTACGGAGTTGTCTGTTCACTGCTTGCTTTGTCTGTCGGTGACTTTGCCAAGCTGACTTTGCCATGACTTTGGGTGACTGATATGTGGACCACAGTTGTAAGTGACTCAAAGTCACTGACTTTGGGGACTCGTGAATGCTTCGTATATTTCTGACGGTTTCTGAATTATGTACTCCGTACAACTTTTGTAATATTGGTCAAACTAGTTTTGACCAGGGTTTGTGTAGGGTGTTTTTTTTTGGTTGGTCCAAATGGTGTTGTGTGGTCCAAATGTGATGTATCATCACACCACCATGTGCCCCCCTCCCCCCACCCCACCCCTAGGTTTTGGTAATGCCATTCTGATACATGCTTCTTAGAAGGAGTACATTTTTTCCGTTAGGGCATGACAATTTTGAAAAATTCAAAAAAAAATGGGAAGACAGAATGGTAACATCATTTTCCATGTGATGATGCACCCCTGTGCCAAATTTTGGTTCATTTTAAGAATGTAAGGTGACAAATTACTCGAGGAAGCTAGTTGGAGTAGACGGGCATGATCGGATTGGCATAGGCGATTTATTTTTTGAAGGATGTTATTTTTCATAGACAATATCTGACACAAAAAATAAAATGTTAAGGTCTCATATTATTCTGAATGATTTTGAATTACTTATGACGTTTGGAAGTATTGGTATACATGAGTCCCACATGAAGTTAAATGGTCCAAAAAAAAGTTTCGTACACGTCTCCCAGAAAGTGGAAAGTCGAGTACATGCATGACTTCACGCGTCCACTACTGGATACAGGGAGTCAGAGGCTATAACATAATCGGCCTCATCATCTCTCGCGAGCTCGTCCTCTCCACTCCCCCAACTTGCCTCCCCCACACTGTGAAAACCCCCATCCACTCACCGCACCTCTGAGGCATCGACTTTCCCGTTTCCAACCACAACAGCATGAAGATAGGTATTGCATACGAGGCGGAGCAATAGGCGACCGCCCACGCAGAGGATGCCTCTACGGTAGTGGCCGTCGTGGGCATCCCAAATGGGCCTGCCGAAGATAGTACCCGGAGTTTACTGAAGGCCCACTACCCGAAGAATAAGAAGATTCGGGAGTCCAAGATATATTAAGGAAAGCTAGAATTGTAATAGGAAGTGTTATTTGTAATCTGGCGGGATGAGTTAGAAACCGTCCCGGACTCTGTAACTTGTACAAAACGAAACCCTCGGCTCCACCTCCTATATAAGGGGGAGTCGAGGGACAAAGAAAGGATCGAATCTACTGTCAACATAACCCTAGTTTTCATAATCGTCGAGTACTTTTCGCCTAAACCTTCGAGATCTACTTGCCCTCTACTTCTAGCAAAACCCTAGTCTACAATCTGTAGGCATTGACAAGTTAATCCTTTGTCAATTGGCGCCGTCTGTGGGAATTAGAGGTTGCAAGGAGCTGATCTCGATGGCACGTTCAAGATCTTCGACATCGTCAACAGCAAGCAACGCGATGGATCGAGGTAACAAGGGAAAAACTGATCTATTCAATTTTATTCCTCACCCGCCCTCCCGTATGGATGCATGTGCCTATCTGGAGGAGCCCATCATCATGACGTTCGGAGAATTCCGATTTGGCGTCAACAAGGAAGGATCCTACCGTCTCGAAGTTCCGATCTCGTCGGAATTTTCAGCGGTCGATTCTAACTTTTCGTCGAGTGACGAGGAGTTTTCGTCGACATACTTCGTCGACAACAAGGCAAGCGGAAAGCTCGCCAAGATCTTCAGCAACACATCCTTCGAGTCGTCTGCGGACTCCTTTATAAGCAGCGACTCCGACAGCGTCGACAGCTTCAACTTCATCGACAAGTCTGCTGCCATCGGAAAGGTCTTCACCACTCTATATGATGGTGTCACCAATCCTGATAAAAATCAATGCGCAAAATATCATCAGATCTATGTGGTAGAAGGGGCAGGCACATCAGACCCGCAAACATCAGAGGCTTTCGACGAATTGGGAAATCCATACGTCGATCCCGCTGATCTCAGACATGGCTTAGGCACTAAATATCCTGGATCCTCAACTCGCGCAAGAGTACAGCTCCCGCAAGAAGCGTGGGATAGGGCTGCAAAAGCCATGGATGGTTCAGAACCTATGACCACCACTGCTACTGTACAAGAACTTCAAGCATATCAATATAGACTTGCTCGAGTAAGCAGAGAGTTGGAAAAACAGACAGCATCACTAAATAGAAGAAAAGAGGCAGCTTCCGCATCAAGCAGACGCCGAGCAGATTTAAGTCGACAATCAAGAACTTCGGGAGACAGTCACAGAGAAGCTCGGAGGAGAGCAATGTCTCGGCTGCAAAACATACCCGAAGCAGAGAGAGGAAACATAATCCAAAATCTCGACATGTCCTTTATGTCGATCGATGAAAGGGGAAATATCATCCCAAAAACGCCAGAGGCAGGTTACATGGCAACACAAGCGTATATCCTTGCGTCGAGACCACCTCCTGGGGACCCGAGAGAACCATTGTTCAATATGGCGATGGCTGGAGTAGGAGTTATGGGAACAGCGTTTGCAACAACGCCTCCCGAAGAAAATCCTAGACAAAATAGTCCACGACCCACCGCAGCAGTTCAAGACCCACCAAGAGCAAGTGGGGCAAGAGACACAGCAGTCCAAGTAAGGGTGGACAGAGCGCGACAAGAAAGAAGGGAGCGTCAGCACTCGCCAGAGCTTGCCGACGAAGATATGTGTGGGCTCCCATGCTTTACGAGAAGAGTTCGAAAAACTCGAGTACCGAAAGGGTTCAAGTTACCCGAGAATTTCAAGAAGTTCGACGGCCTGCAAGATCCCGAGGATTGGCTCGTGGATTATCTCGAGATGGTAAAACTGGTAGGAGGAACCAGAGCAACAGCTATGCAAAGTATCCAAGTTCACCTGAGTGGTGCCGCAAGATCTTGGATAAAGAAACTCCCCTTAACTCCATCGACAGCTGGGAAACCTTTGAGGACATCTTCGTGAAAAACTTCCGATCCACGTGCAAGAAACCTGCATCGTTGGAAGAGCTGAGGGCATGCCGACAAAAACACGACGAGTCGATGAGGAAGTATATACAGCGATGGAACATCATAAAGAACTCGGCAGAGGATATATCTGACGAGAGGGCAATAGATGCGTTCGTGGCAGGAGTCCGCCGAGCAGATTTCATCGAGGACTTAGGGAGAACTAACCCTAAGACCATATCAGCACTCATGGAGATAGCCAATAAATGGGCAGATGGAGAAGACGCAATATACAACAAGCGACACAGGTCGCCAGAAGAGGATCGTGGTCGAAATTATCAAAATAGAAGGCGATTTTCTCGCCAGTTTTACAACAACGATGCTCCCGGCCATATATCGGCTGGTTTCCGAGGAAATCCTGGAGGAAATAGTCGAGATGACTATCAAAGGAGTAATGAGCAACAAGGCGACAATAGAGGTGACTTTCGTGGCAACAGGCAAAATAGTGGACCAAGGATTCAAAGACCTTATGTGTCTCCCGAGGAGATGATGAACGGTCCGTGTCAAATGCACTTTTACCTCGACAACAATGGAAAGAGGCAGTCAGGACATCTCCAGAAAGACTGCCGAAATTTTCAGGCAATGTTGCGAGCCGCAGGAATTGCAAATGCCCAAGCAAATAACAGAAACCCTCGGGAGCCAAGGAGCGAGATCCACCTTCCACCTCCTCCCGCAATTACCGACGAAAATCGACACCAGCTTAGAATTGCGGCAGCACCACATCCACCTCCATATGTTGACCCCAACTCTAACGGTGCGGTCTCGATGATTCAGAAAGCCAGGCCATCAAACAGGGCGCAGAAGGTAATCTCGCGACAAGTGTTCATGGCAGAGAAGATGCCTCCACCAACAGTCGAGTACTTAAATTGGTCGGGGCAAGACATCGGCTTCACAATTGCAGATCATCCGCAGCAAGTTCCTCGACCAGGACAATCAGCACTCATCTTACCCGCAGTAATCGCTGGTTTTGATGTGTCGAGAGTTTTCATAGATGGCGGCAGCAGCTTAAACCTCATGTATGCAGATACATTGAGGAAGATGAACATATCCCTAGCAAATCTGAAACCAACTGACACACGTTTCCACGGGATTACACCAGAGAAGCCAAGTTACCCATTGGGCAAGATCAACCTCGACGTTCAGTTTGGAACCCGAGAAAACTACAGGATAGAGAATCTGGAGTTCGAAGTGGTGGATTTCCCGTCGCAATATCACGCCTTGTTGGGACGACCAGCGTATGCCAGGTTCATGGCAGTGCCGCATTATACATATCTGTTGTGGAGGTTGCCTGGGCCTAAGGGACCTATCACAATCAAAGGAAGTTTCGCGTTATCTGATAAATGCGACAAGGACTTTCATCGACTGTCAGAAACTTTCGGGATGCAAGCAGAATATGCGGCGCCACGGTTCACTGATTATGACGTGTTACCAGAGGTAGGAAGATCTTCTAAGGAGCCAACTTTCAATATAACCAAGGATTCAAAAGAGGTACAGATCCACCCGACAGATCCAAAGAAAACGACGTCCATTGCCGCAAACATGGATGTCGCATAGGAAAGCGCGCTCGTCGAGTTCCTCCGTGAGCACTGGAAAATCTTCGCATGGTGTCCAGCCGACATGCCAGGAGTACCCAGGGAACTTGCCGAGCACCACCTCAATTTGGATCCTCTCGCACGACCAGTAAAGCAACCTTTGCGGCGTTTTTCGGAGCCTAGCCGCAAAGCCATGTTATCTGAAATAGATCGACTCAAAGATGCTGGTTTCATCAGAGAAATATCTACAGAAGCCACATGGGTAGCTAACCCAGTGATGGTGCCGAAGAAACACACAATAGTCCTTCGCATGTGCGTCGACTTCACGTGTCTCAATAAACATTGTCCCAAGGATCACTTTCCCCTCCCAAGGATCGATCAAATCATCGACTCCACGGCAGGATGCGAACGTCTTTCCTTCTTGGACGCATATTCTGGTTATAACCAGATAAGATTAAAAGAAGAAGATGAAGCCAAGACAGCGTTCATCACACCTTATGGCGTGTTTTGCTACAAAACAATGCCCTTTGGTCTGAAAAACGCGGGAGCAACATATCAGCGGATGATGCAGAAGTGCCTAGCAACACAGATCGGAAAAAATGTACAAGTCTACATCGACGATGTCGTAATAACATCAAAGAAAGGGTCGACTTTGATCGAAGATTTGAAGGAAACCTTCGACAACCTCGACAAGTTCTGCCTCAAGCTGAACCCGACAAAGTGCTCTTTTGGAGTTCCCGCAGGAGAACTTCTCGGGTTCTTAGTATCAGCAAGGGGGATTGAAGCTAATCCCGAAAAAATACAGGCCATCGTTACTATGAGAAAGCCAACAAAGTTGAAAGAAATACAACAGCTAACGGGGCGAGTCGCAGCTTTAAGCAGATTCGTCGCCAGGCTAGGAGAAAAGGCGCTGCCGTTCTATGCATTGATCAAACAAGGGGAAAAATTTCAATGGAACGAGGAAGCAGATAGAGCCTTCGAGAACCTCAAGCGAGCAATTTCGACACCACCGATATTGGTGGCGCCAAAAGAGAAAGAACCTCTCCTCTTGTATATTGCAGCTACACCTCAGGTGGTCAGCACGGCCCTAGTGGTCGAGAGAGAAGAAGAAGGCAAGCTTCATGGAGTTCAAAGGCCAGTATATTTCATCAGCGAAGTACTGTCGCCGTCAAAACAGCGGTACCCGCAATATCAAAAGCTAGCATATGGAGTATTCACGACAGCAAGAAAATTGCGACACTATTTTTCGGCGCACCCGATAATAGTGGTCAATGAGGCTCCCTTATCAAATATACTGAACAACCCAGAAGCTACGGGTCGTGTCTCCCTTTGGGGAATAGAACTTTCCCCTCGGGACATCACGTATGAAAAAAGAAAAGCAATAAAATCGCAGGTTTTACCAGATTTCATTGCAGAGTGGATGGAGCTACAAAACACGGGACCCCCAGATTTATCGAGAACTTGGACCATGAACTTCGACGGGTCCAAAAGATTGGAAGGTGCTGGAGCAGGCGTGATATTAGTATCACCTGAAGGCGACAAGTTGAAGTATGTTCTGCGGATGACGTTCCCAAATGCGTCTAACAATGAAGCAGAATATGAAGCTCTCATACACGGGATGAAGATGGCGAAAGCTTGTGGTGCAACCCGATTGAAAATTTTCGGCGACTCACAATTGGTGGCACAGCAAGTCATGAACCAATGCGATGCAGTCAACGAAAGTATGATAGCATATAAAGAGGTGTACAACGAGCTCGAGAAGTTATTCGATGGTTGCGAAGTAAATCACATCAGCAGGATGAGCAACGATGAAGCCGACGTTCTTGCAAACATCGGGTCACAGTGCCTCGCGATACCTCCAGGCGTGTTTTGGGAAGAGATAAGCGAAAGATCAACAAAGCCAGCAAAAACAAAGAAGGAGAAGAAAGAGAAACCCTCGAGTATCACCAAAGACATAGAAGAAGAAGAAGAAGAGCAAGAGCTAGTCATGATGGTGCAAATTCCATGGATGCAGGCTTACATATCATATATCCTAAGGAAAACCATACCCGACGATCCAGTCGAAGCAAGGCGAATAATTAGGCGATCAAAAGCTTTTACTGTGGTAAAAGGGGAGCTGTACAAACGCAGTATCTCGGGTGTGCTACAACGGTGTGTTACACCCGAAGAAGGAAGGATCATCCTAAAGGACGTGCATGAAGGAATATGCGGGCATCACGCAAGTAGCCGAGCCATTGCGGCCAAAGTCTTCAGAGCAGGATTTTATTGGCTAACAGCAATCGAGGATGCGAAGGAAATAGTGCGAACCTGCGATGCGTGCCAAAGGTTTGCGGCAAGACCTCACTCGCCAGCAGCAGAACTTATGCCAATCCCACTGTCTTGGCCCTTTGCTCAATGGGGTCTCGACATGGTGGGTAAACTGCACAAAGCTTCGCCAGGAGGTTATATATGCTGGTTGCTGTCGACAAATTTACAAAGTGGATAGAAGCAAAGCCGATAAATTCACCGGACGGCGCATCGGCGATTAAGTTCGTGAAAAGCATCGTCTTCAGATTTGGAGTCCCTCACAGCATCGTCACAGACAACGGCAGTAACTTCACGTCCAAGGAGTTCAAAGCATACTGCGCAGAAGTGGGCATTAAATTGAGTTTTGCGTCTGTTGCGCATCCTCAGACCAATGGACAAGTCGAGAAGGCCAATGGCATCATCTGCAATGGCATCAAGAAACGCCTGCTAGGCCCACTGGAAAAAGCTCGGCATACTTGGCCAGAGGAGCTACCAAGTGTTTTGTGGAGTATCCGAACAACGCCAAATACAGCGACGCAGGAAACGCCGTTCTTTTTGGTCCACGGAGCTGAAGCAGTCTTGCCGATAGAAATAGAACACGATTCTCCACGAGTCGTAGAATATGACGAAGAAACTTCGAGAAAAGCTTTGGAGGATGATGTCGACGCACTCGATGAAGCTCGAGACGAAGTCCTGTCACGAGTCGCCAAATATCAGCAGGACCTGAAAAACTATCACAGTCGACGATTGCGGCCAAGATCTTTCCAAGTGGGTGACCTGGTTTTACGACTCAATCAAAAAAGCCATGAAAAACTCGAGTCACCCTGGCTAGGACCATACATCGTCACAGAAGTAATAGAAGGAGGAGCATACAGAATCAAAGACAAGAAGACAGGGATTGACGAGCCAAATCCCTGGAACGTGGCACAGCTCAGGCGTTTTTACGCTTAGATGCCGAAATATAGTCTCCTCTGTAAACATACAATGTACTGAAACGCCCGCGAGTTTTCAGACGCACTCTTTTCCTTTTTCGGGGCACCGAGTGGGGCCGGAGAAGGTTTTTAATGAGGCGGACTCGCGGTGCTGCAATATAATAAAGATAGTGGAATTATATATCTTCTTCCCGACAAGATCAGGGGTTCTCCCCTACATGATACAATATATATATATAAACACAGTGTCGACAAACGCAAAAGAAGCATCTTGCCTTGGTAAAAATACCTCGCCAAAATAAAAAGAGATACAGACAAAATAGTGATCAACAAAAGACTCGGGGGCTTACACCCACAAAAATAGTATACAGTGTATATTATCTTGCCTTGGTTTAAAAACCTCGCATTATACAAATACAGCGAATAGCCACCGAAAATACTCGGGGGCTAGACAAATATAGAAATATGCTGTTTGCTTCACAATAGAATCATAATCATGATTTACACAGGAGAATTATCTACCAAAGGAAAATAATCAGTCTTGATTCAATATATCATCAAGGGTCACTCTGTTTTCTTCAGGAGCAGCGCCAAGAAAATCAGCATAATGACCATCGGCAAAAAAGTCGGCATCCATCCGAAGAAGATCTTCAATCATTTCTTCGGCTATAGGAGAAACCTTCGTGTTAATACGATCGATACCAACTTTTCGGCGCCGTACCTTCTCGTGAACTTTCTCAACAACTTGGGTCAGATCAAGTTTTGAGTGGCAGATCTGAAGCATTATAAGGGCAAATCTGGCGCCAGCTACCAG
This sequence comes from Lolium multiflorum, assembly GCA_030979885.1. Lineage (NCBI taxonomy): Eukaryota > Viridiplantae > Streptophyta > Magnoliopsida > Poales > Poaceae > Lolium > Lolium multiflorum. The sequence goes on along the minus strand of CM061748.1, from coordinate 193,600,745 downwards.
TTGAGCTCTGACAAAGTGATGGATCCTGTGGGCATCCTTGAACTTCTCCATTAACTCGGGAAGAGTTTTTGGTTGAATGTTCCGAGGAAACATAGAGTTATAAACCATAGAGAGGGTCTTGGTACAGAAGTCAAGATACCCGCGAACCTGAAGCGCGCGATCTTGAAACCTCACGATTTGGCGAGTCCGTTCAGGCGTGCCCCAAAAAGTCGACCCATGTTCACGTGCAAGCCGAAGAAGGACATTGGAACGAGCCTCGACACGTTCATTTTCAGTTGCAGTATCCAAAAAAGCACCTATTGTTTCATAAAACAAGTCAGAGGAGAGTAAAAAGGCAAGCAGCAAAGGAAAAGAAGAAGCAAGGCGAAGACAATGAAACTTACCCGCCATATCCAAGCTAGCATCTATTAGTAGTTGGAGCATAGAATTTTCTCGAGACGTAGCTGCAGCAGCTTCAGCAACAGCAGCGTCCTTCTCAGTCATGGCATCTTGAGCTTGTTGGAGCGCAATTTTCTCCCTTTGAGAAGATTCTCGAGACTGCTCCATAAGTATAAGCGACTGCTTCTTCACGGACTGGAGTTGTACTCGAAGTTCTTTCAATTCCTCTGTCAGATCCATACTCGAAGAATCATCAAGGTTAACAGGGACAGAAGACTTCTTCGAAAGGGACGAAGGAAAAACTTCGGGAGGACCAGGAATTGACGAATAATTGTCAAAAATCAACTGAAAAATAGAAAAACGTCGACATCAATCATTGAGACAAAGTTCGACTTCCATTCATTCTTGTAGTATATACATGTCTATTACAAAAGAAGGACCTCTACAAGACCTAATCATCGCCAGGAGCATTACAGCGACAGTACCAAAAGGAGGAGGTAAACTAAAAACAAAGCAAAAGAATATGAAACTAGACCTCCGGCCTTGATGAGCTGGGAGTCGAGGATGGCTTGATCCCGAGATATGCCAAGATTTTCTTCGTGTTGGGTTTGGCTGCCTTAATCAGCGACCTCCACCTCGACTGCTCTATTTGATTGGTGTCGCCAACCTTCATCCAATCAATAGTTTGTTGGCTGTCAGCAACCAGGGCAACAGTGCTTTCGACAGCAACCTTCATGTTTTCTTGGCGCATTTTCAGTCCAAGGTCTTCTGATGAATTGAAGCTCTTGGCGAGGTTAAGGAAAGTTGCGGGTTCCTCTTTCTTTGGGAAAAAATAAGGAAAAAGCCGCGACAACCCTGCTTTGGCCTGATCAATGCCTTCGCGTGCCTCTGATCCATGAACCTCGAGGAATGAAAGGGCGTCAAGAAGAGGATCATTGGCGGGTTCTTCAAGTTGAAACTCTTGAGCTGTTCTAGCTGTCAAAAAAGAAACTTATTGAGCAACAAACGAGCGCAGAGAAGGAAATACAAAAAATAATAAGTGGTACTTACCGACGAAGCGGCGACTTTGTGTCCTTAAGCGCTTAAGGATCGCCTCTTCGCGAGCAGATTGGGCAGCTATGTGATCGCTCAGTGAAGTTTCAGCGGTGTGAAGCCTTTTTCTAAGATCTTCGACACCAGCAGCGTCAGCCTTGGCCTTGTCAGCTTCTGCTCTAGCTTCAGTAGCATCCAATTCGGCCTTTTTGCGAGCCTTTTCACTATGCTCTAATTGTTGAGCAAGTGTGTTGGCACGTTCATTGGCCTCCGCCAGTTTTTCTGGCAAAGAAGAAAAATATAGTTAAAAACTTCGACAACAAAGGAGCAAAAGGGCAGAGGCAAAAAGAAGTAGCAAAACATTACCTTCAGTTTTATTAGCATATTCACGGTACCCAACAAATTGGGCACCGATGCGAAGAAGATCCTTGATCATAGGCTGTTAAAAAAAGAGGACAAAGAGAAAATGGGGGTATGAGAAAAATATGATGATACACAGAAGTAAACAGAGAAAACATAAACAATGACAAAAAAGTGAAGAACTTACATCCTCCATGAGAAGGTTCGAGGAGCTACTCAATTGGAGAGTAGGTTCCGCGATAATCTCCGTCCTTGCCCTTTTCGGTGAAGAGGCTCGGGGGCTTGACGGAGGAGTCGCAGTGCCGACATTTTGTCGAGGAGGCGACGTTTCTTCCCCTTCGACTGGCGTTTCCGAGGCGACTAATGTATGTGACGTACTCGTTCGAGTAGCCACATCAACAGTTGGTACCACTTCTTCATCATCACTACGAGTACAAGTCGACAATATAAAGGCAAGATAGACAAAAAATCTTCAAAAAAAAAAAGGGAGATGGTACTTACGAACTGATGAGAGTTCGAGGTATGGATCATAAGCTGACTTCGGATGAGAAGGAACAGCTTCTTCGGGTTTGGAGGTGCCGGAAGTTTCGGCGTCATCCCTTTTCCTTTTGTTCTTTGGGGAAACAGCAGGAGGAAGGGATTGCGTCGACTCGCTGGCTTCAGATTCAACTTCCTTTTCATGGGAAGCCGCAGATTTGTGAGAACCTGCGACTTCACTTTCATGAAGAGAAGAACCTTGATTGTCTTCGGCAACGATAGCTTGTTCTTCGACTTCTCCATCCTCAGGAAGGGGAGGAAGAGAAGCCATAGTAGGATGGTTCTGCAAAAAATAGCGACAAAAGAAAAATTAGCGAGATATCAATACAGTGAGATGCAGGGAACATTTGGAACAAGATAAAAATTCGAGAAGACAAAATACCTCGGGGAGAGGATTGGTGGAGCTGTATGGTTCCACGCGGCAGGAGGAAGGAACAGGATCTTTCTTGTTTAAACGGGAAATTCTTCGAATCAGCTTCTCCAAGTCCTTTGCAGAAAGATCACTGGAGAGCCTATTGGCGTCGTTTCCACCAGCATATGTCCAAAGGGGATTTTTGCGAGCCTGAAGAGGCTGCACTCTAATTCTAAGAAAGTAGGCAGTGATTTGAACACCAGATAGCTCTTTGCCTCGAGTATTTTGAAGCTGACGAATACGAGACATAAGTGCTTCTGTCGCCTTTTTCTCTTCTTCGGAAGCTTCAGCATCCCAGGAGCGGCGGCGCTGAATTTTGGCATTTCCGTCGAAGGGGATTATGTTGTGTTCCACAGAGTTGGCACTTTCTTCGTGAATGTAGAGCCACTTTTTGCGCCACCCTTGGACAGAATCAGGAAATTTGACGTCGAAGTAATCAACGTCAGTTCGGACACAGATAACAACGCCGCCTATGTTATAAGTGGCATTGCGGGAGGCATTGCGGCGGAGAAGGAAAATACGTTTCCAAAGAGCCCAGTTAGGAGGGATTCCAAGGAAACATTCGCACAGCGTGATAAAAATGGAAATGTGGAGGATGGAATTGGGGGTCAATTGGTGCAGTTGAATCCCATAAACAAAAAGAAGGCCGCGGAGGAAATCGTGAATTGGGGCAGAAAGGCCGCGGATGAGGTGATCGACAAAACTAACCCGGTACTCCATTGGAGGGTTGGGATAGCTTTCTTCGCTGGGAAAGCGGATGGCATCTTCTTTCTTCATCAGGCCAAGCTTCTTCATCATGTTGAGGTCTTGGTTGGAGATTTTAGATCTCTCCCATTCAAGATCTTCGGCGGCCATCTCGGATTCTGGAGTGCTGTGGCGAGTGAGACGCGTGCGTGGTGGCATCAACGGCAGTGGACAAAGCAATGCTTGGGCGTGCGGAAGATCAAACAGAGTTGGGCGCAGGGGAAGTTTTTGCAGAGGGGAACAGATGTGCGGCGCAAGCGAAGGACTGGACCGAGGTTGAAGAAAGGTTTATATAGGATTCGGACGAAGCAGTGCACCGTTGGATGAAGAAATCGTGTGGTGAAAAAGGATCTCGTAGATACAAGGGTAAAAAGGTATTTTTACTGGGAAGGAATGGAACAGGCATTACCGTACGTGCGCCAGGAAAAGCGGAGGACGTGTGTCCCCCACTTGCACGACGTGTCAACGTGGTGGGAACAATGGACCCACAAGGCAGAAAAAATCCCAATTATTGATAGAGATGAAGAGAATTTGACAAAGGAAAATATGTCGACAAGAAAAATAAAAAGAGAATGGCGACAGGGTAAATCATTTGAATACTTTTGGAGCCTTTGATCAAATACAAGTTTTTGCCCAAATGCTCGGGGGCTACTTTGGAAAAATAGAAAATTTCGAGTATGACAAGATAGAAAAGGCGAGAGCCTATGACCAAATGCAAGCATTTGTTCATAGCCTCGGGGGCTACTCCCATCGGGAGCGCTGGTCGCGCACCCGATAAATATAAAACTGTCGAGAAAGATTATAAATATAGCGGCAACGGATACTAATCTGTGGAGCCTACACCCAAGCACAAGTTCTTGGATGTAGCCTCGGGGGCTACTCCCATCGGGAACGCTGTTCGCGTGCCCGATGAATTTTATCAACAGAAGTGAGTATATTTCGAGTTACACAGATAACTCTACATATACTCCCATCGGGAAGACAAAATAAGTCATCAAATATGACTCGATAAAATGTGCTATTCCAAAGGCGAAAAGCACTCGACAATATATTCTCAGAACGCCAAAGTTGCGATCAATTTCTGAATGCCGCAAATTTGCGAAGGTAAGACCCCAGATCCGTTCTGCTGGGCGTGGCATCGCCAAAGACTGCGCTCTGCTACTTTTATCCGTATCAACAGATACGAAGAAAAATCCTAACGGACGCGTTAGGTACCCGATAAATTTGACTGGGACTCGACAGAATGGTAAGACCTTAAGCGGCACCTGTCGAAGTTTACACCAGTATCCCGAGATCATGTCCGGGGACGTGATCTTGAAGTAGGTTTTTGCGGATTGCCACTAGAGCAGTTAACTAGTACCTGATCCGTCAGATGAACTAGCCCCAACTACCATTATCCCTGTACAATATAGAATTTTATGTGAAGAAGCATAAATAAAAGCTCTCGAATAAATATAAACAGTCGAGATTTCCCTTGACTCTACGATTCAAGCAAAATCTCGGGGGCTACTGACATAGGCATCCCAAATGGGCCTGCCGAAGATAGTACCCGGAGTTTACTGAAGGCCCACTATCCGAAGAATAAGAAGATTCGGGAGTCCAAGATATATTAAGGAAAGCTAGAATTGTAATAGGAAGTGTTATTTGTAATCTGGCGGGATGAGTTAGAAACCGTCCCGGACTCTGTAACTTGTACAAAACGAAACCCTCGGCTCCACCTCCTATATAAGGGGGAGTCGAGGGACAAAGAAAGGATCGAATCTACTGTCAACATAACCCTAGTTTTCATAATCGTCGAGTACTTTTCGCCTAAACCTTCGAGATCTACTTGCCCTCTACTTCTAGCAAAACCCTAGTCTACAATCTGTAGGCATTGACAAGTTAATCCTTTGTCAGCCGTCATGGTGGGTGAGGCTTCACCGGGCACCCAAGCCGCTCGTCTCCTCTGCTTGTCGGATTCTTCGACCTCGGTCGAAATGGGCATCCTGGCCGTCACGACGGGTGAGGCTTCACCGGGCACCCATGCCGCTCGTCTCCTCTGCTTGTCTGGTTCTTCGACCTCGGTCGAAACGGGCGTCCTGGCCGTCGAGCAGAAGGTGGATACCAACGTTGTTTATCCCGCCGAAGATGTGCACGGCGTTGCAGGCCACCACGGCGAGGTCTTCCTAGGCCCGATGCTGGACGCGAACCTCGACCCCTTCGACGATTTCGGCCCAAACGTTCAGTTCCAGGAGGATGTTGAGGGTGATGACGAGGAGGTACTTCTCTTTTACCGAAACTGTCCCAACCCTCTTTGTGTCATATTGCTGTTCACATGGTTTGCACGAGCCTGGTTCTTGATTGATTTGATATCCTACCTTGTTCTTGTAGATGTAATTGATTCTACGATTCGTAAGATCAGATTCTAGTTTAATTTCGACTAATCTGCCATGTAGTCATATAATCAATTTATGTGTTCATACTTAGTGGACTTGCAATTGTTGTGGCTAATGTTCATGGTTGTTCATAGGGTTTCTCATGATTTATTACGATTTCTTCTGCCATTTACTTGTTCTACACATTTAATTTTAGGGTTTCTAAGGTTTGATTATGTTAGTGGAGTATTTATTCGATCTGTCATAAAAAACCTGATTATGTAGTACTTAATAATTCATAGGAGTATTCTGATGACATGGACAACAACAAGGTGCGCAGGGACCGGAAAAGCCGCTATGTTCTCAAGCGGCTGAAGGGTGGTGAAATTCGTTTCTGCATGCGCGGGGAGCTATTTTGCCCATTATGTGGCAAATTTCTCTAGAAGGACATCCACAGCCTGATCCAACATGCGATGGGTGTAGGCCTAAGTACATAGGGGGAAACACCGCCCTGCAACCAAGGCCAAGTACGCATCATATGGCCTCTTCCTCCAGAATTACGTCTTGCCTAGCTTGCTCCACGTCAACGCCCCTGCTGCTGGCCCTCATGCTCCTGGTCATGTTTAAAGTTCATATGTGTAATCTTAATCCCTTTGGACGTAGTTGAAGTCGCGCCGTGGTTGCTGGTGTACCATGGCCGACGATTTTGGTCCCTCCGTGGTGCATGTCAAAACTTTTTTTTCTCGTTTTTGAGGCCACCTAGCCCGACGAAAGCGGCCAAAACGTCGCGTATGGTGGCCCGGGACGTGGTGCATCTCGAAATCTCGGGTTCGCCGGCCGAGTCAACGCAAATCCGCACCGCCGAGGGATGTAGGGCCCAGATGGCAGCCTCTCTGGCATTGTTTTTTTCTAGATCGCGCCATCTCGTTCAACGTTCTCCGATCGAGCCGTTTACGATGCAGGATCATGGGTCCCGCATGTCATCCTCTATGAACCAAAATTCTTTCTATTCTTGGATTTTTTGACCCCCTGATTTCTGGCTACTTCCTTTTTCTTTTGATCCCTTGCCGCCTTGGAAACGTTGAGACCGCTGCTGCTAAATGGGACCCGCATGTCATCCTCTATGTGCAATCAACTTTCTTTTCTTGGAGTTTTTTTGGCACCTCAAATTTGGTCACTTGCCTTTTTCTTTCGATCCCCTGCCGCCTCTCAAACGGTGATACCGCTGCTGCTAATGGGACCCGCATGTCATCCTCTATGTACTATAAAACTTTCTTTTCTTGAATTATTTTTGGCACCTCATATTTGGTCACTTACCTTTTTCTTTCGATCCCCTGCCGCCTCTCAAACGGTGATACCGCTGCTGCTAAATGGGACCCGCATGTCATCCTCTATGTACTATAAAACTTTCTTTTCTTGGATTTTTTTGGAACCTCATATTTGGTCACTTGACTTTTTCTTTCGATCACCTGCTGCCTCTCAAACAGTGATACCTCTGCTGCTAAATGGGACCCGCATGTCATCCTCTATGTACAATAAAACTTTCTTTTCTTGGATTTTTTTGGCACCTCATATTTGGTCACTTGACTTTTTCTTTCGATCCCCTGCTGCCTCTCAAACGTTGATACCGCTGCTAAATGGGACCCGCATGTCATCCTCTATGTACTATAAAACTTTCTTTTTTGGATTATTTTTGGCACCTCATATTTAGTCACTTGACTTTTTCTTTCGATCCCCTGCTGCCTCAAACGGTGATACCGCTGCTACTAAATGGGACCCGCATGTCATCCTCTATGTACTATAAAACTTTCTTTTCTTGGATTTTTTTGGCACCTCATATTTGGTCACTTGACTTTTTCTTTCGATCCCCTGCTGCCTCTCAAACAGTGATACCGCTGCTGCTAAATGGGACCCACATGTCATCCTCTATGTACTATAAAACTTTCTTTTTTGGATTATTTTTGGCACCTCATATTTGGTCACTTGACTTTTTCTTTCGATCCCCTGCCGCCTCTCAAACGGTGATACCGCTGCTACTAACTGGGACCCGCATGTCATCCTCTATGTACTATAAAAGTTCATTTTCTGGTTTTTTTTCACCCTCTGATTTTTGGCAATTTCTTTTTTCTTTTGATCCCCTGCCGCCTCTCAAACGGTGATACCGCTGCTGCTAAATGGGACCCGCATGTCATCCTCTATGTACTATAAAACTTTCTTTTCTTGAATTATTTTTGGCTCCTCATATTTGGTCACTTGCCTTTTTCTTTCGATCTCATGCCACGTTTGAAACATTGAGGAACCTGCTGGCTCATGGGACCCGCATGTCATCCTCTATGAGCAATCAACTTTCTTTTCTTGGAGTTTTTTTGGCACCTCATTTTTGGCTTGCCTTTTTCTTTCGATCTCATGCCACGTTTGAAACGTTGAGGAACCTGCTGGCTCATGGGACCCGCATGTCATCCTCTATGTGCTATAAAAGTTTCCTTTGTTGGATTTTTTTCACCCTCTGATTTTTGGCTTGCCTTTTTCTTTTGATCCCCTGCCCCCTTTGAAACGTTGAGTAAGCTGTTGGCTCAAGGGACCCGCATGTCATCCTCTATGTCCATCAACTTTCCTTTCTTGGATTTTTTTCACCCCCTAATTACTAGCTACTTTCTTTTTCTTTTGATCTCAAGCCGCATTACAAACATTGAGACCGCTGCTGCAAAATGGGACCCACATGTCATCCTCTATGTACAATAAAGTTTCTTTTCTTGGATTATCTTTTGCTCCTGATATTTTGTCACTTGCCTTTTTCTTCCGATCTCATGCCGCCTTTGAAACGTTGAGTAAGCTGCTGGCTCATGGGTCCCGCATGTCATCCTCTACGAACAATAAAAGTTTCCTTTCTTGGAGTTATTTTTTACCCCTAATTTCTGGCTATTTGCCTTTTTCTTTGGATCTCCTGCCCCTTTGAAACGATGAGGACGCTGTTGGCAGGTCGGTCCCACAAGTCATCCTCTATGAACAATAAAAGTTTCCTTTGATGGATTTTTTTGAACCCCTAATTAATTTCTGGATATTTCCTTTTTTTTCTTTGATCCCCTGCCGCCTTGGAATCGTTGAGGATGCTGCTGCCTCATGGGTCCCGCATGTCATCCTCTCAGAACGGTAAATGTTTCTTTTCTTGGATATTGTTTACCAAATGATTTTTGGCTTATTTTTTCTTTCGATATCCTGCCGCCTTTAAAACGTTGAGGACGCTGCTGGCTCACGGGTCCCACATGTCAGCCTCTATGAACAATAAGCGCTGAGGACGCTGCTGCCTCATGGGTCCCGCATGTCATCCTCTCAGAACGAAAATGTTTCTTTTCTTGGATTTTTTACCAACAGATTTTTGGTTTATTTTTTCTTTCCATCCCCTGCCGCCTTTAAAACGACGCTGCTGGCTCATGGGTCCACGATGTCAGCCTCCCCGTACAAGAAACATGTGATATCTTGATTATTTTGCAGACAATAAACAGTGTATTGCGCTCTGAGCTATTTCAACGGATAAATTAAATCTTTATTTTTACATAAACAAATTTATATGCTGAATCTCCTTGTTTTTTGTTTTTGCGAAGCATAGGACTTTCCTGTTTTTTTAGAAAAATCCGAACTATCCTGTTTTGGAGTGGGCTGAAATTGTACGAGTCAAAAGGGCCAGCAGGATAGTTCGAATGCCCAGATGTCCACATGCAGCCCAATTGAAATCGTTCTTTTTTTGGATTTTTTTCACCCCCTGATTTCTGGCTACTTCATTTTTCTTTTGGTCCTGTGCCGCCTTGGAAACGTTGAGACCGCTGCTGCAAAATGGGACCCGCATGTCATCCTCTATGTACAGTAAAATTTCTTTTCTTAGATTATTTTTGGCTCCTGATATTTGGTCACTTGGCTTTTTCTTTTGATCCCGTGCAGCCTCTCAAACGGTGATACCGCTGCTGCTAAATGGGACCCGCATGCCATCCTCTATGTACAATCAAGTTTCTTTTCTTGAATTATTTTTGGCTCCTGATATTTGGTCACTTGCCTTTTTCTTTCGATCTCATGCCACGTTTGAAACGTTGAAAAACCTGCTGGCTCATGGGACCCGCATGTCATCCTCTATGTACTATAAAAGTTCATTTTCTTGGTTTTTTTTCACCCTCTGATTTTCGGCTATTTCCTTTTTCTTTTGATCCCCTGCCGCCTTTGAAACGTTGAGGACTCTGCTGGCTCATCGATAAAACTTTCCTTTATTGGAGTTTTTTTACCCCCTAATTTCTGGCTACTTTCTTTTTCTTTTGATCTCAAGCCGCATTTGAAACGTTGAGACCGCTGCTGCTAAATGGGACCCGCATGTCATCCTCTATGTACAATAAAGTTTTCTTTTCTTGGATTATCTTTGTCTCCTGATATTTTGTCACTTGCCTTTTTCTTTCGATCTCATGCCGCCTTTGAAACGTTGAGTAAGCTGCTGGCTCATGGGTCCCTCATGTCATCCTCTACGAACAATAAAAGTTTCCTTTCTTGGAGTTATTTTTGAACCCTAATTTCTGGCTACTTCCTTTTTCTTTTGATCCCGTGCCGCCTTGGAAACGTTGAGACCGCTGCTGCTAAATGGGTCCCGCATGTCATCATCTATGTACAATAAAATTTCTTTCTTCGATTATTTTCGGGTCCTGATATTTGGTCACTTGCCTTTTTCTTTCGATCTCATGCCGCCTTTGAAACGTTGAGGAAGCTGCTGGAGCATGGGTCCCGCATGTCATCCTCTATGAACAATAAAAGTTTCCTTTCTTGGAGTTATTTTTTACCCCTAATTTCTGGCTACTTCCTTTTTCTTTTGATCCCCTGCCGCCTTTGAAACGTTGAAGACTTTGCTGGCTCATGGGTCCCACATGTCAGCCTCTATGAACAATAAACACTTCCTTTCTTGGAGTTATTTTGTACCCCTAATTTCTGGCTATTTGCCTTTTTTCTTTCGATCCCCAGTCGCCTTCTAAACGTAGAGGACGCGGCTGGCTCGTGGGTCCCAGATGTCAGCCTCCATGGACAATAAACCTCTCCTTTGTTGGATTTATTTTTCACCCTCTGATTTTGGCTATTTCCTTTTTCTTTTGATCCACTGCCGCCTTGGAAACATTGAGTAAGCTGCTGACACATGGGGCCCGCATGTCATCCTCTATGTACAATCAACTTGCAAGATCTTCGAGCGAAAGAGCTTGTATTAGTGGGACCCATATGTCAATCTCTATGTACAATAAAAGTTTCCTTTCTTGGATTATTTTTAGCTCCTGATATTCGGTCACTTTCCTTTTTCTTTCGATCTCAAGCCGCCTCTGAAACGTTGAGTAAGGTGCTGGCTCATGGGACCCACATGTCATCCTCTATGTACAATAAAGTTTCTTTTCTTGGATTTTTTTTACCCCTGATTTTTGGTCACTTGCCTTGACGCTGCTGGCTCATGGGTCCCACATGTCAGCATCTATGAACAATAAACCTTTCCTTTGTTGGATTTATTGTTTACCCCTAATTTCTGGCTATTTGCCTTTTTCTTTTGATCCCCACCGGCCTTTGAAAACGTTGAGGAACCTGCTGGCTCATGGGACCCGCATGTCATCCTCTATGTACTATAAAATTTCTTTTCTTGGTTTTTTTTTCACCTCTGATTTTTGGCTATTTCCTTTTTCTTTTGATCCCCTGCCGCCTTGGAAACGTTGAGTAAGCTGCTGACTCATGGGACCCGCATGTCATCCTCTATGTACAATCAACTTTCTTTTTTTGGAGTTTTTTCCCCCTAATTTCTGGCTACTTTCTTTTTCTTTTGATCTCAAACCGCATTTGAAACGCTGAAACCGCTGCTGCAAAATGGGACCCGCATGTCATCCTCTATGTACAATAAGTTTCATTTCTTGGATTATTTTTGGCACCTGATATTTGGTCACTTGCCTTTTTCTTCCGATCTCATGCCGCCTTTGAAACGTTGAGTAAGCTGCTGGCTCATGGGTCCCGCATGTCATCCTCTACGAACAATAAAAGTTTCATTTCTTGGAGTTATTTTTGACCCCTAATTTCTGGCTACTTCCTTTTTTCTTTTGATCCACTGCCGCCTTTGAAACGGTGCGGATTCTGCAGACTAATACAAGCTTTTTCTCTCCAAGATCTTGCAAGTTGATAGATTAAATCATGGAATTATTAGGATATGTTTTAAATTTCAAATCCACTTTATGAATTATTAAAAATACCGTTATCCATGTGGGTATGGAGCGAACAAGGATTTTCATATTGGGCATGAGCAGTTTCAAAAATTGGAACCCAATAATTCAAAATAACTAAAAACAACTTTTATGTAGAATCTCCGCGTTTTTTTCTTTTGCCATTCATAGGATCTGTGTTTCATTAGAAAAGGGCCGAAATTGCATGAGCAGAAAGGCCCATTTGTAGTTATTGGGCTTCGACGGCCGGAGCAAGTAGGCCGAGAGCAATTACCATGTAGATGGCCGTTGGCAACCCAAAGTGAAATATTGGGCCCAACAGGGGAAGGCTGAACAGTACTATTTTCTAATTGGAAGGTGGTGCATGGCGTAATCCTGCCAAAAAAAAAGATGGACACGGGTTGCTGAAATTTGCCCATCTGCGCCTAATATCGCCGCCGCGGCTCCGCTTCCGCCGCCGCCGCCATGCCTCGTCTCGCGTCGAGCTCGCGGTACTGCCGCGTCTCGGGCACGGGGTACCGCGGCGTCCGCGCGCGCCCCAAAGGTACGTATTACGCGGAGATACGTGACGGCGGCGAGCGCATCGGCCTCGGCACCTACGAGACCGCGCACGAGGCCGCGCGCGCGTACGACGCCGTGGCGTGGCGGCTCGGGCGCCCGCGATCGTCGATGAATTTCCATGACGTGTGGACGCGCCAGCAGGCCGAGGATCTCGCGCCGCCGCCGTACATCGTTAGACAGGAGGAACAGCGCCGCCGCCGCGAGACGGAGCGCCGTTTGCGCATTGCCGAGCGGGACGAGCGCGCGGCGCGCGAGTGGGCGGCCCGCTTCCCCGAGGACGTAGCCGCCGAGAACGAGCACTTCCGCAGACGGAGGGCGGAGAAGGCTACGAGGCGGGCTGCGAAGAAGGAGGACCGCGCACAACGGAGGGCGGAGAAGGCGACGAAGCGGGCCTTCATCGAAGCGCAGCTCGCCGGGCCGACCACCATTGGCGAGGACGACCCCCGTTGGATTGACCTCTTCTCGTCGGATCCGGTGTCGGGCACGACACCGGACTCGTCAGATGTCGAGTTTTAGTTTAGTTTTATCGCACTACTTTGTACAAATATGAACTACGGAGTATCTATCAAGCTAATTTTCTCCTATTTTATGTCTATTTCTAGTCTTTATTTGATCTTCTGTTTTACTGCACTCTATTTTTCATTATATTCTGTTTTTGGCGCTGCATTATAGCGCCTCTGAAAATACGCTGTTTCAGCCCTGCATTTGGCCGCCACAGTTTGCAGCTTCCGGTGAAGCTATTGCCGGCTCCATGCGCAGCATCAGCCCACAGCGCCAAAATATAGAGCCACTGCTGGAGTTGCTGTAATATGTTTGTCAGCAGGAGCTTACCTAATTAGTGAAAAAGATGTTCAGCGTGGGATTCGATAAAAGGATCTTCATGTTTTTTTCCTAGCGATCCTAGTTCGGACTTTTGATTGTGTTGGCTAGTGCATGAAGCTTGACACCTGTATTATGTGATCCTGATATGAGGATAAGAACACCTTCAGGTTGCATTGCTAATGGTGTCTACTGCAGCAGTGGCGTACCTTCAATGGAGACTGATGCAAGAGAGTTGGTACTGGTGAACCTGCACCTGACATCATCGTGCCACCTGAAGTAGGTTGTGTATTGGGATTAGACTGATAAGCATAGCACCTTGCAAAGAACAAGATGCTGCTAGTGTTGGTTAACGTGATTTTACGACAAAAGTCATGTATGCTCAACAGGTGCCGTACCTAGTTTGGATATTGTGTTGTTACCCTTTTGTGGTTTGGTGTTTGTCCAACAGAGAAAGCTACTCTTTTCCCGTGTAAGTGTTATTATGTGAACAAAAGTTGTATGTACATATATATCGGTCAGAGAACCAAGATTGCATATTCTTGCCTGGTTATAACACATAAGTCATAATAACAATTAAAGAGAAAAGGAACATTTGCCTTTGCAATGTGATTGTGCCAAGTAGATTAGACAACCAACCACAAACATTACAGGTCAACAGCCAAACGCATGCGAAAGTCCTAAGGTAAGCTCCATAATACATGTTGAAACCAAAAGCCTAGAAACCATAAGAAAGGTAGCTCCACATCACAGTTCCACGACAGCAGCATACTGATCATAAAACATATATCAAGTCAGGACAGCTGCACCACTGGGTAAGCATCCATGGGGTCTGGCTCAAGAGCGAAGACTGTGTGAATGCTGCAAAATGTGGCTCTTGCCTCACCCCACCCATACATCTTATCATGGAACCTTACCAAATCAGCATGAATCATCTTGACATAAACATAGCTCCTCTCTCCATGCTGATGGGATTGAACAATGCGCCAGTTGCAGTGCTTCAGCTTGTCAAACAGTATGCAGGAGATAACGAAGCATGCTGGCTGGTCTTTTGTAGTGACAATGGCTTGGAGTAGCTGGTCCTGTGAACCACCCAACTGGATCTTTAGAGCTTGAAGGACAGTCCGTGCCATATAAGCTACCGTTGCTGACTTCAGCTCGGGTTCAGGTGAATGACAGCTGACATCTTGTCCTCGAGATGCAGATCCTTCTTGATCAGATTCAGCGGAATCATCACCACTACTTACAGGTGCATCAGGTTCTACAGAAGGCACATCAGGTACATGCTCCAGTTCATAGGAGTTGGGTGGGACAGCACTGTTTGCTGAAATCTCTACAATACCAGCTCCAGGTAGACCACCAGTATCTACAGAGGGTAAACCACCAATATCCACTTCAGAGGATTCTCGTGGCACGACACCTTTCGCTAGAGGCTCTACCCTACCAGCTCCAGGTCCACCACCAGTCAGTACTGTGGGCATAGTCATGACGGGTTCTACCAATACAAAACCTCCTTCGGGTGGCGTGGCAACTTCGGGTGCAGGATCATCAGTAGCAACTCCAGCATCAGCACCAGTTACATCGGTCTTGACAATAGGTAAACCGTCTTGCTCTAGTTCAGAGAATTCCCGTGGCACGACACCGTTCACTAGAGGCTCTACACTAGCAGCTCCAGCTGCACCACCAGTTTCTTCAGCAGGGGGTAAACCCAATCCACAACCTTCTTCATGTGGCACGATGATGCCACGTATAGGCTCATCAGTACCAGGTCCAGCTGCATCAGTCTCCATAGACAGTAAACAAGGTGGCGTCGGAGGTTTAAAAGACTGGCATGCCATTTCACCTTTGTCATCAGACAATATAGAGTTTTCTTCAACTCTATGTTTCTGCAATAATAAGCACATGAACAGAAATTAGACCAGAGCATCTAGCCATCTAACGGGGGCAGCAGCAAAACAAGCGTCGGTCCATATGTTTACCTTGTCATCTGGGATATCAGAACACACAGATTTAGAAGTCATTTCACATAGCATCCGCTTTTTCGTTCCTTCCCCTACGTCCATCTGGAATAAGTAATACTATTGATCACATAAAACTAATTAATCAAATAAATGCATATGTTGAGAAGTTTGCACGGCAAATTGTGGATTCTGCTTTCATCACCTACGAATCATCGTTCTATATATTTACCTTGTCATCTAGGATATCAGAAGTCACAGAATGAGAAGTCATTTCACTAAGTATCGGTTTTTTCGCTCTTTCCCCTCCATCCATCTGCAATAAGAAGTAATATTGATCACATAAAGCCAATTCAACGAATATATGCATATGTTGAGAAGTTTGCACAACAAATTGTGGATTCTACTTCCAATCACCAAGTAATCTCGTGAGAAATGCATGATCAAGATATGTTTCTCCCTCTTGATCGACATCTGCATCTCCATTAAGACTAATCATCGTGCGATGGTGCTCTTCAGAAGAGCGCATACAATTCCAATCACCAGACAAGCAAAAAATTGTTGATTCTAGTAATGATTAATCAGCAGTGGCCATGGAACGACCACAGATCGACCAAGCAAAAAAAAATCATCAGCCTACTGACCACCAAGCAAAGGAAACAAACTAGGCCCATACATGGCCTCACAAATCATCATCAAACGTCTCAAAATCGTCCGCTAAGGGGTATTTTTCGTCGCCTATGGGCCTAACCCGACGATATGGGTTCTGTTGTGGAAACTGCGTCAGGCAAAGTCCAACGACGTTTTTTTCGGTCCGTCGCGCTTGGGCGCCCTTCCGCCACGGAAAATCGGACCGTTGCGCAAGTGTTTCCGGGAGCCCGTTGACTGCTGACGTCATGCAAACTGACACGTGGCAGACGCCGTTAACTGGCAGTTAACGGCGTTAACCGGCTGAAACCCCGTGGTAGATGGTAGGCCCACACGAGGCCTGCCACGTCTTAAGCGGGCCGGGCCAGATGACATAGTTTGACCGGTCAACTATATAGCTGGGCTGGTCCATTAGTTACGTGGGCCGGGCCTAACCTCTAATGTTGACTGGTCAAAACTTAAATGGGCCGGCCCATTTAACATGTGGGGTCCACCTTACAGCAACTGGGCCGGGCCAAAAACATAGGTGGGTCCCACTTTCCTGTTAAAAGGCCGGCCCATTTAGTGTGTAGGGTCCACCGTATAGCAAGTGGGCCGGCCCAACAAGCTAGTGGGCCGGCCAAAAACACAGTGGGTCCCACTTTCCGCTTAAAGGGTCGGCCCATTTAGTATGTGGGGTCCACCATATAGCAAGTGGGCCGCCCAACAAGATAGTGGGCCGGCCAAAAACACAGGGGTCCCACCTTCGTTAAAGGGCCGCCCATTTAGTATGTGGGGTCCACCATATAGCAAGTGGGCTGGCCCACCAAGCTAGTGGGCCGGGCCAAAACACAGGTGGGTCCCACATTTCTGTTAATGGGCCGGCCCATTTGGTTTGTGGGGTCCACCATATAGAAAGTGGGCCGGCCCAACAAGATAGTGGGCGGGCCAAAAACACAGTGGGTCCCACCTTCCTATTAAAGGGCCGGCCCGTTTACCATGTGGGACCACCATATAGCAAATGGGCTGGCCCAACAACATAGTGGGCCGGCCCAAAAACACAGGTGGGCCCCACTTTCCTGTTGAAGGGCCGGCCCAATTAGTATGTGGGGTCCACCATGTAGCAGGGCCGGCCAAAATACAGTGGGTCCCACTTTCCTCCTAAAGGGCCGGCCCATTTAGTATGTGGGGTCCACCACAAAAGCAAATGGGCTGGCCCAACTATTTAGTGGGCCGGCCCAGTAGTATGTGGGGTCCACCTTTTTGCAAGTGGGCCAGCCCAATTAGAGTGTGGGGTCCACGGTAAATCAAATGGGCTGGCCCAAGAAGTAAGTGGGCCAGCCCGTTTAGTTGCTGTTTATATGCCGGCATAATATGCGCTTTAGGATTTTGCGGGCAGGCACATATGTGATTTTGCTTAATTGGGCCGTTTAAGGGATGGGAATTCGTGATTTAGATACTGAGAATATTTACGCAGCATTGATTTCTGTCGAATAGCCTCACTTACCACAAGCACCAAAGAAAAAATGCGCGAAAGAACTATAAAAACTAACTAAATATTACATCAGCTGCAAGGCATTGAAAAAATATTACAGAACCCAGAGAAATTGAATGGTAATTAAACCTAGCAATACAATGAAGCGATCCGGCAATCTTTTAAGTTGTCCATGCAGCACCTATATCTGAAACAAAGACATTACAAGTTAAGACAGCAACAATGGAAAGGCAAAGACACTACAATATTGTTTGCCAAAGAATTTGGAACTCATCATTTCGTCGTTATAACAAGATCATTGTAATGCGCACAATAAGCAAACAAAGAGTGCATGCCGCATACCAACAGCCAATATAACAGAGCATGTTAGAATGAAACAGCAGACTTACTACTGTCGAGTCCCATGCAAACCAACATGTTCAGGGAGTACAAAATTGGCATGAACAACATAGTAGCAGGCTATAAATTTTGTAACGACGACTGAGCAAGATACAGAATATAGTGGGATCACCTGTGAACTTGTATAAGAGGGAATGCAAACCAATATGTTCAGCATTCCATATGTGAGCGTCATGCCAAGTCAGAGAAACAAGTCGATAATGCAGCTTTTGAAGAACAAGATGGCACACAAAATTATTATCTAGTAATATGACAAGTTTATTTGTACTACAGGCTTAGATAGCAGAGTGATAGCATGCCAAACTAAGTCCTTACTTTGTTAGCTTACAATGAACTAGATACAAAACAATGGCATCACCTGTAGTACAGGGAATGCAAGCCAACATGTTCATGGAGTAAAAAATTGGCACAAACAACATAGTAGCAGGCCATAATTTTTGAAACAACATCTGAGCAAGATAAAGTTATGATGGCTAGATCTACAGAGCAGGGAATGTAAACCAAATATAGAAGTTACGATGCCAAAAGCTATAGAGCAGGGAATGCGAACCAACATGTGCAATTACTTAAAATTGGCCATGAACTAAATAATAGCAGGATGTTACTATAATAGCTAGGAATAATACAGATAGGAGTTATAATGGCATCACTGATAAACTTGTAGATAAGGGAAAAAAATCAATTTGTTTCGGGATATAAAGTTGTAATGAGCAACACATAGAGGATAGTTAATGCTACGGCTTAGGATGGACCAGAAACGGAATATAGTGGGATCTGAACTTGTAGAAAAGGGAATGCACACCAATATGTTCACAATTCTATATGTGAGCGCCATGCCAATTAAGAGAAACAAGTTAATATTGCAGCTTTTGAAGAATCAGATGGCAGACAAAATTATGATGGAAGTTGCTGCTGTGACGAGTTCAAATAAATTTGTACTGCAGGATGGCAGAGCGATAGCATGCAGGAACTAATAGCAGGCAGTTAATTTGTACTGCAGGATGGCAGAGCGATAGCATGCAGGAACTAATAGCAGGCAGTTAGCTTACGACGAAGTAGATAGAAATAACAATGGCATCACCGTAGTACAGGGAATGCAAACCAACATGTTCAGGGAGAACAAGATTGGCATGAACAACGAATGAGCAAGATAGAAGTTATGATGGCTACATCTACAGAGCAGGGAATGCAAACCAAAATGTTCAATCGCTTGAAGTTAGCAATGAACTAGAAAATGGCAAGGTGTTACGGTCATAACTAGGAATGAACTAAAAGAGCTTCAGACAAACAAGCATCTGAACCCAGAACATGGCGCTAAAACAAGGGACTTACATTAGGAGAAGCACTCTGTGGGAATCACAGCAGATCTTCCTGGGGTTGATAGATCCGGTGATGAAGTACACTACATGTGCTCCTTGGGGTTGGAGAGACGGCCATTAAACTTCATGGTTACTCATCTAATCTGCAAAGACGTAACGGCGCGTCGTTAGCACAAACAGGTTCCCCCAAGATTAAACAAGAACTTGCAGGCAAGCAATAGAAAAGCGACAGTAGAAGAGTTTAGATCATGGACGGCGCCGGTGAAGCAGATTCGGTTCATGCACATCGGTGTCGGTGAGCAAGATCCGATGCGGTGGACGATGCCGCAGCTGAAGCGACTGCGGTAGGCTGCTGGATGAGCATATGGTTTCGAGGTTCGGCGGGGATGATCCGGTCCGGTTGATGACGGCGTCGATGAAGCGGCTCCGGCAGGCAGCCGGATGACGAGGATCGCGAGGGCTCGGGTAGGCCAGGGAAGTCCGGCGGGGATGTTCCGGTGCGGTGGTCGTGGAGGTGGTAGAGAGAGGGACTTGGGAAGTTCCGGTGGGTGGTCTGAGGGAAATGAATTTTTTTGGGAGGGTTTCCGGGCTAGGGAGGTGGTGATCCAAAAAATGACGGGCAGACCCCCCCACCAACCGACTTTCTGTCATCTCCACAAGGGTAGAATGGGAATTTGAAAGCGTGTGAATTTTTTGTATTTTGTGGGCGGGAAGTTTTGCCGCTATGAGATTTTGAATTTGGCTAAGGTCCAAGTATAATGATAAAAAATTGTGAGACCGTACTAGTACCTCTGTTCAAGGCCGAGTGCAAAATCAAATCATCATCACCTTGAATATCGGTTACTATCATCGTGTTCTATCTTCTTATCCCATTCAAAAACACGCCTGAAATATTTCTAGATTGGCGGGAGATTTTGCCGCCCGACTGAGATTTGATTTTGAATATGGCTATGGTCAAGTAATATAATATAATACTAATATAAAGACGGTACACCTGGTTAAGTACTAATTGCTCTGCTTCGGCAGTTAAGGCCAGCAGCCACATCAAGCCATCATCATTACAAACAAAATCAGTCAAATCTAGAAGCTAGTATAGGATAAATTCACAGCAGCATAATAAATCCAGAAAACTAAGTATAATACTACATAAACTGCATACAAGAGCCAAAAGCAGCCAATAACAATGTTAATGTTCACGACAAACTAATCTGAAAATAATACAAGACACAATGTATGGCCAACATGAAGATTAGGATACCCCAGGATGAACGAATATGTTCTTCATTCAGCATATATTTCTTCGTCACTCCATTGAAGGAAATTTTCATTGAACTCCTTCCGTCTGCAGTGTGCAGCCAATACATCCTCCAAACGGTATGGCCTTTGTTCATTTCTCATACCGTAGTTTCCTAATCTATTCACATGTATTGGCCACTCATCCCAGGCCTTTATATCATCAAAGTACTCTCTGATATAACCAAAATCTGTGTAGTAGATGCAGCCAGGTCGAAGTGTCGGGTGCACTCTGGTGTCGACGGAGATACACCGGATATAATGGACGAAGAAGGCACGACTGCCAATGTTATTGACGGCATGGAGAGAGCGGCTCTCAGTGTCCACACGGTACACCAATGGTTGACCTTCCTCCAAATGCTTGTTGTCCAACAACACAAGCAGCAGAGCACCATCCGACTCCACAAGGTAGAACTTGTTATTTCCAAGTTCTGGAAATGAAAATAGTGTATCCATTTTGACAGTGCTCGCACGCTGCTCCAACTGGACATTGTTGGTGCACACTAATTTTCCGAACTCAAAATTGTTCACAGCTATTGCATACAATTCACCATTGAACGGGGTAATGCAACGCAGACAATGGTGCTCGATCGAAAATCTTCCTTCTCCCCAATCTTCATCTATACCCTTAGTTGGAGTGCTCTCATCGACCCAAGCAATTTCCGCCGGGTAATCTTTGGAAACGAAGACCATAGTCGGGGACTTCATCACAGCGACTGACTTCAGAATAACGTTTGGCATATGCGCCTCAAACATAGTATTCAATGTCTTTGTGAGTGGGTTCAGAAGCCGTATCTTGTGCGGCTGGTTCTTCTGGGCAAGCACGATGACGCCACGGCAAAAGCCGACAAAGTAGTATCTAAAATATATTGATGAAGATAACATTCAGCACTAAGATGTTTACGATTGAAAATAAAAATAGATTAACTCTATAGATATGGAGGAATTTGAACCTTGCATGAACTTCCGTTAGATCGATGGTGACGTAGCGGGATGTGCGGAGGTGGAGGAAGGTGAAATCAGCAGCGCGTGGAAGGCCGTGGTCTAGCATGATCCATTCGTGCAGGTGCACGTCGGGCTCAGGTAAACCTGAGCGCCAATTTCTACAGACTTGCCTCATAGCAGAGTAGGTGTCAGCGTACTGCTCGTTCGCCAGTAAGCATTCGCCGATCTTGTGAAGTGGTCCATCAGCCGAGAGAGAGGCCCAGTTCACGGAGGCGACGGCCGCCGGCGCATTCTTCTTGTCCATCGCCGGCAGGGAGCGCGCGTGGGCGGTTGGTGTTTTTTCCTTCGATTTGGAGAAGTTGATGGGACGTGAGAGGCGTGGTTGCGTGCGTGAGTGAGAATGAGACTGTGTGCAGAGGGAGGGAGAGAGGGGGCTCTGGCAACGTGACGGTTGGTCTCGGCAGTTTCTCAAAAAAGCTAGACGTTTGGTCTCAACACGCGCACCGCCTAACCGCTGTGCACCGCGACACGCGTCCGTGGTACTGCACGTCTGCACCGTTACGTGTACTCAGTTAGCCTTACACTGGAAAAATATCTGCACTCAGTTTTCCCCTCGAGTACTAATACTGGCTAGTGCATTACCTCATAAAAAAAATACTGGCTAGTGCAATATACTCAGTTTTACCCTCAAGTGGCTGATCAACAGAGAGTCAACAAATGGGATTAAGCTATCTAATTGAGTAATTTCATGCGCAAAAAAAAATCATAGTGCCTCCTACTCATGGAGTCTTGTTAAGAAGAGGAGGTCTAATACGTGGAAAACAGAATAGCACACCACAGGTCCGAAATGATGGAAAGGGCTAGGCAATCCACTTATTATAGAACTCAACAAAAACCACATGGAACTATATTAAACTTATGCAGTAGCCAACGCAACCAAAAGTCAGAAGTGCAGGCTGAATCCCAAAGGCACAACACAAAAAGGAAACTTGCAACCTTATATAAAAGGGGCTATGCAACCCACTTATATACACATTAACAGCCATCCTCGTGTGTGACAAGAGAAATTCAACACTGGATTCGGAGGTAGGCACATGAAGCTTTACAAGGGCCAATGGGGCACCAACAATTTAAGGATGAATTGAACCACACCGTCAACAATTCAAACTCGAGACCTTGGCTCTAATACCATTTAAGTTCGAACGGATTGAAAAGGCTAGGCAACCAATTTCTAAAACATCCACAGGAACAACTACCAAGTTGATCCCAGCCGTAGATAAATGCATCCACCAACAAAATAGGAACAGTGCCTCAGTCTCAGTAAACATTTCACAATACCAAGGTACTCACATGTCAATGTCAGTGTTTTCATCTCCAATTATCTATGGCATTTTATTAGTCTTTTGAGAGATTATAACAAACTTGATTGGCCTCCTGCAGTAGGGCATCACATGCTTCTGATCTCGATCTCAACATGTCAACTTGGTTTCTTAACACATCTGCTGCAGCTCGTTCTATTTGGATTTGTTCCTCCAGAACTTGTGCAGAGAAAGACTTGGACTTGGACTTGGACTTGGACTGCAAAAACCCAGCATTTCGCAGGAAAGTGTTTTTGGTGATATCTTTATTTTTAAGTACCATGGTAAATGTCTCCATACATTCTTCTAGAGTTTTTTCCATACCATCTTTCCCGGGTTTTGCCATCTCCAATTTCATATTTGCCTGAAAAGTTTTGAGTCGTGTAAAAATAAAAGTTATTACAGAGAAACATGCAGACGGTAGATGATACGTCCAATTTGCATCACTATTTTGTATCATAATTTGCTGTTATTCATTGATATATTTCATATTGGGACACAATACTTATGTTATTTCATCTATTTTGCATGTTTCATCATCATTGGAGGATTAAGCACCGGAGCCAGGATTCTGCTGGAAAAAGCACCGTCAGAACGCAATATTTCGGAAGATCAACTGTGGAAGGGAATTTCACGAAAATTCCTATTTTTCCAGATGACGGAGGGAGCCAGAAGGGGAAGAAGAGAGGGGCCACTGTGGGCCCAGACCATAGGGCGGCGCGGCCCAGGCCTGGCCGCGCCACCCTATGCTCTGGGGGGCCCACGACCCTTTTCGCCTCCTTTTCTTCGCGTACTCCTTCGTCCCGAAAACCTAAGCCACAGAGGGATCCTCACGAAGGGTTACAGCCGCCTCTGCGGGGCGGAGAACACCAGAGAGAAAAGAGCTCTCCGGCGGGCAGGAATCCGCCGGGGAAATTCCCTCCCGGAGGGGGAAATCGACGCCATCGCCATCGTCATCGAGCGGGACATCATCTCCATCATCATCATCATCATCTCCACCATCTACACCGCCATCACCACCGCTGCACCTCGTCATCGCTGTAGCAATTCGGGTTAAATCTTGATTGTTTGATAGGGGAAACTCTCCCGGTGTTATTCTATACTTGTTGTAGATGCTATTGAGTGAAACCATTGAACCAAGGTTTATGTTCAGATTGTTATTCATCATCATATCACCTCTGATTGTATTCCATATGATGTCTCGTGAGTAGTTCGTTTAGTTCTTGAGGACATGGGTGAAGTCTAAATGCTAGTAGTGAATTATGGTTGAGTAATATTCAATGTTATGATATTTAAGTTGTGGTGTCATTCTTCTAGTGGTGTCGTGTGAACGTCGACTACACGATACTTCACCATTTATGGGCCTAGGGGAGTGCATCTTGTATTCGGTTGCTAATTGCGGGGTTGCCGGAGTGACAGAAACCTAAGCCCCCGTTAGTATATCGATGCAGGAGGGATTGCAGGATCTCAGAGTTTAAGGCTGTGGTTAGATTTATCTTAATTACTTTCTTGTAGTTGCGGATGCTTGCAAGGGGTATAATCACAAGTATGTATTAGTCCTAGGAAGGGCGGTGCATTAGCATAGGTTCACCCACACAACACTTATCAAAACAATGAAGATTAATCAGCTGTATGTAGCGAAAGCACTAGACTAAAATCCCCGTGTGTCCTCAGGAACGTTTGGTCATTATAAGTAATCAAACCGGCTTGTCCTTTGTGCTAAAAAGGATTGGGCCACTCGCTGCAATTATTTCTCTCGCATTTTATTTACTTGTACTTTATTTATCTGCAATATCAAAACCCCCTGAATACTTGTCTGTGAGCATTTACAGTGAAACCTTCATCGAAACTGCTTGTCAACACCTTCTGCTCCTCGTTGGGTTCGACACTCTTATTTATCGAAAGTACTACGATACACCCCCTATACTTGTGGGTCATCAAGACTATTTTCTGGCGCCGTTGCCGGGGAGTGAAGCGCTATTGGTAAGTGGAATTGGTAAGGAAATTTACTGTTTGTGCTGATTTTATTTCTGCCTGCTGCTATAAATCATTATGGAGAGATCTTCTCTTCAATTTCTATTTGGGAAATCTACTACTACTGCAACGGTAGTGGATGAAGCGCCAGGTGAGGAAGTAGTACCATATAAAATACCTATGAAAATTATTGAACGTGTTATGGATAACCGCTATGAAGGGGATGGAACTGTCCATCCTGGTGATCATTTACTGTTTTTGCATGAATTATGCGGTTTATTCAAATGTGCAGGTATTTCTATGAATGAAGTTAGGAAGAAACTATTCACTATATCGCTGTCTGGTAAAGCGGCGCACTGGTATAAATTGCTGAAGAATGGTGATTCTATTGATTGGGAGGACATTGTGCCTTTATTCTATTCCAAATTTTATCCTCCAAGTGAAATTCACAAAGATCGGAACCGCATATATAATTTTTGGCCTCATGATGGAGAGAGTATCGCCCAAGCTTGGGGGAGATTGAAGTCTTTAATGCTCAAATGCCCCATTCATGAGCTTCCTGGTAATGTTATTATTGATAATTTCTATGCAAGACTTTCTTTTCAAGACAAGACCTTGCTGGATACTTCTTGTTCTGGATCATTTACACGCAACAAAGAAGAGTTTAAAAGGGACCTTCTTGATCGGATCCAAGAAAATACTGAAGGATGGGAGAATGATAAAGATAGAGAATCAGGTATAATTTATGATTATAAATGCATTGAAGCTTTTATGGATACTGATAAATTTCGTAATATGAGTGCTACATATGGTCTTGATTCCCAAGTTGTTGCAAATCTTTATAGAGCTTTTGCCTCTCATTATGAACTGCCTAAGAAGAATTTTGATAAGTATCATGAACCGTATAAAGATAAAATTGATTCATCTGTAAACAAATGTGTAGTGGTTGAAACTGTTGATAATGTTATTCCTGAAGCTTATATTGAAAAAACTCCTTTCCCTGCTAAAATGAAGGAGTACTCTGTCATATCTAGTGCGGTTAATAAAAGTGAAAAGAAACCTAAAGAACCTGAAGAACAAATTAAAATTGAACCTGCTGTTGCTATAGTTAAAGATCTTGTGACTGAAAATGTGGAGGATGGTCATATTATTTTCTGTGAAGATGCTTCTAATATTGTTTCACATCCTAATAAATCCAAACAAGTTAGTGTTCCTATGCTATCTGTTAGAATTGGTGATCATTGCTATTATGGTTTATGTGATATTGGTGCAAGTGTTAGTGCTATTCCTTATGAACTTTACACGGAGATTATGCACGAAATTGGTTCTTGTGAACTTGAAGATATTGATGTGGTTATTCATCTGGCTAATAGAGAAACTATTTCTCCGATTGGTATTGTTCGAGATGTGGAAGTTCTATGTGGTAAGATTAAATATCCTGCTGACTTTTTGGTACTTGGTTCTGCTGCTAGTGATCATTGTCCTATCATTTTTGGTAGACCTTTTCTAAATACTTGTGGAGCTATTATAGATTGTAAGAAAGAGAAAATTTTGACTAGATTTGCTGGTGAACCTTATGAATTTAACTTTTCTAAATTTACCAAAACTCCTTATAAAACTGACTTGCCTAGTAATGATTTTAAAATGGAGCAGTGTGCATCTATTGTTCTTGTTCCTAATAACCCTTTGCAGCAACATTTGGAGAATAGTGAAAGTGAAGCTTTTAGGAAAGAAAGAGATGAGCTTGAGGAAATTTTTCGTCGCCAACCTATTCTCAAGCATGATTTACCGGTGGAAGATTTGGGTACAACACCGCCACCAAAGGAAGATCCTGTTTTTGATTTAAAGCCTTTACCTGATAATCTTAAATATGCTCATATTGATGATAAGAAAATATATCCTGTTATTATTAGTTCTAAACTTACAGAGTTTGAAGAAGAAAGATTATTGCAAATATTGAAGAAACACCGAGGAGCTATTGGCTATACTCTTGATGATTTGAAAGGGATTTCTCCTTCTATTTGCCAACATGCTATTAATATGGAAGAAGATGCAAAGCCTGTTGTTGAACATCAACGTCGTCTAATTCCGAAGATGAAGGAAGTGGTAAGAAACGAGGTATTAAAACTCCTTGAAGCTGGTATTATATATCCTATTGCTGATAGTAGATGGGTTAGTCCTGTTCATTGTGTTCCTAAGAAAGGAGGAATGACTGTTGTGCCTAATGATAATGATGAGCTTATTCCTCAAAGAATAGTTGTAGGTTATAGAATGTGCATTGATTTTCGAAAAGTTAATAAAGTTACTAAGAAAGATCATTACCCTTTACCCTTTATTGATCAAATGTTAGAGAGGTTGTCTAAAAATACTCATTTTTGCTTTCTTGATGGTTATTCTGGGTTTTCACAAATTGCTGTTAAAGCTAAAGATCAAGAGAAAACCACTTTTACTTGTCCTTATGGAACTTATGCTTATAGGCGTATGCCTTTTGGTTTATGTAATGCTCCTGCTACTTTTCAAAGATGCATGTCTGCTATTTTTCATGGTTTTTGCGAAAGTATTGTAGAGGTGTTCATGGATGATTTTTCTGTCTATGGGAATTCTTTTGATAATTGCCTGCGAAACCTCGATAAAGTTTTGCAGAGATGTGAAGAAACTAACCTTGTTCTTAATTGGGAGAAATGCCACTTTATGGTTAATGAAGGAATTGTATTGGGACATAAAATTTCCGAGAGAGGTATTGAAGTTGATAGAGCTAAAGTTGAAGCAATCGAGAAGATGCCCTATCCGAGGGATGTTAAAGGTATTCGTAGTGTTCTTGGTCATGCTGGGTTTTATAGGAGATTTATTAAAGATTTCTCTAAAATTTCAAAGCCTCTTACTAATCTTCTTCAAAAAGATGTACCTTTTGTTTTTGATGATGATTGTAAGGAAGCTTTTGAAACTCTAAAGAAAGCCTTAACAACTGCTCCTGTAGTTGAACCTCCTGATTGGAATTTGCCTTTTGAAATTATGTGTGATGCTAGTGATTTTGCTGTAGGCGCTGTTCTTGGACAGCGGGTAGATAAGAAATTAAATGTTATTCATTATGCTAGTAAGACTCTTGATGCTGCTCAAAGAAATTATGCTACAACTGAAAAGGAATTGTTAGCTGTAGTCTTTGCTTGTGATAAGTTTAGACCCTATATTGTTGATTCGAAAGTTACAATTCATACTGATCATGCTGCAATTAGATACCTTATGACAAAGAAAGATGCTAAGCCAAGGCTTATTAGATGGGTACTTCTGTTGCAAGAATTTGATTTACACATTATAGATAGGAAAGGTGCTGATAATCCTGTTGCTGATAATTTGTCTAGATTGGAAAATATTGCTTATGATCCTGTTCCTGTTAATGATAGTTTTCCAAATGAACAATTGGCTGTAATAAAGGTGAGCTCGCGAGAGAGCCCTTGGTATGCAGATTATGCTAACTTTATTGTTTCGAAGTATTTGCCTCCAACCTTTTCAGCTCAGCAAAGGAGGAAATTCTTTTATGACTTGAGGCATTATTTTTGGGATGACCCACATTTATATAAAGAAGGAGTAGATGGTATTATGCGAAGATGTGTTCCTGAATATGAACAACAGGAGATATTGAATAAATGTCATGGAAGTGTTTATGGAGGACATCACGCTGGAGATAGAACCGCGCAGAAGGTTCTACAATCAGGTTTTTATTGGCCAACACTCTTCAAAGATGCAAGGAAATTTATTTTATCTTGTGATGAATGTCAAAGAGTTGGTAATATCTCTAGACGCAATGAGATGCCTATGAATTATACTCTTGTTATTGAACCATTCGATTGTTGGGGATTCGACTTCATGGGACCTTTCCCTTCTTCAGACGGTAACACTCATATACTTGTCGCTGTTGATTATGTTACTAAATGGGTAGAAGCTATACCTACAAAAAGTGCTGATGGTGAGACCTCTATAAAAATGCTTGTAGATATTATATTTCCTAGATTTGGAGTACCTAGATATATTATGACTGATGGAGGTTCTCATTTCATTCATGGAGGTTTTAGAAAAACTCTTGCTAAGTATGGTATTAATCATAGAATTGCTTCTGCTTATCACCCTCAAACTAGCGGTCAAGTAGAATTATCAAATAGAGAGATTAAAGCTATCTTAGGAAAGACTGTTAATAAATCTAGAAAGAATTGGCCTAGCAAATTGAAAGAAGCGTTATGGGCTTATAGAACTGCTTATAAAAATCCTATGGGAATGTCACCTTATAAAATGGTTTATGGAAAAGCTTGTCATTTACCTCTAGAACTAGAGCACAAAGCTTATTGGGCTGTTAGAGAACTAAATAAAGATCCTAAATTAGCCGGTAATAAGAGGTTGTTGCAATTAAGTTCTCTAGATGAATGGAGAAGTGAAGCTTATGAAAATGCTAAACTCTTTAAAGAAAAAGTTAAGAAATGGCATGATAGAAGGATCATCAAAAGAGAATTTAATGTTGGAGATCAAGTTCTATTGTATCGGTCTCGTCTCAGATTCTTTGCAGGGAAATTACTCTCGAAGTGGGAAGGACCATATGTTGTTGAGGAGGTGTATCGTTCAGGAGCAATTAAAATTAGCTCTCTCCAAGGCAATGCCACACAAGTGGTGAATGGACAAAGACTCAAGCATTATATCTCGGGCGATTCTTATAATGTTGATGTTGATATTATTCAAGTGGAAACACCGGAGGCTTTCATCAAAGGACAAATTGACAGTCCGCCAGAACTGGACTTTGAATAGGTAACAGTACAGGTAATAAAAAGTCCGCGTTTACCTTTCCGAACATTATTTCTGCTGTTTTTAGAAAATATGAAAAATTACGGAATCGAAACGGAGTGGAAAAGACGCGCGAGGGCCCGTCACCACAGGCCGGCGCGGGCCCCACCCTGGCCGCGCCGACCTATGGTGACGGCACCTCGGCGTCCCGTTTCCACTCGTTTTCGGCCTGGAACCTTCCTTTTGTCGTAAAAATATTTGCTATATAATCCCCCGGACCCCTGGAGGTCCGTAATATCGTTTTCTCGTCGTGTTTTGTTTCGAGCTGTTTTCTGCCAGGATCTGCTTCGGATCTAGATCCATCATGTCTTCGTCGGGAACTCAGAAGGACAGCTTCTTTGAGGACGTCGTCAACCCGTACATGAACGAGCTGAAGATGCACCCCAAAGAGTTGCAGCTCGTGGATGGAGAGTTGCAGATCAAAGATGTCCAGGGTCCTAAGGGAGAAGGGAGCTTGGAAGACAGGATGGAGAAGCTGGAACAAGAGGTTTTCAACTACAAGAAGATGGCTGAGCGTGAAGTGGATATCTTTCACAAGATTGTGTCTGAACTCATTGATGGACACAAGAAGGAGACTGCAAAGCTGTGGGACGATATCTTCTCACTTCACGACACCACCAACAAACTCCAAGCTCAACTCTATGATGTCCATAATCAGAACTGTGAGTATGAAAACAGGTTTAAGCGCATAAGTCATGCTGCTAGTTTCAGGTTTCCGGAAACCAAGATGTCTTTTGTTGATGGAGGGCCTCTTCCATGGAAGTCTGATGACGACAAAGATTCACCATCATCGCCGAAGGAGTAATTCATCATCGGTATTGGCATCCCCTTGGTTTGTTCCAAGCTTGGGGGAGTGCCGCGGTATCACATCACCACCACCTTTATCTTTTACTATCAAGTAGTGTCATATCATGAGTAGGGAAGTTATCATATAGAATAGTATGCAATGTGGAAGTATCTCTCTTAGTTAGTTATCTATGTATCCGTTGGTGTGAGTTATCGTTATGGAATATTAATGAGAAGTCTTATCATTTACTTTTTGCACACCTTATTTTAGTTTGCAATCTCCATTATATGATTACTCTTGACATGAGTATTGATATCACTTTGGGAGCATCAAGTAAATCTATTTGGTTTTGGCAAACTTAGCATTGGTCAATAGCAACAACATCTTGATGTTTAATAAAGAGAGAAATACACTTAGATACATTACTCTATTATCTCTATGCTTAGTATTCTAAAGTTAAAATTGCTTGTGCTTATGAGAAAGATGCATGATTGTTTCTATCATATGTATATTTGTTTGTTTCCCTCAACCTTTATGCTTGCTATCAAACCTTGCTAGCCAAAGACCTGTATCGAGAGGGAATGCTTCTCATACATCCATAACCTTAGACCAAACCTATGCCATTTGTGTCCACCATACCTACCTACTACATGGTATTTTCTGCCATTCCAAGTAAATACTTCATGTGCTACCTTTAAATTATTCAAACTACTACTCCTTATTTGTGTCAATGTTTTATAGCTCATGAGGAAGTATGTGGTGTTTTATCTTTCAATCTTGTTGGGCGGACTTTCACTAATGGACTAGCGGCACATCCGCTTATCCAATAATTTTGCAATAAGAGCTGGCAACGGGGTTCCCAGCCCCAATTAATAACTTTCATTAATAATTCTCTTCACATGTTTTGCTCTGACTTATCAGTAAGCAACTTAATTTTGCAATAGACACTCCTCCATGGTATGTGAATGTTGGAAGGCACCCGAGGATTCGGTTAGCCATGGATTGAGAAAGCCAAGGTTGGGGGGAGTGTCACCCATAATAAAACTAAAATACATGTGTAAACAAAAGAGAAGGGGGATGATCTACCTTGCTGGTAGAGATACCGTCCCTCATGGGAGCCGCTCTTTGAAGGTTCGTTTGGCAAGGGGGTTAGAGTACCCGCTACCATTCGTTGACAACAACAAACACCGCTCAAAATCTTACTTTTATGCTCTTTATATGATTTCAAAACTTGAAAAGCTCTAGCACATGATTTAATCCCTGCTTCCCTCTGCGAAGGGCCTGTCTTTTACTTTTATGTTGAGTCAGTAAACCTATTTCCCTCTATCTCAAGCAAGCAATTGAGTTGTTGTGAACCAATCATTTATGCTATGATTCAGTTGATCATGTCTTTTATACTTTCTTGTTTAGTACCAATTTTATCTGAATGAATATGACTTTGAAGTTATCAATGATTATGAAGAGATTGTTATGCTTAAATATGAAGGCTCAGCTATAAATTCTAATATGAAAGCTTTGCTTAGAAGTACAATCCGTTAGCAGTTCTCTGACCAAGAACAAAGTTTGCCATCACCAATTATGATTTCTTATGCACCTTTACATGTGATCTCTCTTTACTTATTTCGAGATGAGTTATATGAGGAAGTTGTTTACTAGAATGTCTTGTGTGAATGAATATGATGCTTCTTGTCCGTATTTTATTTATCGACTCTTCACTCCATAAACATGTGGTCTTGTTTATCGAGCTCAGTTTCGCTTGGGGACAAGCGAGGTCTAAGCTTGGGGGAGTTGATACGTCCAATTTGCATCACTATTTTGTATCATAATTTGCTGTTATTCATTGATATATTTCATATTGGGACACAATACTTATGTTATTTCATCTATTTTGCATGTTTCATCATCATTGGAGGATTAAGCACCGGAGCCAGGATTCTGCTGGAAAAAGCACCGTCAGAACGCAATATTTCGGAAGATCAACTGTGGAAGGGAATTTCACGAAAATTCCTATTTTTCCAGATGACGGAGGGAGCCAGAAGGGGAAGAAGAGAGGGGCCACTGTGGGCCCAGACCATAGGGCGGCGCGGCCTGGCCGCGCCACCCTATGCTCTGGGGGGCCCACGACCCTTTTCGCCTCCTTTTCTTCGCGTACTCCTTCGTCCCGAAAACCTAAGCCACAGAGGGATCCTCACGAAGGGTTACAGCCGCCTCTGCGGGGCGGAGAACACCAGAGAGAAAAGAGCTCTCCGGCGGGCAGGAATCCGCCGGGGAAATTCCCTCCCGGAGGGGGAAATCGACGCCATCGCCATCGTCATCGAGCGGGACATCATCTCCATCATCATCATCATCATCATCTCCACCATCTACACCGCCATCACCACCGCTGCACCTCGTCATCGCTGTAGCAATTCGGGTTAAATCTTGATTGTTTGATAGGGGAAACTCTCCCGGTGTTATTCTATACTTGTTGTAGATGCTATTGAGTGAAACCATTGAACCAAGGTTTATGTTCAGATTGTTATTCATCATCATATCACCTCTGATTGTATTCCATATGATGTCTCGTGAGTAGTTCGTTTAGTTCTTGAGGACATGGGTGAAGTCTAAATGCTAGTAGTGAATTATGGTTGAGTAATATTCAATGTTATGATATTTAAGTTGTGGTGTCATTCTTCTAGTGGTGTCGTGTGAACGTCGACTACACGATACTTCACCATTTATGGGCCTAGGGGAGTGCATCTTGTATTCGGTTGCTAATTGCGGGGTTGCCGGAGTGACAGAAACCTAAGCCCCCGTTAGTATATCGATGCAGGAGGGATTGCAGGATCTCAGAGTTTAAGGCTGTGGTTAGATTTATCTTAATTACTTTCTTGTAGTTGCGGATGCTTGCAAGGGGTATAATCACAAGTATGTATTAGTCCTAGGAAGGGCGGTGCATTAGCATAGGTTCACCCACACAACACTTATCAAAACAATGAAGATTAATCAGCTGTATGTAGCGAAAGCACTAGACTAAAATCCCCGTGTGTCCTCAGGAACGTTTGGTCATTATAAGTAATCAAACCGGCTTGTCCTTTGTGCTAAAAAGGATTGGGCCACTCGCTGCAATTATTTCTCTCGCATTTTATTTACTTGTACTTTATTTATCTGCAATATCAAAACCCCCTGAATACTTGTCTGTGAGCATTTACAGTGAAACCTTCATCGAAACTGCTTGTCAACACCTTCTGCTCCTCGTTGGGTTCGACACTCTTATTTATCGAAAGTACTACGATACACCCCCTATACTTGTGGGTCATCAGTAGATTTAATGTGTATGAACTACTTCTAATCCTACAAGTTGGTATGCCTGATTACACATCAAATGCATTTTCACAAAAACGCCTACAAGATCATATTGACATATTGCTCCTACAAATTGGCAAGTGTGTAGTTAAAAAATTTAAATCATAAAGAAGACTTACAATAACACTTTCTGCAAGTTCTCCTATCACATTATGTTTGTTCTTCTGGCATGCCTCGAACTGCTCTGCCAGAGTCATCTCTTTGTCTGGTTGCATGTTGTTTGCATGATCTACTTTCTGCATTTTTGTACAATCATATGGAGATCAAATAACGTGGTTGAAATGGAGGATGGAAATATAACATGCACACGGAGTTCTACACAATTTACGAGTAACATATGTAGCAGTACAGACCAGCGGGGCATTACTTTTTGCCAGAGATGCCCAACCAAGTGACGAGATCCTGTACGGCTTGGTAAACGTTGTTTCAAGCGGTTAGCCTGGTTCCTTTTAGACAACGTCTGCAAAAGGAGACTAGTGAGACACTGGCGCAAAATAAGTATTCGGAATTTAATCTGGTTTCACGGTCCTCATAAGCCATACCACATTCTTTGGATCAGACCAATGCTTGACAAGATCTCCCCACTGCTCGTCAGTCATACAGGGTGCAGGAGACTTTGTTCGAACATTGGCAGTAATCTGGCCAGTGAAGTATGTCGCCTTAAGCTTATAGCGGTGCTGGCGCAACAATTCTTTGAATATGGAAGCGATGACAAACTTTACATCCTCATTATCCTCATCGAATTCAAACCTTAACTGCTCACAACGGTGGAATGATTGGTGAGTTATATAGCATAGAAACAACAGTAAGCTACAAGAAATGGGACAGATCAATGTGGAATAATTTATCATTACCAGGAGAAGCATGACTTACGTGTAAATTATGCACTAAACTCTCGAACTGTGAAGGGGTGTCAACGTGCTGCTTCCACAATGGGAAGGTAGGAAGTTCATTCCTGATAAAATGGCCAACCTGTGATACAAGATATGAAGATTCATGCGGATGAAGTGGCCTTCTGCCACCTACAATAGATGTGATGCGAAATCTTGAACCCATTCCGGAAATCTTAGCTGCAAGTTTTTTTCCTACCGTTGGCCCCCTCGTTTTTATTGATCGTGGCGAACCTACCAAGTTAAGCATTACATCAAGCTATCATGGTATATAGATACATAAGGGAGCATTAAACTACAAGTCTTGAAAAAAGTATTACCTTTTTTGGCGTGGGTCTCATCATCGGGAGAGGAGTTGTCTTTCGCAGGACTAAGGGTCGGAGGGAGATCATCACCAGTTTGCTGGTGTTGTGGCAGCACTGTTTGGACATTTGAGGCTGTATCATCTGGGACTAGCATCATGTGTCCTTGGCCATTATTACCTACCACCACTCCTGATGGTGCCAATTCTTGGCTAGAATTTGCTGTGGAAACTGGTTCTGTTGGCAATTGTTGCTGAGAAACAGTATTGGCAACTGGTGGTTGTGGAATGTGTGGGCTGGTACATGCTGGGGCTACTTCTGTCTGATTCGATGGTTTGTGGTTTTTACGAGACCTTTTACTGTTATCATTCTTGGCCTGTTCGCCACCTCGTGTCAGTCTCTTGTTAGACCTTGTAATAGGAGGAGCAGCACGAGCATCAGGCTTAACTCTTTTTTTATTACGCACTGTCACCCATCCTCCGGTATCAGCCTGAGGTTCCTGTTGAGTGTTCTTCCTCCTATTCGTTCTTGAAAAGTTCTTTCCCGAATCTGCAGATGCCTGTCACACATAAATGATATTTCAATGTACAATATTATATGATGATGATATGCAGATGGAATGGAAAAACAGTCAGGCAACATATGCCAAAACATATATGAGGCGTTAACTAAGCAGGAAAAATTGTAGTAATGAGATTGAACATGGCATGGGTAACATATTTGGTAGGACTGGGATACAACAAATGGAAGTTGGGACAAATAATTCGATGACAGGACAGAGAAAACTCACCTTGTTGTGTTGCAGACGATAGTCGACCAGGGCATCTTCCTGAGTCAGCTCGCCATCACAATCAGCAGGATCAAATTCTGAATCAGAGGAATGTTCCGTATCCTTTGTGAGGGAGGTGGGTGGCGTTTTTGCACTAGACCTTGTAGAAGGATGTAGTGTTAGGCCCAACGAGGCTGCAACTCGGCTATTATGCAGAATAGTTTGCCTCCGTTGCTCTTCGTACTCATTCTCGAGTGGAAGACCTAACATGCATTGGCGAGAAATGCAGATGAGATTTATCATGGAACTGTGCATATAAGAACAAATTAATAGTAGCAGTGAGACTGCTCAAAAGGTGTAATGACAAACAAACTATGGCTCAAAAATAATTGATGTTCATATTGTCAAGCTTCATGCACTAGCCAACGCAACCGGAAGTCCGGACTGATGGAAAGGGCAAACAAATTATGGCTCAAAAATAATTTATGTTGGGCAACAAAGGGCAGCAGCAACAATTTTTAGGATAAGTATGATGTCAAGCTTCATGCAGTAGCCAACGCAACCAAAAGTCCGAACTGATGGAAAGGGCTAAGCAATCCACATATAGACTCAAACACATATAAGTGTCATTTTCATGCCAATGGTTAACCATATGGAATGGCGTGTGCTTAATATAATTGCCTAGGGTCTTCCAAATTCCAACAGATCGATCTATTGGATGAACTTGCTAGAGCATGCAATTCGAAATGGTATCAGACCTACAAGGTCCTGAGTTCAAATCCTAGCAAGTAGCAACGCAGTATTCAAAATAAATATTTGCAGCCTTCCTAAAAAAATATCTAATGATACATGCCTAAGGCTCGGTCTATTGAATGAGTGGTTTTATCACTTAGCACCACAAGTTGGGGATTTTTAATCACAAAACACCAACATTTGGGGAAATTATTTCACATAACACATTATTTGTCATTAGTCGGCTTGACAAGAGCATGACCCTACAGCGTGACACCAATTTACAGTACGTGAGCATGTTTGCTACAAACAAATGAATTTTGGTGTGAAATTTTGTAGACACTCTGTGGAAATGAGAATATGAGTCACACTTGTTACATATGCTACACACAAATGAATTACCATATGACAAATATCCACAAGAAATTATAACCACACAAGAACATGAGATTTGGGTAATATATTCTGTACCAGCATAAGGTTTTGATAATGTTTACCAATACAACTACCCTGGACATAAGATTTTATTTTGAACTGTCTGGACTTAAGATTTAACAACTAGTGTTGACAAACAGCTTTGTATTTGCGTTTAACAGCAAATACCACAAAATAAAGTCTAATTGTCTTTCTCCTGCGGTCACTCTTAAACTGACGGTGGCCGGAGGTCACTAATGGGCTATCAAACAGAGATCATGTATTCTGCGAAACAATTACCCCAAATGTTAGTGTTTTGTGATACAAATTTCTAGGGTTGTGGTTCTGTGATAAAAAAAATCCTGAACTTCTGGTGTTAAGTGATAAAACCTCATTGGATGAACTGGCTAGAGCATGCAATTCCACATGGCGCACACAGAGTTGCAAATAGAAAAAAATACAGGCAGTTTAATACTATCAATAAATTGCTCTCCTAGCTTGACTGCTATCATAACCTTTGTAATACGTACTACCACCATCCCGAAGTTTTTATCAAAAATCATTAACATGCAAAATACAAATTTAATATCATTAAATAGATAACGAATATATTTTCGTACGGTATCTACAAAATATTATATTTCTTGATAGATTGTTCTGAAAGTTTGGTCAAACTTTACTTGGTTTGACTTTTATAAATAAGCCTTCAGGTTTGGGGTGGAGGTAGTAATGTAGTATACTTCAAACCCCAAAAAAGTACCGCACAGAAGTGATATTTGGAAAAGAAATGCGTAACGAAAGCGGACATAAGCTCTGCCTCTCCATCAGCAGATGTAAGGTTACGATCAGCAGAGTTCCGAGATAAAAAAAATACAGGCAGTTTAATACTATCAACAAATTGCTCTGCTAGCTTGACTGCTATCATAACCTTTGTAAAATGCATACTTCAAACCCCCAAAACATATCACACAGAAGTGATTCTCGGAAAAGAAATGCATAACGAAAGCGGACATAACCTCGATCTTCCTCTCGATCAGCAGATGTAAGGTTAAGATCTCATATAGCTACGCGGCAAACAACTATCTACACTGATCTAATATCAGCAAGAATGCATTGCAAGAAAGCAACGAAAACTAGTGTAAGAAATCAAATGCATATAACAAAAGCGGACATGTAAAGTATTCATCAACCTTCGTCTGAGGCCCGGGCGGATTTACTCTTTGGTTGGGGGTGGTCGACTTTGGGGCCGCGTTTTTTGCCCATCTCGATCTCCGGTGAGGTGGACTACAGAGTCGGGGAAGCAGATCCGGAGGAGATATGGCGCGGTGAACGTCGGCGTCGAGGAAGCTAATCCGGCTTGCTAGGCAGCAAGGGAGCCGGTAAAACGTGGTCGGTCACTACGGTGGCCGGTGAGAAGGCAGTGATGGTGAGGAGGGGCGGTGGGGCACGGCCGTCGTCGTGGGAGTGTGCCTGGTAGAAGCATGAGAAAGATGTGGTGTTCGAATTGTGCTCTACAGGGAAATATCCTCTGTGGACCGATGTTTATAGGCCGACGGGCAAACCGCAGGTTTTGGGGTAGCTTGAAAATGGGACGCGCCAACAATTTCGGCGCGTGTTTTGCGGCAGAGATGAAAGTCACCCATAAGAAACTTTCCTCATGGATGCTTGTTGCTTGGTCGTGTGGACAACATATATAGTGGGAGATGCCCATAGCTAGCTAGGCCATTCATATCAAACTCGAGTGATTATCACTAAGTTTACAATGAATATATTTCATGACACTTGATATTGGCCGGATAGTAGAAAATATATTTCATGACTATCGATCCCATATTAGTTAATTTATATTATTTCAATTGCTAAAATATTTTCATATTCTTTTAGAGTTCTAAAAACACACTACACAATGACAATGGATATCACTACCTTCTAGGTCCCGGTCATCAGATTTAGAGTAAAGTAGCTTAGCGACAGATTTAGACCTTTGTGCAACAAATACATGAGTTGGTGATATGTGCAAAAGAACAGGTTAAGTGAGTGTTTTGTGCAACAATGACAACAATAAGTGGAGTTTCGATCGTGCAAAGGATAAAAGGTGGAAGAGGGATCACACGGAAGGAGAAAGAGAAAGGGAGAGCAGTGCCTCACGGGGCCGCTGTTATTTATGGTGAAAAGAAATGCTTCACTTTTTTCGGTGAGTGATGTTGACTGGCACACAGGGTTTCAGTTATGTAGACCTGCAGTGCAGGCTACGCGCCCGTCTAATATTCATTTTTTTCAGCGACAAAAGAGAGAGAGAGAGAGAGAGAGTCTTGACGACGCGTCTTTACTTAACAAAGAAGATTGCTGGGAGTTTGCCTACCTACCGCACGTGACTTGTGCTCACTGATGTGTGGGACCTACACGCATGGGACCACACGTAAGTGACCGACCTACTTTATTCTAGGGGTGCCCCTCAAGCTAATACATAATCTGCAACATGAAACTATATTCGCTTATAAAATCTGAACTTTGAAATCCAATTTAATTTAAGTCTATTATTGGTCATATCAACTATCAAGTCTAAAATTACATTCTGAAACTTGTTCAACGCTTTCTCATGAATTATTATGGTAGTTTTTTAAAATCAAATGCTAATTGATTTGAGATAATAAAAAACATATATTATTGCACAACAATGGGATATTAAAATATCTATTTGTAAATAAAAATAAGAAGTCAATGTTGTGGTAAGTTAGGAGGTTCAAAGGGTAAACCAAATATAACGTTTTGTTCAATCTCATAGTTCATATTACCAAGTTTGATTATCCCTGGACAACATTGTTTGTTATAGTGTTCCCTAATTGGGCATGGTGGTGCATCTTGCCATTTCTAACAATGTTGATGACTAGACTTTTCAAGTTTTCGGTATAAAAAATCGTTTTTCATTTTCTAGATGATAAAATATGTTTTTTTGTGCATGGGGTAGAAAAGATATGGGTCAAAATGGCGCATCTACATTTTTTAAATAAATTACGCCATATTTTAATGACAAATCCCAAATTTACGGTTTTTAGTGCTTTCTAGCTAGTTTCGCACATTTAAATGACTTTATGCTGATTTATTGAAAGTAATTCAAATTTGAATTGTAGATATGTTATAACTTGGTCCTACAAGTCCCCATAAATAATTTTTATATACATATTACTTACTATATATAGAAACCAGCGATAGTACTGAAATATTCAACCCCTTTGCAGGATAATCATGTAAAACATTTTGACCTGGTTTTGAAATAAATAAATGAAACTGAAGAAAACCTGAAAAATGAAACCCTTCTACATGGAGTGTGCTTGTATGTGTTAGTTGACAGGGAAAATAAGAAACATGTGATAGGGTAGTGAAAAACAAAATGTCTTCACAAAGCGGACTATCGTGTATGAAGATTCATGGTTTGCAAGCCAAATGATATAGTTATGGCCATATTTGTGGCACAGTTTGTTACAATGTGCCCAAATTGGGCATGGTGGTGCATCTTGCCATTCCCAACAATGTTAATGACTAGACTTTTCAACTTTTCGGTATAAAAAATATTTTTTTCATTTTCTAGATGACAAAATATGTTTATTTTGTGAATGGTGTACATATAAGATACGGGTCAAACTGGCAACTCTACATTTTTTAGATAAATTACGCCATATTTTAGTGCCAATTCCCAACTTTTACGGTTTTAGTACTTTCAAGATAGTTTCGCACATTTAAACGACTTTATGCTGATTTACTGAAAGTAATTCCAATGTGAAATGTGGGGGTGTTATAACTTCGTCAAAGAAATCCCCCAAAAACATAGTTTAGGGTTGGGGGTAGATACGGAGTACATGATTTGTATGTTTTGAATATGTCTAGACCTTGTTTATCAACCTGAATGCTTAATTACTATATATATGACGTAAGAAGGCTATGTGCTTTGGGTTTTCATTTTTTTTGATTTTTTCTGAATTTTTATGCTCATTTGAATCTTGGTCAAATCCTAGGTTTGACTAGGATTTAAACAAACTTAAAACATGAAAATGAAAAGGTAAGCCTGGATCCTTCCTAGTCACTCTAAAATTAAGCTTTTGGGAAGTTTTAGAAATTTCCATGTTTGAAACCCGAAACCACTTCTCTTCATGCTTGACTTCATAAGACAAAGTTAAGGGTTAGGGGTAGATACATGCCTTTTCTGTTTTGAATATGTCTAGACCTTGTTCATCAACTTGAATGCTTACTATATATATATATATATGACATAAGAAGGCTATATATATATGTGCTTTGGTTTTTGGTTTTTGTTTTTTCTGAATGTTTATATATGCCCATTTGAATCTTGGTCAAATCCTAGGTTTGACCAAGATTTAAACAAGTTTAAAACATGAAAGTGAAAAGGTAAGCATGGATCCTTCTTAGTCATTCTAAAATGAAGCTTTTGGGGGGTTCTTGAAATCTCAATGTTTGAAACCCAAAACCACTTCTCTTCATGGTTGACTTCATAAGACAGATGAGTTTAGGGTTATGGGGTAGATACATGATTTGTCGGGTTTGAATATGTCTAGACATGCTTGTTTATCAACTTGAATGCTTACTATATGACCTAAGAAGACTATGCATGTGCATTGGTTTTTCATTTTTTGTTCTTTCTGAATGTTTATGCCCATTTGAATCTTGGCCAAATCCTAGGGTTTGACCAAGATTTAAACAAGTTTAAAACATTAAAATGAAAAGGTAATCATGGATCCTTCTTAGTCACTCTAAGATGAAGTTTTTGGGAGGTTTTCGAAATTTCCATGCATGTTTGAAACCCAAAACCACTTCTCTTCATGTTTGACTTCATAAGACAGAGTTTAGGGTTAGGGCTAGGGGTAGATACATGATTTTCTAGTTTGAATATGTCTAGACCATGTTTATCAACTTGAATCTTTGGCCAAATCCTAGGTTTGACCAAGATTTAAACAAGTTTAAAACATGAAAATGAAAAGGTAAGCCTGGATCCTTCTTAGTCACTCTAAAATGAAGCTTTTGGGAGGTTTTTGAAATCTCAATGTTTGAAACCCAAAACCATTTCTCATCATGCTTGACTTCATTAGATATAGTTTAGGGTTAGGTGTAGATACACGATTTGTCTGGTTTGAATATGTCTAGACCTTGTTTATCAACTTCAATTCTTACTATATGACATAAGAAGACTATATGTGCTTTGGTTTTTGATTTTTTAATTTTTTCTGAATGTTTATGCCCATTTGAATCTTGGTCAAATCCTAGGTTTGACCAAGATTTAAACAAGTCTATAACATGAAAATGAAAAGGTAAGCCTGGATCCTTCTTAGTCATTCTAAAATGAAGCTTTTGGGGGGTTCTTGAAATCTCAATGTTTGAAACCCAAAACCATTTCTCATCATGCTTGACTTCATTAGATATAGTTTAGGGTTAGGTGTAGATACACGATTTGTCTGGTTTGAATATGTCTAGACCTTGTTTATCAACTTCAATTCTTACTATATGACATAAGAAGACTATATGTGCTTTGGTTTTTGATTTTTTGTTTTTTTCTGAATGTTTATGCCCATTTGAATCAAGATCAAATCCTAGTTTTGACCAGGATTTAAATAATTTTAAAACATGAAAATGAAAAGGTAAGCCTGGATCCTTCTTAGTCACTCTAAAATGAAGCTTTTGGGAGGTTTTTGAAATTTCCATGTTTGAAACCCAAAACCATTTCTCATCATGCTTGACTTCATTAGATATAGTTTAGGGTTAGGTGTAGATACACGATTTGTCTGGTTTGAATATGTCTAGACCTTGTTTATCAGCTTCAATTCTTACTATATGACATAAGAAGACTACATGTGCTTTGGTTTTTGATTTTTTTGATTTTTCTGAATGTTTATGCCCATTTGAATCTTGGTCAAATCCTAGGTTTGACCAAGATTTAAACAAGTCTATAACATGAAAATGAAAAGGTAAGCCTGGATCCTTCTTAGTCATTCTAAAATGAAGCTTTTGGGGGGTTCTTGAAATCTCAATGTT
This sequence comes from Lolium multiflorum, assembly GCA_030979885.1. Taxonomy (NCBI): domain Eukaryota; kingdom Viridiplantae; phylum Streptophyta; class Magnoliopsida; order Poales; family Poaceae; genus Lolium; species Lolium multiflorum. The sequence continues at coordinate 193,557,857 of CM061748.1, read as the reverse complement.
TGAAACCCAAAACCATTTCTCATCATGCTTGACTTCATTAGATATAGTTTAGGGTTAGGTGTAGATACACGATTTGTCTGGTTTGAATATGTCTAGACCTTGTTTATCAACTTCAATTCTTACTATGTGACATAAGAAGACTATATGTGCTTTGGTTTTTGATTTTTTGATTTTTTCTGAATGTTTATGCCCATTTGAATCTTGGTCAAATCCTAGGTTTGACCAAGATTTAAACAAGTCTATAACATGAAAATGAAAAGGTAAGCCTGGATCCTTCTTAGTCATTCTAAAATGAAGCTTTTGGGGGGTTCTTGAAATCTCAATGTTTGAAACCCAAAACCACTTCTCTTCATGGTTGACTTCATAAGACATGCAGAGTTTAGGGTTAGGGGTAGATACATGATTTGTCGGGGTTGAATATGTCTAGACATGCTTGTTTATCAACTTGAATGCTTACTATATGACATAAGAAGGCTATGTGCTTTGGTTTTTCATTTTTCCGGTTTTTTGAATTTTATGCCCATTTGAAGATTTTGGGAGGTTCTTGAAATTTTCATGTTTGAAACCAATACGACTTCTCTTCATGCTAGACTTCATAAGATCGACCGAGTTTATGGTTAGGGGGTAGATACATGATTTGTCTGGTTTGAACATGTCTAAACCTTGTTTATCAACTTGAAAGCTTACTATATGACATATATAAGAAGACTATGTGCTTTTGTTTTTCATTCTTCTATTTTTTTTATTTTATGCCCATTTGAATCTTGGTCAAATCCTATGTTTGACCTGGATTTAAACAAGTATAAAATATGAAAACGAAAAGGTAAGCCTGGATCCTTCTTAGTCACTCTAAAATGAAGCGGCTTTTGGGATGTTCTTGAAATTTTCATGTTTGAAACCCAAAACCACTTCTCTTCATGATTGACTTCATAAGACAGAGTTTAAGGTTAGGGGCAGATATATACATGATTTTCTAGTTTGAATATGTCTAGACCTTATTTATCAACTTGAATGCTTACTATATGACATAAGAATGCTATGTGCTTTGGTTTATCAATCTTTTGGTTTTTTCCTGAATTTTATGCCCATTTGAATCTTGGTCAAATACTAGCTAGGTTTGACCAAGATTTAAACAAGTTTAAAACATGAAAATGAAAAGGTAAGCCTCGATCCTTCTTAGTCACTCTAAAATGAAGCTTTTGGGAGGTTTTTGAAATTTGCATGTTTGAAACCCAAAACCACTTCTCTTCATGCCTTACTTCATAAGACGGAGTTTAGGGTCGTTAGGGAGTAGATACATGATTTGCCTGGTTTGAATATGTCTAGACCTTGTTTATCATCTTGAATGCTTACTATATATGACAGAAGAAGACTATGTGCATTGGTATTTCATTTTTTTTGAATTTTCATGCCCATTTCAATCTTGGTGAAATCCTAGGTTTGAGCAAGATTTAAACAAATTTAACACGTGAAAACGAATAAGCATGGATCCTTCTTAGTCACTCCAAAATGTACCAATTGATAGATGTGTTAACTTTGCTTCATGGAAAAATTAATGTCATGTAAATGAGTTAACTTGGATTTCCTACCGTTGAATCCATAGGAAACTTTGTTCTAATGCACTATAATAATCAACCGAGTTTTTACACCAACAGGTCTGTCACTTACGTGTGGTGCCCATGCGTGAGGTCCCACACTTCAGTGAGCACAAGTCAAGTGCAGTAGGTACGCAAACTCCAAGCCATCTTCTTTGTCAAGAGAAGACGCATCAGGATGCGTTTTGGAAGTCTGTGGGTCCTTCTGGATCCTTCGGTTGTCCCTCTCACAAAAAAACAAATCTCTCTCATTCTCGGCCTCGCTCGACTCGCTCGCTCGCTCGCTCGCACCTCCTGCTCACTGACAAACCCTGCACAAAAGTCAACATCATCACCCGAAAAAGGGGAGACACCATAATGCTCTCCCTTCTTCTCTCCTTCCGAGTGATCCCTCTTCCTCCGAGTTTCACTCGACGGGCAAACACACATGTGCTGCATAGTAATAATAATAAAAAGGTAGAAAAATCAACCTACGAATCTATAATTAAATACGTTAAACTAGGGTTTTGCCCAGTACTACAGATCAAGTTCATAAAAAATCCAACTACGGGGTTCGAACAACCCCATTTCTAATCCAAGATTTTTTCGACCTCATCCAAATGGCCTCAAACTATAGGGTTAATTAGCATCTACTCCCTCCGTCCACAAATAAGTGTACATTTGAGTTTTTAGATAAGTCAAACTTTATTAACTTTGACTAACTTTTTAGGGAAACGTAACAACATTTATGACACTAAACTACCATCACTAGATTCATCTCAAAATACAGTCTCATAATATAGTAATTTGATGTCACACATGTTGCTACTTTTTGGTAAAAAAATGGTCAAAATTGTTAAAGTTTGACTTATCCAAAAACCCAAATGTACACTTATTTGTGGACGGAGGGAGTAGTGCAGTATGTGTGAACATGTATGCACTATGTGTGCTATAACTTGTATGTCTTTCAAATTTGAACCAAATTTGAAATATATGAAATGGGGCTTTTGGCTTAAACGTTTGAAACCCAAAACGACTTCTCTTCATGCTAGGCATCATAAGACCGAGTTTAGGGTTAGGGGGTAGATACAGGATTTGTCTGTTTTGAATATGTCTATACCTTGTTTATCTACTTGAATATGCTTACTATAGATATATATGACGTAAGAAGACTATGTGCTTTGGTTTTTATTTTTTTATTTTTCCAGAATTTTTATGCCCATTTGAATCTTGGTCAAATCCTAGGCTTGACCAATATTTAAACAAGCTTAAAACATGAAAATGAAAAGGTAAGCTTGGATCCTTCTTTGTCACTCTAAGATGAAGTTTTTGGGAGGTTTTCAAAATTTCCATGTCTGAAACCCAAAAACACTTCTCTTCATGCTTGACTTCATAATTAAGACAAAGTTAATTAATCGTTAGGGGGTAGATACACGTTTTTTCTATTATGAATATGTCTAGACCAGCCATGTTCATCAAGTTGAATGCTTACTATATATGACATAAGAAGGCTATGTGCTTTGGTTTTTCATTTTTTTATTTTTTTTAATTTTTATGCCCATTTGAGTCGTGGTGAAATCATAGGTTTGACCAAGATCTAAAGCAGTTTAAAACATGAAAATGAAAAGGTAAACCTCGATCCTTCTTAGTCACTCCAAAATGAAGCTTTGGGGGGGTTCTTGAAATTTCCATGTTTAATTTGAAACCCAAAACCATTTCTCTTCATGCTTGACTTCATAAGACAAAGCTAGTTTAGGGCTTTAGGGGGTAGATACATGATTTGTCTAGTTTGAATATGTCTATACCTTGTTTATCAACTTCAATTCTTACTATATGACATAAGAAGACTATATGTGCTTTGGTTTTTGATTTTTTGATTTTTTTGAATGTTTATGCCCATTTGAATCTTGGTCAAATCCTAGGTTTGACCAAGATTTAAACAAGTCTATAGCATGAAAATGAAAAGGTAAGCCTGGATCCTTCCTAGCTAGTCATTCTAAAATGAAGCTTTTGGGGGGTTCTTGAAATCTCAATGTTTGAAACCCAAAAACCACTTCTCTCTTCATGCATGGTTGACTTCATAAGACATGCAGAGTTTAGGGTTAGGGGGTAGATACATGATTTGTCGGGTTTGAATATGTCTAGACATGCTTGTTTATCAACTTGAATGCTTACTATATGACATAAGAAGGCTATATATGTGCTTTGGTTTTTCATTTTTCTGGTTTTTTGAATGTTATATGCCCATTTGAAGATTTTGGGTGGTTCTTGAAATTTTCATGTTTGAAACCAATACGACTTCTCTTCATGCTAGACTTCATAAGATCGACCGAGTTTATGGTTAGGGGCTAGATACATGATTTGTCTGGTTTGAACATGTCTAAACCTTGTTTATCAACTTGCAAGCTTACTATATGACATAAGAAGACTATGTGCTTTTGTTTTTCATTCTTCTATTTTTTTTATTTTATGCCCATTTGAATCTTGGTTAAATCCTATGTTTGACCTGGATTTAAACAAGTATAAAATATGAAAACGAAAAGGTAAGCCTGGATCCTTCTTAGTCACTCTAAAATGAAGCGACTTTTGGGATGTTCTTGAAATTTTCATGTTTGAAACCCAAAACCACTTCTCTTCATGATTGCTTCATAAGACAGAGTTTAAGGTTAGGAATAGATATATACATGATTTTCTAGTTTGAATATGTCTAGACCTTGTTAATCAACTTGAATGCTTACTCTATGACATAAGAATGCTATGTGCTTTGGTTTATCATTCTTTTGGTTTTTTCCTGAATTTTTATGCCCATTTGAATCTTGGTCAAATCCTAGGTTTCACAAAGATTTAAACAAGTTTAAAATCTGAAAATTAAAAGGTAAGCATGGATCCTTCTTAGTCACTCTAAAATGAAGCTTTTGGGAGGTTTTTGAAATTTCCATGTTTGAAACCCAAAACCACTTCTCTTCATGCTTGACTTCATAAGACAGAGTTTAGAGTGTTAGGGGTAGATACATGATTTGTCTAGTTTGAATATGTCTAGACCTTGTTTATCAACTTGAATTCTTACTATATGACATAAGAAGGCTATGTGCTTTGGTTTTTCATTTTTCTGGTTTTTTTGAATATTATGCCCATTTGAAGATTTTGGGAGGTTCTTGAAATTTTCATGTTTGAAACCAATACGACTTCTCTTCAGGCTAGACTTCATAAGATCGATCGAGTTTATGGTTAGGGGGTAGATACATGATTTGTCTGGTTTGAACATGTCTAAACCTTGTTTATCAACTTGAAAGCTTACTATATGACATACGAAGACTATGTGCTTTTGTTTTTCATTCTTCTATTTTTTTATTTTATGCCCATTTGAATCTTGGTCAAATCCTATGTTTGACCTGGATTTAAACAAGTATATAATATGAAAACGAAAAGGTAAGCATGGATCCTTCTTAGTCACTCTAAAATGAAGCGGCTTTTGGGATGTTCTTGAAATTTTCATGTTTGAAACCCAAAACCACTTCTCTTCATGATTGACTTCATAAGACAGAGTTTAAGGTTAGGGGCAGATATATACATGATTTTCTAGTTTGAATATGTCTAGACCTTGTTTATCAACTTGAATGCTTACTGTATGACATAAGAATGCTATGTGCTTTGGTTTATCAATCTTTTGGTTTTTTCCTGAATTTTTATGCCCATTTGAATCTTGGTCAAATCCTAGGTTTCACAAAGATTTAAACAAGTTTAAAATCTGAAAATTAAAAGGTAAGCATGGATCCTTCTTAGTCACTCTAAAATGAAGCTTTTGGGAGGTTTTTGAAATTTCCATGTTTGAAACCCAAAACCACTTCTCTTCATGCTTACTTGACTTCATAAGACATAGTTTAGAGTGTAAGGGGTAGATACATGATTTTTCTAGTTTGAATATGTCTAGACCTTGTTTATCAACTTGAATTCTTACTACATGACATAAGAAGGCTATGTGCTTTGGTTTTTCATTTTTCTGATTTTTTTGAATTTTATGCCCATTTGAATATTGGTCAAATACTAGCTAGGTTTGACCAAGATTTAAACAAGTTTAAAACATGAAAATGAAAAGGTAAGCCTCGATCCTTCTTAGTCACTCTAAAATGAAGCTTTTGGGAGGTTTTTGAAATTTGCATGTTTGAAACCCAAAACCACTTCTCTTCATGCCTTACTTCATAAGACGGAGTTTAGGGTCGTTAGGGAGTAGATACATGATTTGCCTGGTTTGAATATGTCTAGACCTTGTTTATCATCTTGAATGCTTACTATATATGACAGAAGAAGACTATGTGCATTGGTATTTCATTTTTTTTTGAATTTTCATGCCCATTTCAATCTTGGTGAAATCCTAGGTTTGAGCAAGATTTAAACAAATTTAACACGTGAAAACGAATAAGCATGGATCCTTCTTAGTCACTCCAAAATGTACCAATTGATAGATGTGTTAACTTTGCTTCATGGAAAAATTAATGTCATGTAAATGAGTTAACTTGGATTTCCTACCGTTGAATCCATAGGAAACTTTGTTCTAATGCACTATAATAATCAACCGAGTTTTTACACCAACAGGTCTGTCACTTACGTGTGGTGCCCATGCGTGAGGTCCCACACTTCAGTGAGCACAAGTCAAGTGCAGTAGGTACGCAAACTCCAAGCCATCTTCTTTGTCAAGAGAAGACGCATCAGGATGCGTTTGGAAGTCTGTGGGTCCTTCTAGATCCTTCGGTTGTCCCTCTCACAAAAAAACAAATCTCTCTCATTCTCGGCCTCGCTCGACTCGCTCGCTCGCTCGCACCTCCTGCTCACTGACAAACCCTGCACAAAAGTCAACATCATCACCCGAAAAAGGGGAGACACCATAATTCTCTCCCTTCTTCTCTCCTTCCGAGTGATCCCTCTTCCTCCGAGTTTCACTCGACGGGCAAACACACATGTGCTGCATAGTAATAATAATAAAAAGGTAGAAAAATCAACCTACGAATCTATAATTAAATACGTTAAACTAGGGTTTTGCCCAGTACTACAGATCAAGTTCATAAAAAATCCAACTACGGGGTTCGAACAACCCCATTTCTAATCCAAGATTTTTTTCGACCTCATCCAAATGGCCTCAAACTATAGGGTTAATTAGCATCTACTCCCTCCGTCCACAAATAAGTGTACATTTGAGTTTTTAGATAAGTCAAACTTTATTAACTTTGACTAACTTTTTAGGGAAACGTAACAACATTTATGACACTAAACTACCATCACTAGATTCATCTCAAAATACAGTCTCATAATATAGTAATTTGATGTCACACATGTTGCTACTTTTTGGTAAAAAAATGGTCAAAATTGTTAAAGTTTGACTTATCCAAAAACCCAAATGTACACTTATTTGTGGACGGAGGGAGTAGTGCAGTATGTGTGAACATGTATGCACTATGTGTGCTATAACTTGTATGTCTTTCAAATTTGAACCAAATTTGAAATATATGAAATGGGGCTTTTGGCTTAAACGTTTGAAACCCAAAACGACTTCTCTTCATGCTAGGCATCATAAGACCGAGTTTAGGGTTAGGGGGTAGATACAGGATTTGTCTGTTTTGAATATGTCTATACCTTGTTTATCTACTTGAATATGCTTACTATAGATATATATGACGTAAGAAGACTATGTGCTTTGGTTTTTATTTTTTTTATTTTTCCAGAATTTTTATGCCCATTTGAATCTTGGTCAAATCCTAGGCTTGACCAATATTTAAACAAGCTTAAAACATGAAAATGAAAAGGTAAGCTTGGATCCTTCTTTGTCACTCTAAGATGAAGTTTTTGGGAGGTTTTCAAAATTTCCATGTCTGAAACCCAAAAACACTTCTCTTCATGCTTGACTTCATAATTAAGACAAAGTTAATTAATCGTTAGGGGGTAGATACACGTTTTTTCTATTATGAATATGTCTAGACCAGCCATGTTCATCAAGTTGAATGCTTACTATATATGACATAAGAAGGCTATGTGCTTTGGTTTTTCATTTTTTTAATTTTTATGCCCATTTGAGTCGTGGTGAAATCATAGGTTTGACCAAGATCTAAGGCAGTTTAAAACATAAAAATGAAAAGGTAAACCTCGATCCTTCTTAGTCACTCCAAAATGAAGCTTTGGGGGGGGGGGGTTCTTGAAATTTCCATGTTTAATTTGAAACCCAAAACCATTTCTCTTCATGCTTGACTTCATAAGACAAAGCTAGTTTAGGGCTTTAGGGGGTAGATACATGATTTGTCTAGTTTGAATATGTCTATACCTTGTTTATCAACTTCAATTCTTACTATATGACATAAGAAGACTATATGTGCTTTGGTTTTTGATTTTTTGATTTTTTTGAATGTTTATGCCCATTTGAATCTTGGTCAAATCCTAGGTTTGACCAAGATTTAAACAAGTCTATAGCATGAAAATGAAAAGGTAAGCCTGGATCCTTCCTAGCTAGTCATTCTAAAATGAAGCTTTTGGGGGGTTCTTGAAATCTCAATGTTTGAAACCCAAAAACCACTTCTCTCTTCATGCATGGTTGACTTCATAAGACATGCAGAGTTTAGGGTTAGGGGTAGATACATGATTTGTCGGGTTTGAATATGTCTAGACATGCTTGTTTATCAACTTGAATGCTTACTATATGACATAAGAAGGCTATATATGTGCTTTGGTTTTTCATTTTTCTGGTTTTTTGAATGTTATATGCCCATTTGAAGATTTTGGGTGGTTCTTGAAATTTTCATGTTTGAAACCAATACGACTTCTCTTCATGCTAGACTTCATAAGATCGACCGAGTTTATGGTTAGGGGCTAGATACATGATTTGTCTGGTTTGAACATGTCTAAACCTTGTTTATCAACTTGCAAGCTTACTATATGACATAAGAAGACTATGTGCTTTTGTTTTTCATTCTTCTATTTTTTTATTTTATGCCCATTTGAATCTTGGTTAAATCCTATGTTTGACCTGGATTTAAACAAGTATAAAATATGAAAACGAAAAGGTAAGCCTGGATCCTTCTTAGTCACTCTAAAATGAAGCGACTTTTGGGATGTTCTTGAAATTTTCATGTTTGAAACCCAAAACCACTTCTCTTCATGATTGCTTCATAAGACAGAGTTTAAGGTTAGGAATAGATATATACATGATTTTCTAGTTTGAATATGTCTAGACCTTGTTAATCAACTTGAATGCTTACTCTATGACATAAGAATGCTATGTGCTTTGGTTTATCATTCTTTTGGTTTTTTCCTGAATTTTTATGCCCATTTGAATCTTGGTCAAATCCTAGGTTTCACAAAGATTTAAACAAGTTTAAAATCTGAAAATTAAAAGGTAAGCATGGATCCTTCTTAGTCACTCTAAAATGAAGCTTTTGGGAGGTTTTTGAAATTTCCATGTTTGAAACCCAAAACCACTTCTCTTCATGCTTGACTTCATAAGACAGAGTTTAGAGTGTTAGGGGTAGATACATGATTTGTCTAGTTTGAATATGTCTAGACCTTGTTTATCAACTTGAATTCTTACTATATGACATAAGAAGGCTATGTGCTTTGGTTTTTCATTTTTCTGGTTTTTTTGAATATTATGCCCATTTGAAGATTTTGGGAGGTTCTTGAAATTTTCATGTTTGAAACCAATACGACTTCTCTTCAGGCTAGACTTCATAAGATCGATCGAGTTTATGGTTAGGGGGTAGATACATGATTTGTCTGGTTTGAACATGTCTAAACCTTGTTTATCAACTTGAAAGCTTACTATATGACATACGAAGACTATGTGCTTTTGTTTTTCATTCTTCTATTTTTTTTTATTTTATGCCCATTTGAATCTTGGTCAAATCCTATGTTTGACCTGGATTTAAACAAGTATATAATATGAAAACGAAAAGGTAAGCATGGATCCTTCTTAGTCACTCTAAAATGAAGCGGCTTTTGGGATGTTCTTGAAATTTTCATGTTTGAAACCCAAAACCACTTCTCTTCATGATTGACTTCATAAGACAGAGTTTAAGGTTAGGGGCAGATATATACATGATTTTCTAGTTTGAATATGTCTAGACCTTGTTTATCAACTTGAATGCTTACTGTATGACATAAGAATGCTATGTGCTTTGGTTTATCAATCTTTTGGTTTTTTCCTGAATTTTTATGCCCATTTGAATCTTGGTCAAATCCTAGGTTTCACAAAGATTTAAACAAGTTTAAAATCTGAAAATTAAAAGGTAAGCATGGATCCTTCTTAGTCACTCTAAAATGAAGCTTTTGGGAGGTTTTTGAAATTTCCATGTTTGAAACCCAAAACCACTTCTCTTCATGCTTAATTGACTTCATAAGACATAGTTTAGAGTGTAAGGGGTAGATACATGATTTTTCTAGTTTGAATATGTCTAGACCTTGTTTATCAACTTGAATTCTTACTATATGACATAAGAAGGCTATGTGCTTTGGTTTTTCATTTTTCTGATTTTTTTTGAATTTTATGCCCATTTGAATATTGGTCAAATACTAGCTAGGTTTGACCAAGATTTAAACAAGTTTAAAACATGAAAATGAAAAGGTAAGCCTCGATCCTTCTTAGTCACTCTAAAATGAAGCTTTTGGGAGGTTTTTGAAATTTGCATGTTTGAAACCCAAAACCACTTCTCTTCATGCCTTACTTCATAAGACGGAGTTTAGGGTCGTTAGGGAGTAGATACATGATTTGCCTGGTTTGAATATGTCTAGACCTTGTTTATCATCTTGAATGCTTACTATATATGACAGAAGAAGACTATGTGCATTGGTATTTCATTTTTTTTTGAATTTTCATGCCCATTTCAATCTTGGTGAAATCCTAGGTTTGAGCAAGATTTAAACAAATTTAACACGTGAAAACGAATAAGCATGGATCCTTCTTAGTCACTCCAAAATGTACCAATTGATAGATGTGTTAACTTTGCTTCATGGAAAAATTAATGTCATGTAAATGAGTTAACTTGGATTTCCTACCGTTGAATCCATAGGAAACTTTGTTCTAATGCACTATAATAATCAACCGAGTTTTTACACCAATAGGTCTGTCACTTACGTGTGGTGCCCATGCGTGAGGTCCCACACTTCAGTGAGCACAAGTCAAGTGCAGTAGGTACGCAAACTCCAAGCCATCTTCTTTGTCAAGAGAAGACGCATCAGGATGCGTTTTGGAAGTCTGTGGGTCCTTCTGGATCCTTCGGTTGTCCCTCTCACAAAAAAAACAAATCTCTCTCATTCTCGGCCTCGCTCGACTCGCTCGCTCGCTCGCACCTCCTGCTCACTGACAAACCCTGCACAAAAGTCAACATCATCACCCGAAAAAGGGGAGACACCATAATGCTCTCCCTTCTTCTCTCCTTCCGAGTGATCCCTCTTCCTCCGAGTTTCACTCGACGGGCAAACACACATGTGCTGCATAGTAATAATAATAAAAAGGTAGAAAAATCAACCTACGAATCTATAATTAAATACGTTAAACTAGGGTTTTGCCCAGTACTACAGATCAAGTTCATAAAAAATCCAACTACGGGGTTCGAACAACCCCATTTCTAATCCAAGATTTTTTTCGACCTCATCCAAATGGCCTCAAACTATAGGGTTAATTAGCATCTACTCCCTCCGTCCACAAATAAGTGTACATTTGAGTTTTTAGATAAGTCAAACTTTATTAACTTTGACTAACTTTTTAGGGAAACGTAACAACATTTATGACACTAAACTACCATCACTAGATTCATCTCAAAATACAGTCTCATAATATAGTAATTTGATGTCACACATGTTGCTACTTTTTGGTAAAAAAATGGTCAAAATTGTTAAAGTTTGACTTATCCAAAAACCCAAATGTACACTTATTTGTGGACGGAGGGAGTAGTGCAGTATGTGTGAACATGTATGCACTATGTGTGCTATAACTTGTATGTCTTTCAAATTTGAACCAAATTTGAAATATATGAAATGGGGCTTTTGGCTTAAACGTTTGAAACCCAAAACGACTTCTCTTCATGCTAGGCATCATAAGACCGAGTTTAGGGTTAGGGGGTAGATACAGGATTTGTCTGTTTTGAATATGTCTATACCTTGTTTATCTACTTGAATATGCTTACTATAGATATATATGACGTAAGAAGACTATGTGCTTTGGTTTTTATTTTTTTTATTTTTCCAGAATTTTTATGCCCATTTGAATCTTGGTCAAATCCTAGGCTTGACCAATATTTAAACAAGCTTAAAACATGAAAATGAAAAGGTAAGCTTGGATCCTTCTTTGTCACTCTAAGATGAAGTTTTTGGGAGGTTTTCAAAATTTCCATGTCTGAAACCCAAAAACACTTCTCTTCATGCTTGACTTCATAATTAAGACAAAGTTAATTAATCGTTAGGGGGTAGATACACGTTTTTTCTATTATGAATATGTCTAGACCAGCCATGTTCATCAAGTTGAATGCTTACTATATATGACATAAGAAGGCTATGTGCTTTGGTTTTTCATTTTTTATTTTTTATTTTTATGCCCATTTGAGTCGTGGTGAAATCATAGGTTTGACCAAGATCTAAGGCAGTTTAAAACATGAAAATGAAAAGGTAAACCTCGATCCTTCTTAGTCACTCCAAAATGAAGCTTTGGGGGGGGGGGTTCTTGAAATTTCCATGTTTAATTTGAAACCCAAAACCATTTCTCTTCATGCTTGACTTCATAAGACAAAGCTAGTTTAGGGCTTTAGGGGGTAGATACATGATTTGTCTAGTTTGAATATGTCTATACCTTGTTTATCAACTTCAATTCTTACTATATGACATAAGAAGACTATATGTGCTTTGGTTTTTGATTTTTTGATTTTTTTGAATGTTTATGCCCATTTGAATCTTGGTCAAATCCTAGGTTTGACCAAGATTTAAACAAGTCTATAGCATGAAAATGAAAAGGTAAGCCTGGATCCTTCCTAGCTAGTCATTCTAAAATGAAGCTTTTGGGGGGTTCTTGAAATCTCAATGTTTGAAACCCAAAAACCACTTCTCTTCATGGTTGACTTCATAAGACATGCAGAGTTTAGGGTTAGGGGTAGATACATGATTTGTCGGGTTTGAATATGTCTAGACATGCTTGTTTATCAACTTGAATGCTTACTATATGACATAAGAAGGCTATATATGTGCTTTGGTTTTTCATTTTTCTAGTTTTTTGAATGTTATATGCCCATTTGAAGATTTTGGGTGGTTCTTGAAATTTTCATGTTTGAAACCAATACGACTTCTCTTCATGCTAGACTTCATAAGATCGACCGAGTTTATGGTTAGGGGCTAGATACATGATTTGTCTGGTTTGAACATGTCTAAACCTTGTTTATCAACTTGCAAGCTTACTATATGACATAAGAAGACTATGTGCTTTTGTTTTTCATTCTTCTATTTTTTTTATTTTATGCCCATTTGAATCTTGGTTAAATCCTATGTTTGACCTGGATTTAAACAAGTATAAAATATGAAAACGAAAAGGTAAGCCTGGATCCTTCTTAGTCACTCTAAAATGAAGCGACTTTTGGGATGTTCTTGAAATTTTCATGTTTGAAACCCAAAACCACTTCTCTTCATGATTGCTTCATAAGATAGAGTTTAAGGTTAGGAATAGATATATACATGATTTTCTAGTTTGAATATGTCTAGACCTTGTTAATCAACTTGAATGCTTACTCTATGACATAAGAATGATATGTGCTTTGGTTTATCATTCTTTTGGTTTTTTCCTGAATTTTTATGCCCATTTGAATCTTGGTCAAATCCTAGGTTTCACAAAGATTTAAACAAGTTTAAAATCTGAAAATTAAAAGGTAAGCATGGATCCTTCTTAGTCACTCTAAAATGAAGCTTTTGGGAGGTTTTGAAATTTCCATGTTTGAAACCCAAAAACCACTTCTCTTCATGCTTGACTTCATAAGACAGAGTTTAGAGTGTTAGGGGTAGATACATGATTTGTCTTGTTTGAATATGTCTAGACCTTGTTTATCAACTTGAATTCTTACTATATGACATAAGAAGGCTATGTGCTTTGGTTTTTCATTTTTCTGGTTTTTTGAATTTTATGCCCATTTGAAGATTTTGGGTGGTTCTTGAAATTTTCATGTTTTAAACCAATACGACTTCTCTTCATGCTAGACTTCATAAGATCGACCGAGTTTATGGTTAGGGGCTAGATACATGATTTGTCTGGTTTGAACATGTCTAAACCTTGTTTATCAACTTGAAAGCTTACTATATGACATACGAAGACTATGTGCTTTTGTTTTTCATTCTTCTATTTTTTTATTTTATGCCCATTTGAATCTTGGTCAAATCCTATGTTTGACCTGGATTTAAACAAGTATATAATATGAAAACGAAAAGGTAAGCCTGGATCCTTCTTAGTCACTCTAAAATGAAGCGACTTTTGGGATGTTCTTGAAATTTTCATGTTTGAAACCCAAACCACTTCTCTTCATGATTGACTTCATATATAAGACAGAGTTTAAGGTTAGGGACAGATATATACATGATTTTCTAGTTTGAATATGTCTAGACCTTGTTAATCAACTTGAATGCTTACTGTATGACATAAGAATGCTATGTGCTTTGGTTTATCATTCTTTTGGCTTTTTCCTGATTTTTTATGCCCATTTGAATCTTGGTCAAATCCTAGGTTTCACAAAGATTTAAACAAGTTTAAAATCTAAAAATTAAAAGGTAAGCATGGATCCTTCTTAGTCACTCTAAAATGAAGCTTTTGGGAGGTTTTTGAAATTTCCATGTTTGAAACCCAAAACCACTTCTCTTCATGCTTGACTTCATAAGACAGAGTTTAGAGTGTTAGGGGTAGATACATGATTTTTCTAGTTTGAATATGTCTAGACCTTGTTTATCAACTTGAATTCTTACTATATGACATAAGAAGGCTATGTGCTTTGGTTTTTCATTTTTCTGTTTTTTTTTGAATTTTATGCCCATTTGAATCTTGGTCAAATACTAGCTAGGTTTAAAACATGAAATTTAGCCCCCAAAAATTGTACATATATGGATTCACTTTGAGATAATTCATGAAACTTTGGAAATGGCCATCTCGTGTCATGTTTCCCCACAAATGAGAATTGGATTAATTGGTGGCAGACAAGTAAACACACATTTATGTGCGACAACCCAAAATGCACATATTTTGCAAAGTTTTCATGCGTGCATGAAAAGTTGCAAATATATACATAAAATGGGCCATGATTCAAAAGTTTGACATGGTTCTTGTGTAGTAGTAGTACCAAAGCTCACACGTGGGAAGAAATTAAGATGGTCGAATTCCAACATGTTGCCACACTTTTTTGAAGGGCTCTTTTCTAAAACATTGGTATGGCATGTCTGCTATTTTCCCTAGCTATATAGAAAAATGATGAACAATCCATGATTTCCGATTGCCGTTTTTGAACCACCTTTGGCTTGATTTCAAATTTAGGTCAAAATCATGGGGGGGGGGTAGGGGACAAGATCGTGTTTCTTTGGCTTGATTTGCAAGTTTTTTGGGGTCCCACAAATTTAGGGTAGCATCACAAGGTTTTTTTTCTAAATTTTTCGACACTTAGAATTCAAATATTATGAAGTGGTATCATGGTATCATGTAAGGGATGGTATCACTAGATATTTTCCCCCTATCCGGGAAGTGATGTTGACTGGCACGCAAGGTTTTTCAGTGCTGCAAACCTGCAGTGCGGCGATTTTGACAGAAATAACCCTTTTGGCAAAGAAAATTACGGACTGACCCTCTGAGCAATCTATTTCACTGGACTAACCTTTTTGTGTGGCTTTCTGTGTTTTTCTTCGCCAAAAGGATTACTTTTGTCAAAATCGCCCCCCTGCAGTGCAGGCTACGCGCCCGTCTAATATTCTTTTTTTTTCAATGACAAAAGGGGGGAGAGAGAGAGAGAGTCTTGACGACGTGTCTTCACTTGACAAAGAAGATTGTTGGAAGTTTGCCTACCTACCGCATATGATTTGTGCTCACTAAAGTGTGGGACCTGCACGCATATGGGACCCTGCAGCCCTCTGAGGGCAGTCCGTGTGAGACGCAAAATAGGGTTTTTAGTTTAGTAAGGCAAAAAAATTAAGCCTTGGAGGGCCGAGGCGGGGCGGCCGTCCGCCATTTTATACCTTTTACGCCCCCCACACCTCGTTTCATTTGTCATGTCTACCAAGGAAGAGCTCGGAGGAGAAGATGCAGTCCTAGCTTCTCGACCCCCTGGCGCCCCACGCATAAATACTACTACCAGAAGTACACTGTCTCTAACAATCCTGCCTGCGAAGGGAGATCTCGGAGGAGACGATGCGGGCTCAGCGTCCCCGCCGTTGATTAGCCAGGACACAAGGGTTACTACGCCTCTTTTAATTACCTTCGTTTTGCTGGTAATACTCGGACTTATATCTGTTATCTTCCGCAGGAGAGGGTCGATATCGCCGGAGAAGATGATGTGAGGCAGATGATCAAGCTCGCAGGAGAAGATGATGTAAAGGAGATGGTCAAGCTCGGAGCAGAAGATGATGTAAAGGAGATAGTCAATGTCGGAGAAGATGATGTAAAGGAGTTAGTCAATCTCGGAGAAGATGTGGTGGCATTGGACCAACCGCGGTCTTTGGGCGAGATCCCGGAGATTCACTTACCTCGTTTGCACTGGTAATGATATGCCTGATCTGTAACATTTTGAACATTTTTCGTCGGCTTACACAGGAGCTATCTCGGCTTAGGGTCAACAAGGCCCCGGGAGCGGAACTTCCGCATCTCGGCGCGGAGAACTCCGAGTTACGCCAGAAGCGCCCTGGGGAATCGCACGCGCAGGCGCAGCACATCCGTTCGCAGGATCTCTCATCCTTCGACGTCAGGTTCCAGCGAGAGGTCGTAGAAGAAGATAAGTTGCCAGCTTCCCCGCCGTTCAAGAGGATGAAGGAGCTGAAGACGGAGGTTAATATTACTAGCTGACTTTGGGTTGCTGGTTTTTGGGTACTTCGAGTCACTGACATGTAGACACCACTTAAGTCTGTCCTACATGTTAGTGACCATATTCGTTAATCAGCCAATTTGTGCCCTTCGTTTGCCGGTAACGCTCGATATGTTTGTTGTTACCTTTGGCAGGATCACTCCCCTTGCTTATCTTGTCGGAGGATGAAGTTGGATCTTGCCAGCATGCGGGAGGAGAACAGAGAGTTAGGGATCAAGATATTTCGGTACAGGCAGGCGGTGTCTTTCCTAGAAGTGGATGAGATCACGGCCTGTGCTCGTAGGAGTTGTGACGAGGCCATTCATCTGGGAGAACGGATCAAAGCTCAGCTTGTCTCTTTGATGGAAGTCGCAGAACGCGTGATTTTCAATGCTAGAGAGGCGCGGGAACGACTTCTGGTGGCTGAAGATCTCGCATAGCAGTTTAATCATGTGCGCTTATTAGCTGCCTACTACTTTTGTAATTATTCACAATTATATATGTATCAATGGCTTGCCTTTTGTGTGATGGAGGAAATTGCACATACCACCACTTCTTGGTGCAGTTTTTGCACATAACACAATTTGAGATTCTTTTTACACAAATAACCAGATTTTGACGTAAACTTTTGCACAAAAAACAACCTTACTCCATGTTTTCTTTTGTCTTCTAAAGACAAGTAGGTGCTTCGAAAAATACCTCCGTTCCAATGCTTAAAGCTTTGTATATTTTTCTTGAAAAGTCAAACCAAGTAAAGTTCGACCAAACTCTTAGAAGAATCTATCAGCACATATAATATTTTGTAGACACCATATGAAAATATAATTTATTTTCTATCTAATAATATTGATTTTGTATCTTGCATATTAATGCTTTTGGTAAAAACTTAGTCAAACTTAACATAGTTTGACTTTCTAAAAATCAATATAATCCTTAAGCTTTGGGAAGTGGTTCTAGACGTGGTCTAGACGTGTTTCTACATATTGCCTTCGCATTTGCTAAACGCATGGAGTTTCTTACGAAGTACAAAGTTTATTTTTCGAAATATTTTCGACTTTGTATTATTTTTATTCATTTTCCCCCTGGTTGTCATGTTTTCTGTCCGGCTTCCCCAGCCCATCCATCCGTAACCCACATGCGCGCGTGACACGAGTAGTGGGAGACATGGTGCCCAAAGGGATAGCTTTTATTAATGGTGGCGACGGTTCCCTAGGCCAATGCTGGCGATACGTCTCATCGTCGCTAGCTGTGCCTTCCCCATGCGGCCGTATTAATGCACACCACTGCTCCTTTGCGCCTCCGCGGCTGATCAAGTAAGTTTGATCATAAAAGATGATCACATAAGCTCGACGATTACCTATAACCTAAAAATTATCTTAATTTGTAAACGAAGACATAAAATAACTAGTTGTTTGATTAGGAAAGACAAAGGAAATTTCTATTGAGATTGAGTTCATTTCATAGTTGTTATAGACACATAGCAATATTACCGAGAGATAGGATTGTAGAGAAAGCAATCCATAGGTATTTTGGAGGGTTCTCAATCCTTTGAATCAAGCAAGCTCTATAGGAAAAATCCCTATGTGTAAAAATCCTACTCCGTACAAGATACCTTTAGAAATCCTTTGAACCAAACAAACTCGGATTCATATTAGTTGACTATAATATAGATATATCTAGACACATTTTAGTTCTAGATTCATCCATATCATTTGACAAGTAATATGAATCGGAGTGATTATATTAAATGGAGTACTAGTATATATTGTTCGAAAAAATTAAGTTATACTGTAATAAAGAAACCATTTCTGTGGTCAAACTGATTTGACGGGACAGTAACTGCACCAGGACGTAGTGGCGTGCTATCCTAGCCGAAGTTTTACTCGGCGCCTCGATGCAGCTGCTGAAGAATAAAAAAAGTCATATCCACTCCTACTCTTCATGTCCATCGTTTCCATCCTTGGCTCTCCACTTCCATCATCGTTCTCCACTCGCCAACCGCTGCTAGAAGTTTTTTCATCCTCTAGATCTCCCATTTGCATAGCTTTCTCTCCTCACCCCTCCGCAGAACCGCAGCACTCCTCCTTCCCGCTCGACTCTCCTACAAAACTCCAATCACACATACTTGCATCCGCCCTTTTAAATCCATCTCGTCTCCATGGCGGCATCGAACGACGACCAGCTGGATGGCGACTGGGGGAAGCTCCCCGCCGAGCTGTTCAATCTCATTGCCCAGAGTCTGGACGTTACAGTCGACGTCCGGCTGGCCGCATGCTCCAAAACGCTGTGCCGCCATGTCGCCGACAACATGAATCTACACCATTGGGATGGACCCTGCTTGCTGATGCCCGATTCTGCCCATTGGCACTATGATGATAGTAGTGCGCACCACACGGTGTACCACGTTGTGCCCCTCGACCATCCTCGGCGCACAGCCATCCTGCCGTTCATGGACAATAGATTCTGGGTTGGCATGAATGGCGACTGGATCGCCGGCGTGGACAGTGGTGGGAACTGGTTCCTCGCGAACATCTACACGCACCAAGAAATCTCCCTACCATCGTCGGAAACTTGCAACATTTTTCGGGAGGAATGGATTGGCTTCCCCGACTTGCCTCCTGAAAGGTACATGACGTATGGGCGTGCCATGTTTTTGTTGAAGATTGTAATTTGCGAAGTGCCCACAAAAGCTGGACATTACTCAGATTACAAGCTCATCGCTCTATTCAATTCTGGACTCGCTTACCTGGCTAATGGTAGCCAGGAGTGGAGGTTATTCTCTCTTGCTAGTTGGGGTGTAGATTACAGTGATGCCATCGAGCACAACGGCTTTATTGTTGCGGTGGATGGGTGGACCGGCACCACATATTGCTGGGATCAATCACAGGCTGGTAATTCTTCAATCCATATGATATACTTCGCAATAAATTTTAATATCAAGCCCATTCATGATATATTGTAACTGAAATAACTAATTGCTCACTAAGACTTTTTTTCACCTTTCAAATGACTGTGCACCATTAAATTATCCTAACCTGACTGAACCATTGCTACAAACGAATTACAGTAGTATATGCTGTGCACTAATCTGTCAACCCAAACCAGATTATTGCAGTATATGAATGCATTCCTGAATTAGTTACTGCATGCTCTTGTCAGAATATGAATAAGGAGCTTAGCCCTGGCCTCTTCATCAATTGATGCATGCAAACTTTCAATTTATTTCAATATTCGATGTACTCAAAGCATTACAATCATGGATCAGATAAGGTTGAGACATGTATCTACCATCAATGAATATGAGTGTAATTAACATACATCTCAAATGGGAACAATTTTATTTCTTCGAGATTTTATACAAGTATAATGACTGCATCCTCCATTTGATCCTACAAATGTGAAGTTGCAGCTACTGGTATTATTGTCTTCCCGAGCCATTCAAACACTATTTTTTGTTGTCTCCGTTTACAATGCAGATGCACACCTTGCCCCGCCATTCGTGATCCCATCACCGATGAAGGAACCATCTGGCAGATGGTTTTTAGCTCGATCAGCCGATGGCAAGCGCTTGATGATCATCCATGAAGATCGGTATATACGTAGCAATGATCACCTTGAGCCTGCAGAAGTTCTGCATCATGGTAATGGCCTTATCCTGCGGGAGTGTCCTGCCCCTGTCATACATGTTTTTGAGAAAGATCTATCCCTGATTGGACCCAATTGGAGTCGAGTTGACAGCCTTGGCACACACTCTCTGTTCATTGGACTGAATTATCCATTGAACCTGAAGATAAATGATGGCAATGCTCCTGATGGAACATTGACTCCATTCATGAGGTCAAATTGTGTGTACATCGCGTACTATGCATTTCGGGAACCAGCATTTAGTTGTATTTGTCGTTGTAACCTGCAGCAAGGGGAAAATGAGCTCATGGGAGTTATCACCCTTCCAGAAGATGGTTGGGGATTTCCCCGACAGGCGACAATGTGGTTTAAGCCTAGTCTGAAAAATATCCGCATGTTGATGCAACCCTAAACTGAGCCATGAATCTTTCTGGAGCAAATAATCTTTTTTGTACGATATGTTTGAACAATTTAGTAACCTGTTCTGTATCTTAAGATGCTCTTCCTTTTTTCTGAATCTTATATACCTGGACCCATTTCAGTGTGTCTGTTTACTCATTTTAGTGCGTATGTAAACCCACATTGAAGTAATCTAATCTTATAATTTAAAACGGATGGTGATGAACTCTGTATTTCCATCCTTCGTAAACCGTGCATGTCTGTTTATTTTTAGTTTCATTTCAGCAACTGTTATTAGTATATGCACACCTTTTTTTTAATGTTGAGAGGAGTATAAGGGCATTACAATGCTATATACTATATGGCGCTAATAGAGAACAAATGAATGTCAAAAGATTGTAAAATCCTCCAGGTACTCTCCTTGCAGCGCTAATTGCTGATGACAGACTGACTTCCTGTTGGTTCCGGTGCTTTAGCTAGGACAGGTGAAAAGAGTTTCACGCCCCTGCTTTCTTTTGCGTCGACGCTAGGACTACCGCTGGGATTAGCCTCTCCAACCGCCAAACGACGAGGAAATAATTCCTAGCGCCCTTGCAGTAGCGCCTGTGTTGGACATGCCCTAATGTTTTCCAGCTAAAAGATGCAATCTTTTAAGCACTTGGGTACGGTATTTCCCCACCAGCCTGGATGCAGGCCGCCAAACGCGTCTTAACCAAGGTTTAAAATAGCGTGCTAAATGAATTAGCGGCAGCCACCTTCAAACGATATGGACGCTATATCGTGGTAATAGTGTGGTATATTTTAAATAGCATTTTCAAAATAATACTAAATATAGCCTAAAAATAAATAATTTTACTAGAACGAATAGATATATATAGTCCAAAAGTGACTGAATCATACATACATAACCACATATAGAAATAGATCTCAAGTATATTAGAAGGCTAACATCAACATTTCACAAGGCAACAACATAGTATAAATTATTTATTAAAAAATATTAGCATTAGCGATATTATTTTCTGATTTAGAAGTGGAACCAACAGATTAGTTCATCACCACGAAAAAGTGAAAGCAACTTGCCTGAAAAAAATAGCGCGCTAACGCTATGAAGTTTTAGGGCGATATAGCATGCTGTTTCGCAAATAGCGCCACAGCGAGCAAAATTACTAAGCGTGGACCCTCTAGATATGCTATAGCGTGCTATTAGCTTCATTGAGGCCCTGGTTTGACAAAGCAGCCTGAGTACGTATCTAAAAAAAATATCAGCCTGAGGACGCATGCTTGTAAAAAAGAGAGAGCAGACTACAATTACTTCAGTCCCGAACCCTCTCTCTCCCACCCATACTCCCACCCACTTCACCTCTTTTACACTAATGACTGCCATGAACGGCTCGCCTCCTCCTTCCACCGGCAGCTGCTTCGCCGACACAGATGAACATCACCGATATTTCCTGAACTCAGCCGATTTGATCCACCGCATCCTCCAGCAGCTTGATGGACGTCCAGTCTCTTCTATCCAGATCGTGACTAGAGAAGGATCTACGAGTACATCCGTTTCTTACCCTTTGGCAGCGTCGGTTCCATCTCTCGCGGTACTTTCTTCTCCGCTGGAAGCACCATCTGGCTCGGCACTGATTTCCCTGGCGGCGGCACCAGCTTCTCCGGCTGCGCCGACCCCAACCCCCGCGGCACGGTCTTCTCCGGTGGCGGCACCACCAAAAGATGCTGTAAGTTGTCCTGAACTCACTAGGATGCAGGTGTAAGTAGTCAATGATAGTTGGGATCTTAAACAAGTTCTTTTTTCTTTAAAATTTAATGACGGGAAACCGTAGTATTCTTCTGCAAATTTTTTTTAATGACGGGAAACAGTAGATGTTAAGTACTAGTTCTGGCAAAAAAAGATGTTTAGTAATAGTATCCATCACAGAGCAGGGTTTCGCAGTCTGAACATACAAATATATGCTCCATGTTACCTGTTTCAGAAAGTCTGAAAGCTTGCTCAGTACCTGTAAAATCAAATTGTCTTGCTGCTGCTAGATTTTGTGCAAACTAATTAAAGAGATAGCTAGATGCATTTTCTCCATGTATGCTACGTTCTGATTTATATGCTGTTGATTGATATATACCGTGCTTAACTAGATGCAGAAGCAAACTCGCTCCAACGTCAATGAGCAACTACGTCTTAGGACTGTCGATTGTACATGTCCTCTGCACCGCCCCGAGTTCAGAATTCAAAGAAATTCACTAGCCAAAAAGCCAAAGGTGACGGGCAGGCGTGATGCAGCAATTCAACGTTGTATATTAAAAGGGCGAGGGAAAGGCCGCCCTAAACGGGTTGGTCACTCGGCGGACCCTCCTCAGCCCTCGCGCTTCTATGTGCAACTGGACGGCAACGATGACATGTATATGTTGGTCATCCCCAGAGAATTCAAGCAATGTCTGAAAGGGATTCTTCCCAGGCCTATCAAGCTCAAGACCAGCGTAGGCTGCGCCTGGTATGTGCACATCGATGAGTACCAGGGTGAACTGGTCTTGAAGGATGGTTGGTTCGGGTTTGCAGAGGCGCATGAACTGCAGCTTGATGACCTTCTCGTCTTCGAGGTGAAAGACACTTCCTTGATGAATGTGTTGATCTACGACAGTAACACCTCCACCCAGAGGATAATATTTTGTGCTGATCACCCTTAGTTGCATGCATGATCTGCAGTGTTTTTAGGAAGAGGGGATCAGAATAACCTCAATATTTTATTGAATTAACTAGATGCTGCTTTTGGACCTGGGTTACTCCCCTGCTGATGTTCAAGCTGAACTTGGTTTTTGTATTAAGCTGAACTGGGGATCAGATACACTGTGATGAGACTTTGTTAATTAGCTAATATAGTATATGTTAGACTTGTTTTATTTTATTTTAATTTACTGTGATATGCTGCGGTAGTTTCAATGTGCGGTCTGATGATTTGTATTATATGTAGGTACACGGAGCTCAATATTTTGAAATATTCATAGATTTGTAAGTGTAAATGTGATATATCCCAGATGTAGTCAATGCTATCTTGTACGAACTTGTAAAATCTCAGGGAAAAATACATTTTATTTTAGAAAGTGTAAAAGTGACCAATTTTTTGATCTGATTGTAGCAAACACAAGTGCAGATGGTCAAACCCCAAAAACTTCTCATATTCATTGTTACATGGTCGAGATATAAAGGTATTTCACGCACTGGTTTAATACTCAACTGCTTACATCCATGTTTGTTTGCAGTTTTTTTTGGACACCTCTTAATGCTCCCTCCGATCCATATTTTTTTTAGATACACAGTACAAACACAGACGCTCTCATATAGATGTATCTAGACACATATTAGTTGTAGAGACATCCATTTTATCATCATGTAATGAGGATCAGATGGAGTATCGTTTTCATTTTACCAAAAGAAATGGATATATTACTGTATAGTACAACGTAGCCTGAAGCCCTGAGCTCTGAATGCAATTTCTGTGTGCACACTGAACGGATCATAACCCACACGACATGTCTCACTGGTCTGTAGGTCCGGACCCCACCAGATACTGATAAAGCCCAGTGACCCGCCGGGTGAAGTTTTGTGTGTGGATTCCTGCGTACCTGGCTTCGTTCCTCCTAGACACGCGCATTTTTTTTGACCGGGGGACACGCGCATTTATTCCCTTGCTGATTGCTGATGTATCATTCTCAGTTTCTCACAGCCCCCTCATGTTCAGAACTTCAGATCTCCCCAGATCCCTCGCCGTCCATCTCCCCTGAGTCCTCTCTCTACACCACCGGCGTCCACCACCGCTCGGACTACGCGGCTTGGACTCCGTCCTCTACGGATGCGGCGACGTCGCATCTAAAAACTCCACTAAGGCGGCGCGGCATCCCCGATTCTCTCGGTCCATGGCTGCAATGGCGGTATGTTTCCCCCGAATCACTAGCGTTGCCGGTCACATCTTTATTATATCTAAGCTGTATTGCCGGTTGCTTAGCATTGTTTGATATACAGTACTTCTCTCAGCCAGTGTATATATTAATCCTCTGGTAAAGACTCGGGTTACACATGCACCCATGCTAGCTATGTTGGGACTGGATCTAATGTGTGCAGTAATAATCGTTCAAATATGCTATTGGTCAATCCACGGCCGATGATCACATATGAGGACACCGAGCATGCATGTCTGGCTTGTGGACTCTTTAGGCCGACGCTGATTTTTTTTTGTTTGCTTGGTCAATCTGTACTGGCGGATGATGAACTGCAGATGCATTATTCTGATGCTAGACATAGCCAGCAAGCATGCATGGCTCATGCTAGCTTGATTTCTATTCTCATAGCTACTATTTATATCGATTTGGCTTCTGCGATACAATGATACACTATGCTGAATAATTTGATGATACAAGGTTGTACATATCAGCCTAGCTAGATTCAGAAGCTTATTGTTCAGACTGTGTGTTTGATAAGAACAATGATCCGCTGAGTTTGCTAGGTGCCTTTGATTATGCATTTGCTTGGAATTACGGTCAGAAGCTAGAGGCATTATCTAATTGAGGCCTCTTTTTTGCAGTGTTCAAACAAGAAGCTCAAGCTTGGAGAGAGCTTATCATGGAAGGAGACATCTGTAGAGCCAGCCCCAGTGTGCAAGGTGTTTGGGCGCATCGATGAGGAGAATACCCCTGACAGCTTCTGCAAGGTACTATGTACATCGGAGTTAGAGGTGATTTCCATCCCCAGTCGTGTTCTACCCTGGTTTTACGGTGGGTGTCCAGAGTCCATCAACCTGAAGATGTCCACTGCATGCACCTGGATTGTGGACCTGAAGCAACAAGATGGCAATGTTTTAATGGACAAAGGATGGCCAGAGTTTGTCAAAGCACATGACTTGAAGGTAGGATACCTCCTGACCTTCAAGAAGCTTGACACCAAATCATTGCAGGTGCTCATATTTGGTTACAATTGCTGTGAGAAGGTTATATGGTGTTCAGGTTATCACCCATCGCTGGGGCAACAATATCAATCACAGCTGTATTAAGTTGTCTTACAAATGTTCTTTAGAGAGAGCTGGTCTATAATAGTATACTGCTCTCTTTAATGATGCATTGTGGTGAACATGATGGTACCATTACTGGATTGTGGTCACATGTGAGGGGGGATGTTGAAATGTATAATTGGATTGCCTAGCCCTTTCCATTAGTTCGGACTTTTGGTTGCGTTGGCTAGTGCATGAAGCTTGACAAACCTTATTTATGTGTACAGCTCTCTAGTTGTACTATTAATTATTATGTGCTTATGTTGGCTGGATTGTGATGAACATGAGATGTTTTGTTGTTTACGTAAAGAAAAAAACGTGATGTTTTTTTGAATCCTGCGCTGGATATGTTTTGCACAAACTAGTGAAGTGACCGCTGACAAAACATATTATGCGCAAATAGGCAACCCTCAGCAACGATCATGGGTTCAAGTGTCCAGGATCCAGTGCCTTGACATAAGCAAGGCACAGATGAACAGTACGGTGACTTGTAGATTTGGCCGTTGGATTGAAAATAGATAGCTAAGATCAAAGTACTGTAGCATGTAGCATATGTACTGTTCATGGTTCTAAAGCACATGCACTGTGGACGACGTACTGTAGCACATGTCCTGTACATTGGTTGGTACTGTAGCAGTTACTAGTTAATAGTCATCTGTCTAATTATTTTTTATCCAACGGTTGAAAGGGAGGGGCAAGGCATGGTACGGAGTACTATTTATGTGTGCCTCGCCTTCATCAAGGCACTCGATCTCATTCCGGGTTCAAGTATTACCCCATGTAGCACCACTTTTTTTTTGGGTTAGCCAGACAACCTTCCCAATAAAAAAAAGTACTACCTTCCCTGCATGGGCCAATTGTTTGTACTTTTGGGCTGCCGCCGGCCATGTACATGGTGATTGCTGTCAGCCTGCTTACTTCGCTGATAACATTCCAAAAACACTTAATGGGCCTCCGACTCATGCCATTGGGGCCCTTCCTAATTTAAACACGGATATCCTATGATTGGCCCTCTAGAAACCGAGATTCTACATATAAAGTTATTTTTATTTCGTATCAATTATGATTATGATTCTTTTTAAATGCGCATAGCCAGTATGCGCATCTACATGGGCTCTATATTTTGATATATTCATATAGTCGATTTCAAAATTGTCATTAATTATATAAAGTTCCAAGATTTATTCTATTAGTGTGCAAGATCTTAGAGTGTATTTGTAGTTTAAAAAAATGACAAACCTCTTCATCAGATTGTTGTTAACAAGTGCAGTGTTGTGAACCCAAAATATATTACATACTCCCTCGTAGATCAAATTTGATCTAATTAAGTTGAACTAAAACCCGGATCAACAATTAGTATGGATTAGATGCATGGAGTACGAAAAACAAATGAATAGGCAATATTTCAGTTTTTCCTTCAGTTGAGAATGCTAGAGCAGGACCCATTTGCCAGTAGCGTCCCTCAACATTTGAAGGTAAAAACAAACAGAAGGGATCGAAAAAAAAGCATCCTACATATCTCGGCTTAAAATATATCGAGAATTCACATATTTCTTGTACATAGAGGCTGACATCGGGGACCCATTGGCCAGCAGTGGAAAAAAAATCAAAGAGAGGAAACAATTATCGTACAGAGAAGCTGACATGTGGGACGCATTTTGCAGCAGCGTCCTCAACTTTAACAAAGGCGGCAGGGGATCGAAAGAAAAAGCAAAGTTGCCAGAAATCAGCGGTCAAAAATAAATCCAAGAAACGAAATGTTTATTGTTCCTAGAGGCTGACATATGGGACCCACGAGCGAGCAGCGTCCTCAACGTTTCAAAGGCGGCAGGGGATCGAAAAAAAGGCAAGTGACCATATATCAGGTGCCAAAAATAATCCAAGGAAAGAAATTTATTGTACATAGAGGATGACATATGGGTCCCGTTTTGCAGGAGCCGTCTCACCGTTTCCAAGGCGGCACGGGATCGAAAAAAAAGAAAGGAAAGGTTTATCGTTCAGAGAGGCTGAGATGTGGGACCCATGGGCCAGCAGCGTCCTCTTAGTTTCAAAGGCGGCAGGGGATAAAAAAAAGGCAAATAGCCAGTAATTAGGGTAAAAAAAATCAAACAAAGGAAACTTTGACTGTTCATAGAGGCTGACATGTGGGACCCATGAGCCAGCAGCGTCTCAACGTTTCAGAGGCGGCATGAGATCGAAAGAAAAAGGCAAATAGCCAGAAATTATGGGTCAATAATAAATCAAACAAAGGAAAGGTTTATTGTTCATAGAGGCTGACATGTGGGACCTCTGAGCCAGCAGCGTCCTCAACGTTTTAATGGCGGCACGAGATCGAAAGATAAAATAAGCCAAAAATCATTTGGTAAACAAAATCCAAGAAAAGAAACATTTACCGTTCTGAGAGGATGACATGCGGGACCCATGAGGCAGCAGCATCCTCAACGATTCCAAGGCGGCAGGGGATCAAAAGAAAAAAAAGGAAATATCCAGAAATTAATTAGGGGTTCAAAATAAATCCATCAAAAGAAACTTTTATTGTTCATAGAGGATGACATGTGGGACCGACGTGCCAACAGCATCCTCATCGTTTCAAAGGGGGCAGGAGATCAAAAGAAAAAGGCAAATAGCCAGACATTAGGGGTCAAAAATAACTCCAAAAAAGGAAACTTTTATTGTTCGTAGAGGATGACATGCGGGACCCATGATTCAGCAGCTTACTCAACGTTTCAAAGGCGGCATGAGATCGAAAGAAAAACGCAAGTGACAAAATATCAGGAGCTAAAGATAATCCAAGAAAAAAAGAAACTTTATTGTACATAGAGGATGACATGCGGGTCCCATTTAGCAGCAGCGGTCTCAACGTTTCAAATGCGGCTTGAGATCAAAAGAAAAAGAAAATAGCCAGAAATTAGGGGGTAAAAAAAACTCCAAGAAAGGAAAGCTTTATCGTTCATACAGGCTGACATGTCGGACCTATGAGCCTGCAGCTTACTCAGCGTTTCAAAGGCGGCAGGCCGGCAGGGGATCAAAAGAAAAAGGAAATAGCCAAAAATCAGATGGTGAAAAAAATCCAAGAAAAGAAACTTTTATTGTACATAGAGGATGACATGCGGGTCCCATGAGCCAGCAGGTTCCTCAACGTTTCAAACGGCATGAGATCGAAAGAAAAAGGAAAGTGACCAAATATCAAGAGCCAAAAATAATCCAAGAAAAGAAACTTTATTGTACATAGAGGATGACATGCGGGTCCCATGAGCCAGCAGGTTCCTCAACGTTTCAAACGTGGCATGAGATCGAAAGAAAAAGGAAAGTGACCAAATATCAAGAGCCAAAAATAATCCAAGAAAAGAAACTTTATTGTACATAGAGGATGACATGCGGGTCCCATGAGCCAGCAGGTTCCTCAACGTTTCAAACATGGCATGAGATCGAAAGAAAAAGGAAAGTGACCAAATATCAAGAGCCAAAAATAATCCAAGAAAAGAAACTTTATTGTACATAGAGGATGACATGCGGGTCCCATGAGCCAGCAGGTTCCTCAAAGTTTCAAACATGGCATGAGATCGAAAGAAAAAGGAAAGTGACCAAATATCAAGAGCCAAAAATAATCCAAGAAAAGAAACTTTATTGTACATAGAGGATGACATGCGGGTCC
This sequence comes from Lolium multiflorum, assembly GCA_030979885.1. Lineage (NCBI taxonomy): Eukaryota > Viridiplantae > Streptophyta > Magnoliopsida > Poales > Poaceae > Lolium > Lolium multiflorum. The sequence continues at coordinate 193,528,519 of CM061748.1, read as the reverse complement.
CATGAGCCAGCAGGTTCCTCAACGTTTCAAACATGGCATGAGATCGAAAGAAAAAGGAAAGTGACCAAATATCAAGAGCCAAAAATAATCCAAGAAAAGAAACTTTATTGTACATAGAGGATGACATGTGGGTCCCATTTTGCAGCAGCGGTCTCAACGTTTCCAAGGTGGCACAGGACCAAAAGAAAAATGAAGTAGCCAGAAATCAGGGGGTGAAAAAATCCAAGAAAAGAAAGATTTCAATTGGGCTGTATCTGGACATCTGGGCCTTCGAACTATCCTGCTGGGCCTTTTGTCTCGTACAATTTCAGCCCACTCCAAAACAGGAAAGTTCGGATTTTTCTAAAAAAAACAGGAAAGTCCTATGCTTCGCAAAAACAAAAAACAAGGACACTCAACATATAAGTTTGTTTATGTAAAAATAAAGATTTAATTTATCCGTTTGCAATAGCTCAGAGCGAAATAATCAAGATATCACATGTTTCTTGTACGGGGAGGCTGACATCGGGGACCCATGAGCCAGCAGCGTCGTCAACGTTTCAAAGGCGGCAGGGGATCGAAAATAAAATAAAAAACCAAAAGTCAGTTGGTAACAAAATCCAAGAAAAGAAAACATTTATCATTCTGAGAGGATGACATGCGGGACCCATGAGGCAGCAGCATTCTCAAACGTTTCCAAGGCGGCAGGGGATCAAAAGAAAAATAAAGGAAATAGCCAGAAATTATTTAGGGGTCAAAAATAAATCCACCAAAGGAAACTTTTATTGTTCATAGAGGATGACATGTGGGACCGACCTGCCAACAGCGTCCTCATCGTTTCAACGGGGGCAGGGGATCAAAAGAAAAGGCAAATAGCCAGAAATTAGGGGGCAAAAATAACTCCAATAAAGGAAACTTTTATTATTCGTAGAGGATGACATGCGGGACCCATGAGCCAGTACTCAACGTTTCAAAGGCGGCATGAGATCGAAAGAAAAGGCAAGTGACCAAATATCAGGAGCCAAAAATAATCCAAGATTTATTGTACATAGAGGATGACATGTGGGTCCCATTTTGCAGCAGCGGTCTCAATGTTTGTAATGCGGCTTGAGATCAAAAGAAAAAGAAAGTAGCTAGTAATTAGGGGGTGAAAAAAAATCCAAGAAAAGAAACTTGATGGACATAGAGGATGACATGCGGGTCCCTTGAACAAAAGCTTACTCAACGTTTCAAAGGGCGGGGATCAAAAGAAAAAGGCAAGCCAAAAATCAGAGGGTGAAAAAAAATCCAACAAAGGAAACTTTTATAGCACACAGAGGATGACATGCGGGTCCCATGAGCCAGCAGGTACCTCCACGTTTCAAACGTGGCATGAGATCGAAAGAAAAAGGCAAGTGACCAAATATGAGGTGCCAAAAAAAGCCAAGAAAAAGTTGATTGCTCATAGAGGATGACATGCGGGTCCCATTTAGCGCAGCGGTCTCACCGTTTGAGAGGCGAGGGGATCGAAGAAAAGTCAAGTGACCAAATATGAGGTGCCAAAAATAATCCAAAAAAAGAAAGTTTTATAGTACATAGAGGATGACATGCGGGTCCCATGAGTCAGCAGCTTACCAAGGCGGCAGGGGATCAAAAGAAAAAGGAAATAGCCAAAAATCAGAGGGTGAAAAAATAAAAAAAATAAACTTTTATAGTACATAGAGGATGACATGCGGGTCCCATGAGCCAGCAGGTTCCTCAACGTTTCAAACTTGGCATGAGATCGAAAGAAAAGGCAAGTGACCAAATAAGGAGCCAAAAATAATTCAAGAAAAGAAAGTTTTATAGTACATAGAGGATGACATCGGGTCCCATTTAGCAGCACGATATCAGCGTTTGAGAGGCGAGAGGATCAAAAGAAAAAGAAATTGCAAAAATCAGATGGTGAAAAAAAACCAACTTTTATAGTACATAGAGGATGACATGCGGGTCCCATGAGCCAGCAGGTTCCTCAACGTTTCAAACGTGGCATGAGATCGAAAGAAAAGGAAAGTGACCAAATATCAAGAGCCAAAAATAATCCAAGAAAAGAAACTTTATTGTACATAGAGGATGACATGCGGGTCCCATGAGCCAGCAGGTTCCTCAACGTTTCAAACGTGGCATGAGATCGAAAGAAAAAGGAAAGTGACCAAATATCAAGAGCCAAAAATAATCCAAGAAAAGAAACTTTATTGTACATAGAGGATGACATGCGGGTCCCATGAGCCAGCAGGTTCCTCAAAGTTTCAAACATGGCATGAGATCGAAAGAAAAAGGAAAGTGACCAAATATCAAGAGCCAAAAATAATCCAAGAAAAGAAACTTTATTGTACATAGAGGATGACATGCGGGTCCCATGAGCCAGCAGGTTCCTCAACGTTTCAAACATGGCATGAGATCGAAAGAAAAAGGAAAGTGACCAGATATCAAGATCCAAAAATAATCCAAGAAAAGAAACTTTATTGTACATAGAGGATGACATGTGGGTCCCATTTTGCAGCAGCGGTCTCAACGTTTCCAAGGCGGCACAGGACCAAAAGAAAAATGAAGTAGCCAGAAATCAGGGGGTGAAAAAAATCCAAGAAAAGAAAGATTTCAATTGGGCATGTACTGGACATCTGGGCCTTCGAACTATCCTGCTGGGCCTTTTGTCTCAACAATTTCAGCCCACTCCAAAACAGGAAAGTTCGGATTTTTCTAAAAAAAACAGGAAAGTCCTATGCTTCGCAAAAACAAAAAACAAGGACACTCAACATATAAGTTTGTTTATGTAAAAATAAAGATTTAATTTATCCGTTTGCAATAGCTCAGAGCGAAATAATCAAGATATCACATGTTTCTTGTACGGGGAGGCTGACATCGGGGACCCATGAGCCAGCAGCGTCGTCAACGTTTCAAAGGCGGCAGGGGATCGAAAATAAAATAAAAAACCAAAAGTCAGTTGGTAACAAAATCCAAGAAAAGAAAACATTTATCATTCTGAGAGGATCACATGCGGGACCCATGAGGCAGCAGCATTCTCAAACGTTTCCAAGGCGGCAGGGATCAAAAGAAAAATAAAGGAAATAGCCAGAAATTATTTAGGGGTCAAAAATAAATCCACAAAGGAAACTTTTATTATTCATAGAGGATGACATGTGGGACCGACCTGCCAACAAATCGTTTCAACGGGGCAGGGGATCAAAAGAAAAGGCAAATAGCCGAAATTAGGGTCAAAAATAACTCCAATAAAGGAAACTTTTGTGCTCGTAGAGGATGACATGCGGGACCCATGAGCCAGCAGTGTCAACGTTTCAAAGGCGGCATGAGATCGAAAGAAAAAGGCAAGTGACCAAATATCAGGATCCAAAAATAATCCAAGATTTATTGTACATAGAGGATGACATGTGGGTCCCATTTTGCAAGCGGTCTCAATGTTTGTAATGCGGCTTGAGATCAAAAGAAAAGAAAGTAGCTAGTAATTAGGGGTGAAAAAAATCCAAGAAAAGAAACTTGATGGACATAGAGGATGACATGCGGGTCCCTTGAACCAACAGCTTACTCAACGTTTCAAAGGGGCGGGGATCAAAGAAAAAGGCAAGCCAAAAATCAGAGGTGAAAAAAAATCCAACAAAGGAAACTTTTATAGCACAGAGGATGACATGCGGGTCCCATGATCCAGCAGGTACCTCCACGTTTCAAACGTGGCATGAGATCGAAAGAAAAGGCAAGTGACCAAATATGAGGTGCCAAAAACTCCAAGAAAAGAAAGTTGATTGCTCATAGAGGATGACATGCGGGTCCCATTTAGCTGCAGCGGTCTCACCGTTTGAGAGGCGGCGAGATCGAAAGAAGAAGTCAAGTGACCAAATATGAGGTGCCAAAAAATCCAAAAAAAGAAAGTTTTATAGTACATAGAGGATGACATGCGGGTCCCATGAGTCAGCAGCTTACATACGTTTCAAGGCGGCGGGGATCAAAAGAAAAGGAAATAGCCAAAATCAGAGGGTGAAAAAAATAAAGAAAATAAACTTTTATAGTACATAGAGGATGACATGCGGGTCCCATGAGCCAGCAGGTTCCTCAACGTTTCAAACTTGGCATGAGATCGAAAGAAAAAGGCAAGTGACCAAATATGAGAGCCAAAAATAATTCAAGAAAAGAAAGTTTTATAGTACATAGAGGATGACATGCGGGTCCCATTTAGCAGCAGCGGTATCCCCGTTTGAGAGGCGGCAGGGGATCAAAAGAAAAATTGCCAAAAATCAGATGGTGAAAAAAACCAAGAAAATGAACTTTTATAGTACATAGAGGATGACATGCGGGTCCCATGAGCTGCAGAGTTCCTCAACGTTTCAAACGTGGCATGAGATCGAAAGAAAAAGGCAAGTGACCAAATATCAGGAGCCAAAAATAATTCAAGAAAAGAAAGTTTTATAGTACATAGAGGATGACATGCGGGTCCCATTTAGGCAGCGGTATCACCGTTTGAGAGGCGGCGGGATCGAAAGAAAAAGGCAAGTGAAAAAATATGAGGAGCCAAAAATAATTCAAGAAAGAAAGTTTTATAGTACATAGAGGATGACATCGGGTCCCATTTAGCAAGCGGTATCACTGTTTGAGAGGCAGCAGGGGATCGAAAGAAAAAGTCAAGTTACCAAATATGAGGTGCCAAAAAAATCCAAGAAGAAAAGTTTTATAGTACATAGTGGATGACATGCGGGTCCCATTTAGCAGCAGCGGTATCACCGTTTGAGAGGCAGCAGGTGATCGAAAGAAAAAGTCAAGTGACCAAATATGAGGTGCCAAAAAAATCCAAGAAAAGAAAGTTTTATAGTACATAGAGGATGACATGCGGGTCCCATTTAGCAGCAGCGGTATCACCGTTTGAGAGGCAGCAGGTGATCGAAAGAAAAAGTCAAGTGACCAAATATGAGGTGCCAAAAAATCCAAGAAAAGAAAGGTTTATAGTACATAGAGGATGACATGCGGGTCCCATTTAGCAGCAGCGGTATCACCGTTTGAGAAGCTGCACGGGATCGAAAGAAAAAGGTAAGTGACCAAATATGAGGTGCCAAAAATAATTCAAGAAAAGAAGGTTTTATAGTACATAGAGGATGACATGCGGGTCCCATTAGCAGCAGTGGTATCACCGTTTGAGAGGCGGCAGGGATCGAAAGAAAAAGGCAAGTGACCAAATTTGAGGTGCCAAAAAAAACTCCAAGAAAAGAAAGTTGATTGCACATAGAGGATGACATCGGGTCCCATTTAGCAGCGGTCTCAACGTTTCCAAGGCGGGATCAAAAGAAAAAGGAAGTAGCCAGAAATCAGGGGGTCAAAAAAAATCCAAGAATAGAAAGAATTTTGGTTCATAGAGGATGACATGCGGGACCCATGATCCTGCATCGTAAACGGCTCGATCGGAGAACGTTGAACGAGATGGCGCGATCTAGAAAAAAAAACAATGCCAGAGAGGCTGCCATCTGGGCCCTACATCCCTCGGCGGTGCGGATTTGCGTTGACTCGGCCGGCGAACCCGAGATTTCGAGATGCACCACGTCCCGGGCCACCATACGCCACGTTTTGGCCGCTTTCGTCGGGCTAGGTGGCCTCAAAAACGAGAAAAAAAAAGTTTTGACATGCACCACGGAGGGACCAAAATCGTCGGCCATGGTACACCAGCAACCACGGCGCCTACTGACCACCAGGCAAAACAAACTAGGCCCATACATGGCCTCACAAATCATCATCAAACGTCGATCAAACTAGCAAGTTTGAACATGGATTACTAATTTATTTTCTGATAAAGTGAGTACTCCGTATATTAATATCGAAAGATATTGATTACACTGAGCCTCTGCAACAACGCAATACCTTACTGGTAGTACGGATGCACAAGGATTCCTAATACTCCCTCTGTTCGGTTTTAATTAGTCGACGCGAGGGAGAGAAGAAAATGAACTGTCGATGCTTTCAACTAGAGTCAATTAAATACGAACGGAAGAAGTACGTACTCTAGTAGTATTGACAAATATCCGGATTAGTCTAAAAACAAATTGGCATGTAAATCCTAGTAGTCTACTAAACTAGGATCAATACCCTAGATTAGGGTTGCAAGCGGCGTCCGCGAATCGTCCCGCAAAGCAGAAAATTAGAGCAAATAGTGGTTGAGATTAGAGCAGATTTAAAGCACTCGCACTGAAACTAGCTAGCCCGCTACCCACCCCGCTTGACACCCTGCCCTAGATGTGAATCTACACCAAATATTCAAACAAGGATGAGCAACCGCCAATAAAATTTTATCCGCACATCATCATCTCTACCATACAAAAGGGTATGGTGATTTCACATACAGCCATTGTTGCCGCGGGACGAGGATGAGTGATGCGCCGCGGAGAAGGTGCCTCACGCCTCTGTCGCCGCCGCCGTCGAAGAGGAAGTCGAAGCCGCGCGATTGTGGTCCGTCGCCGATATGGAGGTGGAGCTACTAGGGAAGAGATGGAGGTGGAGGTGGAGAGGGAGTGATGGTTTGTACTAGTGGCGGCCGGTGAGATAGTTATAAATACAGCCTCTCTCTCTTTTTTGGCAAGGAATGCAGCTTCTCTTGGAAGGCAACGAGGCAACGCACTCCAGATTTCGTATATTACTATAATAATATGGACGGAGAAATTTGGACGCATCTGTGTTGTCTTGTCAAATGAATCACCAGGATTTGCTTTTAGTACTCCAGATTTGGGCGACCCAAGGAAGTAGAGATAGTAATGTACGCCATCTAGCTGCACGCTATCAAATCAAATAAATGGTCATGCCATTTACTTTTAAGATGGTGCAGCAGTTATTCTGACCAAAGAAACATGCACGTCTGCTGATTATTTCTGATGGGTATACATTTACCGTCCGCTAGCAAAGATTGTTTGGCACATTGTTCTTATGGCTTTCAACATCACACCCCTTAATAATATTATTAATCAATGTTTGGGCAATCAATTGAGTGTGTTAATAAAAAATTAAAACCCACAAATCCAACTGTACTATTTTTAGGGCCATATGAAGGACAAGGAATGATTTTAAATGCCATATGGAGTACCTCCAACCATGTGAAATATGGTTCTGTCATGCAGGTGATACCCATGGCTTCGCATTGGATCTGTATGTTGTCCTACATACAGTCAACTATGAAGTACCACGATTTGGTTTTTGGGTGCAACCGGCTAGAGAATGATGCACGGGTTTGTACAGCCAGTACAATTCACATTAAGATTTTCTGATAGGATGTTGATGTGTATATGTAAGAATCATACACTAGAATGTCTTCTATGTTTAGATGGTTGATCTACGTTTATACTTTCTGTGAACCATGAGGTTAAGACCTTTGTACTGTAATAAAGATTGCTAAATAACAGTATATATGTATGCCTCTAGGGACACTGAAACAGCCAAACAACCATGCATGTGTATAGACCGTATTTGATCAAATTAAAAGAAGCGCCTGGGTTCATGCAAATAGCATAAATTTATCACCTAAGTACATTAGCTATAAATAGTTAAATAGGAGTCAAGACCAACTGAGCTAGCTAGTAGTATGATCCTACTATTACATAAATATCCCTAACTCTGATTGTCTTTGTTCCAGTCCAGCGCGTTGGTGTAGCTTGGGATGAACCAAAACCCCGTATGCCAGTTGGCCCCTGGACCGCTGCTTGAGAAAGATATGCTTTGGTGGTCTTCGCCATTTAGACTGAAGCGGAAAATTTCTTGATGTGATGTGTCAAAGTGAGAGCCAATGGCCTGAGGCGTGGTGTAGATGCAGTTTCTTCTTGTCAAATATCCTGGGGGAAATGTTGCACCACCCACTGGCATGAAAATCGGATAGTTCAACCCAAGGAACATAGAATAGTCTCCAAGATTAGTAACCCTTTCCCACGGGTTGGCTGGAAGTAACCGACTAGTGTCATTCGAGAATACAATGCAGGTATACCCCGAATAGCTGTGAACAGCGCGACCGCAATGGACAGAAGGGGTACTATCATAATGAGTTGGAGCACCGTCAGCGTTAAAATCCATTACGCCACGTGCATAGACCAGGAGAAGTCTAGAACGATCTTGAGATCTTGCCAGCCACCACGTACGACTATTAGAGTCAAAATCATCATCGTCATCAAATCCAGCCGTCCACGGAATGAATGGAGCAGGGAGCACTATAGGACCTTGAAAAAGGAAAGAACACGTCACATGAAAATATATTTCATGATTTATCTACTAGTGATATTGATTTGATATTGGGATGCCAATACTAGTACTTTATAAAATCATGGTCGAACATAAGATGGTTTGAAATATATTTCGAACATCTTGGTAAAACTTCATATGGATTTAAAACATGTTCCCGAAAATATTGGTCCAAATTTTAGATGGTTTGAATATAGTACTCCTTATTCTCTAGAACCGGGGGAATATAAACAAATGAAAGTCTTTATCAATATTGCATGGCACCTTTATTGATTCTATTTCTACTCTACCTTAAATTTTCTAGGGAGTAATAATAAAGAAACTTAATTACTAGGGGGCCTTTTTCCTAAGGAACAACATGCACATTAGACCATACTAAAATTCCTATAGATGTTAAATTCTATATATGTCCATACCACAAGAGGGTTATGGTGTGCGCCTATGGAATTCCTTTAAGCCAAAAGATGCCAAGACAGTTCAACAAATAAGAGGTGAAATACTATATAAGTTACGTATATAAAAAAGATAGGGAGGAAATGTTACCAAATTGATTAGGATCCCATGCATAAACATTTCCAAGCTCAGTAACGGCGAACACAAGTCCGTTATGTATAATTGCATCGCAGTATATGGCGCCGTACTGAAACTGGTTTTCAAGAAATATCCATGCACGAGGATATTCGCCATGGAGGTAGGCAATTGCAAAGTCGAAGATTGCGACAAGGGAGAAATCTTGATACCCCCTAGCAGCTGTAGGAACTTGGCAAATAGCTATCTTCTGCAGTTGAATAGCAGAACGCTGATACTCGAATATAAGTGGATTGTGTGTGGTTTCCAACTTGTTCCTCAAAGATGGAAGCTTAATCTTGCGATGAGTGTAGACATTGAGGAGGTTCCACTTGCCTTCGGGGCCAACCATGGCGATCCAATCTCCATTGGCGCCTGCCCGCTCCTCATCCTTACCGTGTGGCATTAGGCCATCATAGGAGAACCTGTCCAGCGGCAGTAGTTTGCACTTGCTGTGCACCGGCAAATCCTCCTTGAACACCGCCCATGGTTTATCCGCCGGGTCACAACAGAGAACACACGGAAGGCCAAACGGCTGAGAAGCAGGCAGAGTGGCACTGTATTTGGCTGACTGAAGAATACTTTTGGAGGAACCGACTAGGGACGCGGCGGTGATGGCGTCGCACTGGCTGATGAGCACTTCAAGGGGGCCTTCCGTAAACACCTTGTGAAACAGCCCAGATCCACAGACCCTGCTCGATTTCGCCATCGCAATGAGGCAGGTGGTACAATGGGGTTGGTATTTTCTTGGGAGATCTACTGATTCGAACTTTGGGAGAGAGATGGCGATCAATGGCGGCAGGTGGGGGTTTGAGTTGGAGAACAGAGGCTCTCAAACTGGGCACTGCTGGATAGGATGCGAAAGCGCCATGGCGGAGACGCAGGCGCGTGCTATGGAAGATGGGCGGAGTGGGGATAGACGACGGAGGTGAACCGAGACGCTCATATACTGCCTACTGCAGTTTCGAGGAGAGTGTGAATGTGTTCAAAAAAAGAGGAGAGTGTGAATGTGTTCAAAAAAAGAGGAGAGTGTGAATGTGTTCAAAAAAAGAGGAGAGTGTGACTGTGACCCGACACCCGAGTAGGAGCCGAGCAGACGGACTATAGGAGTAGCCCCATCATTACAGAACATTAATCGTGCTTCCTACAATAAATAAGTGAAACACCCCAGGCTTGTGTTGTCTAATCAAATCGATGGCCATGTCAGTATTATGGTGAACAAATAAAACAAATACACACCAACCTTGTTCTTTTTGCAACGTACACCAACCTAGCAAGGCATCAACCTTCTCGCCATCAACTACGACTCCGTGGCTCCGTCCCACCAAAGTTGTCTCAACTTTGTAAAAAAAAATACATCTATCCATCTAAATTTTAACAAAGGTGAGACACTTTTGGTGGGACCGAGGGAGTACAAAAAAACTTCACTACTCCATGCTAGTATCGGCCACTAATTCAAATTTCAACTGAAGGCGTGCTATTTTATGGTCCTGAAAATTGCCAAAAAAAATACAACCCAAAAATGCAACAGATCCATGTTAAGGGGGTACACCCTACGCAATATACATTAAGAAACTTTGAAACTTCAGCGACCTTGTAAGAATGCCCATGACAGTGCAGTTTTGCCAAATTAGGAAGAGACGAAATATGAATTCAACCAAAGAAATCTAAACGAATCCTTAGACAATAGCATAGTTAACACGTTCAGAAAAAAATGATGACTCCAAAAGAACAACATTAGCAAGAAATACTCCATTTTAGTTTGAATTTGCAGTCACATACATAACTAGTAGTACTGCCAAAATACTATAATACTCCGAGCTGCATTCTAGCACTCCAACTAGCTAGCTAATAGTTCTGGAGTAGTAGTACTACTATACAAGTCCAAAATACATCCGAACGAACCCTACTTCGAACTAAACTACTCCCTCCGATCTTCGAGTAACTACATTGCAGTATGACTAAACGAAGATTATTGTATAACCTTCTTGTTGATGCAAACGCAGATAGGCAACACACGCTGCCCTCCATTCTGCTTCGCGTAACGGGGCGGCACCGCCAGGAAAGAAGTGAGCTGCTGCAACATGATCGAGCTAGGCGTCGGGGAGCTCGTCGGCTCGATTACCGCCATCAAGGTGTCCGTCGAGAGGTCACTGGTCCCAGCCGTCGCCGGCGCCGGCGGACCAATCACCAACAGCTGCGCCTTGTACATCGGAAACAAGCACGCGGCCGACCTGATGCACACACAGGACACAATGGTGGTCGGGCCGAGCGCTCCAACGGTGATGGCGAACACGCTACCGTCTTCTTCCCCACTGCCGATGAACAGGTGTCCCCGCGGTTGTACCGGAACACGAACTATGCACCAGGCGGGTATGCCATACTGGAACGTAAACACTGGGATGGAGTGGGATGCTTGGAGGTGTACCAGGAGCTCCCGCGGCGGGCCGGTGAAGCTGCAGCCGGTATTGATGGCCTCTGTGCAGCCGCACGGACCATGCGGGCACGCGATATAGTGCTTGTAGGACTCCGTGGAGGCGACCAAGCTCTGGCAGCCGACGCACTTGACCATTGCCCCAGATCGATTCGACGGCGGCAATCTTGGCCCAGATCGATTCGACGGCGGCAACCACGCCGGCTGCTCGCACTTCTTGCACGGGTTCGGCGCAAGCTCGCCGACGCAGCGCCGACAGCCCATATGACCGCCCTTGCACTGCACGGAACAACGTACGTGGCATCAGTTGTCATTGACATTTCTCACAGGTGAACCTAAGAATGAAATCGGAAGGGAGCGACCTTGGATATGGGGGGTTTGAAGGGCAGCAGGCAGAGGGGGCACAAGAAGAGGGCCTCCTCCATCTTCAGAGAAGAGTGATCGGGAAAACGAGAACGGGATGGGTTCTTTTTTTTATACATGCCTTGGAGTGGAGTATGGATACTACTACTTATAGGAAGAACTTCCTTGCTAAGAATCGGCGTCGGCCGTACGCAAGCATAGATGCACCAGCGGCTCTGCAGTTTGTCAAAATAAAAGGACAGAGCTGCAGTGACTTGAAGTCTCCAAATCTCATTGTGACTTGGTGCCACCATCTACCAACCATTTGAGATCCAACGTTCCAAACTAATCTCTTATTTCGAACCTAAAAACAAAAATTATGAAAAAAATCCAGTAAAATGTAGATGCCTTGTTCTAAAATCTGTGAATATTTCATCCCACTCGGACGATTAGCTTGTGATTAAAGAGCTTTTTACGTATACGAGCACTAGTTTAAACTAAATACTCCCTCTGATTCATATTAATTGACTTCAATATGGATGTATCTAGAACTAAAATGTGTCTAGTACATCCATATTAGAGTCAATTAATATGAACCGGAGGGAGTATATATTTGCTCACAAACCTTTGATTCAAATCGAATGAAACTTCACCAAAATATAAATCGAAATATGCACGATTAACTGGAAGTTCTTGAAATATTTCTGAGCAATTATAATAATTATTTAGTTTAAATTCTAAGTCGATCGCATACATTGGATCTGAGATGGATGGTGGATGGTGGCACCAAGTCACTGTGAAACTTGGAAGTATCAAGTCAGTGAAGCTCTATCCCAAAATAAAAGCTTCGTGAAGGGGGCAGTTTGGTTCAAAAAAGAAGACAGTGCCAAGCAGTTGTCAAACAATACCCATATAGTCAAATGTACTCCCTCTGATTCAAATGAATTGACTCAACTTTGTCTAGATATATGGATGTATCAAGTCACTGAAGCTAAAATAAAAGCTTCATGAAGGGGGAAGTTTGGTTCGAAAAAAATACAGTGCCAAGCAGCTGTCAAATAGTACCATAACGTCAAATGTACTCCCTCCGATTCAAACGAAATGACTCAACTTTGTATTTTGCATGTTAAAGGTTTTTCGTAAAACTTGGCCAATCTTAACATAGTTTGCCTTTCTAAAAAAAGATATAAGCCCTAAGGCTCCTTTGATTCATAGGATGGGAAAACCATAGAAATATGGAAAACATAGGATTGAGATTTAATGGCTAGTTGAATCATATAGGAAGATGAGTTGTGTTTGATTGTGCCAAAGGAAATTTTCCATGAGGTATGACCTAATGTTTTATTCTTATAGGATTTGCACTGCAAGATTCCTATAGGATATGTTCCTATGAATCAAACAACTAGTGTGGGGAAAATTCACATGTGATCTAAATCCTACATAATTCCTATACAAATCCTATATATGAATTTTAGTTGTTAGGTCACTTAAAATGACTTCACTTGAAGAGTTACATTTTTGTTTTTTTCTGAATTAGTAGTGATGCCTAACCATATATATACCTAAACCAAGAGAATCAGCATAAACTTATGTATATTAATAGTAAGCGCATATATGAATGTTTTTTATCTACAAACCCAGGGTCATATATATGTACATAGAAACATGCATATATGCTAGTTTTTGTACCTTGGTGTGTTCCTCTTTTGGGCTATCTCTTTTTTGTTCACCGATTCACAACCAACGCCCTAGATTAATTTGGCACTTAGAAAATAACATTTTGTTTTTGGCGCACTAACACAAATAGTAGTAGCACGGTCAACACTGTAGAGAAGTACAAAATAAATGTGTGTGGGAAAAAATGACTTAAAGTGACCATTACATTGAGAAAAAGGGTAGAACCAAGCATTGCACAGGGAAAAAGCAGTGTAGTGCCCAGAAGAAAAAAACAAGTTGGGTTATACTCCCTCCATCCTGAAATAATGGGTGTAGAGTTAAAATTTGTCCATAAAAGAGTGTACTTCTCGTTTTGCAATGCACTTCAAAATTTGTCCACAAAAGAGTGGTAGTAAAAAATATTTCTTTCTCATCACGAGGGATATAGTTTCTTCACGACTAGTACGTACTACCTCCATCACAAAGCTTAAGTCTTTTTTTAAGAGTCAAAGCAAGTAAAGGTTGACGAAAATTTAGAACAATCTATCAACTAATATAATATTTTGTAGATACCATACCAAAAAAAATCGTTGTCTATGTATTGATATTAATTTTGTATTTTGCATGATAATGATTTTTGGTAAAATCTTAGTTTACCTTGACATAGTTTGAGCTTCTAAAAATAATATAAGCCTTACGCTTTGGGATGGAGGTAGTAGTATTTAGCATAATATGGTTTTCTTATTTACTACATGCATTTAGATCATTGGAGGTGGAAAAGTTGAAGAGGAAAGTGATGGTCGATGACAGTTTCCCAATGTAATAATAAAATCCTTAATATGCCTTGAAAACCCACACGTACGCTCTTTCTAGGACAGAGGCAGTATGAGGTAATGCACCCACGCGCTGTCATCTGCCGGTTCGTGCTATGTCTCCCAAATCTTGAAATATCGTCAGTTATCCATTTCACGTCCACACTTCTCCCTCTCTCCACGGACTAGGAAAAAACCCTCTCTTCACTTCCCCTTCCCATTCCACCGATGGAGAGCCCAACCGACGCCGTCAACGCAGCGAAAGCGAAAGCCGCGCGGCTGGCCTTAGCCGCAGAGGAGGCGTGCAGAGCCGCGACCGCAGCACGCATGGCCGCAACGGCGGCGATCATTGCCGCAGCGGATGCCAAAGACGAAGCGGAGGCCATTGCCGAAGGTCGGGCCATCGGTCGCTCATCGGCATCTGATGCTGTTGGTAGATGGGTCCACTCTCTTGGGAAGCATCCCCTAGATGACGAGGACGAGGTTGAACTCATCTTTGAACCGCCGCCGCCGACCTTCGACGAGAATATCGTCGACGAGGGGGAGGAAGTATGTTCCGATTCACCTCTCTCCCTTATTCAACATAGCCCTGTATCGATTTGCGCTATGGTCTCTCCCTCTTTTTTTGCGCTATAGCGTTTTGAATTAGCGTCAGAATCTTTTTAGATTCATATTCAGTATTAGTTGCAACTGCTACATATTTGCTTCACATCCGATTCACCTCTCTCCCTTATTTAACATAGCCCTGTATCGATTTGCTCTATGGTCTCTCCCTCTTTTTTTTGCGCTATAGGGTTTTGAATTAGCGTCAGAATCTTTTTAGATTCATATTCATTATTAGTTGCAACTGCTACATATTTGCTTCACCTGTTTATTTGGCATGTATCAGGTTGCTACTGATGAGGTTGACAGCGATGTCGAGTCGCGTCATAGGAAGGCCAGGGCCACTCTCAACAAGCTTAAGGCGGGGAAGTTCGACAAGTATTGGAGTGAACCCTGGACTGGTGCCAGGAACAGCTGCCCCTTCTGCACAAAGAGCATAAAGGTTGACTTTCGAAGCGTCCTGCAGCATGCCGAAGCCGGTGGGTCCGGCTGTCTCAAAGTTGGGGAAACTGTTAACCGATCCGGCTTCATAGCCAACCACATGGCCTATGGGCTATTCCTAAGGAAGAAATTGAACCAAGCTATCGAGACCGGTCGTGTGCCTCCTCCCAAGCCCAAGCCACCAAAGATTAAAGGTATGGGCAGCAAGAAGCAGAAGAAGCGGGACCGGGAGGAGGCGACAGGAAGAAGATGGTAAATATACTCCGTAACTGTTGTGCATGTTTGTCTCTCCTACTGCTTCAAAAGCAGCATCTTTTGTTGAACTCTGTTTATGTTTGCTGCTCAGCAGCGTTTGTGGTGAACCTATTAGCTTAATTAGGGGTTGTTGAACTATGTCTGTGTTGAACCTTGCTTAATTAGGTTGTGTTGAACTCTGTTTGTGTTGGCGTGGGAAGGGGGGCATGATGCTACCCTGAATTTGCGGGACCCCCAAAAAACTTGCAAATACGAGTGATGCATCCAAAAGGAACAAACTTCTTACATGGTAGACCCCAGTCTGAAAGCAAGAAATGCGATCGGGTCCTTAACAGCCACCGCCCGGATTGATCGGGTATTTTGCCTGCCTACCGCATGTGACTTGTGCTCACTGAAGTTTGGGACCTCACGCATGGGCACCACACGTAAGTGACAGACCTGTTGGTGTAAAAACTCGGGTGATTATTATACTGCATTAGTACAAAGTTTCCTATGGATTCAAGGGTTGGAAAGCCAAGTTAACTCATTTTCATGACTAAGAAGGAGCCAGGCTTACTTTTTCATTTTCATGTTTTAACTTGTTTAAATCTTGGTCAAACAAAGGATCTGACCAGGATTCAAGTGGGCATAAAAATTCAAAAAAGAAATCAAAAAAAAAACCAAAGCACATAAGCTTCTTATGTCATATAGTAAGCATTACAGTTGATCAACGAAGTCTAGACATATTCAAACCAGAAAAATATTGTATATACCCCCTAACCCTAAACTCTGTCTTATGAAGTCAAGCATGAAGAAAAGTGGTTTTGGGTTTCAAACATTGGAAATTGAAAAAACTCCCAAAAGCTTCATTTTGGAGTGACTAAGAAGAATCCAGGCTTTCATTTTCATTTTCATGTTTTAAATTGGTTTAAATCTTGGTCAAACCTAGGATTTGACCAAGATTCAAATGGACATAACAAATTCAAAAAAATCAAAACCAAACACATAGTCTTTTGATGTCATATAGTAAGCATTCAAGTTGATAAACAAAGTCTAGACATATTTAAACAAGAAAAATCATGTATATACTTGGCCCCTAACCCTAAACTCTGTCTTATGAAGTCAAGCATTAAGAGGAGTGGTTTTGGGTTTCAAACATGGAAATTTAAAAAACCTCCCAAAAGCTTCATTTTGGAGTGACTAAGAAGAATCCAGGCTTACTTTTCATTTTCATGTTTTAAACTGGTTTAAATCTTGGTCAAACCTAGGATTTGACCAAGATTCAAATGGGCATAACAAATTCAAAAAAAAACTAAACACATAGTCTTTTGATGTCACATAATAAGCATTCAAGTTGATAAACAAGGTCTAGACATATTCAAACCAGAAAAATCATGTATCTACCCCCTACCCCTAAACTTTGTCTTATGAAGTAAAGCACGGAGAGATATCATTTTGGGTTTCGAACATGGAAAATTTAAAAAAACCTCCCAAAAGCTTCATTTTGGAGTGAATAAGAAGGATCCACACTTACTTTTCATTTTCATTTTTTAAACTTGTTTAAATATTGGTCAAACCTGCAAGGATTTGACCAAGATTCAAATGGGCATAAAAATTCAAAAAATAAACAAAACCACTTCTCTTCGTCCTTGACTTCATTAGACAGAGTTTAGGGTTGGGGTATATACATGATTTTTAATGTTTAAATATGTATAGACTCCGTTGATCAACATGAATGCTTACTATAACTTAAGAAGCTTAATTATGTGCTTTGGTTTTTCATTTTTTGAATTCTTTATTGAATTTTTATGCCTATTTGAATCTTGGTCAAATCCTAGGTTTGACCAAGAATTAAACAAGTCAGTAACATGAAAATGAAAAAGTAAGCCTGGATCCTTCTTATTCACTCAAAAAATGAAGCTTTTGGGAGGGTTTTTGAATTTTCCATGTTTGAAACCCAAAACCATTCCTCTTATATGCTTGACTTCATATATATCACAGAGTTTAGCCTTAGGGGGTATATACATGATTTTTCTAGTTTGAATATGTCTAAACCTTGTTTATCAACTTGAATGCTTACTATAAACCAAAAATTCATGTATCTACACCTAACCCTAAACTATGCATGAAGAGAAGTGGTTTTGGGTTTCAAACCTGGATATCTCAAAAACCCTCCCAAAAGCTTCATTTTGGAGTGAATAAGAAGGATCAAGGCTTAATTTTTCATTTTCATGTTTTAATCTTGTTTAAATCTTGGTCAAACCTAGGATTTGACCAAGATTCAAATGGGCATAATTTAAAAAAATGAAAAATCAAGGCACATAGTCTTCTTATGTCATATAGTAAGCATTCAATTAAGTTGATAAACAAGCTCTGGACATATTCAAACCAGAAAAATCATGATGAATCTACCCCCTATATATCCCTAAACCCTAACTTATGAAGTCAAGCATGAAGAGAAGTGGTTTTTGGTATAAATCATGGAAATTTCATATTCATGTTTATTAAACTTGTTTAAATCATGGTCAAACCTAGGATTTGACCAAGATTCAAATGGGCATAAATATTCAGAAAAAACAAAAAATGGAAAATCAAGGCACATAGTCTTCTTATGTCATATATATAGTAAGCATTCAATTAAGTTGATAACAAGGTCTAGACATATTCAAACGAGAAAAATCATGTATCAAGCTACCCCTAACCCCAAACTCTGTCTTATGAAGTCAAGCATGAAGAGAAGTACGTGGTTTTTTGGTTTCAAACATGGAAATTTCAAAAACCCTCTCAAGAGCTTTATTTTGGAGTGACTACGAAGGATACATGCTTAATTTTCATATTCATGTTTTAAACTTGTTTAAATCATGGTCAAACCTAGGATTTGACCAAGATTCAAATGGGCATAATTTAAAAAAATGTAAAATCAAGGCATATAGTCTTCTTATGTCATATAGTAAGCATTCAATTAAGTTGATAAACAAGGTCTAGACATATCAAACCAGAAAAATCATGTATCTACCCCTATATATCCCCAAACTCTGTCTTATGAAGTCAAGCATGAAGAGAAGTGGTTTTTGGTTTCAAGCATGGAAATTTCAAAAACCTCCCCAAACTTCATTTTAGAGTGACTAAGAAGGATACAAGCTTGCCTTTTCATTTTCATGTTTTAAACTTGTTTAAATTATCTTGGTCAAATCTAGGATTTGACAAGATTCAAATGGGCAAACATATGATAAGTGATGCAAATATCATTTCTAAGTGCGGGCAAACCAGAGATATGTGGTTTTTGGTTTCAAACATATTCAAACGAGAGAAATCATGTATCTACCCCCTAACACTAAACTCTGTCTCATGAAGTCAAGCGCATGCATGAAGATATGTGGTTTTTGGTTTCAAACATGGAAATTTCAAAAACCCTCCCAAGAGCTTCATTTCGAAGTGATTAATTAAGAAGCATACATGCATGCTTACTTTTTCATATTCATGTTTTAAACTTATTCAAATCTTGGTGAAACCTAGGATTTGACCAAGATTCAAATGGGTATAAAAATTTAAAAAAAACAAAAAAGGTCTTCTTATGTTATATAGTAGGCATTCAATTAAGTTGATAAACAAGTTCTAGACATATTCAAACAAGAAAAATCATGCATGTATCTACCCATAACCCTAAACTTTGTTTCATGAAGTCAAGCATGAAGATATGTGGTTTTTGGTTTCGAACATGGAAATTCAAAAACCCTCCCAAGAGCTTCATTTTGAAGTGACTAAGAAGCATACATGCTTACTTTTTCATATTCATGTTTTTAACTTATTCAAATCTTGGTGGAACCAAGGATTTGACAAAGATTCGAATGGGTATAAAAATTCAAAAAAAACAAGGTCTTCTCTTATGTTATATAGTAAGCATTCAATTAATTTGATAAACAAGGTCTAAACATATTCAAACCAGGAAAATCATGTATCTACCACCTAACCCTAAACTCTGTCTTATGAAGTCAAGCATGCATGAAGAGAAGTGGTTTTTGGTTTCAAGCATGGAAATTTCCATGTTTGAAACCCAAAACCACTTCTCTTCATATGCTTGACTTCATATGACAGAGTTTAGCGTTAGGGGGTAGATACATGATTTTTTGGTTTGAATATGTCCAAACCTTGTTTATCAACTTGAATGTGTAATATATATATGACATAAGAAGACTGCATGCTTTGGTTTTTCATTTTTTGATTTTTTTGAAATTTTAAGCCCATCTGATTCTTTGTCAAATAATAGGTTTGACCAAGATTTAAACATGTTTAAAACATGAAAATGAAAAAGGTAAGCCTCCATCCTTCTTAGTCACTCCAAAATGAAGCTTTTTGGAGGGTTTTTGAAAATTCCATGTTTGAAACCCAAAACGACTTCTCTTCGTGCTTGACTTGATAAGACAGAGTTTTGGGTTAGGGGTAGATACATGATTTTTCCGGTTTGAATATGTCTAGACCTTGTTTATCAACTTAAATGCTAACTATATGACATCAGAATGGGCATAAAAATTTAAAAAATTTAAAAATATAAAACCAAAATTTAATTGGGAGGAAAGGGTACATGAATTACAATTAAAAAACAAGGTAACTTAAATACTTGGATGCCCCAAGATGTGTGGAAGCCCAAAACAATGGCAAAACATATCATGTGCGCATGCTGCATCCAATTCAAGTAGAACACATAGTAGGCATCGATAGTTTGACCTAAATTTGAAATCAAAGAGAAGGTGGTTAGAAAAAATCAAAATTGGCAAAGCAAAGCATGAAATCAAAAAATTGTGATGCACTCTAGCTATGAAAATTATCAAACAATGCAAACCAAAATGATTTTTTAGAGGAATACTAGTTCAACTTATTTAATTTTTTATTTGTAGGCCAAAATCAAACCCCGTAGTTGGATTTTTTTTTCAACTTGATCTGTAGTACTGGGGAAAACCCTAGTTTATAACCTATTTAATAATAGATTCGTAGTCGATTCTTTTACTTTTTTATTATTACTATGCAGCACATGTGTGTTTGCCCGTCGAGTGAAACTCGGAGGAAGAGGAATCACTCGGAAGGAGAAGAAGGGAGAGCAGTCACGGGGCCCCTCTTATTGATGGTGTATATTCTTTTTCTGGTGATGTTGACTGTTGTGCAGGGTTTGTCAGTGCGCAGGAGGTGCGAGCGAGCGAGCGAGCGAGCGAGTCGAGCGAGGCCGAGAATGAGAGAGATTTGTTTTTTTGTGAGAGGGACAACCGAAGGATCCAGAAGGACCCACAGACTTCCAATACGCATCCTGATGCGTCTTCTCTTGACAAAGAAGATGGCTGGGAGTTGGCGTACCTATTGCACGTGACTTGTGCTCACTCAAGTGTGGGACCACACGCGTGGGCACCACACGTAAGTGACAGACCTGTTGGTGTAAAAACTCGGTTGATTATTATAGTGCATTAGAACAAAGTTTCCTATGGATTCAAGGGTAGGAAATCCAAGTTAACTCATTTACATGACATTATTTTTTCCATGAAGCAAAGTTAACACTATCAATTGGTACATTTTGGAGTGACTAAGAAGGATCAATGCTTACTTATTCGTTTAATTTCACGTGTTAAACTTGTCTAAATCTTGTTCAAACCTAGGATTTGACCAAGATTCAAATGGGCAGAAAAATAATTAAAAAACAGAAAAATGAAAAACCAAATCACATAGTAAGCATTCAAGTTGATAAACAAGGTCTAGACATATTCAAACCAGACAAATCATGTATCTATACCCCTAACCCCTAAACTCTGTCTTATGAAGTCAAGCATGTGAAGAGAAGTGGTTTTGGGTTTGGGGGTATATATACATGATTTTTATTGTTTAAATATATATAGACTTTGTTGATCAACATGAATGCTTAATTACTATATGACATAAGAAGTTTATGTGCTTTGGTGTTTCATTTTTTTGATTTCTTTTTTGAATTTTTATGCCCATTTGAATCTTGGTCAAATCCTAGGTTTGACAAAGATTTAAACAAGTTTGAAACATGAAAATGAAAAAGTAAGCTTGGATCCTTCTTAGTCACTCCAAAATGAAGCTTTTGGGTGGGTTTTTGAAATTTCCATGTTTGAAACCCAAAACCACTTCTTCTCTTCATGCTTGACTTCATAAGACAACGTTTAGGGTTAGGGGGTAGATACATGATTTTTCTGGTTTGAATATGTCTAGACTTCGTTGATCAACTTGAATGCTTAGTATATTACATAAGAAGACTATGTGGTTTGGTTTTTGATTTTCTTGATTTTGTTTGATTTTTTATGACCATTTGAATCTTGGTCAAATCCTAGGTTTGACCAAGATTTAAACAAGTTTAAAACATGAAAATGAAAAAGTAAGCATGGATCCTTCTTAGTCATGACAATGAGTTAACTTGGCTTTACTACCCTTGATGAATCCATAGGAAACTTTTTGTACTAATGCAGTATAATATTCTGGTTTGAATATGTCTAGACCTTGTTTATCAACTTAATTTGAAAGACATACAAGTTATAGCACACATAGTGCATACATTTTCACACATACTGCACTAGATGCTAACCCTATAGTTTGAGGCCATTTGGATGAGGTCGAAAAAATTCTTGGATTAGAATCGTGTTGTTCGAACCCCGTAGTTGGATTTTTTTGAACCCTTGATCTTTAGAACTGGGCAAAACCCAAGTTTAACCATGCAAGATTCAAATGGCCCTAAAAATTCAGAAAAAAATCAAAAGAATGAAAATCCAAATCACATAGTAAGCATTCAAGTTGATAAACAAGGTCTAGACATATATATTCAAACCAGAAAAATCATGTATATACCTACCCCTAAAACTCTAATTAAACTATGTCTTATGAAGTCAATCATGTAGAGAAGTGGTTTTGGGTTTCAAATATGGAAATTTCAAGAACCTCCCAAAAGCTTCATTTTAGAGTGACTAAGAAGGATCCAGGCTTATCTTTTCATTTCATGTTTTAAACTTGTTTAAATCCTGGTCAAACCTAGGATTTGACCAAGATTTATGGGCATAAAATTCAAAAAAATCAGAAAAATAAAAAACCAAAGCACATAAGCATATTCAAGTTGATAAACAAGGTTTGGACATATTCAAACCATACAAATCATGTATCTACCCCTAACCCTAAACTCTGTCTTATGAAGTCAAGCATGAAGAGAAGTGGTTTCGGGTTTCAAACATGGAAATATCAAAAACCTCCCAAAAACTTCATTTTAGAGTGACTGAGAAGGTTACATGCTTCCCTTTTCATTTTCATGTTTTAAACTTGTTTAAATCTTGGTCAAACCTAGAATTTGACAAGATTCAAATGGGCATCAAAATTCAAAAAAATCAGAAAAAGAAAAACCAAAGCAATTGTTTTCTTATGTCATATAGTAAGCATTAAAGTTGATAAACAAGGTCTAGACATATTCAACCAGACAAATCATGTATCTATACCCCTAACCCCTAAACTCTGTCTTATGAAGTCAAGCATGTGAAGAGAAGTGGTTTTGGGTTTCAAACATGGAAATTTCAAAAACCTCCCAAAAGCTTCATTTTAGAGTGACTAAGAAGGATACATGCTTCCCTTTTCATTTTCATGTTTTAAACTTGTTTAAATTATCTTGGTCAAACCTAGGATTCGACATGATTCAAATGGGCATCAAAATTAAAAAAAAAGAAAAAGGAAAAACCAAAGCAATAGTTTTCTTATATATGTCATATAGTAAGCATTAAAGTTGATAAACAAGGTCTAGATATATCCAAACCAGACAAATCATGTATCTACCCCCGGCCTGTCGATCTTATGAAGCTAGTCTACTAGCATGAAGGGAACTCGTTTTCGGTTTCAAACATAGAAATTACAAGAACATCCCAAAAGCTTCTCCATTTTAGAGTGACTACGAAGGATACTGACTTCCCTTTTCATTTTCATGTTTTAAACTTGTTTAAATCTTGGTCAAACCAAGGATTTGACCAAGATTCAAATGGGCCTAAAAATTTAGAAAAAATTCAAAAAGAGAATGAAAAACCAAAGCACATAGCATTCTTATGTCATATGTATAGTAAGCATTCAAGTTGATAAACAAGGTCTAGACATATTCAAACCAAAAAATCATGTATATATCTACCCCTAACCCTAAACTGATCTGTCGATCTTATGGAAGTCAATCATGAAGAGAAGTGGTTTTGGGTTTCAAACATGGAAATTTCAAGAACATCCCAAAAGCTTCATTTTAGAGTGACTAAGAAGGATCCATGCTTACTTACTCATTTTCACGTGTTAAACTTGTCTAAATCTTGGTGAAACCTAGGATTTGACCAAGATATGATTCAAATGCGCAGAAAATTAAAAAAATCAGAAAAATTAAAAACCAAAGTACATAGTCTTCTTATGTCATATAGTAAGCATATTCAAGTTGATAAACAAGGTTTGGACATATTCAAACCATACAAATCATGTATCTATACCCCCTAACCCTAAACTTTTTCTTATGAAGTCAAGCATGAAGAGAAGTGGTTTTGGGTTTCAAAGATGGAAATTTCAAAAACCTCCAAAAACTTCATTTTAGAGTGACTGAGAAGTTAGCATTAAAGTTGATAAACAAGGTTTAGACATATTCAAACCAGACAAATCATGTATCTACCCCTAACCCTAAACTCGGTCTTATGAAGTCTAGCATGAAGAGAATCGTTTTGAGTTTCAAACGTTTAAGCCAAAAGCCCCATTTCAAATATTTCAAACTTATTCAAAGTTGGTTCAAATTTGAAAGACATACAAGTTATAGCACACATAGTGCATACATTTTCACACATACTGCACTAGATGCTAACCCTATAGTTTGAGGCCACTTGGATGAGGTCGAAAAAGTTCTTGGATTAGAATCGTGTTGTTCGAACCCCGTAGTTGGATTTTTTTGAACCTTGATCTGTAGTACAGGGCAAAACCCTAGTTTAACCTATTTAATTATAGATTCGTATATCGATTTTTCTACCTTTTTATTATTACTATGCTGCAGATGTGCGTTTGCCCGTCGAGTGAAACTCGGAGGAAGAGGGATCACTCGGAAGGAGAGAAAAAAGGCAGAGCATTATGGTGTCTCCCCTTTTTCGGGTGATGATGATGATGTTGACTGTTGTGCAGGGTTTGTCAGTGCGCAGGACGTGCGAGCGAGCGAGCGAGCGAGTCGAGCGAGGCCGAGAATGAGATAGATTTGTTTTTTTTGTGAGAGGGACAACCGAAGGATCCAGAAGGACCCACGGACTTCCATGATGCGTCTTCTCTTGACAAAGAAGATGGCTGGGAGTTGGCGTACCTATTGCACGTGACTTGTGCTCACTGAAGTGTGGGACCTCACGCGTGGGCACCACACGTAAGTGACAGACCTGTTGGTGTAAAAACTCGGTTGATTATAATAGTGCATTAGAACAAAGTTTCCTATGGATTCAAGGGTAGGAAATCCAAGTTAACTCATTTACATGACATTATTTTTTCCATGAAGCAAAGTTAACACTATCAATTGGTACATTTTGGAGTGACTAAGAAGGATCAATGCTTACTTATTCGTTTAATTTCACGTGTTAAACTTGTCTAAATCTTGTTCAAACCTAGGATTTGACCAAGATTCAAATGGGCAGAAAAATAATTAAAAAACAGAAAAATGAAAAACCAAATCACATAGTCTTCTTATGTCATATAGTAAGCATTCAAGTTGATAAACAAGGTCTAGACATATTCAAACCAGACAAATCATGTATCTATACCCCTAACCCCTAAACTCTGTCTTATGAAGTCAAGCATGTGAAGAGAAGTGGTTTTGGGTTTCAAACATCGAAATTTCAAAAACCTCCCAAAAGCTTCATTTTAGAGTGACTAAGAAGGATACATGCTTCCCTTTACATTTTCATGTTTTAAACTTGTTTAAATTATCTTGGTCAAACCTAGGATTTGACGAAGATACAAATGGGTGGGCACAAAATTCAAAAAAATCAGAAAAATGAAAAACCAAATCACATAGTCTTCTTATGTCATATCGTAAGCAATCAAGTTGATAAACAAGGTCTAGATATATCCAAACCAGACAAATCATGTATCTACCCCCTGTCGATCTTATGAAGTCTAGCATGAAGGGAAGTCGTTTTGGGTTTCAAACATTGAAATTTAAAGAACATCCCAAAAGCTTCATTTTAGAGTGACTAAGAAGGATACAGACTTCCCTTTTCATTTTCATGTTTTAAATTTGTTTAAATCTTGGTCAAACCAAGGATTTGACCAAGATTCAAATGGCCCTAAAAAAAAAAAAAAAAATGAAAAGAATGAAAAACCAAAGCACATAACATTCTTATGTCATATGTATAGTAAGCATTCAAGTTGATATACAAGGTCTAGACATATATATTCAAACCTAGGATTTGACTAAGATTCAAATGGGCATAACAAATTCAAAAAACAAAAACCAAACACATAGTCTTCTGATGTCATATAGCAAGCATTCAAGTTGATAAACAAACTTGTTTAAATCATGGTCAAACCTAGGATTTGACCAAGATTCAAATGGGCATAATTTTAAAAAATGTAAAATCAAGGCACATAGTCTTCTTATGTCATATAGTAAGCATTCAATTAAGTTGATAAACAAGGTCTAGACATATCAAACCAGAAAATTCATGTGTCTAGCTACCCCTAACCCTAAACTCTGCACGAAGAGAAGTGGTTTTGGGTTTCAAACATGGATATTTCAAAAACCCTCCCAAAAACCTTCATTTTGGAGTTAATAAGAAGGATCAAGGCTTACTTTTTCATTTTCATGTTTTAATCTTTTTTAAATCTTTGTCAAACCTAGGTTTTGACCAATATTCAAAAGGGCATAATTTTAAAAAAATGAAATATCAAGGCACATAGTCTTCTTATGTCATATAGTAAGCATTCAATTAAGTTGATAAACAAGCTCTAGACATATTCAAACCAGAAAAATCATGATGTATCTACCCCCTATATATCCCTAAACCCTAACTTATGAAGTCAAGCATGAAGAGAAGTGGTTTTTGGTTTAAATCATGGAAATTTCAAAAACCCTCCCAAGAGCTTCATTTTGGAGTGACTAATTAAGAAGCATACATGCTTACCTTTTCATATTCATGTTTTAAACTTGTTCAAATCTAGGTCAACAAACCTAGGATTTGACGAAGAATCAAATGGGTATAAAAAATTTAAAAACAAGCTCTAGATAAGCTCAAGTTGAAAAACAAGTTCTAGACATATTCCAACCAGAAAAATCATGTATGTACCCCCTATATATATATCCCTAAACCCTGACTTATGAAGTCAAGCATGAAGAGAAGTGGTTTTTGGTTTCAATCATGGAAATTTCAAAAACCCTCCCAAGAGCTTCATTTTGGAGTGGCTAAGAAGGATAGATACTTAATTTTTCATATTTATGTTTTAAACTAGTTTAAATCATGGTCAAACCTAGGATTTGACCAAGATTCAAATGGGCATAAAAATTCAAAATAAATGAAAATAAATGAAAAACCAAGGCACGTAGTCTTCTTATGTCATATAGTAAGCATTCAATTAAGTTGATAAACAAGGTCTAGACATATTCAAACCAGAAACATCATGTATCTAGCTACCCTAGCCCTAAACTCTGTCTTATGAAGTCAAGCATGCATGAAGAGAAGTCGTGGTTTTTGGTTTCAAACATGGAAATTTTAAAAACCCTACCAAGATCTACATTTTGGAGTGACTAAGAAGGATATATGCTTAATTTTTCCTATTCATGTTTTATTAAACTTGTTTAAATCATGGTCAAACCTAGGATTTGACCAAGATTCAAATGGGCATAAAAATTCAGAAAAAACAAAAAATGGAAAATCAAGGCACATAGTCTTCTTATGTCACATTAGTAAGCATTCAATTAAGTTGATAAACAAGGTCTAGATATATTCAAACCAGAGAAATCATGTATCTACCCCCTAACCCTAAACTCTATCTCATGAAGTCAAGCATGAAGATATGTGGTTTTTGGTTTAAAACATGGAAATTTCAAAAACCCTCCCAAGAGCTTCATTTTGGAGTGACTAAGAAGGATATATGCTTAATTTTTCATATTCATGTTTTCAACTTGTTTAAATCATGGTCAAACTTAGGATTTGACCAAGATTCAAATGGGCATAAAATTAAAAAAAACAATAAAATGCAAAAACCAATGCACATAGTCTTCTTATGTCATATATATAAGCTACCCCTAACCCCAAACTCTGTCTTATGAAGTCAAGCATGAAGAGAAGTACGTGGTTTTTTGGTTTCAAACATGGAAATTTCAAAAACCCTCTCAAGAGCTTCATTTTGGAGTGACTACGAAGGATACATGCTTAATTTTCATATTCATGTTTTAAACTTGTTTAAATCATGGTCAAACCTAGGATTTGACCAAGATTCAAATGGGCATAATTTAAAAAAAATGTAAAATCAAGGCACATAGTCTTCTTATGTCATATAGTAAGCATTCAATTAAGTTGATAAACAAGGTCTAGACATATCAAACCAGAAAAATCATGTATCTACCCCTATATATCCCCAAACTCTGTCTTTATGAAGTCAAGCATGAAGAGAAGTGGTTTTTGGTTTCAAGCATGGAAATTTCAAAAACCTCCCCAAACTTCATTTTAGAGTGACTAAGAAGGATACAAGCTTGCCTTTTCATTTTCATGTTTTAAACTTGTTTAAATTATCTTGGTCAAATCTAGGATTTGACAAGATTCAAATGGGCAAACATATGATAAGTGATGCAAATATCATTTCTAAGTGCGGGCAAACCAGAGATATGTGGTTTTTGGTTTCAAACATATTCAAACGAGAGAAATCATGTATCTACCCCCTAACACTAAACTCTGTCTCATGAAGTCAAGCGCATGCATGAAGATATGTGGTTTTTGGTTTCAAACATGGAAATTTCAAAAACCCTCCCAAGAGCTTCATTTCGAAGTGATTAATTAAGAAGCATACATGCATGCTTACTTTTTCATATTCATGTTTTAAACTTATTCAAATCTTGGTGAAACCTAGGATTTGACCAAGATTCAAATGGGTATAAAAATTTAAAAAAAAACAAAAAAGGTCTTCTTATGTTATATAGTAGGCATTCAATTAAGTTGATAAACAAGTTCTAGACATATTCAAACAAGAAAAATCATGCATGTATCTACCCATAACCCTAAACTTTGTTTCATGAAGTCAAGCATGAAGATATGTGGTTTTTGGTTTCGAACATGGAAATTCAAAAACCCTCCCAAGAGCTTCATTTTGAAGTGACTAAGAAGCATACATGCTTACTTTTTCATATTCATGTTTTTAACTTATTCAAATCTTGGTGGAACCAAGGATTTGACAAAGATTCGAATGGGTATAAAAATTCAAAAAAAACAAGGTCTTCTCTTATGTTATATAGTAAGCATTCAATTAATTTGATAAACAAGGTCTAAACATATTCAAACCAGGAAAATCATGTATCTACCACCTAACCCTAAACTCTGTCTTATGAAGTCAAGCATGCATGAAGAGAAGTGGTTTTTGGTTTCAAGCATGGAAATTTCCATGTTTGAAACCCAAAACCACTTCTCTTCATATGCTTGACTTCATATGACAGAGTTTAGCGTTAGGGGGTAGATACATGATTTTTTGGTTTGAATATGTCCAAACCTTGTTTATCAACTTGAATGTGTAATATATATATGACATAAGAAGACTGCATGCTTTGGTTTTTCATTTTTTGATTTTTTTGAAATTTTAAGCCCATCTGATTCTTTGTCAAATAATAGGTTTGACCAAGATTTAAACATGTTTAAAACATGAAAATGAAAAAGGTAAGCCTCCATCCTTCTTAGTCACTCCAAAATGAAGCTTTTTGGAGGGTTTTTGAAAATTCCATGTTTGAAACCCAAAACGACTTCTCTTCGTGCTTGACTTGATAAGACAGAGTTTTGGGTTAGGGGTAGATACATGATTTTTCCGGTTTGAATATGTCTAGACCTTGTTTATCAACTTAAATGCTAACTATATGACATCAGAATGGGCATAAAAATTTAAAAAATTTAAAAATGTAAAACCAAAATTTAATTGGGAGGAAAGGGTACATGAATTACAATTAAAAAACAAGGTAACTTAAATACTTGGATGCCCCAAGATGTGTGGAAGCCCAAAACAATGGCAAAACATATCATGTGCGCATGCTGCATCCAATTCAAGTAGAACACATAGTAGGCACCGATAGTTTGACCTAAATTTGAAATCAAAGAGAAGGTGGTTAGAAAAAATCAAAATTGGCAAAGCAAAGCATGAAATCAAAAAATTGTGATGCACTCTAGCTATGAAAATTATCAAACAATGCAAACCAAAATGATTTTTTAGAGGAATACTAGTTCAACTTATTTAATTTTTTATTTGTAGGCCAAAATCAAACCCCGTAGTTGGATTTTTTTTTCAACTTGATCTGTAGTACTGGGGAAAACCCTAGTTTATAACCTATTTAATAATAGATTCGTAGTCGATTCTTTTACTTTTTTATTATTACTATGCAGCACATGTGTGTTTGCCCGTCGAGTGAAACTCGGAGGAAGAGGAATCACTCGGAAGGAGAAGAAGGGAGAGCAGTCACGGGGCCCCTCTTATTGATGGTGTATATTCTTTTTCTGGTGATGTTGACTGTTGTGCAGGGTTTGTCAGTGCGCAGGAGGTGCGAGCGAGCGAGCGAGCGAGTCGAGCGAGGCCGAGAATGAGAGAGATTTGTTTTTTTTGTGAGAGGGACAACCGAAGGATCCAGAAGGACCCACAGACTTCCAATACGCATCCTGATGCGTCTTCTCTTGACAAAGAAGATGGCTGGGAGTTGGCGTACCTATTGCACGTGACTTGTGCTCACTCAAGTGTGGGACCACACGCGTGGGCACCACACGTAAGTGACAGACCTGTTGGTGTAAAAACTCGGTTGATTATTATAGTGCATTAGAACAAAGTTTCCTATGGATTCAAGGGTAGGAAATCCAAGTTAACTCATTTACATGACATTATTTTTTCCATGAAGCAAAGTTAACACTATCAATTGGTACATTTTGGAGTGACTAAGAAGGATCAATGCTTACTTATTCGTTTAATTTCACGTGTTAAACTTGTCTAAATCTTGTTCAAACCTAGGATTTGACCAAGATTCAAATGGGCAGAAAAATAATTAAAAAACAGAAAAATGAAAAACCAAATCACATAGTCTTCTTATGTCATATAGTAAGCATTCAAGTTGATAAACAAGGTCTAGACATATTCAAACCAGACAAATCATGTATCTATACCCCTAACCCCTAAACTCTGTCTTATGAAGTCAAGCATGTGAAGAGAAGTGGTTTGGGTTTCAAACATCGAAATTTCAAAAACCTCCCAAAAGCTTCATTTTAGAGTGACTAAGAAGGATACATGCTTCCCTTTACATTTTCATGTTTTAAACTTGTTTAAATTATCTTGGTCAAACCTAGGATTTGACGAAGATACAAATGGGTGGGCACAAAATTCAAAAAAATCAGAAAAATGAAAAACCAAATCACATAGTCTTCTTATGTCATATCGTAAGCAATCAAGTTGATAAACAAGGTCTAGATATATCCAAACCAGACAAATCATGTATCTACCCCCTGTCGATCTTATGAAGTCTAGCATGAAGGGAAGTCGTTTTGGGTTTCAAACATTGAAATTTAAAGAACATCCCAAAAGCTTCATTTTAGAGTGACTAAGAAGGATACAGACTTCCCTTTTCATTTTCATGTTTTAAATTTGTTTAAATCTTGGTCAAACCAAGGATTTGACCAAGATTCAAATGGCCCTAAAAATTCAGAAAAAATGAAAAGAATGAAAAACCAAAGCACATAACATTCTTATGTCATATGTATAGTAAGCATTCAAGTTGATATACAAGGTCTAGACATATATATTCAAACCTAGGATTTGACTAAGATTCAAATGGGCATAACAAATTCAAAAAACAAAAACCAAACACATAGTCTTCTGATGTCATATAGCAAGCATTCAAGTTGATAAACAAACTTGTTTAAATCATGGTCAAACCTAGGATTTGACCAAGATTCAAATGGGCATAATTTAAAAAAATGTAAAATCAAGGCACATAGTCTTCTTATGTCATATAGTAAGCATTCAATTAAGTTGATAAACAAGGTCTAGACATATCAAACCAGAAAATTCATGTGTCTAGCTACCCCTAACCCTAAACTCTGCACGAAGAGAAGTGGTTTTGGGTTTCAAACATGGATATTTCAAAAACCCTCCCAAAAACCTTCATTTTGGAGTTAATAAGAAGGATCAAGGCTTACTTTTTCATTTTCATGTTTTAATCTTTTTTAAATCTTTGTCAAACCTAGGTTTTGACCAATATTCAAAAGGGCATAATTTTAAAAAAATGAAATATCAAGGCACATAGTCTTCTTATGTCATATAGTAAGCATTCAATTAAGTTGATAAACAAGCTCTAGACATATTCAAACCAGAAAAATCATGATGTATCTACCCCCTATATATCCCTAAACCCTAACTTATGAAGTCAAGCATGAAGAGAAGTGGTTTTTGGTTTAAATCATGGAAATTTCAAAAACCCTCCCAAGAGCTTCATTTTGGAGTGACTAATTAAGAAGCATACATGCTTACCTTTTCATATTCATGTTTTAAACTTGTTCAAATCTAGGTCAACAAACCTAGGATTTGACGAAGAATCAAATGGGTATAAAAAATTTAAAAACAAGCTCTAGATAAGCTCAAGTTGAAAAACAAGTTCTAGACATATTCCAACCAGAAAAATCATGTATGTACCCCCTATATATATATCCCTAAACCCTGACTTATGAAGTCAAGCATGAAGAGAAGTGGTTTTTGGTTTCAATCATGGAAATTTCAAAAACCCTCCCAAGAGCTTCATTTTGGAGTGGCTAAGAAGGATAGATACTTAATTTTTCATATTTATGTTTTAAACTAGTTTAAATCATGGTCAAACCTAGGATTTGACCAAGATTCAAATGGGCATAAAAATTCAAAATAAATGAAAATAAATG
The DNA here is from genome assembly GCA_030979885.1 of Lolium multiflorum. Taxonomy (NCBI): domain Eukaryota; kingdom Viridiplantae; phylum Streptophyta; class Magnoliopsida; order Poales; family Poaceae; genus Lolium; species Lolium multiflorum. Next base: position 193,496,093 of record CM061748.1, on the reverse strand, counting down.
AAAAACCAAGGCACGTAGTCTTCTTATGTCATATAGTAAGCATTCAATTAAGTTGATAAACAAGGTCTAGACATATTCAAACCAGAAACATCATGTATCTAGCTACCCTAGCCCTAAACTCTGTCTTATGAAGTCAAGCATGCATGAAGAGAAGTCGTGGTTTTTGGTTTCAAACATGGAAATTTTAAAAACCCTACCAAGATCTACATTTTGGAGTGACTAAGAAGGATATATGCTTAATTTTTCCTATTCATGTTTTATTAAACTTGTTTAAATCATGGTCAAACCTAGGATTTGACCAAGATTCAAATGGGCATAAAAATTCAGAAAAAACAAAAAATGGAAAATCAAGGCACATAGTCTTCTTATGTCACATTAGTAAGCATTCAATTAAGTTGATAAACAAGGTCTAGATATATTCAAACCAGAGAAATCATGTATCTACCCCTAACCCTAAACTCTATCTCATGAAGTCAAGCATGAAGATATGTGGTTTTTGGTTTAAAACATGGAAATTTCAAAAACCCTCCCAAGAGCTTCATTTTGGAGTGACTAAGAAGGATATATGCTTAATTTTTCATATTCATGTTTTCAACTTGTTTAAATCATGGTCAAACTTAGGATTTGACCAAGATTCAAATGGGCATAAAATTAAAAAAAACAATAAAATGCAAAAACCAATGCACATAGTCTTCTTATGTCATATATATAGTAAGCATTCAATTAAGTTGATAACAAGGTCTAGACATATTCAAACGAGAAAAATCATGTATCAAGCTACCCCTAACCCCAAACTCTGTCTTATGAAGTCAAGCATGAAGAGAAGTACGTGGTTTTTTGGTTTCAAACATGGAAATTTCAAAAACCCTCTCAAGAGCTTCATTTTGGAGTGACTACGAAGGATACATGCTTAATTTTCATATTCATGTTTTAAACTTGTTTAAATCATGGTCAAACCTAGGATTTGACCAAGATTCAAATGGGCATAATTTAAAAAAATGTAAAATCAAGGCACATAGTCTTCTTATGTCATATAGTAAGCATTCAATTAAGTTGATAAACAAGGTCTAGACATATCAAACCAGAAAAATCATGTATCTACCCCTATATATCCCCAAACTCTGTCTTTATGAAGTCAAGCATGAAGAGAAGTGGTTTTTTGGTTTCAAGCATGGAAATTTCAAAAACCTCCCCAAACTTCATTTTAGAGTGACTAAGAAGGATACAAGCTTGCCTTTTCATTTTCATGTTTTAAACTTGTTTAAATTATCTTGGTCAAATCTAGGATTTGACAAGATTCAAATGGGCAAACATATGATAAGTGATGCAAATATCATTTCTAAGTGCGGGCAAACCAGAGATATGTGGTTTTTGGTTTCAAACATATTCAAACGAGAGAAATCATGTATCTACCCCCTAACACTAAACTCTGTCTCATGAAGTCAAGCGCATGCATGAAGATATGTGGTTTTTGGTTTCAAACATGGAAATTTCAAAAACCCTCCCAAGAGCTTCATTTCGAAGTGATTAATTAAGAAGCATACATGCATGCTTACTTTTTCATATTCATGTTTTAAACTTATTCAAATCTTGGTGAAACCTAGGATTTGACCAAGATTCAAATGGGTATAAAAATTTAAAAAAAAACAAAAAAGGTCTTCTTATGTTATATAGTAGGCATTCAATTAAGTTGATAAACAAGTTCTAGACATATTCAAACAAGAAAAATCATGCATGTATCTACCCATAACCCTAAACTTTGTTTCATGAAGTCAAGCATGAAGATATGTGGTTTTTGGTTTCGAACATGGAAATTCAAAAACCCTCCCAAGAGCTTCATTTTGAAGTGACTAAGAAGCATACATGCTTACTTTTTCATATTCATGTTTTTAACTTATTCAAATCTTGGTGGAACCAAGGATTTGACAAAGATTCGAATGGGTATAAAAATTCAAAAAAAACAAGGTCTTCTCTTATGTTATACTAGGAGGCATTGGCGCAGCGGCACGCCGCGCCCGTGGCATTGTGTATGTATAGAAGGGCTGGGTTGGTTGCGTAAAACTAAGTTGTGTAGTGTTGGGTGGCGTTGATCTATATTTCTATCAGCTGTTGTTAGTTATATGAACAAACAGTGGTAGACCGATGCGGCAGACTTGGCATACCGCTGCAGCAATATACCACGTCGCTTGGTCAATGGGCTCATTTGGCAGGTAAGCTGGGCAGCCGTAGGAGGGAGTGGGCTACTTTTGGTGGCCTGCAGCAACGAACGTGGCCTGCACGTAGCCAACTCAGCAAGTGCTAACTTGGCAGGCTCTGTTGGCCATTTAGATGGGCAACGCAGGTGTGGCCCCATAGAGGTAACTAATTCTATTGCTTCGAGGTGAGAGAGAAAAAAAAAGAAATCAAGTATAATCCAGATTCCAGAGAAGGGAAATGGTGCTAGCTCTTCGTTTGGAAGGTGCTGGATAGGAGGGTCGATGGGAGCGTCCTCTCGGATTGCTCTTGGACGACAGTGGCCGCTGCTGTGCCGGAGGCGGATTCTCCGCAGCCGTCGGAGTAGCTCCGCGCGTTGACAGATGCTGAAGCCCATTTGCGCGGGGCGCTGCGGCGCCGGCGGGATCTTGCAGCGAGATTAGATGGGAAGCACAATCGCTTGAGAATGAGCAAGGGCAACCATGGTTCCATCCCTCAAATATCGGTATGTCACTGCTTTCTGTAGTGTCTCAGTAGAGTCGATTCTATTAGTTACATCAACTGCGTACTTGAAATTGTTGTGCTGAATAAATCGAAGTGAAAAGATTAGAAGGAGAAACAACTTACAACACTGCAAAACCGTGTAGTTAGTTTGGTCGGAAAGAGACTCTAACTGCTGTAGGCAGTTCTTTCTAAAACAGTTTGGCTGTACCGTAGGTATCGCATGTACTCCCTCCGTTTAGTAATGTATGACGTTTTAGCTAGCTAAGCTAAAACTTCATACACTTATAAACAGAGGGAATACTTTCGATAGCAATGGAAAGCGACATAAAATCTGGAAATAGTGAAGGTAACTTTTTATACATCTGTTTGTCGTAGACACGAAACACAGTACACAGCACGGAGCAGACTTTGGGAAAATATAGTTATCAGAATGCAATTTAGCTAGTAAGATACAACCCAAAGATGATACAACATCGATCAGATATGACGATAGGAGGAGAATAATATGGCAATCCATGAACAGGCAGGTAAACCCTGTGGGCATCAAAAAGCTGAACATAAGTGGGCACCAAAAACCTGAACAAAAGAGAACACCCATAAAGGTAATTGTTAGAAAAGTAGATGAATGACATAGATTGAAAGCAAAACGGAAGAGAGTACAATAACACAGAGAGGCATATGGATAACCTGACACATTCAGCATCAATAACAGGATAGCGACAACAGGTGTACCAAATAGATAGTCATCCATTGAAAACACATAGCACATAGCATAACACCAACAGGGAGAGGAAGGCCAACAATTTCACCAAGAAGAGATATCTGGGAACAAAGACACAGCGAGGAAAACCGGTAAGCAATAGGCCGCAATACACACAGAGAAGATGGAAGTGCATAAGAAAATGAACGTCCATTGGAAAATGCAGAATCGTGGAAAAAATTTATCTATGTGAAAACACATGCATACCAGAAACAACGGCTAGAGATGACCAAGGGATTCTCGGTATACTATGTTTCTTGTCTAGGTGGTCACCTTAGCAGATTCGTCGAGCGGCGTCACTTCCAGCCCTTCCCTTGATGTTACCGTTGATAGAACAACATAAAACTTCACATGCGAAATCGCCGGCTTTGGCAAGTAATGCTGAGCTTGTTAAGTGTTTGACCTTGTCTCTTGTCAATAGTGATTGCATAGAATAATTGAATTGGATACTGCTGGATCTGCAGCGTGAAAGGCCACTGTGGCTGGTGGTACAAACGATTGTTGGTATGCACACATGTTCGCCAATTATGGTTGTCATAATTTTAGCTTCTAGAACCTACTTGCCGAGCTGCGTAACCATTAAGCGAGAACCATTGCAAAGTCCAATAGCCTGATTGATATTTGTCAATAGCATTACTGGAACCCCTACCTTCAGTGAAATCCTATGCTGTAGAAAGTTTGGAGGATCAACTTGGTAGAGGAATTCCAGGGCATACAACATATTTGCGTCAGCCACAAATAGGATCACAGCTCTCGAAAACCATTTCTTCTCCTGGTACCCTTGAGAAAATAGATAGTCATAAACTTTATTAGCAGGAGAAACTATAGCATGCTATGCCAAGTAAGATGCGTCAGAATACATATCAGAAAATGAGTCATACGCTGCATAAACAATAGCAAAGACATGATCTGAATCAAGTAGCAGCGCTATGTCGGGCAGTAAAGAGATCCAAGATGGGGTAGCCTCCCCTGCTCGTGTATCCACGGGCACAGCTCCATCACCGACATCAAGTACCCATTTTGCAAATTCCTCCAAGCCATTTGGCTCCTCATCCGTCAACACATGATTAGACAACCTCATGTTCCTGTGTACTTAAGCAGTCACATGCTCTTCTTGTATAACCACACAATAACCAACTAACTACAGAAATATTATATGCTGAGCTGCCATATGCCTAACCCATATTTAACTGAATGCATTGTTCTTACTTACGGTAGCACATAACCATTCATCCGACCCTCATGCTAAGCTTGCATCTCTGTTAACTTGAAAGACTCGTGCACACATCATTCTTAATCAATAATTTATATGCGCAGTAGAGTTTGAAAGGGAAGATAAACATTGTTATTTTGTTGTAACCAGGTTAACTTTTTTTTTCACACTAAGATATGAAAGATCCACTACTGGCTGTTGATTTCAGATTAGTTGACGATACTGCAAGATGACCGCCTATAACACCATGAACAACTTGGACAGATAATCTATTCTTGGTGCATGATTAAACTACATTGCATCTAGAAATTGACGTAGCTGAGATATATACTCCCACTAAACACCATTCAGAGCTATGGTTCGATGTCTAGAGAAGTTTCATTCTGGAAAATGTACAAAATCGGTCATATTTCTGAAACCAACGCACAAGGCTGCCTATGTGGCAATATGCATAAGCAGATTTTGGTGTTATATGGCAGAACATTGATGACATGAACCAGGACTTTTGCGATGCAGATCGGTGGAAATCCAACAATTTTTTTTGCTGGGCCCAAAGGGAAAACATGAAAACCCAAGTACTTACAATAATGGACATCTTTTAAGATGTGTTGACTAAATAGTTAGCGAGGTGTCAGGCCGGGCTTATCACGTTGGCGGCGAGTGGTAGATGTAGTTGTGGCCGTCTCGGTGTGTTGTAGGGTGGTAATATGGCGAGGGGCAGTGCCTACTCCGGCGAGACAGCAAGCTGCAGCGGGTAGTCGTTAGAGGAAAGCTGGAAGGTTCTGACTCATAAAAATCTTCTTAATCTGGCGACGGTGACCGACGGCCTCATTTATCTCCGGTCTCTAGATAAACTCATAGACAACAACTTTTCTGCAAGGATTCTTTTTGTTGCGGATAGGAAAGGATAGCCAGGTTGCAGAAGGTGAATTTAAGAAACCGGTACGGGGGAAATTATAGTCCGACAGCAAATGAATCAACTGCTTGAGTACATGACAGTAGGAATAGCGCGGTAGATTTTTTTTTGCGGGTAAAATAACACGGTAGATAGAGCGCGGTAAAAATAGAACTCAGTGCAACATGGAGAAAATGCATGAAATAAATAGGCATAAATAGAGCGTTCTTTTGGTTGGAAAACGGAGAAAACATATAACCTAGTATATCATAGAGATAATGCAGGAAATAAATAGATGTAGGTTAAGCATTATTGATTGAAATCAGAACTGAACAATTAGGCTTACAGTCATGGAGCATCCTGGTAAAGGATTCTACTACGGCAAGATCTGGTTCTTCCCTGCACCGCCGCCGTTGATGACGGACTGATCGCAAGATCACGTCAATTCAGGGTCACTTGGTTTCTCCGTTTCTCCCTCCGTCGGCGACCATCACATCACGTGTCAGAGACCGGTAGCTGGCCATCCACATTAACAGACCCATCGTCTTCATCATCTGCAACAAATATATTAATTATGTGTCCCAACAACCCAGGAACCACCACAAGCTTTATATGTAGCAGCAGGATTTTCCTTGGATGTGCCAGAGTAAAAAATGATACAGTACATGGTATAGGAGGAGGTGTAGTTTACCGGTCTAGGTAACTGAACGTTACCTTCTAAATATATAGGACATGGCAAATTTGAAAGTGATTAATGGCTCATGTTCAGACTCTTCCTTGAACCTGTAGGCTGGATGAGTGGCTTGTTGGACGCATCTTCTTTGGTCCAGCTTGATGATCAATTATACTCCCTCTATCTAGAAAAGATGTTTTAGCTCGGAAATTCAATTCGGCTCCCGGGTGCGTATGCTCCCTATACCAAAAAATTATATTTCGAGTTGTCGAAAAATTTTGACAAAAAATTCTACGTGTACATCTCCATAATATATGAGCATTCGTCAAGTTTCATGAAAAATTAATATTTTTTGTGGTCTATGTAAAAAAGAGAAAATTTATCTTGTAAAAAACATTATTTTTAGCACTGAGTTTTGTCTTTTTTACACACGTCACATGACAAGTCTATTTTTTATGAAACAACTTTGTGAGCATGTAGCACGTGAAGATGTACGTGCGAATTTTTCGTTTCAATTTTTTTGAAATTCAAAATTTGTGTAAGATGAATTTCAAAATAAAGGGAGCATATGCTCCCATGTTCCAAAACACCACTCCCTCTTCTATAGATTCACTCACTTTTATTTGTATGTAGTCTACTTTTAGTGTGTAGGTGCACTCCTTTTAGTTTATATCTAGTCTATTTTAAAAATATATAAAACATCTTACAGTAGTGCACGGAGGAGTACATTTCACCACTGGCCATCCTATTGCACTTTAAGATAATGTGCAGTATGGAAAATGAAAAATGAAACGCCAAATGGAGGATACAAACAATGAGTACTTATAATCGGAGTAAGCTAGTTGACATATGTGTTACATCCAAAACCAATGAAAAATTATCGGAATGTTTCTTCTATCAATATAGTAGAAAGTGGCTCCATGGCTGTATTGTGGTATAAATTATCACATGCCCTGGGTCACAACAGAACCAAAAAGCGCAAACTGTTTGCAATCCAAATGAACATCCAGGCCAAACAGAGTTGTTCTTAGTGATCAACTCAGTGAGCGTAATATTTAGTCTGCAGGGTTCTCCCTGAAAACTGATATTTTGTGGAAGTGAGTGGAGAAGGTAATCTGACCAACCAGGGATTTACCTACTCTGTTGCTAGACCTGTGCATTGGTCGCTGAACAAATTCGACTATTTTCAGAGAGAGCAGGTAATTAAAGTGGACTACTTCAGTTAATGATTTTCTAAAATGAGATAACCAAACTGGATAGTAAGCCTCATGGATTTTTCAACCAAATACAAATACATAAATCGAGGAACTCATGAAAGATCAGATTGTAGAATAACACCTTAGATCACCTTTGGCCAAATACTGTGAAATCATCAACTGCAGACATGTCTGCATCAAGTCAAATATTTAAAATATATATCCATGCCAAAGAAGAACAAATATTTCCTTTAGTCCGTGGAGTGAAGGAGCCTATCATGTGATAAAAAAAATCGTTCAACAAATACATAATGTATAGTTACTTCGAAAGAGCGCATTTTTTCAATCAGAACAATGATTTGTTTTTTAACTTGAAGCTCCAAAAATTGTAAAATCATCATATCTTAAATTTATGCATGGTAATTTTCTCGTGTGAAGTACCTAACTCCCAATGATAAAGAAAATAGTACAAATTACCTAATTTGGGGATAATCAACAGAATTAAGCATCTCCCTAAGAAACTAATAAATTAAGAACCATGTTGGGCAGAGTAAGCATCTCTTCATAGTCAGCCTGAAGCAAAAAAAAAAAAGAGCACTAACGCCTAGATATATCAGAAGAGCTACAGCGAACTTGAAGCACAAAAAAGTAGAGCACTAATGGTGTCTTTCATAGCTGATATCCTGCAAAGCCTCTGGTGAGAGAATGGAGGAGCATCCATGCGGCAAAGCAAGAAACGGGGAAAAATATCAGATCAAAAGGGGATAAAGGGTAGCAAAGGAAAACAAAAAATTGTGGTATAGTAATGGCGTACACAGAGGACATGGCCACATATGGGATCCGGCAGCGACGGCCGCCAAAGCTTCTGTCCCTCCATCTTCTTTTTTGCAGGTAGGTTCTCTTCCTCCATCTAATGTTGAACACCACAAAGCAGTGCAACTTCACATAAAAAAAATCGTCGTTGCTGCTCCGCAGTCTGCACCCAATTGCTGCTTTTTCTTACTTCCTATCTGATTACAGGGGAGAGGGAGAGTCACCAGAAAGAGGAATCTTGCTGGGCCGTTGCCTACGGAGAAGATGATGCCGAAATTCTGGGATGGTGCCGGAGGACGTAGGCATTGCCCGTGGCTAAGTTGTCGCGGAGGCTGGTGTCGGACATCTCCGGACGGTGACCTCCATGAATGTGAGTTCGCCGGAGATGTCACTCGGAGAAGTACCACACGGTGACCAGGACCTCGTCGAAGGGGCCGACGCGCACGTACACCGGGAGGAGGCGGGTACCACGGCGGCGAGGCAGAGCGACCGCTACACCGGCGACGATGCAAACGTCCTCTTCTCCTCTCGTCCACTTCAAACCGTCGAGAAACACGCGGAAGAGGAGGGCGCCGAGGTCGTCGCCGCGCCGTCATCTACCTCGGGGAGAGGAGACCCCCGAGCCCCTCTTCCACGCGGACTGCCGCCTCGGTAGGAGGCATGGCGGCTGGAGTAGGAGAAGATCGAGGGCGCCAGCCCTAGAAAAATAGGGGGCGGTGGCAACAGGAAAGAAGAGAGATCGGGGGCGCCGCTTTGACCAGCTGCCGCTTGACCCAACAAAGGCAATAAGTAACCGGGAGCGATCCAGAAAAATAGCAAGGAGACCGGCCAACTACCCGGTAGCCGGTTGCTCGTCCGGAAAAAAACGGAGCACGTAACAACTAACGTAGCAAGTCACAGAAGATAAAATGAAAAGGAGCTACGTGTCAGCCAATAATAAGAGTAAGGAGTGGATAATTCCCACATCAACAGTGCCTAAATCAATCTGGGTGCCGTAACTTGTCCATCTTTTATATAGTGTATAATAGTAAGCATTCAATTAATTTGATAAACAAGGTCTAAACATATTCAAACTAGGAAAATCATGTATCTACCACCTAACCCTAAACTCTGTCTTATGAAGTCAAGCATGCATGAAGAGAAGTGGTTTTTGGTTTCAAGCATGGAAATTTCCATGTTTGAAACCCAAAACCACTTCTCTTCATATGCTTGAGTTCATATGACAGAGTTTAGCGTTAGGGGTAGATACATGATTTTTTGGTTTGAATATGTCCAAACCTTGTTTATCAACTTGAATGTGTAATATATATATGACATAAGAAGACTGCATGCTTTGGTTTTTCATTTTTTGATTTTTTTGAAATTTTAAGCCCATCTGATTCTTTGTCAAATAATAGGTTTGACCAAGATTTAAACATGTTTAAAACATGAAAATGAAAAAGGTAAGCCTCCATCCTTCTTAGTCACTCCAAAATGAAGCTTTTTGGAGGGTTTTTGAAAATTCCATGTTTGAAACCCAAAACGACTTCTCTTCGTGCTTGACTTGATAAGACAGAGTTTTGGGTTAGGGGTAGATACATGATTTTTCCGGTTTGAATATGTCTAGACCTTGTTTATCAACTTAAATGCTAACTATATGACATCAGAATGGGCATAAAAATTTAAAAAATTTAAAAATGTAAAACCAAAATTTAATTGGGAGGAAAGGGTACATGAATTACAATTAAAAAACAAGGTAACTTAAATACTTGGATGCCCCAAGATGTGTGGAAGCCCAAAACAATGGCAAAACATATCATGTGCGCATGCTGCATCCAATTCAAGTAGAACACATAGTAGGCACCGATAGTTTGACCTAAATTTGAAATCAAAGAGAAGGTGGTTAGAAAAAATCAAAATTGGCAAAGCAAAGCATGAAATCAAAAAATTGTGATGCACTCTAGCTATGAAAATTATCAAACAATGCAAACCAAAATGATTTTTTAGAGGAATACTAGTTCAACTTATTTAATTTTTTATTTGTAGGCCAAAATCAAACCCCGTAGTTGGATTTTTTTTTCAACTTGATCTGTAGTACTGGGGAAAACCCTAGTTTATAACCTATTTAATAATAGATTCGTAGTCGATTCTTTTACTTTTTTATTATTACTATGCAGCACATGTGTGTTTGCCCGTCGAGTGAAACTCGGAGGAAGAGGAATCACTCGGAAGGAGAAGAAGGGAGAGCAGTCACGGGGCCCCTCTTATTGATGGTGTATATTCTTTTTCTGGTGATGTTGACTGTTGTGCAGGGTTTGTCAGTGCGCAGGAGGTGCGAGCGAGCGAGCGAGTCGAGCGAGGCCGAGAATGAGAGAGATTTGTTTTTTTTTGTGAGAGGGACAACCGAAGGATCCAGAAGGACCCACAGACTTCCAATACGCATCCTGATGCGTCTTCTCTTGACAAAGAAGATGGCTGGGAGTTGGCGTACCTATTGCACGTGACTTGTGCTCACTCAAGTGTGGGACCACACGCGTGGGCACCACACGTAAGTGACAGACCTGTTGGTGTAAAAACTCGGTTGATTATTATAGTGCATTAGAACAAAGTTTCCTATGGATTCAAGGGTAGGAAATCCAAGTTAACTCATTTACATGACATTATTTTTTCCATGAAGCAAAGTTAACACTATCAATTGGTACATTTTGGAGTGACTAAGAAGGATCAATGCTTACTTATTCGTTTAATTTCACGTGTTAAACTTGTCTAAATCTTGTTCAAACCTAGGATTTGACCAAGATTCAAATGGGCAGAAAAATAATTAAAAAACAGAAAAATGAAAAACCAAATCACATAGTCTTCTTATGTCATATAGTAAGCATTCAAGTTGATAAACAAGGTCTAGACATATTCAAACCAGACAAATCATGTATCTATACCCCTAACCCCTAAACTCTGTCTTATGAAGTCAAGCATGTGAAGAGAAGTGGTTTTGGGTTTCAAACATCGAAATTTCAAAAACCTCCCAAAAGCTTCATTTTAGAGTGACTAAGAAGGATACATGCTTCCCTTTACATTTTCATGTTTTAAACTTGTTTAAATTATCTTGGTCAAACCTAGGATTTGACGAAGATACAAATGGGTGGGCACAAAATTCAAAAAAATCAGAAAAATGAAAAACCAAATCACATAGTCTTCTTATGTCATATCGTAAGCAATCAAGTTGATAAACAAGGTCTAGATATATCCAAACCAGACAAATCATGTATCTACCCCCTGTCGATCTTATGAAGTCTAGCATGAAGGGAAGTCGTTTTGGGTTTCAAACATTGAAATTTAAAGAACATCCCAAAAGCTTCATTTTAGAGTGACTAAGAAGGATACAGACTTCCCTTTTCATTTTCATGTTTTAAATTTGTTTAAATCTTGGTCAAACCAAGGATTTGACCAAGATTCAAATGGCCCTAAAAATTCAGAAAAAAATGAAAAGAATGAAAAACCAAAGCACATAACATTCTTATGTCATATGTATAGTAAGCATTCAAGTTGATATACAAGGTCTAGACATATATATTCAAACCTAGGATTTGACTAAGATTCAAATGGGCATAACAAATTCAAAAAACAAAAACCAAACACATAGTCTTCTGATGTCATATAGCAAGCATTCAAGTTGATAAACAAACTTGTTTAAATCATGGTCAAACCTAGGATTTGACCAAGATTCAAATGGGCATAATTTAAAAAAATGTAAAATCAAGGCACATAGTCTTCTTATGTCATATAGTAAGCATTCAATTAAGTTGATAAACAAGGTCTAGACATATCAAACCAGAAAATTCATGTGTCTAGCTACCCCTAACCCTAAACTCTGCACGAAGAGAAGTGGTTTTTGGGTTTCAAACATGGATATTTCAAAAACCCTCCCAAAAACCTTCATTTTGGAGTTAATAAGAAGGATCAAGGCTTACTTTTTCATTTTCATGTTTTAATCTTTTTTAAATCTTTGTCAAACCTAGGTTTTGACCAATATTCAAAAGGGCATAATTTTAAAAAAATGAAATATCAAGGCACATAGTCTTCTTATGTCATATAGTAAGCATTCAATTAAGTTGATAAACAAGCTCTAGACATATTCAAACCAGAAAAATCATGATGTATCTACCCCCTATATATCCCTAAACCCTAACTTATGAAGTCAAGCATGAAGAGAAGTGGTTTTTGGTTTAAATCATGGAAATTTCAAAAACCCTCCCAAGAGCTTCATTTTGGAGTGACTAATTAAGAAGCATACATGCTTACCTTTTCATATTCATGTTTTAAACTTGTTCAAATCTAGGTCAACAAACCTAGGATTTGACGAAGAATCAAATGGGTATAAAAAATTTAAAAACAAGCTCTAGATAAGCTCAAGTTGAAAAACAAGTTCTAGACATATTCCAACCAGAAAAATCATGTATGTACCCCCTATATATATATCCCTAAACCCTGACTTATGAAGTCAAGCATGAAGAGAAGTGGTTTTTGGTTTCAATCATGGAAATTTCAAAAACCCTCCCAAGAGCTTCATTTTGGAGTGGCTAAGAAGGATAGATACTTAATTTTTCATATTTATGTTTTAAACTAGTTTAAATCATGGTCAAACCTAGGATTTGACCAAGATTCAAATGGGCATAAAAATTCAAAATAAATGAAAATAAATGAAAAACCAAGGCACGTAGTCTTCTTATGTCATATAGTAAGCATTCAATTAAGTTGATAAACAAGGTCTAGACATATTCAAACCAGAAACATCATGTATCTAGCTACCCTAGCCCTAAACTCTGTCTTATGAAGTCAAGCATGCATGAAGAGAAGTCGTGGTTTTTGGTTTCAAACATGGAAATTTTAAAAACCCTACCAAGATCTACATTTTGGAGTGACTAAGAAGGATATATGCTTAATTTTTCCTATTCATGTTTTATTAAACTTGTTTAAATCATGGTCAAACCTAGGATTTGACCAAGATTCAAATGGGCATAAAAATTCAGAAAAAACAAAAAATGGAAAATCAAGGCACATAGTCTTCTTATGTCACATTAGTAAGCATTCAATTAAGTTGATAAACAAGGTCTAGATATATTCAAACCAGAGAAATCATGTATCTACCCCTAACCCTAAACTCTATCTCATGAAGTCAAGCATGAAGATATGTGGTTTTTGGTTTAAAACATGGAAATTTCAAAAACCCTCCCAAGAGCTTCATTTTGGAGTGACTAAGAAGGATATATGCTTAATTTTTCATATTCATGTTTTCAACTTGTTTAAATCATGGTCAAACTTAGGATTTGACCAAGATTCAAATGGGCATAAAATTAAAAAAAACAATAAAATGCAAAAACCAATGCACATAGTCTTCTTATGTCATATATATAGTAAGCATTCAATTAAGTTGATAACAAGGTCTAGACATATTCAAACGAGAAAAATCATGTATCAAGCTACCCCTAACCCCAAACTCTGTCTTATGAAGTCAAGCATGAAGAGAAGTACGTGGTTTTTTGGTTTCAAACATGGAAATTTCAAAAACCCTCTCAAGAGCTTCATTTTGGAGTGACTACGAAGGATACATGCTTAATTTTCATATTCATGTTTTAAACTTGTTTAAATCATGGTCAAACCTAGGATTTGACCAAGATTCAAATGGGCATAATTTAAAAAAATGTAAAATCAAGGCACATAGTCTTCTTATGTCATATAGTAAGCATTCAATTAAGTTGATAAACAAGGTCTAGACATATCAAACCAGAAAAATCATGTATCTACCCCTATATATCCCCAAACTCTGTCTTTATGAAGTCAAGCATGAAGAGAAGTGGTTTTTTGGTTTCAAGCATGGAAATTTCAAAAACCTCCCCAAACTTCATTTTAGAGTGACTAAGAAGGATACAAGCTTGCCTTTTCATTTTCATGTTTTAAACTTGTTTAAATTATCTTGGTCAAATCTAGGATTTGACAAGATTCAAATGGGCAAACATATGATAAGTGATGCAAATATCATTTCTAAGTGCGGGCAAACCAGAGATATGTGGTTTTTGGTTTCAAACATATTCAAACGAGAGAAATCATGTATCTACCCCCTAACACTAAACTCTGTCTCATGAAGTCAAGCGCATGCATGAAGATATGTGGTTTTTGGTTTCAAACATGGAAATTTCAAAAACCCTCCCAAGAGCTTCATTTCGAAGTGATTAATTAAGAAGCATACATGCATGCTTACTTTTTCATATTCATGTTTTAAACTTATTCAAATCTTGGTGAAACCTAGGATTTGACCAAGATTCAAATGGGTATAAAAATTTAAAAAAACAAAAAAGGTCTTCTTATGTTATATAGTAGGCATTCAATTAAGTTGATAAACAAGTTCTAGACATATTCAAACAAGAAAAATCATGCATGTATCTACCCATAACCCTAAACTTTGTTTCATGAAGTCAAGCATGAAGATATGTGGTTTTTGGTTTCGAACATGGAAATTCAAAAACCCTCCCAAGAGCTTCATTTTGAAGTGACTAAGAAGCATACATGCTTACTTTTTCATATTCATGTTTTTAACTTATTCAAATCTTGGTGGAACCAAGGATTTGACAAAGATTCGAATGGGTATAAAAATTCAAAAAAAACAAGGTCTTCTCTTATGTTATATAGTAAGCATTCAATTAATTTGATAAACAAGGTCTAAACATATTCAAACCAGGAAAATCATGTATCTACCACCTAACCCTAAACTCTGTCTTATGAAGTCAAGCATGCATGAAGAGAAGTGGTTTTTGGTTTCAAGCATGGAAATTTCCATGTTTGAAACCCAAAACCACTTCTCTTCATATGCTTGACTTCATATGACAGAGTTTAGCGTTAGGGGGTAGATACATGATTTTTTGGTTTGAATATGTCCAAACCTTGTTTATCAACTTGAATGTGTAATATATATATGACATAAGAAGACTGCATGCTTTGGTTTTTCATTTTTTGATTTTTTTGAAATTTTAAGCCCATCTGATTCTTTGTCAAATAATAGGTTTGACCAAGATTTAAACATGTTTAAAACATGAAAATGAAAAAGGTAAGCCTCCATCCTTCTTAGTCACTCCAAAATGAAGCTTTTTGGAGGGTTTTTGAAAATTCCATGTTTGAAACCCAAAACGACTTCTCTTCGTGCTTGACTTGATAAGACAGAGTTTTGGGTTAGGGGTAGATACATGATTTTTCCGGTTTGAATATGTCTAGACCTTGTTTATCAACTTAAATGCTAACTATATGACATCAGAATGGGCATAAAAATTTAAAAAATTTAAAAATGTAAAACCAAAATTTAATTGGGAGGAAAGGGTACATGAATTACAATTAAAAAACAAGGTAACTTAAATACTTGGATGCCCCAAGATGTGTGGAAGCCCAAAACAATGGCAAAACATATCATGTGCGCATGCTGCATCCAATTCAAGTAGAACACATAGTAGGCACCGATAGTTTGACCTAAATTTGAAATCAAAGAGAAGGTGGTTAGAAAAAATCAAAATTGGCAAAGCAAAGCATGAAATCAAAAAATTGTGATGCACTCTAGCTATGAAAATTATCAAACAATGCAAACCAAAATGATTTTTTAGAGGAATACTAGTTCAACTTATTTAATTTTTTATTTGTAGGCCAAAATCAAACCCCGTAGTTGGATTTTTTTTTCAACTTGATCTGTAGTACTGGGGAAAACCCTAGTTTATAACCTATTTAATAATAGATTCGTAGTCGATTCTTTTACTTTTTTATTATTACTATGCAGCACATGTGTGTTTGCCCGTCGAGTGAAACTCGGAGGAAGAGGAATCACTCGGAAGGAGAAGAAGGGAGAGCAGTCACGGGGCCCCTCTTATTGATGGTGTATATTCTTTTTCTGGTGATGTTGACTGTTGTGCAGGGTTTGTCAGTGCGCAGGAGGTGCGAGCGAGCGAGCGAGCGAGTCGAGCGAGGCCGAGAATGAGAGAGATTTGTTTTTTTGTGAGAGGGACAACCGAAGGATCCAGAAGGACCCACAGACTTCCAATACGCATCCTGATGCGTCTTCTCTTGACAAAGAAGATGGCTGGGAGTTGGCGTACCTATTGCACGTGACTTGTGCTCACTCAAGTGTGGGACCACACGCGTGGGCACCACACGTAAGTGACAGACCTGTTGGTGTAAAAACTCGGTTGATTATTATAGTGCATTAGAACAAAGTTTCCTATGGATTCAAGGGTAGGAAATCCAAGTTAACTCATTTACATGACATTATTTTTTCCATGAAGCAAAGTTAACACTATCAATTGGTACATTTTGGAGTGACTAAGAAGGATCAATGCTTACTTATTCGTTTAATTTCACGTGTTAAACTTGTCTAAATCTTGTTCAAACCTAGGATTTGACCAAGATTCAAATGGGCAGAAAAATAATTAAAAAACAGAAAAATGAAAAACCAAATCACATAGTAAGCATTCAAGTTGATAAACAAGGTCTAGACATATTCAAACCAGACAAATCATGTATCTATACCCCTAACCCCTAAACTCTGTCTTATGAAGTCAAGCATGTGAAGAGAAGTGGTTTTGGGTTTGGGGGTATATATACATGATTTTTATTGTTTAAATATATATAGACTTTGTTGATCAACATGAATGCTTAATTACTATATGACATAAGAAGTTTATGTGCTTTGGTGTTTCATTTTTTTGATTTCTTTTTTGAATTTTTATGCCCATTTGAATCTTGGTCAAATCCTAGGTTTGACAAAGATTTAAACAAGTTTGAAACATGAAAATGAAAAAGTAAGCTTGGATCCTTCTTAGTCACTCCAAAATGAAGCTTTTGGGTGGGTTTTTGAAATTTCCATGTTTGAAACCCAAAACCACTTCTTCTCTTCATGCTTGACTTCATAAGACAACGTTTAGGGTTAGGGGGTAGATACATGATTTTTCTGGTTTGAATATGTCTAGACTTCGTTGATCAACTTGAATGCTTAGTATATTACATAAGAAGACTATGTGGTTTGGTTTTTGATTTTCTTGATTTTGTTTGATTTTTTATGACCATTTGAATCTTGGTCAAATCCTAGGTTTGACCAAGATTTAAACAAGTTTAAAACATGAAAATGAAAAAGTAAGCATGGATCCTTCTTAGTCATGACAATGAGTTAACTTGGCTTTACTACCCTTGATGAATCCATAGGAAACTTTTTGTACTAATGCAGTATAATATTCTGGTTTGAATATGTCTAGACCTTGTTTATCAACTTAATTTGAAAGACATACAAGTTATAGCACACATAGTGCATACATTTTCACACATACTGCACTAGATGCTAACCCTATAGTTTGAGGCCATTTGGATGAGGTCGAAAAAATTCTTGGATTAGAATCGTGTTGTTCGAACCCCGTAGTTGGATTTTTTTGAACCCTTGATCTTTAGAACTGGGCAAAACCCAAGTTTAACCATGCAAGATTCAAATGGCCCTAAAAATTCAGAAAAAAATCAAAAGAATGAAAAACCAAAGCACATATATAGCATTCTTATGTCATATGTATAGTAAGCATTCAAGTTGATAAACAAGGTCTAGACATATATATTCAAACCAGAAAAATCATGTATATATCTACCCCTAAAACTCTAATTAAACTATGTCTTATGAAGTCAATCATGTAGAGAAGTGGTTTTGGGTTTCAAATATGGAAATTTCAAGAACCTCCCAAAAGCTTCATTTTAGAGTGACTAAGAAGGATCCAGGCTTATCTTTTCATTTCATGTTTTAAACTTGTTTAAATCCTGGTCAAACCTAGGATTTGACCAAGATTTATGGGCATAAAATTCAAAAAAATCAGAAAAATAAAAAACCAAAGCACATAAGCATATTCAAGTTGATAAACAAGGTTTGGACATATTCAAACCATACAAATCATGTATCTACCCCTAACCCTAAACTCTGTCTTATGAAGTCAAGCATGAAGAGAAGTGGTTTCGGGTTTCAAACATGGAAATATCAAAAACCTCCCAAAAACTTCATTTTAGAGTGACTGAGAAGGTTACATGCTTCCCTTTTCATTTTCATGTTTTAAACTTGTTTAAATCTTGGTCAAACCTAGAATTTGACAAGATTCAAATGGGCATCAAAATTCAAAAAAATCAGAAAAAGAAAAACCAAAGCAATTGTTTTCTTATGTCATATAGTAAGCATTAAAGTTGATAAACAAGGTCTAGACATATTCAACCAGACAAATCATGTATCTATACCCCTAACCCCTAAACTCTGTCTTATGAAGTCAAGCATGTGAAGAGAAGTGGTTTTGGGTTTCAAACATGGAAATTTCAAAAATCTCCCAAAAGCTTCATTTTAGAGTGACTAAGAAGGATACATGCTTCCCTTTTCATTTTCATGTTTTAAACTTGTTTAAATTATCTTGGTCAAACCTAGGATTCGACATGATTCAAATGGGCATCAAAATTTAAAAAAACAGAAAAAGGAAAAACCAAAGCAATAGTTTTCTTATATATGTCATATAGTAAGCATTAAAGTTGATAAACAAGGTCTAGATATATCCAAACCAGACAAATCATGTATCTACCCCCGGCCTGTCGATCTTATGAAGCTAGTCTACTAGCATGAAGGGAACTCGTTTTCGGTTTCAAACATAGAAATTACAAGAACATCCCAAAAGCTTCTCCATTTTAGAGTGACTACGAAGGATACTGACTTCCCTTTTCATTTTCATGTTTTAAACTTGTTTAAATCTTGGTCAAACCAAGGATTTGACCAAGATTCAAATGGGCCTAAAAATTTAGAAAAAATTCAAAAAGAGAATGAAAAACCAAAGCACATAGCATTCTTATGTCATATGTATAGTAAGCATTCAAGTTGATAAACAAGGTCTAGACATATTCAAACCAAAAAATCATGTATATATCTACCCCTAACCCTAAACTGATCTGTCGATCTTATGGAAGTCAATCATGAAGAGAAGTGGTTTTGGGTTTCAAACATGGAAATTTCAAGAACATCCCAAAAGCTTCATTTTAGAGTGACTAAGAAGGATCCATGCTTACTTACTCATTTTCACGTGTTAAACTTGTCTAAATCTTGGTGAAACCTAGGATTTGACCAAGATATGATTCAAATGCGCAGAAAATTAAAAAAATCAGAAAAATTAAAAACCAAAGTACATAGTCTTCTTATGTCATATAGTAAGCATATTCAAGTTGATAAACAAGGTTTGGACATATTCAAACCATACAAATCATGTATCTATACCCCCTAACCCTAAACTTTTTCTTATGAAGTCAAGCATGAAGAGAAGTGGTTTTGGGTTTCAAAGATGGAAATTTCAAAAACCTCCAAAAACTTCATTTTAGAGTGACTGAGAAGTTAGCATTAAAGTTGATAAACAAGGTTTAGACATATTCAAACCAGACAAATCATGTATCTACCCCTAACCCTAAACTCGGTCTTATGAAGTCTAGCATGAAGAGAATCGTTTTGAGTTTCAAACGTTTAAGCCAAAAGCCCCATTTCAAATATTTCAAACTTATTCAAAGTTGGTTCAAATTTGAAAGACATACAAGTTATAGCACACATAGTGCATACATTTTCACACATACTGCACTAGATGCTAACCCTATAGTTTGAGGCCACTTGGATGAGGTCGAAAAAGTTCTTGGATTAGAATCGTGTTGTTCGAACCCCGTAGTTGGATTTTTTTGAACCTTGATCTGTAGTACTGGGCAAAACCCTAGTTTAACCTATTTAATTATAGATTCGTATATCGATTTTTCTACCTTTTTATTATTACTATGCTGCAGATGTGCGTTTGCCCGTCGAGTGAAACTCGGAGGAAGAGGGATCACTCGGAAGGAGAGAAAAAAGGCAGAGCATTATGGTGTCTCCCTTTTTTCGGGTGATGATGATGATGTTGACTGTTGTGCAGGGTTTGTCAGTGCGCAGGAGTGCGAGCGAGCGAGCGAGCGAGTCGAGCGAGGCCGAGAATGAGATAGATTTGTTTTTTTTTGTGAGAGGGACAACCGAAGGATCCAGAAGGACCCACGGACTTCCAATACGCATCCTGATGCGTCTTCTCTTGACAAAGAAGATGGCTGGGAGTTGGCGTACCTATTGCACGTGACTTGTGCTCACTGAAGTGTGGGACCTCACGCGTGGGCACCACACGTAAGTGACAGACCTGTTGGTGTAAAAACTCGGTTGATTATAATAGTGCATTAGAACAAAGTTTCCTATGGATTCAACGGTAGGAAATCCAAGTTAACTCATTTACATGACATTATTTTTTCCATGAAGCAAAGTTAACACTATCAATTGGTACATTTTGGAGTGACTAAGAAGGATCAATGCTTACTTATTCGTTTAATTTCACGTGTTAAACTTGTCTAAATCTTGTTCAAACCTAGGATTTGACCAAGATTCAAATGGGCAGAAAAATAATTAAAAAACAGAAAAATGAAAAACCAAATCACATAGTCTTCTTATGTCATATAGTAAGCATTCAAGTTGATAAACAAGGTCTAGACATATTCAAACCAGACAAATCATGTATCTATACCCCTAACCCCTAAACTCTGTCTTATGAAGTCAAGCATGTGAAGAGAAGTGGTTTTGGGTTTCAAACATCGAAATTTCAAAAACCTCCCAAAAGCTTCATTTTAGAGTGACTAAGAAGGATACATGCTTCCCTTTACATTTTCATGTTTTAAACTTGTTTAAATTATCTTGGTCAAACCTAGGATTTGACGAAGATACAAATGGGTGGGCACAAAATTCAAAAAAATCAGAAAAATGAAAAACCAAATCACATAGTCTTCTTATGTCATATCGTAAGCAATCAAGTTGATAAACAAGGTCTAGATATATCCAAACCAGACAAATCATGTATCTACCCCCTGTCGATCTTATGAAGTCTAGCATGAAGGGAAGTCGTTTTGGGTTTCAAACATTGAAATTTAAAGAACATCCCAAAAGCTTCATTTTAGAGTGACTAAGAAGGATACAGACTTCCCTTTTCATTTTCATGTTTTAAATTTGTTTAAATCTTGGTCAAACCAAGGATTTGACCAAGATTCAAATGGCCCTAAAAATTCAGAAAAAATGAAAAGAATGAAAAACCAAAGCACATAACATTCTTATGTCATATGTATAGTAAGGCATTCAAGTTGATATACAAGGTCTAGACATATATATTCAAACCTAGGATTTGACTAAGATTCAAATGGGCATAACAAATTCAAAAAACAAAAACCAAACACATAGTCTTCTGATGTCATATAGCAAGCATTCAATTTGATAAACAAGGTCTAGACATATTCAAACCAGAAAAATCCGGTATCTACCCCTAACCCTAAACTCTGTCTTATGAAGTCAATCACGAAGAGAAGTCGTTTTGGGTTTCAAACATGGAAATTTCAAAAACCCTCCCAAAAGCTTCATTTTGGAGTGAATAAGAAGGATCCAGGCTTACTTTTCATTTTCATGTTTTATACTTGTTTAAATCTTGGTCAAACCTAGGATTTGACCAGGATTCAAATGGGCATAACAAATTCAAAAAAATAAAAACCAAACACATAGTCTTCTGATGTCATATAGCAAGCATTCAAGTTGATAAACAAGCTAGGTCTAGACATATTCAAACCAGAAAATTCATGTATCTACCCCCTAACCCTAAACTCTATCTTATGAAGTCAAGCACGAAGAGATGTCGTTTTGGGTTTCAAACATGGAAATGTCAAAAACCCTTCCAAAAGCTTCATTTTGGAGTGAATAAGAAGTCAAGCACGAAGAGAAGTCGTTTTCATGTTTTAAACTTGCTTAAATCCTGGTCAAACCTAGGATTTGACCAAGATTCAAATGGGCATAAAATATAAAAAAACAGAAAATGAAAAACCAAAGCACATAGTCTTCTTATGTCATATAGTAAGCATTAAAGTTGATAAACAAGGTCTAGACATATTCAAACAAGAAAAATCATGTATCTACCCCTAACCCTAAACTCTATCTTATGTAGTCAAACATGAAGAGAAGAAGTGGTTTTGGGTTTCAAACTTGGAAATTTCAAGAACCTCCCAAAAGCTTCATTTTAGAGTGTCTAAGAAGGATCCATGCTTACCTTTTCATTTTTCATGTGTTAAACTTGTTTAAATCTTGGTCAAATCTACAAATGGGCATGAAAATTCAAAAAAGAAATCAAAAAATGGAAATAGATGGGCATAAAAATACATTTTTTGCCAACATTGTGAATAAGTAAAATGGTACACTGATATCATTTTGCATATATAGGAGTAAAAAACTTGAGTATTCAAAGTTGATGGCCGTGAGAAGATTCACATACAGTATGTGCCAAAATATGTCTTCACAAGAAAGTTCGCTACAGATCCTGCATGAACCCTTCCCAAGTGGGTACAAAAACAAGCAAACTCATACAGTTTAATTTTGAATTCATTAGGATAAAGCTCAATTATAAAACCATATGTAGATGTGGATCGAGATAAAACACTGCAACTTGATTTGGACATCTTTCAGGGTCTAGCGTACATGTGAAAATTGAAGTGGTTGTAGATTGGTAGAGACACTTCACAAAAGACCACTCGTTTTGCCCTCCTTGTGCACAGATGAAATGGGGAATCCATTTTTTATTGCCAACACATGACCCAAAAAATCTACTACTACATCCCCGTTTGAAAATATATAGGTGTCTCACTTATGTCTTGATACATGCATTTTAGTCAGAGATACATATGTATCCATACAAATTTGAGATGCATATTTTTAACCTAGGGGCATATATGAATCTTTAGCAGGTGCGTTTTTTTACTAATCCATATGGAATATTTTGATAAAACCCTTTTAGAAGGCTTTGTTAAGGCCTCAAGGACAATGAGTTGGGAGGAGGCCAGGTAGACTGTAGCTAGGCATTGATTCGGAATTTATGATGCTTGCGACTTGCTTGCGTGGCTTGTTGATTTCCCAGGTGACGCAGCTTTTTTTGACTGCCCAGCCATGGATAGGTCATAGGAGTGCAGAGCTGTAGGCGGTGCGGATAAGTACGCGGGGCATTGATGATGTAGGTGTGTTCGGTTGCCCACGCGAGTGCAGAGCTGTAGGGTTATGCGAGTAGGCCTTTAAACTGGGAGGTGGCACAAGAAGATTTTAGTAAGGAATGGTTCCTTTCCAGAGGAATGGAATGGTTCCATCCCCGCGTTCGGTTTGGACAAAAAGGAGGTACAGAATGGTACTTTTTTTTGTTCGGTTGGAGGAATTGGAGAGCAGAACGGAATGTGGTTAAACTAAACTTTTGTCTAAGAATCGTAATTAACAATGGCAAATAGCCTTTTAAATCTTAAAATCGTAATTAACAACGCCTAATGGCCTTTTTAATCTTAAAATCGTAATTAATGTTATTTTTTGTATGGTCGGGGAATTTGGAGAGTAGAACGGAATGAAGTTAAAGTTTAATCTTTTGTCTAAATATCGTAATTAATAGTGGCCTTTTTAATCTCAAAATCATAATTAACAACAACTAATAATTTTTTTGGTTGGATTAGTGAAGTGCTTTGTAATTAATAGCGGCTAAGTAACAGCCGTTCCACCACATTCCACCGATTCGGTGGAATGGGTGCATTCTGCATATGGGGAGAATATTCCCTTTCGAGGAACCACTCGGTTCCGTTCCATTCCACAACCGAACACAAGAATGGGCTCTAGGTGCGGAACGGTTCCATTCCATTCCACTTGGTTCTGGAACCGAACACACCCTAAATGCGTTGCAATGGAAAATGACAGTGTGTGGTGGCCTGATGGTGAAGAAGAAAGGTCGGGCGAAGAGTTGTTGGCTAGAGTCGGTTTTATACGAATCGACGAGGTGCGGGATAGTTTGATTTTAAGGGCTCCTTTCATTCACAGGATAGGGAAATCATAGGAGTAGGAATGTAGGATTGGGATTTGGGATGACATGTGTAGTTAAATCCTATAATAAGATGAGTTGCGTTTGATTGCGCCAAATGAATTTTTCCATGAGGTAGGACCAAATATTTAATCCTATACTAGGATTTGCACTACTTGATGATTCCTATAGGATTATTTCCTATTGGATATGTTCATATGAATCAAACTACTAGTGTAGGAAATATTCCTATAAGATCTAAATCCTATTATCTTATACCAACCTAATATGAATCAAAGAAGCCCTAAAGGATTTTCGAAGGAATCATGTACGAAGTATGATTTTTCTAAGTCACCCAACATATATACTAGGAATAGAACTAAGTAGTACCATATACTTAGGCCCGCATGCACAAATATTAAGTGTGGATTGAGGAAGTCGACAACTTGGGAAAAAACTTTCGCAACTGCACACCTATGTTACCACCCTTGCGACGCTAATTGTCGTAGAGCTGACCTAGAACGAACTCTTGTCTCGGTTAACATGAGAGAGATAAGGGATAAATACAATTGTGATACACTTTCCTAATATTTTGTTGAATGAGATAATCTTGTGTTTTCCTAATAGGGTTAATTAAGTACACATTTGGCAGCTCGTGTGTTGCATACGTTGGTGAACTTTAGACCCCAACTATATATTATTATTTGAACTCACCTCTAACACTTAATTATGTATAATAAGGTCCCTAACTGACCTCAAACACAATTAGGTATAACAGCGGTCCATAACTAACCTCAAACACTTAATTAGGTCTAACATTGCCCCCTTAGACTACCCACAATGGGAGTATCATAGGTAGTACACTATCATGCATCTCATGCTTGCAAAAAAGCTGATGTGGCACTGCAATTAAAGATGAGAGAGAGGATTATAATATCATAGGTAGATACCGTATCATAGCACGTAGTACTAGAAAATTTAATGTTAAATAATCTTGTACATAGATCTGCATTGAGATTCTACAAATCAATTAATATAAGAAGATTATGATACTAGTACATGATACCATGCATCGTTGACATAGTAACATGTAGTATTAATTGTATCATACACACCATACTTTTATATATGATACTATGCATTGTGACTAGTATTACTGACCTCATATATACGCTTACTTAGGTCAAACAATGGTCTTTTAAGTAGTATCGGTTTAATGAAGGTTGACCTATTTTTAACTTCATTTGTGCACTAGTAGATATGATTTGGCCCATTTTTATCCATAGGCTCATCTGATGTGATGTCTGCTATATATATTGTCTTCGATGAGTATCACGCGCATTACATACTCATACCATAGAACGAAGATGAAACCCCTTACCCTCAGCGACGTACGCAACATGGTGTTTGGGTTGAATGGCCCACCCTATTTTAAAATGTTTTAGTTAATTAATTATGTAAAAAATTATCACATATAAAGTGGAAAAAAGAAAATTAGTAAGGTGTGCCCACCTGGCCTACGGTTGTTTTGTGCGTCCTCCACTGCGTACTCCTCTTGATCTGTGACGATGAACATAGTTCTTTAGAACACATGCAACACTTACAGTTGATAGGCCGTTGCAAAGCTAATCAATGATAAAACCTGCTTTTATAATCCATTGTACTTTGATTTAATTAGTCCCTCTAATGGACCCCAACTATGTGTGCTTGAGATTTAGCAAAATGCTTTGCCGCCGTGCCACATAACAAATAATAAACAGACCAATCAAGTTTTTATCATTGCTAGACCTAACTAAGTGTTCAAGTGCTCAATTTTGACCACATTAGAGTTGAGGGGCCAAACATAATTCTTAAATACGTGAGGGACCGAACATATACTTCTAAACACCCGAGGGACAAGACAAATTTGAGTACTATTGTTATTATTAGACTAGTCACAATGGGGAGTATCATATAATAGTATCATACATATGATACTAATGTACGATATTATTTTCACAGTCCATAGTATCATCATGTAGTAGTATAATATGTTACATGTATTTAGGGATTTGTAGAATCTCAATACAAAAGTGTGTACAAGATTTGTTTGGCAGTAATTTTTCTAGTTCTACATGATATGATACGATATCTACCTATGATACCACTATCGTCTCTTTCATCATTAACTGATATGACACATCAACATTTTGCATGCATGTAGTGCATGATACTACTTATGATATTGCCATTGCGAGTAGTCTCCCTTTGTCCTAGAGTACAATGCCAATTTGTTTTCAGAGGCAAACTTAGACTAATACTTGGGCCCGCCAATTATGAGTTGCATGTCATTCAAAACTATATCATCGGATGCTTGTTTCGATGAACTTTCCAATGGTATATTTTGCGGATGTCATAAAATTAGGCTGGTCATACTATTTCTATAGTGGGTAGTATCATGGAGTAGTATCATAGTAATGCTACATTTATTATTTTTTAGAATCTCAATGCAAATTTGTGTACAAGATTTGTTTAGCATTAAGTTTTCTCGTTGTTTGCGCTATGATACAGTATCTACCTATGTTACACTAATCTCCTCTCTCCTACTTAATTAGCTGCCACATCAACATTTTTGTGGGACCAATGTGTATGATACTAGCTATGATACTAGCACTATCATGTGGGTACCTAAATCTCGAGTCAAAGTTTGACACGAAACCGATGTGGACTTTATTCATGGTGGAAGGGAGTAACAATCATAAGCACATTATTATTATTGTTTGAACAACATTTTATTTGATGTGCCATAAGAAGTTTAGAAACTCCTAGCCTGCGGAGGTGGCGTTTTGGCACACGCGTGCATATGCACCAATTATAGAAAATGATTAAAAAAAATTATATAAATGTTAATTTTTTTGGTATACATTGTGACATCATATGTTCGTTCACAAGTTTTCGTGGAAAAACGACATTTTGTGTGGCGTGTAAAAAAAGGCAAAAAATATACTGTACGTAGTCGTGTTACAACATCAAAATTTGTCTTTTTTATAGGAGCCACATAATTTTTTTGTGAGAAAACTTGTGTACCAACATAAAATGTCTAGATATACATGTAAAATTTTAGTTTAGAATTTTTTGACACTTTGAAATATGGATTCACATAATGGGAGCATATGCTCCTATGAGGCAAAGTGCATTTCCGCTAGCCCCCGCCATTTCTTATATCTCTATATTGTCTATATATCTATACCTCTACCTCTACCCCCTTGGATTCCTGAACAGACGTACAGTACTAGTAGGGCCTACTATTTATTATTATTACATACTCTAAAAAAAAACCTACTGCAGCCAAAATTTAATATCATCGAGCGGTAAAATTCCCCGCCAACGCCCAAATATCTCGCGCCGCAAAGTTTCAGATCTGCGAATATTTTTTTCCTCAAAAGAAGGACTGCGAAATTCCCTTCTACTCCTCTATCGCCCAGCTTCGCCCACGCAATCCAAGCCAAGATGCAATCTAGAAGACGGTAGCAACGAGGGGATTATCGAGACTCACCCTTGAAGAGATTCCAAAGCCTACAAGAGGAGGCTCTTGTTGCTGCGGTAGACGTTCACTTGCCGCTTGCAAAAGCGCGTAGAAGATCTTGATCACGATCGGTTCCGGCGCCACGAACGGGCAGCACCTCCGTACTCGGTCACACGTTCGGTTGTTGATGAAGACGACGTCCACCTCCCCGTTCCAGCGGGCAGCGGAAGTAGTAGCTCCTCTTGAATCCGACAGCACGACGGCGTGGTGTCGGTGGCGGTGGAGAAATCCGGCGGAGCTTCGCTAAGCGTGCGGGATATGGTGGAGGAGCGGGGCGCTAGGGTTTGGGGAGAGGGGGTGGCCGGCCACTATAGGGGGCGGCCAAGCTTGAGGCTTTGGTGTGGCCGGCCCCCTCCCCTTGGCCCTCTATATATAGGTGGAAGCCCCAAGTGTTGGACTACAAGTCTTCGAATAAGACCCGAACCCAAAACCTTCCATATGGTGGGAAACCTTCCCAAGCTAGGATTCCCACTAGAGGTGGGAATTCCACCTTCCATAGGGGGGGTGGCCGGCCCCCTAAGGGGGAGTCCACTTGGGACTCCTCCCCCACTAGGGTTGGCCGGCCATGGAGGTGGAGTCCCTTGTGGACTCCACCTTCCTTGGTGGTTTCTTCCGGACTTTTCTAGAACCTTCTAGAACCTTCCATAGAACCTTCCGCGACATTTTATTCACATAAAATGACATCCTATATATGAATCTTATTCTCCGGACCATTCCGGAACTCCTCGTGATGTCCGGGATCACATCCGGGACTCCGAACAAATATTCGAACTCCATTCCATATTCAAGTTCTACCATTTCAACATCCAACTTTAAGTGTGTCACCCTACGGTTCGCGAACTATGCGGACATGGTTGAGTACTCACTCCGACCAATAACCAATAGCGGGATCTGGAGATCCATAATGGCTCCCACATATTCAACGATGACTTTAGTGATCGAATGAACCATTCACATACGATACCAATTCCCTTTGTCACGCGATATTTTACTTGTCCGAGGTTTGATCATCGGTATCACACTATACCTTGTTCAACCTCGTCTCTTGACAAGTACTCTTTACTCGTACCGTGGTATGTGGTCTCTTATGAACTTATTCATATGCTTGCAAGACATTAGACGACATTCCACCGAGAGGGCCCAGAGTATATCTATCCGTCATCGGGATGGACAAATCCCACTATTGATCCATATGCCTCAACTCATACTTTCCGGATACTTAATCCCACCTTTATAACCACCCATTTACGCAGTGGCGTTTGATGTAATCAAAGTACCTTTCCGGTATAAGTGATTTACATGATCTCATGGTCATAAGGACTAGGTAACTATGTATCGAAAAGCTTATAGCAAATAACTTAATGACGTGATCTTATGCTACGCTTAATTGGGTGTGTCCATTACATCATTCATACAATGATATAACCTTGTTATTAATAACATCCAATGTTCATGATTATGAAACTAATCATCTATTAATCAACAAGCTAGTTAAGAGGCTTACTAGGGACTCTTTGTTTGTTTACATATCACACATGTATCAATGTTTCAGTTAATACAATTATAGCATGGTATATAAACTTTTATCATAAACATAAAGATATATAATAACCACTTTTATTATTGCCTCTTGGGCATATCTCCAACAGTCTCCCACTTGCACTAGAGTCAATAATCTAGATTACATTGTAATGTACCTAACACCCATGGCATTCTGGTGTTGGTCATGCTTTGCCCTAGGGAGAGCTTTAGTCAACGGATCTGCTACATTCAGATCAGTGTGTACTTTGCAAATCTTTACTTCTCCATCTTCGATGTACTCGCGAATCGAGTGGTAACGCAGCTTGATATGCTTCAGCCTCTTGTGTGACCTTGGTTCTTGTGCATTGGCGATGGCACCCATGTTGTCACAGTAGATGACTAGTGGGTCCAATGCACTAGGAACCACACCGAGCTCTACAATGAACCTCTTCATCCATACCGCTTCTGATGAAGCCTCTGAAGCCGCTATGTACTCCGATTCTGTTGAGGATTTCGCCACCGTGCACTGCTTTGAGCTTGCCCAGCTTACTGCAGCACCATTCAATATAAACACGTACCCAGATTGTGACTTAGAGTCATCAGGATCAGTGTTCCAACTTGCATCGGTGTAACTTGTTACAACGAGCTCTTGGTCACCTCCATAACAAAGAAACATATCCTTAGTTCTTTTCAAGTACTTCAGGATATTCTTGACCGCTGTCCAGTGTTCTATTCCTGGATCACTTTGATATCTGCTAGTCAAACTAACAGCATGTGCTATATCCGGTCTTGTACATAGCATGGCATACATGATAGAGCCTACTGCCGAGGCATAGGGGATCTGACTCATCCTTTCTCTTTCTTCTGCCGTAGCCGGTCCTTGAGTCTTACTCAAGACCTTGCCTGGTAACATAGGTAAGAATCCTTTCTTACTTTCGTCCATTCTAAACTTCTTCAGAATCTTGTCCAGGTATGTACTCTGTGATAGCCCTATTAGACGTCTTGATCTATCTCTATAAATCTTGATGCCTAATATGTATGATGCTTCACCAAGGTCTTTCATTGAAAAACTATTATTCAAATAACCCTTTACACTGCTTAATAGTTCTATATCATTCCCAATCAATAATATGTCATCTACATATAATATCAGGAATGCTACAGAGCTCCCACTCACTTTCTTGTAAATACAGGCCTCTCCATGACACTGTATAAACCCGAAGTCTTTGATCACCTTATCAAAACGTCGGTTCCAACTTCTCGATGCTTGCTTCAGTCCATAGATTGAACGCTGAAGTTTGCATACTTTGTCAGCATTTTTAGGATCGACAAAACCTTTGGGTTGTACCATATACAACTCTTCCTCAATGTCTCCATTAAGGAACGCCGTTTTGACATCCATCTGCCAAATCTCATAATCGAAAAATGCAGCTATTGCTAACAAAATCCTTACAGATTTTAGCTTCGCTACAGGTGAGAAAGTCTCATCGTAGTCAACACCTTGAATTTGTCGGAAACCCTTTGCGACAAGTCGAGCTTTATAGACAGTAATATTACCATCGGCATCTGTTTTTCTCTTGAAGATCCATTTATTCTCGACAGCCTTGCGGCTATCAGGTAATTCTACCAAAGTCCATACTTTGTTATCATACATGGATCCCATTTCGGATTTCATGGCTTCTTGCCATTTGTTGGAATCTGGGCTCATCATCGCTTCTTCATACGTCGCAGGGTCTTCATCATTGTTATCCACAATCATGACATTTAGACAAGGATCATACCAATCTGGAGTGGCACGATCCCTTGTCGATCTGCGAGGTTCAGTAGCTGTCTCATTTGAAGTTTCATGATCATTATCATTAGCTTCCTCTGTTGCCGGTGTAGGTGGTACAGGAACATTTTCCGGTACTGCGCTACTCTGATCAACGAGTAGAGATTCTTCAATCTCATCGAGTTCTACTTTTCTTCCAGTCACTTCTTTAGTGAGAAATTCTTTCTCAAGAAAGGTTCCGTTCTTAGCAACAAAGATCTTGCCTTCGGATCTGTGATAGAAAGTGTACCCTATAGTTTCCTTAGGGTATCCTATGAAGACGCATTTCTCCGCTTTGGGTTCTAGCTTGTCCGGTTGTAACTTTTTTACATAGGCTTCGCAACCCCAAACTTTTAGGAACGACAGCTTAGGTTTCTTATTAAACCATAATTCATACGGCGTCGTTTCAACGGATTTTGATGGTGCTCTATTTAAAGTGAATGCGGCTGTCTCTAATGCATAACTCCAAAATGATAACGGCAAATCAGTAAGAGACATCATAGAACGAACCATATCTAAGAGAGTTCGATTACGACGTTCGGACACACCGTTTCGTTGTGGTGTTCCCGGCGGTGTCAATTGTGAAAGTATTCCGCATTTCTTTAAATGCATGCCAAACTCATAACTCAGATATTCACCTCCGCGATCAGATCGTAGAAATTTAATCTTCTTGTTACGTTGATTTTCTACTTCACTTTGGAATTCCTTAAACTTCTCAAAAGTTTCGGATTTATGTTTCATTAAATAGATATACCCATATCTACTTAAATCATCTGTGAAGGTTAGAACATAACGATAACCACCGCGCGATGCTACACTCATTGGTCCACACACATCTGTATGTATGATTTCCAATAAGTCAGTAGCTCGCTCCATCATACCCGAGAATGGAGTCTTAGTCATTTTTCCCATCAGACATGCTTCGCATCTATCAAGTGACTCAAAGTCAAGTGATTCAAGTAATCCATCAGTATGGAGTTTCTTCATGCGTTTCACTCCAATATGACCAAGACGACAGTGCCACATATAAGTAGAATTATCATTCAATTTAATTCGCTTAGCATCAATGTTATGTATATGCGTATTACTACTATCGAGATCTAACAGAAATAAGCCATTCTTTTGTGGTGCTCGACCATAAAAGATATTATTCATAAAAATAGAACAACCATTATTCTCAGACTTGAATGAATAACCGTCTTGCATTAAACAAGATCCAGATATAATGTTCATGCTTAACGCAGGTACATAATAACAATTATTTAGGCTTAAAACTAATCCCGAAGGTAGATGTAGAGGAAGTGTCCCGACTGCGATCACATTGACCTTGGATCCGTTTCCAACGCGCATCGTCACTTCATCTTTCAGCAGTTGTCGTTTATTCTTTAGTTCCTGTTTCGAGTTACAAATATGAGCAACCGAACCAGTATCAAATACCCAGGTACTAGAACGAGAACTAGTGAGATAAACATCTATAACATGTATATCAGATATACCTTCTTTCTTCTTCTTGACAAGGCCGCTCTTCAGATCCGCCAAATACTTGGAGCAATTACGCTTCCAGTGTCCCTTCTCCTTGCAGTAATAACACTCAGCATCAGGCTTAGGGCCAGACTTAGGTTTCACAGGAGGCGTGGCAGCTTTCTTGCCACTCTTCTTGTTCTTGCCTTTAGACTTGCCCTGTTTCTTGAAGCTGGTGGTCTTGTTGACCATCAACACTTGGTGCTCTTTCTTGATCTCAATCTCAGCAGCTTTTAGCATGCCAAAGAGTTCAGGAAACTCCTTGTTCATGTTCTGCATATTGTAGTTCATCACAAAGTTCTTGTAACTTGGTGGCAGTGATTGAAGGACACGATTAATCCCCAGTCTGTTAGGAATCACTATTCCCAAGTCACTGAGTTTCTTCGCATGCCCGGTCATGACGAGCATGTGCTCACTAATGGAGCTGCCTTCTTCCATCATACAGCTGAAAAAGTGTTTCGATGCTTCATAGCATTCCACGGCCGCATGAGTCTCAAAAATAGTCTTCAACTCTTTTATCAACTCATGAGGATCGTGGTGCTCAAAACGTTTTTGAAGATCGGATTCCAGACTGCATAAGATGGCACACTGAACTTGAGAGTACCGAGTTTTCCGAGTCGCGTAAACATTCTTTACTTCATCGGTTTCAGTTTCTGCAGGAGGGTCACCTAGCGGTGCATCAAGCACATATTGCAGATTTCCGCCATTGAGGAAGATCCTCACATGACGGAACCAGTCGGTGAAGTTGCTACCGTTGCTCTTAAGCTTTTCTTTCTCTAGGAACTGGTTAAAATTGATTGAGGACGCCATATCTACAACATATTTGCAATAGTTTAGACTAAGTTTATGACAAATTGAGTTCAAATTTTAATTCTACATAATTAAAAATCTAGGTGAACTCCCACTCAAAACAATATCCCTCGCATTGTCTTAGTGATCACACGAACCAAATCCATCACACCTATGCCCGATCATCACGAGACAAGATGTAATTTCAATGGCGAACACTCAAAGTGTTCATCATATCAATCATATGATTCATGCTCTACCTTTCGGTATCACGTGTTCCGAGACCATGTCTTTACATGCTAGGCTCGTCAAGGCCACCTTAGTATCCGCATGTGCAAAACTGTCTTGCACCCGTTATATGTACTTATCGAATCTATCACACCCGATCATCACGAGATGCTTCGAAACGATAAGACTTGATAACGGTGCTACTAAGGATGAACACTTTATTATCTTGAGATTTTAGTGAGAGGGATCATCTTATAATGCTACCGTCGCGATCTAAGCAAAATAAGATGCATAAAAGGATTAACATCACATGCAGTTCATATGTGATATGATATGGCCCTTTTGTCTTTGCGCCTTTGATCTTCATCTCCAAAGCACGGACATGATCTCCATCATCAACGGGCATGATCTCCATCATCGTCGGCGAAGCACCAAGGTCAATGGCGCCGTCTTCATGATCGTCCTCCATGTAGCAACTATTACAACTACTTTGAAATACTACTCAACATGAAATTTAAAGACAACCATAAGGCTCCTGCCGGTTGCCACAATACAATAATGATCATCTCATACATATTCATCATCACATTATGGCCATATCACATCACCAAACCCTGCAAAAACAAGTTAGACGTTCTCTAATTTGGTTTGCATATTTTACGTGGTTTAGGGTTTTCGAGCAAGATCCAATCTACCTACGAACATGAACCACAACGGTGATACTAGTGTTGTCAATAGAAGAGTAAATTGAATCTTCACTATAGTAGGAGAGACAGACACCCGCAAAGCCACTTATGCAATACAAGTTGCATGTCAAGCGTGGAGCAAATCTCATGAACGCGGTCATGTAAAGTTAGCCCGAGCCGCTTCATCCCACTATGCCACAAAGATGCAAAGTACTCAACTAAAGATAACAAGAGCATCAACGCCCACAAACCATTGTGTTCTACTCGTGCAACCATCTATGCATAGACACGGCTCTGATACCACTGTAGGATAACGTAGCATAGAAAACAAAAATTTTCCTACGGCGAACACGCAATCCAAGCCAAGATGCAATCTAGAAGACGGTAGCAACGAGGGGATTATCGAGACTCACCCTTGAAGAGATTCCAAAGCCTACAAGAGGAGGCTCTTGTTGCTGCGGTAGACGTTCACTTGCCGCTTGCAAAAGCGCGTAGAAGATCTTGATCACGATCGGTTCCGGCGCCACGAACGGGCAGCACCTCCGTACTCGGTCACACGTTCGGTTGTTGATGAAGACGACGTCCACCTCCCCGTTCCAGCGGGCAGCGGAAGTAGTAGCTCCTCTTGAATCCGACAGCACGACGGCGTGGTGTCGGTGGCGGTGGAGAAATCCGGCGGAGCTTCGCTAAGCGTGCGGGATATGGTGGAGGAGCGGGGCGCTAGGGTTTGGGGAGAGGGGGTGGCCGGCCACTATGGGGGGCGGCCAAGCTTGAGGCTTTGGTGTGGCCGGCCCCCTCCCCTTGGCCCTCTATATATAGGTGGAAGCCCCAAGTGTTGGACTACAAGTCTTCGAATAAGACCCGAACCCAAAACCTTCCATATGGTGGGAAACCTTCCCAAGCTAGGATTCCCACTAGAGGTGGGAATTCCACCTTCCATAGGGGGGGTGGCCGGCCCCTAAGGGGGAGTCCACTTGGGACTCCTCCCCCACTAGGGTTGGCCGGCCATGGAGGTGGAGTCCCTTGTGGACTCCACCTTCCTTGGTGGTTTCTTCCGGACTTTTCTAGAACCTTCTAGAACCTTCCATAGAACCTTCCGCGACATTTTATTCACATAAAATGACATCCTATATATGAATCTTATTCTCCGGACCATTCCGGAACT
Organism: Lolium multiflorum; assembly: GCA_030979885.1. Classification (NCBI taxonomy): domain Eukaryota; kingdom Viridiplantae; phylum Streptophyta; class Magnoliopsida; order Poales; family Poaceae; genus Lolium; species Lolium multiflorum. Next base: position 193,460,641 of record CM061748.1, on the reverse strand, counting down.
CCTCGTGATGTCCGGGATCACATCCGGGACTCCGAACAAATATTCGAACTCCATTCCATATTCAAGTTCTACCATTTCAACATCCAACTTTAAGTGTGTCACCCTACGGTTCGCGAACTATGCGGACATGGTTGAGTACTCACTCCGACCAATAACCAATAGCGGGATCTGGAGATCCATAATGGCTCCCACATATTCAACGATGACTTTAGTGATCGAATGAACCATTCACATACGATACCAATTCCCTTTGTCACGCGATATTTTACTTGTCCGAGGTTTGATCATCGGTATCACACTATACCTTGTTCAACCTCGTCTCTTGACAAGTACTCTTTACTCGTACCGTGGTATGTGGTCTCTTATGAACTTATTCATATGCTTGCAAGACATTAGACGACATTCCACCGAGAGGGCCCAGAGTATATCTATCCGTCATCGGGATGGACAAATCCCACTATTGATCCATATGCCTCAACTCATACTTTCCGGATACTTAATCCCACCTTTATAACCACCCATTTACGCAGTGGCGTTTGATGTAATCAAAGTACCTTTCCGGTATAAGTGATTTACATGATCTCATGGTCATAAGGACTAGGTAACTATGTATCGAAAGCTTATAGCAAATAACTTAATGACGTGATCTTATGCTACGCTTAATTGGGTGTGTCCATTACATCATTCATACAATGATATAACCTTGTTATTAATAACATCCAATGTTCATGATTATGAAACTAATCATCTATTAATCAACAAGCTAGTTAAGAGGCTTACTAGGGACTCTTTGTTTGTTTACATATCACACATGTATCAATGTTTCAGTTAATACAATTATAGCATGGTATATAAACTTTTATCATAAACATAAAGATATATAATAACCACTTTTATTATTGCCTCTTGGGCATATCTCCAACACGAAATTCCCTTCTACTCCTCTATCGCCCAGCTTCGCCCAGCTTCGCCCTAGTTTCGCCCGCAAGCCCTCAGAGAAACCGCCCCTCTTGCCTACCTCCAGATCTTCCCGGCCGCCGCACTTCGCCGTTCAAGCTGCCACGGCTTCAAACCCCGAGGCTGCCCTATCCGCTTGATCCGCACCTACTCCGGCGTCCACCGCACCGTATCTCGTTCGCCGACTCTATCGACCACCGCACCTGACCAGCTTCGCCGACACCGACGCCCCCGTGCACTGCACATCATCTGCTTCACCGACCTTCTAGTTCGGCCGGCGCGCTGAACACTTCATCGACCGCCCAGCATGTCCTTCTCCGACCCCCCAAGATCTGCTTCCCCGGCACCCACCGCAACAGCAGTCCCCTCGCCGACCTCCACGTCACCCGTAAGAACGCGGAACACGTCTAAACGCCGCCCAGAAATAGGTAACCAGACATCCCTGCGCGTTTTGTTCTGTTAGGAGTATTGCAGCTGACTGTATTTCTGAATTCGTGCTATATTTCTAACTTACAAGTGCTTTCGTTGATAACCACCTCATCCTTTAGGTTTAAACACGACGCATAAGTATGTTTTTCCGTGACCAAACCCACCCATTCGCTGAAACTCTACATGGTATCAGAGCCTAGGTTTCCTTCCTGCTAGCCGCCACAAACAGTACCAAACAAGTTCTTCCTTTGATCACAAAACCCACCGTTGAGATGTAGAAATCCAGGCGGCGGGAGGCCGCATCAGGTGCTCTGCGTGGGTTGCGGCTATCACACACAGCGATGTGAGCTGTGTGAGATCGGCGGCTGCTCGCGCGGGGAGAAAGAAGAGGGTGAAGATCGTTTTGGTTTAGAAAGGAGAGAAGAGGAAGTGAATCCGTGGCAGAGAGATCTGGATCCGTGTGAGGGGCAGAAGTTGGAGGCGTGCGGAGTGGGGCGAGCCTTTGAGCGCAGGGCGGAGCCGGAGGTTGGTGCTGGACGTTGACCAGCGCGAGCCGGTCGATGTGGCCAGGTGCGGTCCGCCAGGTTGGCCAGGGCGCGCAGACGAGGCGCCATCCGAGTGGAAGTGAGGAGAAAATGGAGATGTGAGGCTGTGAGGATATGTGGTGATGGAGTTGATGAGGCTGCGGTTGAGTCGTGATGGAGTTGATGAGGCTGCGGTTTAGTGGTGATGGTGATGGTTGTGGATATGTCCAGGGGAAAGGCATGCGTGCCTGAGGTGAGACTGGTTGAGGCCTGACCGGGGGATAGGCATGGGTGCTTGAGGAGTGGATGGTTGAGGCAGGAGTTGGCTGGGGGTTTGTGGGAGAGACGGAAGAGGTGGCCGGGCAGAGTGGAGAAGAGAGGCTGAGGACATTGAGGCGAGTGTGGATGGTTCTGCGGAACTTGTGTGGTGAGGCAGCCGGGGTTGTTGAGGACGTGTATGGTTAGGAGTTGTGCGTATCCCAGATGGTTGAAGCTGGATATCTTCGCTGCTGATGAAGAGATGAATCGAGATGACAAGATGATGGAAAGTGCAATGCTGTCATGTATCCTAGGAGTTATGCTGAATGTTCATTACTGGTAGTTGTCATATGTGTCATGTTGTTGTTGCAAGATGGCCATGGTTGTTTACCCATGATCATCTTGAGGGGGTGTGTTGGACCATGAGTGAGTTTAGTAGTAGCGCTGTAGTAATATTGTATCCAGTGTGAGGCCCATAGAGGCCCATGTCCAGTAGTATTGTAACCCTAACTCAGATGATATAAATACACAGTGTGGTGGTCTGAGTAACCTAACCCACCCATTCGCTGAAACTCTACAAAATATGAGCCACCAATCATGAGCCGTTGAATGCTCTACATGTCCACGATTGACAACAACAACAACAAAGCCTTTATTCCCAAACAAGTTGGGGTAGGCTATACAAGTCCACAATTGACACGATTACAATTTCTCACTATTTGGCCGTAGGCTACTGCTCTAGTTACATCATGTTTGATATCTTTCTGCGATCCTGTATTACATGTTTATGCACGTCATAATGCTTCTACTACTATTTGGTGTCAATTTAATTATAGCAAAGCCGTGACTCGTAACTGTTTGTTGTTATTACACGTGCAGCAGGCACATCTTACACTCATAAACGTAGAGTAAAGCTCGCCTATAATCATGTAAGTACCTGCTGTTTTTTGTATATTGCTTAATGCAAACTTCTATATCTTGGACCTGTTTCTGTTTACAATTGGCCTCTCCTTCATGCAGAGGAGAAACAGTGAGGCACCAGGTTCTTCTGTCCAAGTACCCGATGAGGTCCGTGTGACTCAAAAAAAAGCTCACGTAAGTTCCCTGTTTTTTTTGGAATGTTAATTTACCTCCTGTGCATAGTTCAATTGCATCATTTTCTGTATGTTGCACTACCTAAGTTGCCTAATGGAATCTAATAAAATATAAACAATGACCATATGGAACATTGCACACTGCCTTTGACCCATCTGGCATCCGGCATGCCTGGGTATAAGTTACATGATTTGGCTATGTTAATACAAGTCCTGAAATTCTATTATGTTAATTTTTTGCCTGTTGCTTCATTGAGTTTGCCTGTTGTTCCATGGCTAGTGCATGAAGTTTGATAGAAATGATCCTAGCTGAAATGATGCACTTTGTGTTTTTTTATTGCTTTATTCCTAACCTAGCTTCCTATTCTACTTGAAACATGATTGCTTTATTCCTAACCTAGCTTCCTATTCTACTTGAAACATGGTGAAAAAATAGTTATATTACTTGTTTAAATGTCTAGCTTTGTTTTTCTGAGTCCCATTGACATGATGTGGTATATCCATATTCAAATGATCTGGCTGTTTATATAATACGCTCCATGTTCAATTGCTTCATTCAGTTTCTAGTAATCTATTATACATGATGCACATGGTGCTACTTGTTATATGCCCTTTTTTGTTTGAGTTTGATCATGAATTCAAGATTAAGCATTGCCTAAACGTTGACCAACGTAGGAAGATTCCCTCCCTTGTCTATACGTTGTGAGATAGATGATGAGACCTCTCTAGCAGCGAATTTATACGCGCTAGATAACACCCCGTTTAATTCGGTCCTGTTGGGACTCGAACCCGGGTGGGCTGGCTGCGCACTCGCAAGCCTTGCCACTGAGCTAGCACTCAGTTCTCAGATTAAGCAATGCCTCGTTATGCTTAATTTAAATGTTATGGCACTTCATACAAGCCATACAATTAATTGTTGCATTGACCTTCTGCGATGTCGAAGGCACTATCTGAGTCATGCTTAAATCAATCATACATTATTTTCCTAATAGTATCAAATCCAACATGCACATCTTTTGACTGTATTTGGCTATTTGCTAGATTTCTTCTGTGCAGTGACCTGGCTTCGTTATTGGGCACATGATGTCTAGTTGCTTGGTTCATTGTATACATCATCGCCATGATCTAGTTTGGTTTGTTCTAAGAGGCATGTGGCTTAACTGGTTTCTTTGTTGTATCTGCCCATGGTTCTTTCAAAATTATGTCAACAATGCTGTTTGTTTGCCTTGTATTGTATTGCATTTTAACTTGTTTTGTCTTAGTTTCAGCCTGCAAACAAAGCTGTAATGTCAGTAGGGACAACCCATTTATCAAGTGTTGCGGTCATTTCACAGAGCAACAGTGACAGTGGCACGTGCTCTCATTGGTCCACTGAGTCCGGTACACCAACCATTCCAGAAGAAATAGATGTACGAGGCTCTATTTTTGATTGCTTGTTGTGTTATATCAGCTCAATGATGTTCTTGAAATTGGAGGTCTTTTATTGCATCATATGATGTTGTAACTTGTTTTATCTAAATTTCAGGCTTCAAATAAAGCTACAATGCCAGAAGCAAGGGCCAATGCCTCAAGTATTGATGTTTCACAAAGCAGCAGTGAGAGTGCATATTGCTCGCATAGGCCCATGGTATCTATTGGTCAACTTAATCCGGCACAAAGAGATTTCGGGGATGCACTCCAAGAGGCAGTTGATATATTTGGGCGGGAAAACAAAGATGCTGATGAATTAATTGCCAAGACACGCCAAGAGATACATGAATTGAAAAATAGGCAAACTTTGACAGAAAATGTTCTAAAGAATCTCCTATGCACTTGTCATGGTAAGCCAGTTGTGATGTGTCTGGGAATTGAAGGTGTCTAAATAAACTTTGATTCTGTTGTTCAGTCAAGTGGACTGCTGATGCCAATGCTGTAACTAATTACTGCTCAAAATTTCGTTCAAAATTTCGTGGTCTGTAATAATTGCAAATTTTGTTGTTGTACTAAAATTAGATATGTTCCATGTGGCTGCTGTATTTTGTGTGAAATAATATCCTGATGTGTACTTCAATTAAACCATAAATCGACTGCATGCTGAAAATTTGAATCTGAGCGCACGTGTGAACTGTTTTCTGCTCGTAATGCAATAACGGCTGTTTCTTGGAAGGACTACGTACATGGGTGAAAAGTTAGAGAAGCTACAGTACTCTAACTTGAAGGTGAAAAGTTAGAGAAGCTACAGTACTCTAACTTTCCTTCCCCCAAACCATATGTCTAAAATCCAAATAATTTAAATTAATTTGCACAATACAAACTTGTGTCTTGCATTTGAAGTAATTACATGCAGAGAAAATTATGGTGTAATAAAATTTAGTTTAGTTTTTAAACATCTACAGTAATCACCTTTATTAGTTAAAGACAGTGCATAACCTTGTACTTATGCTACAGAAGCCTGACTTTGCTTCTTTATTTTTCCTGACTTAGCTCCTTCACGTTAGAGGATACGGTTCCCGTACATGGTAGCCCATTAATAATTATGCCTGCTAGCAAGATAGATGGTCCTTATTATAGTCAGGCATGTCAACTTGTATGATTAAAAGTAGTTCGTACACATTAAATCTACCATCTGCATTTTTCTCTGTAATAACTTTTCTTTTTACACAACTCAAAACTTGTCTGGCTAATATGAAATTTGAGATGGCAAAACCCGGGAAAGATAAAGATATCACCAAAAACTCTTTCCTGCGAAATGCTGGGTTTTGAAGCCCAAGTCCAAGTCTTTCTCTGCTCAAGTTTTGGAGGAACAACTCCAAGTAGAACGAGTTGCAACAGCTATGCTAAGAACAAAAGTTGACATGTTGAGATCGAGATTAGAAGCATGTGATGCCCTACTGCACGAGGCCAATCAAGTTCGTTATAATCTCCCAAAGACTAAGAAAATGCCATAGATAATTGGAGATGAACACTAACATAGTGAGTACATTGGTCTTGTGAAATGTTTCCTTAGATTAAGGCACCGTTCAGACTTTTGTTGGTGGATGCATTTATCTGCGGTTGGGATCAACTTGGTAGTTGTTCCTGTGGATGTTATATAAATTAATTGCCTAGCCTTTTTTGAATCAGTTCGAACTTAAATGGTATCATAGCCAAGGTCTCAAGTTTGAATTGTCGAACGTGTGGTTTAATTTAATCTCTGTCGGGCGGCAAAATCTCCCACCAATCCTGAAATATTTCAAACGCATTTTTGAATGGGATTAAGAAGATAGATCATGATCATGGTAGTGACCTATATTCAACGTGATGATGATTTGATTTTGCACTCGGCCATGAACAGAGGTACTAGTACGGTGTCACAATTTTTTATCATTATACTTGTACCTTAGCGAAATTCAAAATCTCATAGCGGCAAAACTTCCCGCCCACAAAATACAAAAATTTCACACGCTTCCAAATTCCCATTCTACCCCTGTGGAGATGACAGCAAAGTCGGTTGGTGAGGGGTTTGCCCGTCATTTTTTCGATCACCACCTCCCTAGCCCGGAAACCCTCCCAAAAAAAATACATTTCCTTCAGTCTCTCATCTGAGACCACCCACCGGAACTTCTCAAGTCCCTCTCTCTACCACCTCCACGACCACCGCACCGGAACATCCCCGCCGGACTTCCCTGGCCTACCCGAGCCCTCGCGATCCTCGTCATCCGGCTGCCTGCCGGAGCCGCTTCATCGACGCCGTCATCAACCGGACCGGATCATCCCCGCCGAACCTCGAAACCATATGCTCATCCAGCAGTCTACCGCAGTCGCTTCAGCTGCGGTATCGTCCACCCCGCCGGAGCCGCTTCGCCGGATCCGTCGTCCACCGCATCGGATCTTGCTCACCGACACCGCTGTGCATGAACCGGATCTGCTTCACCGGCGCAGTGCATGATCTAAACTCTTCTACTGTCGCTTTTCTATTGCTTGCCTGCAAGTTCTTGTTTAATCTTGGGGGAACCTGTTTGTGCTAACGACGCGCCGTTACGTTTTTGCAGATGAGATGAGTAACCATGAAGTGTAATGGCCGTCTCTCCAACCCCAAGTAGCACATGTAGCGTACTTCATCACCGGATCTATCAACCCCAGGAAGATCTGCTGTGACTCCCACAGAGTGCTTCTCCTAATGTAAGTCCCTTGTTTTAGCGCCATGTTCTGGGTTCAGATTCTTGTTTGTCTGAAGCTCTTTTAGTTCATTCCTAGCTATGACCGTAACACGTTGCTATTTTCTACTTCATTGCTAACTTTAAGCGATTGAACATTTTGGTTTGCATTCCCTGCTCTGTAGATGTAGCCATCATAACTTCTATCTTGCTCAGTCGTTGTTACAAAAATTATACTGTAGGTATTATAGTAACATCCTGCTATTATTTAGTTCATGGCCAATTTTAAGTAATTGCACATGTTGGTTCGCATTCCCTGCTCTATAGCTTTTGGCATCGTAACTTCTATATTTGGTTTACATTCCCTGCTCTGTAGATCTAGCCATCATAACTTTATCTTGCTCAGTCGTTGTTACAAAAATTATGGCCTGCTACTATGTTGTTTGTGCCAATTTTTTACTCCATGAACATGTTGGCTTGCATTCCCTGTACTACAGGTGATGCCATTGTTTTGTATCTAGTTCATTGTAAGCTAACAAAGTAAGGACTTAGTTTGGCATGCTATCACTCTGCTATCTAGCATGTAGTACAAATAAACTTGTCATACTACTAGATAATAATTTTGCGTGCCATCTTGTTCTTCAAAAGCTGCATTATTGACTTGTTTCTCTGACTTGGCATGACGCTCACATATGGAAAGCTGAACATATTGGTTTGCATTCCCTCTTATACAAGTTCACAGGTGATCCCACTATATTCTGTATCTGGTCCATCCTAAGCTCCAGCATTAACTATCCTCTATGTGTTGCTCATTACAAGTTTATATCCCGAAACATCTTGATTTGCATCCCCTTCACTATAAGTTCAGGAGTATTATTTAGTTCACGGCCAAAATGAAGTAATTGCACTTGGCACATGTTGGTTCACATTCCCTCCTCTTTAGCTTTTGCCATCGTAACTTCTATTTTTGGTTTACATTCCCTGCTCTGTAGATGTAGCCATCATAACTTCATCTTGCTCAGTCGTTGTTACAAAATTTATAGCCTGCTACTATGTTGTTCATGCCAATTTTGTACTCCCTGAACATGTTGGTTTGCATGGGACTCGACAGTAGTAAGTCTGCTGTTTCATTCTAACATGCTCTGTTATATTGGCTGTTGGTATGCGGCATGCACTCTTTGTTTGCTTATTGTGCGCATTACAATGATCTTGTTATAACGACGAAATGATGAGTTCCAAATTCTTTGCCAAACAATATTGTAGTGTCTTTGCCTTTCCATTGTTGCTGTCTTAACTTGTAATGTCTTTGTTTCAGATATAGGTGCTGCATGGACAACTTAAAAGATTGTCGGATCGCTTCATTGTATTGCTAGGTTTAATTACCATTCAATTTCTCTGGGTTCTGTAATATTTTTTTCAATGCCTTGCAGCTGATGTAATATTTAGTTAGTTTTTATAGTTCTTTCGCGCATTTTTTCTTTGGTGCTTGTGGTAAGTGAGGCTATCCGACAGAAATCAATGCTGCGTAAATATTCTCAGTATCTAAATCACGAATTCCCATCCCTTAAACGGCCCAATTAAGCGAAATCACATATGTGCCTGCCCGCAAAATCCTAAAGCGCATATTATGCCGGCATATAAACACAACTAAACGGGCTGGCCCACTTACTTCTTGGGCCAGCCCATTTGATTTACGGTGGACCCCACACACTAATTGGGCTGGCCCACTTGCTTTAAGGTGGACCCCACCAACTACTGGGCCGGCCCACTAATTAGTTGGGCCAGCCCATTTGCTTTTTTGGAGGACCCCACATAATAAATGGGCCGGCCCTTTAAGAGGAAAGTGGGACCCACCTGTGTTTTTGGCCCGGCCCACTATCTTGTTGGGCCGGCCCACTTGCTATATTGTGGACCCCACATACTAGTTGGGCCGGCCCTTTAACAGGAAAGTGGGGCCCACATGTGCTTATTGGGCCGGCCCACTATCTTGTTGGGCCGGCCCACTTGCTCTATGGTGGTCCCACATGGTAAATGGGCCGGCCCTTTAAGTGGAAGGTGGGACCCACCTGTGTTTTGGCCCGGCCCACTATCTTGTTGGGCCGGCCCACTTTCTATATGGTGGACCCCGCATACCAAATGGGCCGGCCCATTAAGGAATGTGGGACCCACTGTGTTTTTGGCCCGACCCACTATCTTGGTGGGCCAGCCCAACTATATGGTGGGCCCCACGTACTAAATGGGCCGGCCCTTTAACAGGAAAGTGGGACCCACTGTGTTTTTGACCGGCCCACTATTTTGTTGCCCACTTGCTATATGGTGGACCCCACAAACTTAATGGGCCGATCCTTTAACTGGAAAGTGGGACCCACCTGTGTTTTTGGCCCGGCCCACTAGCTTGTTGGGCCGGCCCACTTGCTATACGGTGGACCCCACACACTAAATGGGCCGGCTTTTTAACAGGAAAGTGGGACCCACCTGTGTTTTGGCCCGGCCCACTTGCTTCTTGGGCCGGCCCAGTTGCTGTAAGGTGGACCCCACATGTTAAATGGGCCGGCCCATTTAAGTTTTGACCAGTCAACATTAGAGGTTAGGCCCGGCCCACGTAAATAATGGACCAGCCCAGCTATATAGTTGACCGGTCAAACTATGTCATCTGGCCCGGCCCGCTTAAGACGTGGCAGGCCTCGTGTGGGCCTACCATCTACCACGGGGTTTCAGCCGGTTAACGCCGTTAACTGGCAGTTAACGGCGTCTGCCACGTGTCAGTTTGCATGACGTCAGCAGTCAACGGGCTCCCGAAAACACTTCCGCAACGGTCCGATTTTCCGTGGCGGAAGGGCGCCCAAGCGCGACGGACCGAAAAAATCGTCGTTGGACTTTGCCTGACGCAGTTTCGACAACAGAACCCATATCGTCGGGTTAGGCCCATAGGCGACGAAAAATGCCCCTTAGTTGACGATTTTGGGACGTTGTCTATCAGAACTTTTCTTGTAGTGAATCTTAATCCCTTTGGAAGTTCAGCATTAAACTCTACTAGTACAACCGTGGTGGTCTTGTGATGTAGTACTCTTTTGATGCATTTGTGATGTAGTAGTACTTTTTTTTGAAATGATATAGTACTATCTAAGAAAAGTACTCCCTCCGATTCACATTCATTTCACATCAAGAAATATGGATCAGAGCGAGGGAGTAAATTAAACATGGCATCTCGTGCATGAAGCTTGACATATCGATCAGGTTGGCTAGAATAGCAATACAATGTTGCTCATTAGGCAAATGCATGCCATGTACGATAGTATACATCCAGTAAAGAAGTCTATACTGACATAAAAAAACTACTTTGGGGATGAGAGTCAATTGGGGCATCTACAATATAGAAAATCTTGCTCGTAGATGATTTTGGCTAAGAGGGTTTTACTCACATTACACGTGCCACTTTCCTTGTCTGCAAAACAAGTTCCAATAAAGGGAGAGGAAAGAAGAGGGTATTGTGGGCGAGATTGAACACCTTTTTTATGTGTTAATCTGAGGCCTCGTTTAGATGAGGATTTCGACTTATGCCTAACAGCTCAACACATCCACAAATAACTCTGCTTGCGCACACCACCGTTCATTAAAAATAACAATATTAGCTCGCAAGATTAAGAACAAAGTGAATTTAAGTAACTTGGTAAGCTTTTCAAGCAATATATTCAGAGAAAGAGCACACATGTTCGGCTCAAAATAATCATAAGAGAAGAACAATAAATCTAAGACACCACATGGATTCATACCTTGAGTCGACGCTGGCTCGTAGAAGGGCGGCCGCGCCTCGAGGATGCCGGGGACGTCTCCACCTCGGTCTCACATGTGACTGCTTATCGGCGGGTGGTGCGCCGCGCCATGTAGAAGATCTATCAAGAGATGAGAGCCCGATGACGCTACCGACGCCTCAACCTTGATAGCACCGACTTGTTGCTCCGCACCGAGATGCGCCACGTGCAAGATTTAGCGGATGCACTAATTTTAGAGATATGTCATGATCATTGTAACAAATTTCAACGTGATGATGATTTGATCTTGTACTCGGCCTTGAACATAAGAACTAGTACAATCTCACCTTTTTTTATCATTATCCTTTGCGAGATTTAGCGGTTGCGCCAAATTCAGAGAAATATCATGATCATGGTAACACAATTTTCAATATAATGATGATTTGATGTTGCACTCGACCTTGAACATAAGTACTAGTACGGTCTCACAAATTTGTATCATTATACTTTGCAAGTTTTAGTGGATGCGCCCATTTTCAGAGGTAGATCATGATCATGGTAAGTTGGTAACAAATTTTCAACGTGATGATGATTTGATTTTGCACTCGGCCTTGAACAGAGGTACTAGTACGGTCTCACAATTTTTTATCATTATACTTGGACGGTGGCCAAATTCAAAATCTCATAGCGGCAAAACTTCCCGCCCACAAAATACAAAAATTTCACACGCTTCCAAATTCCCATTCTACCCCTGTGGAGATGGCAGCAAAGTCGGTTGGTGGGGGGGTCTGCCCGTCATTTTTTGGATCACCACCTCCCTAGCCCGGAAACCCTCCCAAAAAAATTCATTTCCCTCAGACCACCCACCGGAACTTCCCAAGTCCCTCTCTCCCACCTCCACGACCACCGCACCGGAACATCCCCGCCGGACTTCCCTGGCCTACCCGAGGCCTCGCGATCCTCGTCATCCGGCTGCCTGCCGGAGCCGCTTCATCGACGCCGTCATCAACCGGACCGGATCATCCCCGCCGAACCTCGAAACCATATGCTCATCCAGCAGTCTACCGCAGTCGCTTCAGCTGCGGTATCGTCCACCCCGCCGGAGCCGCTTCGCCGGATCCGTCGTCCACCGCATCGGATCTTGCTCACCGACACCGCTGTGCATGAACCGGATCTGCTTCACCGGCGCAGTGCATGATCTAAACTCTTCTACTGTCGCTTTTCTATTGCTTGCCTGCAAGTTCTTGTTTAATCTTGGGGGAACCTGTTTGTGCTAACGACGCGCCGTTACGTTTTTGCAGATGAGATGAGTAACCATGAAGTGTAATGGCCGTCTCTCCAACCCCAAGTAGCACATGTAGCGTACTTCATCACCGGATCTATCAACCCCAGGAAGATCTGCTGTGACTCCCACAGAGTGCTTCTCCTAATGTAAGTCCCTTGTTTTAGCGCCATGTTCTGGGTTCAGATTCTTGTTTGTCTGAAGCTCTTTTAGTTCATTCCTAGCTATGACCGTAACACGTTGCTATTTTCTACTTCATTGCTAACTTTAAGCGATTGAACATTTTGGTTTGCATTCCCTGCTCTGTAGATGTAGCCATCATAACTTCTATCTTGCTCAGTCGTTGTTACAAAAATTATAGGTATTATAGTAACATCCTGCTATTATTTAGTTCATGGCCAATTTTAAGTAATTGCACATGTTGGTTCGCATTCCCTGCTCTATAGCTTTTGGCATCGTAACTTCTATATTTGGTTTACATTCCCTGCTCTGTAGATCTAGCCATCATAACTTTATCTTGCTCAGTCGTTGTTACAAAAATTATGGCCTGCTACTATGTTGTTTGTGCCAATTTTTTACTCCATGAACATGTTGGCTTGCATTCCCTGTACTACAGGTGATGCCATTGTTTTGTATCTAGTTCATTGTAAGCTAACAAAGTAAGGACTTAGTTTGGCATGCTATCACTCTGCTATCTAGCATGTAGTACAAATAAACTTGTCATACTACTAGATAATAATTTTGCGTGCCATCTTGTTCTTCAAAAGCTGCATTATTGACTTGTTTCTCTGACTTGGCATGACGCTCACATATGGAAAGCTGAACATATTGGTTTGCATTCCCTCTTATACAAGTTCACAGGTGATCCCACTATATTCTGTATCTGGTCCATCCTAAGCTCCAGCATTAACTATCCTCTATGTGTTGCTCATTACAAGTTTATATCCCGAAACATCTTGATTTGCATCCCCTTCACTATAAGTTCAGGAGTATTATTTAGTTCACGGCCAAAATGAAGTAATTGCACTTGGCACATGTTGGTTCACATTCCCTCCTCTTTAGCTTTTGCCATCGTAACTTCTATTTTTGGTTTACATTCCCTGCTCTGTAGATGTAGCCATCATAACTTCATCTTGCTCAGTCGTTGTTACAAAATTTATAGCCTGCTACTATGTTGTTCATGCCAATTTTGTACTCCCTGAACATGTTGGTTTGCATGGGACTCGACAGTAGTAAGTCTGCTGTTTCATTCTAACATGCTCTGTTATATTGGCTGTTGGTATGCGGCATGCACTCTTTGTTTGCTTATTGTGCGCATTACAATGATCTTGTTATAACGACGAAATGATGAGTTCCAAATTCTTTGGCAAACAATATTGTAGTGTCTTTGCCTTTCCATTGTTGCTGTCTTAACTTGTAATGTCTTTGTTTCAGATATAGGTGCTGCATGGACAACTTAAAAGATTGTCGGATCGCTTCATTGTATTGCTAGGTTTAATTACCATTCAATTTCTCTGGGTTCTGTAATATTTTTTTCAATGCCTTGCAGCTGATGTAATATTTAGTTAGTTTTTATAGTTCTTTCGCGCATTTTTTCTTTGGTGCTTGTGGTAAGTGAGGCTATCCGACAGAAATCAATGCTGCGTAAATATTCTCAGTATCTAAATCACGAATTCCCATCCCTTAAACGGCCCAATTAATCGAAATCACATATGTGCCTGCCCGCAAAATCCTAAAGCGCATATTATGCCGGCATATAAACAGCAACTAAACGGGCTGGCCCACTTACTTCTTGGGCCAGCCCATGTGAGTTACGGTGGACCCCACACTCTAATTGGGCTGGCCCACTTGCTTTAAGGTGGACCCCACCCACTACTGGGCCCCACTAATTAGTTGGGCCAGCCCATTTGCTTTTGTGGTGGACCCCACATACTAAACGGGCCGGCCCTTCAAGAGGAAAGTGGGACCCACCTGTGTTTTTGGCCCGGCCCACTATCTTGTTGGGCCGGCCCACTTGCAATATGGTGGACCCCACATACTAATTGGGCCGGCCCTTTAACAGGAAAGTGGGGCCCACCTGTGCTTTTGGCCCGGCCCACTATCTTGTTGGGCCAGCCCACTTGCTATATGGTGGTCCCACATGGTAAATGGGCCGGCCCTTTAATAGGAAGGTGGGACCCACCTGTGTTTTGGCCCGGCCCACTACCCTATTGGGCCGGCCCACTTTCTATATGGTGGACCCCACATAACAAATGGCCCGGCCCATTAACAGGAATGTGGGACCCACATGTGTTTTTGGCCCGGCCCACTATCTTGGTGGGCCAGCCCACTTGCTATATTGTGGACCCCACATACTAAATGGGCCGGCCCTTTAACAGGAAGTGGGACCCACCTGTGTTTTTGGCCCGGCCACTATCTTGTTGGGCCGGCCCACTTGCTATATGGTGGACCCCACATACTAAATGGGCCGCCCTTTAACAGGATAGTGGGACCCACCATGTGTTTTTGGCCCGGCCCACTAGCTTGTTGGGCCGGCCCACTTGCTATATGGTGGACCCCACACACTAAATGGGCCGGCCTTTTAACAGGATAGTGGGACCCACCTGTGTTTTTGGCCCGGCCCACTTGCTTCTTGGGCCGGCCCAGTTGCTGTAAGGGGACCCCACATGTTAAATGGGCCGGCCCATTTAACTTTTGACCAGTCAACATTAGAGGTTAGGCCCGGCCCACGTAACTAATGGACCAGCCCAGCTATATAGTTGACCGGTCAAACTATGTCATCTGGCCCGGCCCGCTTAAGACGTGGCAGGCCTCGTGTGGGCCTACCATCTACCACGGGGTTTCAGCCGGTTAACGCCGTTAACTGCCAGTTAACGGCGTCTGCCACGTGTCAGTTTGCATGACGTCAGCAGTCAACGGGCTCCCGGAAACACTTCCGCAACGGTCCGATTTTCCGTGGCGGAAGGGCGCCCAAGCGCGACGGACCGAAAAAATCGTCGTTGGACTTTGCCTGACGCAGTTTCGACAACAGAACCCATATCGTCGGGTTAGGCCCATAGGCGACGAAAAATGCCCCTTAGTTGACGATTTTGGGACGTTGTCTATCAGAACTTTTCTTGTAGTGCTATCTATAAAGTTTGTGAAGTTATTGTTGCTGCAATCTTGTTATGCTTAATGCTTGTCACTAGGGCCCGAGTGGCATGATCTTAGATTTGAGCTCTATAATTATTGCTTAGATTGTATCTACAAGTTGTATGCACATGTCACTGTCCGGAACCAAAGGCCCCGAAGTGACAGAAATCGGGACAACCGGAGGGGATGGCGGTGATGTGAGGGACACATGTTTTCACGGAGTGTTAATGCTTTGCTCCGGTGCTCTATTAAAAGGAGTACCTTAATATCCAGTAGATTCCCTTGAGGCCCGGCTGCCACCGGCTGGTAGGACAATAGATGTTGTGCAAGTTTCTCATTGCGAGCACGTACGACTAAATATGGAAAACATGCCTACATGATTAATGAATTGATGTTCTTTCTTAATGCCTTATCAATCCTATCAATTGCCCAACTGTAATTTGTTCACCCAACACTTGTTATTGGAGAGTTACCACTAGTGTAGATAGCTGGGAACCCCGGTCCATCTCGCATCATCATATACTCGTTCTACATGTCATTGGAAGTAGTATCAACTATTTTCTGGTGCCATTGCTCTCATATTGCTATTACTGCTGCTGTGTTACTGTTACTACTGCTCTCATATTACTGTTGCTTTCACATCACCCCTGTTACTAGTGCTTTTCCAGGTGCAGCTGAATTGACAACTCAGTTGTTAAGGCTTATAAGTATTCTTTACCTCCCCTTGTGTTGAATCAATAAATTTGGGTTTTACTTCCCTCGAAGACTGTTGCGATCCCCTATACTTGTGGGTCATCAAGACTATTTTCTGGCGCCGTTGCCGGGGAGGCATAGCTCTACTCATAAGTTCACCTGGGGAGTACACTCTACCTCTCTCTCTGTTTTTATTTTGTTTTATTTTGCTTAGTTTACTTTTGTCTAGTTTATTTGTGCTTAGTTTATTTCTGTCTAGTATTATTTTGCTTAGGTTACTTTTGCCTAGTTACTTTTTGTCTTGTTTTATTTTCCTCATATACCCAAAAATCCATAAAAATTTGAAAAATCTAAAAATTAAAAACTGCTGTTATGGGAGAACCTACAACCTACTTGGAGCTTATAGAATGTTATAATAATTATAGAGAATCAAGAACTGGTAAAATAATGAGTGCTATGATAGAAAAATTGAATACAATTGCTGAAATCTTGCTTAGACGCCATGATATAAACTGTTGCTCTCAACATGATACTAAACATCTTAAATTTCAATGTGGCTTTAGTGAGGAATTTTTAATTAAGAACTATAATCGGAATTGCTATATTCATTATGGGTTCGAAGAGGTAGAACAATTTGTCTTATTTATGGGAGCCTCCGAGATAGAATCCTTCATGGTTGAGAATTATGAAACTTGTGTTGTTTGTAAGGGCCTTAAAGATTATGTCTCTACTATCCTTAATTCTTGCATAGAATGCTACAGTAGGAATCCTTATATCCTTGATTATAAAGAGAGACACATTAATGCACAAGAATGCACTCACAATTTGCAGGAACCGGTGGAAGAAGAAATTGATGAACCTGAAAGCTCATTGGATGAAAAAGAGGAGGAAATTGATGAACTTGAAAGCTCATTGGATGAAAAAGAAGAAGAGAGCGACGAACAAAAGGAGGAAGAATGGATTAGCTACCCATGTCAACCTTCTAATGAGAGTAACTCTTTATCTCTTACACTATTTGATTGTCCTCCATGCTTACCGGAAGAGGTTGAATGTTATGTTCCTGTGGATTCTCTTGAAATAGTACCTATGAGTAATACTTGTGAGAATGATTATGCTACTGTTATATATGATAATCCATGCTACTTTGATAAATCTTATGATAATGCTTTGTTTGTGCCTGATGTCGAAATGCATGGTACTAAAGAATTTTGCTTGGCAAATGTTTATGATAAAGCTCTAGATGATGGTCCTATGTTACTTGATAATATTAATTGTACTACTAATGAAAATGGGATTGGAGAGTTCTTGACTTATTCTATGAGTCCCATATCTATTGAGATTGATCACCTACCTTGTTATATTATTAATAAAAGTAAGTTTGAAAGTTTTAATTCCACTATTCTTGAACTTGATAAAAATTATGTGTTTGGAAATCATGAAAAGTATGCTGCATGTGATAGTTATATTGTTGAGTTTATTCATGAAGCTACTGAAAATTATTATGAGAGAGGAAAATATGGTAGTAGAAATTTTCATGGTGCTAAAACACCTCTCTATATGCTTAAAATTTTGAAGTTACTCTTGTTTTATCTTCTTATGCTTATCACTTTGTTCTTCATGAATTTATTTGTGTACAAGATTCCTATGCATAGGAAGTGGGTTAGACTTAAATGTGTTTTGAATTTGCTTTTTGATGCTCTCTTTTGCTTCAAATACTATTTCTTGCGAGTGCATCATTAAAACTGCTGAGCCCATCTTAATGGCTATAAAGAAAGAACTTCTTGGGAGATAACCCATGTGTTATTTTGCTACAGTAATTTGTTTTATATTTGTGTCTTGGAAGTTGTTTACTACTGTAGCAACCTCTCCTTATCTTAGTTTTGTGTTTTGTTGTGCCAAGTGAAGCCTCTAATCGAAGGTTGATACTAGATTTGGATTTCTGCGCAGAAACAGATTTCTATCTGTCACGAATCTGGGCTTATTTCTCTGTAGGAAACTCAGAAAAATCTGCCAATTTACGTGCGTGATCCTCAGATATGTACGCAACTTTCATTAGTTTTGAGTTTTCTGATTTGAGCAACGGAAGTACCATTTTAAAATTCGTGTTTACTGGCTGTTCTGTTTTGGCAGATTCTGTCTCTGTTTTTTGCATTGTCTCTTGTGGACTTTAAGTGAGGCTTTCTAGACGTGGAGAGCTGTAGCTAATGTTTTATTGAGTTCTTGCAATGTGTCACTACAGGACCAAGGTGGATTCAAGTTTTTTGAGTACTAACCCCTCTAATGAAGTTTATGAGAAGTTTGGTGTGAAGGAAGTTTTCAAGGGTCAAGAGAGGAGGATGATATATGATCAAGAAGAGTGAAAAGCCTAAGCTTGGGGATGCCCCCGTGGTTCATCCCTGCATATTTCAAGGAGACTCAAGCGTCTAAGCTTGGGGATGCCCAAGGCATCCCCTTCTTCATCAACTTATCAGGTTCCTCCCCTGAAACTATATTTTTATTCGGTCACATCTTATGTGCTTTACTTGGAGCGTCTGTGTGCTTTTATTTTTGTTTTGTTTGAATAAATTCGGATCCTAGCAATCCTTGTGTGGGAGAGAGACACGCTCCGCTTTTTCATATGAACACTTGTTCTTCGTTTTACTTTTAATGTTCAATGATAAAAGTTGGAAGCTACAATACTTATTGGTATTTGGTTGGAAATAGAAAATGCCTCATAATGTCTTGAATAATTTGACACTTGGCAATTGTTTTGAGCTCTCAAGTAGATCATGATTAAGTTTTTTTCATGTAGTTTAAACCTATTAGTGGAGAACTACCGTAGAGCTTGTTAAAATTGGTTTGCATGATTGGTCTCTCTTAAGGTCTAGATATTTTCTGGTAAAAGTGTTTGAGCAACAAGGAAGACAGTGTAGAGTATTATAATGCTTGCAATATGTTCTTATGTAAGTTTTGCTGTACCGGTTCATACTTGTGTTTGCTTCAAATAACCTTGCTAGCCTAAGCCTTGTATCGAGAGGGAATACTTCTCGTGCATCCAAAACCTTGAGCCAAAACCTATGCCATCTGTGTCCACCATACCTACCTACTATGTGGTATTTTCTGCCATTCCAAAGTAAATTGCTTGAGTGCTACCTTTAAACAATTCAAAATTTATTACCTCTGATTTGTGTCAATGTTTTATAGCTCATGAGGAAGTATGTGGTGTTTATCTTTCAATCTTGTTGGGCAACTTTCACCAATGGACTAGTGGCTTCATCCGCTTATCCAATAATTTTGCAAAAAGAGCTGGCAATGGGATTCCCAGTCCCAAATTAATTAACAAAAATAGACACTCCTCCATGGTATGTGATTGTTGGACGGCACCCGAGGATTCGGTTAGCCATGGCTTGTGTAAGCAAAGGTGGGGAGGAGTGTCATCATAATAAAACTAAAATAAAAGGGCACTCCTTCATGGTATGAGATTGTTGGCAGGCACCCGAGGATTCGGTTAGCCATGGTTTGTGAAAGAAAGGTTGGAAGGAGTGCCACCCAAAAATAAAAATAATTCATGGGAGCCGCTCTTGAAGGTTTGTCTAGCAAGGGGGTTAGAGTGCCCACTACCATTCGTTGACAACAACAAACACCTCTCAAAACTTTACTTTTATGCTCTCTTTATGTTTTCAAAACCAAAAGCTCTAGCACAAATATAGCAATCGATGCTTTCCTCTTTGAAGGGCCATTCTTTTACTTTATGTTGAGTCAGTTTACCTACTTCCTTCCATCTTAGAAGCAAACACTTGTGTCAACTGTGCATTGATTCTTACATACTTGCTTATTTGCATTCATCATATTACTTTGTGTTGACAATTATCCATGAGATATGCATGTTACAAGTTGAAAGCAACCGCTGAAACTTATATCTTCCCTTGTGTTGCTTCGATGCCTTTACTTTGAACTTATTGCTTTATGAGTTAACTCTTGTGCAAAACTTTTGATACTTGTCTTGAAAGTACTCTTCATGAAAAGTTTTGCTATATGTTATCTATTTGTTAGCAACTATAGATCATTGCCTTGAGTCACTTCATTCATTTCATATGCTTTGTAATAGTATGATCAAGGTTATGTAAGTAGCATGTCACTACAGAAATTACTCTTTTTATCGTTTACCTACTCGAGGGCGAGCAGGAACTAAGCTTGGGGATGCTTGATACGTCTCCAACGTACCTATAATTTCTGATGTTCCATGCTTGTTTTATGACAATACTTACATGTTTTGCTTGCACTTTATAATGTTTTTATGCGTTTTCCGGAACTAACCTATTAACAAGATGCCACAGTGCCAGTTCCTGTTTTCTGCTGTTTTTGGTTCCAGAAAGGTTGTTCGGGCAATATTCTCGGAATTCGACGAAACAAAGACCAAACATCATAATTCACCGACGGACCAGGACACCGAAGGGGAGTCGGAGGGAGGCCTGGGCCCCCACACCATAGGGCCGCGCGGCAGGGCCCCGCGCCGGCCTATGGGGGCGCCCTGGTGCCCCTCTGCGCCACCTCTTCGCCTATATAAGCCCTTTCGACCTAAACACGATACCACTTGACGAAACTCCAGAAAGACTCCAGGGGCGCCGCCACCATCGCGAAACTCCAATTCGGGGGACAGAAGTCTCTGTCCCGGCACCCTGCCGGGACGGGGAAGTGCCCCCGGAAGCCATCTCCATCAACGCCATCGCCTCCATCATGCTCCGTGAGTAGTTCCCCCATGGACTACGGGTTCTAGCTGTAGCTAGTTGGTATTCTCTCCCCCATGTACTTCAATACAATGATCTCATGAGCTGCCTTACATGATTGAGATTCATCTGATGTAATCGGTGTTGTGTTTGTTGGGATCCGATGGATGATACATTATGATTAGTCTATCTATAAAGTTTGTGAAGTTATTGTTGCTGCAATCTTGTTATGCTTAATGCTTGTCACTAGGGCCCGAGTGGCATGATCTTAGATTTGAGCTCTATAATTATTGCTTAGATTGTATCTACAAGTTGTATGCACATGTCACTGTCCGGAACCAAAGGCCCCGAAGTGACAGAAATCGGGACAACCGGAGGGGATGGCGGTGATGTGAGGGACACATGTTTTCACGGAGTGTTAATGCTTTGCTCCGGTGCTCTATTAAAAGGAGTACCTTAATATCCAGTAGATTCCCTTGAGGCCCGGCTGCCACCGGCTGGTAGGACAATAGATGTTGTGCAAGTTTCTCATTGCGAGCACGTACGACTAAATATGGAAAACATGCCTACATGATTAATGAATTGATGTTCTTTCTTAATGCCTTATCAATCCTATCAATTGCCCAACTGTAATTTGTTCACCCAACACTTGTTATTGGAGAGTTACCACTAGTGTAGATAGCTGGGAACCCCGGTCCATCTCGCATCATCATATACTCGTTCTACATGTCATTGGAAGTAGTATCAACTATTTTCTGGTGCCATTGCTCTCATATTGCTATTACTGCTGCTGTGTTACTGTTACTACTGCTCTCATATTACTGCTGCTTTCACATCACCCCTGTTACTAGTGCTTTTCCAGGTGCAGCTGAATTGACAACTCAGTTGTTAAGGCTTATAAGTATTCTTTACCTCCCCTTGTGTTGAATCAATAAATTTGGGTTTTACTTCCCTCGAAGACTGTTGCGATCCCCTATACTTGTGGGTCATCAAGACTATTTTCTGGCGCCGTTGCCGGGGAGGCATAGCTCTACTCATAAGTTCACCTGGGGAGTACACTCTACCTTTCTCTCTGTTTTTATTTTGTTTTATTTTGCTTAGTTTACTTTTGTCTAGTTTATTTGTGCTTAGTTTATTTCTGTCTAGTATTATTTTGCTTAGGTTACTTTTGCCTAGTTACTTTTTGTCTTGTTTTATTTTCCTCATATACCCAAAAATCCATAAAAATTTGAAAAATCTAAAAATTAAAAACTGCTGTTATGGGAGAACCTACAACCTACTTGGAGCTTATAGAATGTTATAATAATTATAGAGAATCAAGAACTGGTAAAATAATGAGTGCTATGATAGAAAAATTGAATACAATTGCTGAAATCTTGCTTAGACGCCATGATATAAACTGTTGCTCTCAACATGATACTAAACATCTTAAATTTCAATGTGGCTTTAGTGAGGAATTTTTAATTAAGAACTATAATCGGAATTGCTATATTCATTATGGGTTCGAAGAGGTAGAACAATTTGTCTTATTTATGGGAGCCTCCGAGATAGAATCCTTCATGGTTGAGAATTATGAAACTTGTGTTGTTTGTAAGGGCCTTAAAGATTATGTCTCTACTATCCTTAATTCTTGCATAGAATGCTACAGTAGGAATCCTTATATCCTTGATTATAAAGAGAGACACATTAATGCACAAGAATGCACTCACAATTTGCAGGAACCGGTGGAAGAAGAAATTGATGAACCTGAAAGCTCATTGGATGAAAAAGAGGAGGAAATTGATGAACTTGAAAGCTCATTGGATGAAAAAGAAGAAGAGAGCGACGAACAAAAGGAGGAAGAATGGATTAGCTACCCATGTCAACCTTCTAATGAGAGTAACTCTTTATCTCTTACACTATTTGATTGTCCTCCATGCTTACCGGAAGAGGTTGAATGTTATGTTCCTGTGGATTCTCTTGAAATAGTACCTATGAGTAATACTTGTGAGAATGATTATGCTACTGTTATATATGATAATCCATGCTACTTTGATAAATCTTATGATAATGCTTTGTTTGTGCCTGATGTCGAAATGCATGGTACTAAAGAATTTTGCTTGGCAAATGTTTATGATAAAGCTCTAGATGATGGTCCTATGTTACTTGATAATATTAATTGTACTACTAATGAAAATGGGATTGGAGAGTTCTTGACTTATTCTATGAGTCCCATATCTATTGAGATTGATCACCTACCTTGTTATATTATTAATAAAAGTAAGTTTGAAAGTTTTAATTCCACTATTCTTGAACTTGATAAAAATTATGTGTTTGGAAATCATGAAAAGTATGCTGCATGTGATAGTTATATTGTTGAGTTTATTCATGAAGCTACTGAAAATTATTATGAGAGAGGAAAATATGGTAGTAGAAATTTTCATGGTGCTAAAACACCTCTCTATATGCTTAAAATTTTGAAGTTACTCTTGTTTTATCTTCTTATGCTTATCACTTTGTTCTTCATGAATTTATTTGTGTACAAGATTCCTATTCATAGGAAGTGGATTAGACTTAAATGTGTTTTGAATTTTCTTTTTGATGCTCTCTTTTGCTTCAAATACTATTTCTTGCGAGTGCATCATTTAAAACTGCTGAGCCCATCTTAATGGATATAAAGAAAGAACTTCTTGGGAGATAACCCATGTGTTATTTTGCTACAGTAATTTGTTTTATATTTGTGTCTTGGAAGTTGTTTACTACTGTAGCAACCTCTCATTATCTTAGTTTTGTGTTTTGTTGTGCCAAGTGAAGCCTCTAATCGAAGGTTGATACTAGATTTGGATTTCTGCGCAGAAACAGATTTCTATCTGTCACGAATCTGGGCTTATTTCTCTGTAGGAAACTCAGAAAAATCTGCCAATTTACGTGCGTGATCCTCAGATATGTACGCAACTTTCATTAGTTTTGAGTTTTCTGATTTGAGCAACGGAAGTACCATTTTAAAATTCGTGTTTACTGGCTGTTCTGTTTTGGCAGATTCTGTCTCTGTTTTTTGCATTGTCTCTTGTGGACTTTAAGTGAGGCTTTCTAGACGTGGAGAGCTGTAGCTAATGTTTTATTGAGTTCTTGCAATGTGTCACTACAGGACCAAGGTGGATTCAAGTTTTTTTGAGTACTAACCCCTCTAATGAAGTTTATGAGAAGTTTGGTGTGAAGGAAGTTTTCAAGGGTCAAGAGAGGAGGATGATATATGATCAAGAAGAGTGAAAAGCCTAAGCTTGGGGATGCCCCCGTGGTTCATCCCTGCATATTTCAAGGAGACTCAAGCGTCTAAGCTTGGGGATGCCCAAGGCATCCCCTTCTTCATCAACTTATCAGGTTCCTCCCCTGAAACTATATTTTTATTCGGTCACATCTTATGTGCTTTACTTGGAGCGTCTGTGTGCTTTTATTTTTGTTTTGTTTGAATAAATTCGGATCCTAGCAATCCTTGTGTGGGAGAGAGACACGCTCCGCTTTTTCATATGAACACTTGTTCTTCGTTTTACTTTTAATGTTCAATGATAAAAGTTGGAAGCTATTTACTTATTGATATTTGGTTGGAAATAGAAAATGCCTCATAATGTCTTGAATAATTTGACACTTGGCAATTGTTTTGAGCTCTCAAGTAGATCATGATTAAGTTTTTTTTCATGTAGTTTAAACCTATTAGTGGAGAACTACCGTAGAGCTTGTTAAAATTGGTTTGCATGATTGGTCTCTCTTAAGGTCTAGATATTTTCTGGTAAAAGTGTTTGAGCAACAAGGAAGACAGTGTAGAGTATTATAATGCTTGCAATATGTTCTTATGTAAGTTTTGCTGTACCGGTTCATACTTGTGTTTGCTTCAAATAACCTTGCTAGCCTAAGCCTTGTATCGAGAGGGAATACTTCTCGTGCATCCAAAACCTTGAGCCAAAACCTATGCCATCTGTGTCCACCATACCTACCTACTATGTGGTATTTTCTGCCATTCCAAAGTAAATTGCTTGAGTGCTACCTTTAAACAATTCAAAATTTATTACCTCTGATTTGTGTCAATGTTTTATAGCTCATGAGGAAGTATGTGGTGTTTATTGATACGTCTCCAACGTATCGATAATTTCTTATGTTCCATGCTACTTTATTGATGATACCTACATGTTTTATGCACATTATATGTCATATTTATGCATTTTCTGGAACTAACCTATTAACAAGATGCCGAAGAGCCAGTTGCTGTTTTCTGCTGTTTTTGGTTTCAGAAATCCTAGTAAAGAAATATTCTCGGAATTGGACGAAACTTTCGCCCAGGGTCCTATTTTTGCACGAAGCTTCCAGAAGACCGAAGACCTAACGAAGTGGGGCCACGAGGCAGCCAGGGGCCGGCGCGGCCAGGCCGGCCGCGCGGCCTATCCCCTGGGCCCCTCGTGTGGCCCCTCGCGTTGACCCTCCGCCTACTTAAAGTCGCGAAACCCCCCGAGAGCCACGATACGGAAAACCTTCAGACGCGCCGCCGTCCCATCTCGGGGGATTCAGGAGATCGCCTCCGGCACCCTGCCGGAGAGGGGATTCATCTCCCGGAGGACTCTACACCGCCATGGTCGCCTCCGGAGTGATGAGTGAGTAGTTCACCCCTGGACCATGGGTCCATAGCAGTAGCTAGATGGTCGTCTTCTCCTTGTTGTGCTTCATTGTTGGATCTTGTGAGCTGCCTAACATGATCAAGATCATCTATCTGTAATACTATATGTTGTGTTTGTCGGGATCCGATGGATAGAGAGTACTATGATTATGGTGATTATCAATCTATTGTTTATGTGTTGTTTATGATCTTGCATGCTCTCCGTTATTAGTAGAGGCTCTGGCCAAGTTTTTGCTCTTAACTCCAAGAGGGGGTATTTATGCTCGATAGTGGGTTCATGCCTTCATTGAATCTGGGATCGTGACAGTAGGTTCTAAGGTTGTGATGTGCTGTTGCCACTAGGGATAAAACATTGATGCTATGTCTAAGGATGTAGTTGTTGATTACATTACGCACCATACTTAATGCAATTGTCTGTTGCTTTGCAACTTAATACTGGAGGGGGTTCGGACGATAACCTGAAGGTGGACTTTTTAGGCATAGATGCAGTTGGATGGCGGTCTATGTACTTTGTCGTAATGCCCGGATTAAATCTCACTATATTTACCATGTCATGTATATGCATTGTTATGCCTTTCTCTATTTGTCAATTGCCCGACTGTAATTTGTTCACCCAACATGCTTTATCTTATGGGAGAGACACCTCTAGTGAACTGTGGACCCCGGTCCTATTCTTTACATAGCATACAATCTACTGCAATTGTTTTACTGTTTTCTTTGCAAACATCTTCCACTCGATACGCTTAATCCTTTGTTACAGCAAGCCGGTGAGATTGACAACCTCACTGTTTCGTTGGGGCAAAGTACTTGGGTTGTGTTGTGCAGGTTCCGCGTTGGCGCGGAATCCCTGGTGTTGCGCCGCATCACATTTCGCGACCATCAACCTTCAACGTGCTTCTTGGCTCCTCCTGGTTCGATTAAACCTTGGTTTCTTTCTGAGGGAAAACTTGCTACTGTGCGCATCATACCTTCCTCTTGGGGTTCCCAACGAACGTGTGAGTTACACGCCATCAAGCTCTTTTTCTGGCGCCGTTGCCGGGGAGATCAAGACACGCTGCAAGGGGAGTCTCCACTTCTCAATCTCTTTACTTTGTTATTGTCTTGCTTTATTTTATTTACTACTTTGTTTGCTGCACTAAATCAAAACACAAAAAAATTAGTTGCTAGTTTTACTTTATTTACTGTCTTGCTCTCTATATCGAAAACACACAAAAAATTAGTTACTTGCATTTACTTTATCTAGTTTGTTTTATTTACCGTTGCTAAAATGGCCAACCATGAAAATACTAAGTTGTGTGACTTCACAAATGCAAATAATAATGATTTCCTATGCACACCTATTGCTCCACCTGCTACTACAGCAGAATTCTTTGAAATTAAACCTGCTTTACTGAATTTGGTTATGAGAGAACAATTTTCTGGTGTTAGTTCTGATGATGCTGCTGCCCATCTCAATAATTTTGTTGAACTTTGTGAAATGCAAAAGTATAAAGATGTAGATGGTGATATTATTAAATTGAAAGTGTTTCCTTTCTCATTAAGAGGAAGAGCTAAAGATTGGTTGCTATCTTTGCCTAAGAATAGTATTGATTCATGGACTAAATGTAAGGATGCTTTTATTGGTAGATATTATCCTCCCGCTAAAATTATATCTTTGAGAAGTAGCATAATGAATTTTAAACAATTAGATACTGAACATGTTGCTCAAGCATGGGAGAGAATGAAAACTTTGGTAAAGAATTGCCCAACCCATGGACTGACTACTTGGATGATCATCCAAACCTTCTATGCAGGACTAAATTTTTCTTCACGGAATTTATTGGATTCAGCTGCTGGAGGTACCTTTATGTCCATCACATTGGGGGCGGCTACAAAACTTCTTGATGATATGATGATTAATTACTCTGAATGGCACACGGAAAGAGCTCCACAAGGTAAGAAGGTAAATTCTGTTGAAGAAACCTCTTCCTTGAGTGATAAGATTGATGTGATTATGTCTATGCTTGTGAATGGTAGATCTAATGTTGATCCAAATAATGTTCCTTTAGCTTCATTGGTTGCTCAAGAAGAAAATGTTGATGTGAATTTCATTAAAAATAATAATTTCAACAACAATGCTTATAGGAACAACTCTGGTAATAACTATAGGCCATATCCTTCTGCTAATGGTAATGGTTATGGTAATTCTTATGGGAATTCTTACAATAATAATAGGAGTGTACCCTCTGGTCTTGAAGCCATGCTTAAAGAATTTATTAGTACACAAACTGCTTTTAACAAATCTGTTGAGGAAAAGCTTGATAAAATTGATATTATCGCTTCTAGAGTTGATAGGCTTGCCTCTGATGTTAATCTTCTAAAATTGAAAGTTATGCCTAATAATGATCTTGATAATAAGATTACTACTACAGCAAATGCCATCCAAGTTAGAATTAATGAGAATATAAGATTAATGGCTGAGTTGCGTGCTAGGTGGGATAGAGAAGAAAATGAAAAACTAGCTAAAGAGAATAATGTAGCTAAAGTTTGGACTATTACCACCACTAGTAATGCTAATTCTTCACATGTTGCTGCACCTCCTACTATCAATGGTAAAATAATTGGTGTTGGCAATGTTTCTACTCCTAGTGCAAAGCGAACAAAACTGCCTGAAATTGCTAAAACTGCTGAAACTGCTTGTGATAAAACTGCTGAAATTTTTTCCAACCTTGGGAACAATGATCCCATTGCTGTAGCTCATAATGATTTAGATTTTGATGATTGCCACATCTCTGAAGTTATAAAGTTCTTACAAAAACTTGCTAAAAGTCCCAATGCTAGTGCTATAAATTTAGCCTTTACAAAACATATTACAAATGCTCTCATAAAAGCTAGAGAAGAAAAATTAAAACTTGAAACTTCTATTCCTAGAAAGTTAGAAGATGGTTGGGAGCCCATCATTAAAATGAAATTCAATGACTTTGAATGTAATGC
This sequence comes from Lolium multiflorum, assembly GCA_030979885.1. Classification (NCBI taxonomy): domain Eukaryota; kingdom Viridiplantae; phylum Streptophyta; class Magnoliopsida; order Poales; family Poaceae; genus Lolium; species Lolium multiflorum. Next base: position 193,432,081 of record CM061748.1, on the reverse strand, counting down.
TTTATGTGATCTTGGTGCAAGTATTTCTGTTATGCCTAAAAAGATTTATGATATGCTTGACTTGCCACCATTGAAGAATTGTTATTTGGATGTTAATCTTGCCGATAATGTTAAAAAGAAACCTTTGGGGAGGATTGATAATGTGCATATTACGGTTAACAATAACCTTGTCCCCGTTGATTTTGTTGTCTTGGATATCGAATGCAATGCATCTTGTCCAATTGTGTTGGGAAGACCTTTTCTTCGAACTTGGTGCTGTTATTGATATGAGGGAAGGTAATATTAAATATCAATTTCCTCTTAAGAAAGGTATGGAACACTTCCCTAGAAAGAGAATGAAGTTGCCTTTTGATTCTATTATTAGAACAAGCTATGATGTTGATGCTTCTACTCTCGATAATACTTGATTTGCACTTTCTGCGCCTAGCTGAAAGGCGTTAAAGAAAAGCGCTTATGGGAGACAACCCATGTTTTTACCTACAGCAATTTTTTGTTTTGTTGAGTCTTGGAAGTTGTTTACTACTGTAGCAACCTCTCCTTATCATGTTTTTGTGCCAAGTAAAGTTTCTATGTCAAAGTTGATGCTATATTTGGGATCGCTGCGCAGAAACAGCATTGCTGTCTGTCACGAATCTGGGCACAATTCTCTGTAGAAAATTCGAAAAAATCTGCCAATTTACGAGCATGATCCTCAGATATGTACGCAACTTTCATTAGTTTTGAGTTTTTCCATTTGAGCAAGTCTGGTGCCATTTCTAAATTCGTCTTTACGGACTGTTCTGTTTTTGACAGATTCTGCCTTTTATTTCGCATTGCCTCTTTTGCTATGTTGGATTTATTTCTTTGATCCATTAATGTCCAGTAGCATTATGCAATGTCCAGAAGTGAAAATAATGATTGTGTCACCTCTGAATGAGTGAATTATTAATTGTGCACTAACCCTCTAATGAGTTTGCTTGAAGTTTGGTGTGAAGGAAGTTTTCAAGGGTCAAGAGAGGAGAATGATATACTATGATCAAGAGGAGTGAAAGCTCTAAGCTTGGGGATGCCCCCGTGGTTCACCCCTGCATATTTTAAGAAGACTCAAGCGTCTAAGCTTGGGGATGCCCAAGGCATCCCCTTCTTCATCAACAACATCATCAGGTTCCTCCCCTGAAACTATATTTTTATTCAATCACATCTTGTGTTCTTTACTTGGAGCGTCGGTTTGTTTTTGTTTTTGTTTTTTTTGAATAAGATGGATCCTAGCATTCACTTTGTGGGAGAGAGACACGCTCCGCTGTTGCATATGGACACATGTGTCCTTAGGCTTTATTCATAATGTTCAAGGCGAAGTTTCTTCTTCGTTAAATTGTTATATGGTTGGAATTGGAAAATGCTACATGTAGTAATTCTAAACTGTCTTGGATAATGTGATACTTGGCAATTGTTGTGCTCATGTTTAAGCTCTTGCATCATATACTTTGCACCCATTAATGAAGAAATACATAGAGCTTGCTAAAATTTGATTTGCATATTTGGTCTCTCTAAGGTCTAGATAATATCTAGTATCGAGTTTTGAACAACAAGGAAGACAGTGTAGAGTCTTATAATGTTTACAATATGTCTTTTATGTGAGTTTTGCTGCACTTGTTCATCCTTGAGTTTGCTTCAAATAACCTTGCTAGCCTAAACCTTGTATCGAGAGGGAATACTTCTCATGCATCCAAAATCCTTGAGCCAACTACTATGCCATTTGTGTCCACCATACCTACCTACTACATGGTATTTCTCCGCCATTCCAAAGTAAATTGCTTGAGTGCTACCTTTAAAATTCCATCATTCACCTTTGCAATATATAGCTCATGGGACAAAATAGCCTTAAAAACTATCGTAGTATTGAATATGTACTTATGCACTTTATATTTTATTAAGTTGCCTGTTGTGCGATAACCATGCTTCTGGGGAACGCCATCAACTATTGTTGAATATCATGTGAGTTGCTATGCATGTCCGTCTTGTCTGAAGGTCTATCATTTTAGTGGTTGGAGCATGCAAAATTGTTAGAGAAGAACATTGGGCCGCTAACTAAAGCCATGAACCATGGTGGAAGTTTCAGTTTTGGACATATATCCTCAATCTCATATGAGAATAATAATCTTTGCTACATGCTTATGCATTTAAGAGGAGTCCATTATCTGTTGTCCATGTTGTCCCGGTATGGATGTCTAAGTTGAGAATAATCAAAAGCGAGAAATCCGAAATGCGAGCATTCTCCTTAGACCTTTGTACAGGCGGCATGGAGGTACCCCTTTGTGACACTTGGTTGAAACATGGCATGCGAAGACCCGGTAGTCCAAGTTAAGTAGGACGAGGTGCGGGCACTATTAGTACACTATGCGTGAGGCTTGCAACTTGTAAGATATAATTTACATAACTCATATGCTTTATTACTACCGTTGACAAAATTGTTTCATGTTTTCAAAATAAAAAGCTCTAGCACAAATACAGCAATCGATGCTTTCCTCTTTGAAGGACCATTCTTTTACTTTTATTGTTGAGTCAGTTTACCTATCTCCTTCCACCTTAAGAAGCAAACACTTGTGTGAACTGTGCATTGATTCCTACATATTTGCATATTGCACTTGTTATACTACTTTATGTTGACAACATCCATGAGATATACATGTTATAAGTTGAAAGCATCCGCTGAAACTTAATCTTCTTATGTGTTGCTTCAACACCTTTACTTTGATTTATTGCTTTATGAGTTAACTCTTATGCAAGACTTATTGATGCTTGTCTTGAAGTACTATTCATGAAAAGTCTTTGCTTTATGATTCAGTTGTTTACTCATGTCATTACCTTTGCTTTGATCGCTGCATTCATTACATATGTTTACAAATAGTATGATCAAGATTATGATGGCATGTCACTTCAGAAATTATCTTTGTTATCGTTTTACCTGCTCGGGACGAGCAGAACTAAGCTTGGGGATGCTGATACGTCTCCAACGTATCGATAATTTCTTATGTTCCATGCTACTTTATTGATGATACCTACATGTTTTATGCACATTATATGTCATATTTATGCATTTTCTGGAACTAACCTATTAACAAGATGCCGAAGAGCCATTTGCTGTTTTCTGCTGTTTTTGGTTTCAGAAATCCTAGTAAAGAAATATTCTCGGAATTGGACGAAACTTTCGCCCATTTTTGCACGAAGCTTCCAGAAGACCGAAGACCTAACGAGTGGGGCCACGAGGCAGCCGGGGGTGGCGGCGCGGCGGGCCCTTGGCCGCGCGGCCCTATCCCTGGCCCCTCGTGTGGCCCCTCGCGTTGACCCTCCGCCTACTTAAAGCTTCCGTCGCGAAACCCCAACCGAGAGCCACGATACGGAAAACCTTACGGAGACGCCGCCGCGAATCCCATCTCGGGGGATTGGAGATCGCCTCCGGCACCCTGCCGGAGAGGGGATTCATCTCCCGGAGGACTCTACACCGCCATGGTCGCCTCCGGAGTGATGAGTGAGTAGTTCACCCGGACCATGGGTCCATAGCAGTAGCTAGATGGTCGTCTTCTCCTTGTTGTGCTTCATTGTTGGATCTTGTGAGCTGCCTAACATGATCAAGATCATCTATCTGTAATACTATATGTTGTGTTTGTCGGGATCCGATGGATAGAGAGTACTATGATTATGGTGATTATCAATCTATTGTTTATGTGTTGTTTATGATCTTGCATGCTCTCCGTTATTAGTAGAGGCTCTGGCCAAGTTTTTGCTCTTAACTCCAAGAGGGGTATTTATGCTCGATAGTGGGTTCATGCCTTCATTGAATCTGGGATCGTGACAGTAGGTTCTAAGGTTGTGATGTGCTGTTGCCACTAGGGATAAAACATTGATGCTATGTCTAAGGATGTAGTTGTTGATTACATTACGCACCATACTTAATGCAATTGTCTGTTGCTTTGCAACTTAATACTGGAGGGGGTTCGGACGATAACCTGAAGGTGGACTTTTTAGGCATAGATGCAGTTGGATGGCGGTCTATGTACTTTGTCGTAATGCCCGGATTAAATCTCACTATATTTACCATGTCATGTATATGCATTGTTATGCCTTTCTCTATTTGTCAATTGCCCGACTGTAATTTGTTCACCCAACATGCTTTATCTTATGGGAGAGACACCTCTAGTGAACTGTGGACCCCGGTCCTATTCTTTACATAGCATACAATCTGCAATTGTTTTACTGTTTTCTTTGCAAACATCTTCCACTCGATACGCTTAATCCTTTGTTACAGCAAGCCGGTGAGATTGACAACCTCACTGTTTCGTTGGGGCAAAGTACTTGGGTTGTGTTGTGCAGGTTCCGCGTTGGCGCCGGAATCCCTGGTGTTGCGCCGCATCACATTTCGCGACCATCAACCTTCAACGTGCTTCTTGGCTCCTCCTGGTTCGATTAAACCTTGATTTCTTTCTGAGGGAAAACTTGCTACTGTGCGCATCATACCTTCCTCTTGGGGTTCCCAACGAACGTGTGAGTTACACGCCATCATTTATCTTTCAATCTTGTTGGGCAACTTTCACCAATGGACTAGTGGCTTCATCCGCTTATCCAATAATTTTGCAAAAAGAGCTGGCAATGGGATTCCCAGTCCCAAATTAATTAACAAAAATAGACACTCCTCCATGGTATGTGATTGTTGGACGGCACCCGAGGATTCGGTTAGCCATGGCTTGTGTAAGCAAAGGTGGGGAGGAGTGTCATCATAATAAAACTAAAATAAAAGGGCACTCCTTCATGGTATGAGATTGTTGGCAGGCACCCGAGGATTCGGTTAGCCATGGTTTGTGAAAGAAAGGTTGGAAGGAGTGCCACCCAAAAATAAAAATAATTCATGGGAGCCGCTCTTGAAGGTTTGTCTAGCAAGGGGGTTAGAGTGCCCACTACCATTCGTTGACAACAACAAACACCTCTCAAAACTTTACTTTTATGCTCTCTTTATGTTTTCAAAACCAAAGCTCTAGCACAAATATAGCAATCGATGCTTTCCTCTTTGAAGGGCCATTCTTTTACTTTATGTTGAGTCAGTTTACCTACTTCCTTCCATCTTAGAAGCAAACACTTGTGTCAACTGTGCATTGATTCTTACATACTTGCTTATTTGCATTCATCATATTACTTTTTGTTGACAATTATCCATGAGATATGCATGTTACAAGTTGAAAGCAACCGCTGAAACTTATATCTTCCCTTGTGTTGCTTCGATGCCTTTACTTTGAATTTATTGCTTTATGAGTTAACTCTTGTGCAAAACTTTTGATACTTGTCTTGAAAGTACTCTTCATGAAAAGTTTTGCTATATGTTATCTATTTGTTAGCAACTATAGATCATTGCCTTGAGTCACTTCATTCATTTCATATGCTTTGTAATAGTATGATCAAGGTTATGTAAGTAGCATGTCACTACATAAATTACTTATTTTATCGTTTACCTACTCGAGGGCGAGCAGGAACTAAGCTTGGGGATGCTTGATACGTCTCCAACATACCTATAATTTCTGATGTTCCATGCTTGTTTTATGACAATACTTACATGTTTTGCTTGCACTTTATAATGTTTTTATGCGTTTTAACTAACCTATTAACAAGATGCCACAGTGCCAGTTCCTTTTTTTTTGGTTCCAGAAAGGCTGTTCGGGCAATATTCTCGGAATTCGACGAAACAAAGACCAAACATCATAATTCACCGGACGGACCAGGACACCGAAGGGGAGTCGGAGGGGAGGCCTGGGGCCCCACACCATAGGGCCGCGCCCCCAGGCGCGCCGGCCTATGGGGAGGGCCCTGGTGCCCCCCTGCGCCACCTCTTCGCCTATATAAGCCCTTTCGACCTAAAAACGCGATACCACTTGACGAAACTCCAGAAAGACTCCGGGCGCCGCCACCATCGCGAAACTCCAATTCGGGGGACAGTCTCTCCCGGCACCGGGACGGGGAAGTGCCCCGGAAGCCATCTCCATCAACGCCATCGCCTCCATCATGCTCCGTGAGTAGTTCCCCCATGGACTACGGGTTCTAGCTGTAGCTAGTTGGTATTCTCTCCCCCATGTACTTCAATACAATGATCTCATGAGCTGCCTTACATGATTGAGATTCATCTGATGTAATCGGTGTTGTGTTTGTTGGGATCCGATGGATGATACATTATGATTAGTCTATCTATAAAGTTTGTGAAGTTATTGTTGCTGCAATCTTGTTATGCTTAATGCTTGTCACTAGGGCCCGAGTGGCATGATCTTAGATTTGAGCTCTATAATTATTGCTTAGATTGTATCTACAAGTTGTATGCACATGTCACTGTCCGGAACCAAAGGCCCCGAAGTGACAGAAATCGGGACAACCGGAGGGGATGGCGGTGATGTGAGGGACACATGTTTTCACGGAGTGTTAATGCTTTGCTCCGGTGCTCTATTAAAAGGAGTACCTTAATATCCAGTAGATTCCCTTGAGGCCCGGCTGCCACCGGCTGGTAGGACAATAGATGTTGTGCAAGTTTCTCATTGCAAGCACGTACGACTAAATATGGAAAACATGCCTACATGATTAATGAATTGATGTTCTTTCTTAATGCCTTATCAATCCTATCAATTGCCCAACTGTAATTTGTTCACCCAACACTTGTTATTGGAGAGTTACCACTAGTGTAGATAGCTGGGAACCCCGGTCCATCTCGCATCATCATATACTCGTTCTACATGTCATTGGAAGTAGTATCAACTATTTTCTGCTGCCATTGCTCTCATATTGCTATTACTGCTGCTGTGTTACTGTTACTACTGCTCTCATATTACCGTTGCTTTCACATCACCCCTGTTACTAGTGCTTTTCCAGGTGCAGCTGAATTGACAACTCAGTTGTTAAGGATTATAAGTATTCTTTACCTCCCCTTGTGTCGAATCAATAAATTTGGGTTTTACTTCCCTCGAAGACTGTTGCGATCCCCTATACTTGTGGGTCATCAAGACACGTCGTCGGGAAAGATCATCGGGAAAATAGTCCTTAACGGTAGGATCGTTGAGGCGCCGACCGAAGGGAATGTCCACGGTTCTTACCGCTAGACGCGGAGATGTGGAAGTCGAGGTAAGGCGTCGCTCGGGGCTGTACGGTCCTTGTATCTTGTCTCGGGTTGCTTTGTCTCTGTATCCGGTGACTTCTCCGCCTCAAAAACCTCAAAGGTGGTGTCTCTATCGGTTCACACACATGAAAGGTGGAATGGCTCCGTAGTGATGCTAGTTTTTACTCCACCGCCTAGGGACAGTGGGGAGGCGCAAATGTCGGGTGGGTGTCTTGCCACAAGTGTTTCGCCAACACAGCCGCCACCATCCCCATTTAAATATAGGCAATGGGTGAGGGGACACTTTCGGTGTCCCACTTCCCCAAAACCCTAACCCTAGTTAGTCATGGTCCAACCCAGTTGATTTGTCCATGTCCAGTTCACGTCCAACCAGACATGTTCTTGTACGGCAAATCCAATCCTGTCTGGTCTCATCCTGTTAAGTGTTTAACCCCACCGGCTCATGGTAATCCAGACACGATTATGAGTCGAACTTTGAACTGATAAGTCTGCATGGGCTTCTACCAAAGCTTTTGGGTTCCCGGATACCAATGATTAGTCTTCCTCAATGTGATGATATGTCCAAGACCCTTTGCCTCATGAAACTGGTGGTAAGGTGTAGGTGAGTTGAATGTCATCTATGTGTAGTTTAACTCTCTTTTCTCGTCTCTGTGATATGCGATTCCGTGCTACTAACACTTAGTCGGACAACCTTGATTGACTCTAAATCAAGTTGCACATGCCATGATTTCGAATCATACAAGACGAGAGGGCCTTGAGCATATATTTCCGAAGTGGATGGCGAAATTATGTATTAGGGTATCACGTCGCCGCTACCGAGGGACCTGCCAAGGAGGTTCTCCTGAGCCCTGTGGTAGTCGCTGCCACCTAGGAGCCAGCCGGAGGGTTGAACCGCGTCCACCACAATAAGATTCTCCATTTCTACGTCTGTAGCTCAAAAAGAACCATCTCACATGGTTACTTAATCATCTCAAATGATACCTAAGCTCCATATTTTCCCATGGATGCACCATGCGCACGTCGAAATGCCCAACCGGCACCCACGCCTTCTTCTATGTGAAACCCTACCCCGTTTAGGTCATCCTAGCGCTAGGTAGCATAGGCTAGAAACATCATCGTCCAACATGGGACATGCTCGCGCCTAAGTGTGGAGAATCGCATCACAAAGGAGGGTGCTGCCGCGACAATGTTGGTATCACAACTCTAGTCAGAAACTTATTTCCGTGCCGGGATGGTGCCTCACAAGACATCACCAAGGAGAAAGTTGGCAAGCTAGCACCACCGTATCCTTTATGGGCGATGTAGCCTCCTCCAGTCGATGTTGGTGTAAATCCAACTGAATAACTTGCTCGATCCAGGCCATATGGATGGAGTTGGCAGCAGGCATGCATGACTTAGGCCATGGGTGGTCATTTTACAGTACATCAGATGACTTTAGCCCGTTAATCTTCGTTGATCCAATGGCCTAGAACAACAATACTATACCATAATTTATGTAGTATATTTAGCCACCAGGGGTATTTTGGGTAGTTCACTTGTTATAAGTCTTGTAAATAGTTTTCCAAAAATATGAAGGAGTAGAATTGAAATTTTCATATCGTCTCCAACCTCGCGTATCCAGCCCAGATAGGAAGGCTTGCACCATGTCTGTCATCGATGGCGCAAGGCAGAAGGGCTTGCAGCGGCGGCCGCTGTCACCCCTACCCTATCCGCCCTCCGCCTGCACTCTTGCCGATCAACACCGACACAAGGCAGCCGCCACGCCATAAGATGAGCACCCCCCCCCACACACACACACACACATGCCTCTATTATATGACCGGCAAGCCATGGAAAACTCAAGCCGTTGCTGCCAGCATGAATCTCGTCGCCGTCTCCTCTTCTCCTGTCCTCCCACAGACAACTCAGTTCATTTGATTGTTGTCGTTGTACTAAAGTTGTTTCATGTATATGGTAGAGAATTTGAGGGGTCCTTTGATTCATAGGATGGAAAAATCATAGGAATAGGGAAAACATAAGATTAGTATGTCATGCCTAGTTGAATCCTATAAGACGATGAGTTCTATTTAATTTTGCCAAAAGAACTTTTTTATGAGGTATGACCTCATGTTTTTTTTCTATAGGATTTCCACTACAAGATTTTTATAAAATTATTTTCTATGAATCAAACAACTAAAAGGACGTACCCAGTGACCGGCAACTAGTGTAGGAAAAAATCCTATAGGATATAAATCCTACACAATTCTTACACAATGCGTATTAATCAAAGGAGCCATGATGGTGAAGATTGAGAACCTGAGATGCATAATATTTCGTCTATGGTTAGTACATAACTGAAGGTTGTTCTGTCTATTGTTAGCAAGTAACTGAATGTTGTGTACGAGCCTTGCTAACTGTTGAGTGTTCGAACTCGTTCGTGTCTGAAACAGAAACACCTGGTTCCAATAATTCTTGTACTCTGGTCCTCGGAGTGCTAGAATAGCAGTCAAATACATTTTTTTGCTAATCCATCAGACATGTCTTTCTTAAATTTCCCATTGTGCCCGCCATCTTCAGGCAATAGAAATAATATAGCGTTTTAACAAAGAAAAAAAAAGATTGCAAATAGTCTATTCATGCGTGACTAGCAGTATTTTTTGAAGGCTCGTGCCACGCTCCAGCTGTCCAGCATGTCAGCACATTGGCGTTCCAGCTTGTCCTTCTAGCGGGTTGGGTAGTGGTACAGCCGGACCACTACAGGCGGTGTGCCTGGCAAAAGATGGATGTGATGAGCCCGGGCACGTGCCGGCAGCAACCCATGCGGCCCAGTGAAGATATCCACAAACTCTGATAACAGAGCATCCACAGGCTCGCGGTCGCTGAGGACGTGGATGAGTGCTCTGGGAGGCTCGGTGAGGCCATGCCATGCCACCTGATGGTCAGCTCGCTCGAAATCCCAGAGAAGTGGGCCTATCGTCGCCAGCCACTTTGTATCTAGCACAATGTCAAAGCCACCCAACTGGATGGCGTACAGGTCAATAACAAATTTCTCCTTGCCGATGAGTACACGTTGCGAGCAGAAATAATTGGATATAACACAATTAGGACTAATTAAGATATTACACATTATTCCTTTGGCCTACACGTGACCCAATTTTCTAACCATCCGATCTTCTATATATTACACACTAAAATGTGTAGTAAGACGCATACCAACATTTCACAGATGTACTGCAACATCATTGCCACCGATCCGATTGTTCAGTCCTCCACGCCAGTGACCAAGACATAGACTATGCCGGCCATTGATGTCGGTCCAATCTTGCCGGCCACCATGCCATACGACAGGGCGCCGTCCCTTGTGGCCGCTTGATCCGAGCCTCCCTCACCTCCAGCCTGCTCAACACGGTCACCGGCTGCGACGAGAGGATCAAGAATCGCCATCCCATCGCCATAACGAATCCTCCGATAAAAGTTCTCATCCGTAAGAGCTCATCTAGATTATGCACCAGTGAACTTGCAAACTAGAAATCATTTCTGCATAAAATATTCTTCAAGATTGAGGCAGAATTTCACTTCCTAACCCTCTGCACCGACTATGGATGCATACATCTATTAATCATTAATATAAAATTTTAATTTTTGTTAATTATCAATCATCCTCGTGATGATAAATTATTTTTATTCTTGGTTAAGCATCAAGTATGGCCCTTAGGATAAACTACATGAGTACACGAATGGTCTGGTCATCAAGTATAAATAAAAACCTAATTCGCGTCCGTGAGAGTGAGGATTTGAACCATATGTTGGGTTTGGACACCCACTCTCCAAGCAAGTTTTGGGAGGCTCACTTCCTACACAATCGTATAGAATATCTAATATCGTAATTTACATGTTGATATTTCAAAGAAAAAAGCATGAAGGCAAATACAATTTCCAAACAAACAAAGAATAGCTAAAAAAAGGAACAATGGTACTTTGTGTATTTATGTTCCAAAATGAACGAAGGAACAATTGTGCTTTGCTAGCCAAATGGGTCTATGTATCCAGTGGGAAACTGAAACTAGCAGCAGTGCGTTGGGGGGTTGGGCCCTGACTGCTTGACGCCGCCGAGCATCTGTGTCACCATCTCGATCCCGCTCACCGTCCACCCTGCACCCTCCAACGGCCTGGCCGCTGCAGCGAGGTGGACGCCGAAGATCTGCGTGAAGAACATGAGCAGCAAAATCACCTCCGCCATCCTCACCGTCGCCATCGCCATCGCCATTTCTAATGTTGCTATGCTCCTCAGAAGACGAGGAGGATGGAGATTTCGTTCTAATCAGAAGCCTGCGGTTCTCGCTTTTCGCTCTAGTTAGTTAGCCTGTGTTGATGTGAAGAATGTATACCGTGGTGAGCTTGTTTTTATAGGTGTCCGGGGTTCAGGCCGAGTTACACGTACTGCGTCGGTACTGCGTGTGTGCATATGCAGTTTGATACTAGGTTTCAACTCCTGTGTTCTTTGTAGTAGCATGACCTTGGCGCCAAGTTTCTGACCTGTTCTTCGTATTCAACCACGAGGACCGAATAATTTCTTGCTGGACTCGTTATAAATTATCTCCTGGTAATGTTGTTTTATGTCTCCCACCCGGGGGATTTTGGTCAGAATCGATCGGTGGCCCGATCAAGTCGTTCACTTCAGCTCCTTGAATCGTTCTTCCTAGCTTGTTGGACTAGCTTAGTAGGCTGCCATCCTGTTTGTAGAGCTTCACCCGCCGTAGGAAGAGTCTTCGAACTTGTAGTTAAGGCAACTACATGCGTGTTCTGAATTCTGAATGCATTCAAAGGTCAAACAAAAAGAAAATGCTCGCAAAATGCCCAGTAGACTACTGAACACGAAGTCAACACAACCAAGCATTTTCTTTGCAATTTCGTCTAATCACGACGAGTCCAACCGTCTATGCTAAAAAAACAATGGGGATTAAGTCGTGCCTCATGGAACGTAAAAAAATATCAACTGACGTGACCTAAGTAATACCCTCGAGTTGCCAATCTTTTCTCAATCACTTCCCTTTAGAGAAAAAAGGTGCACTGTTTTATTAAAAATCATAGACATCAGTGTAAACAGTTTAGCCGAATGCGTGTCGTTACTCCATTTTTCGAAAGTAGGAATATATTGATATCGTAAAGACACCAACTATACCCAACCTCTGGAACAATGAAATGTACTAAAGACATTATGGATGCACACTGACGCGGAATACGTGAACCCAGACCGGATGCACGTGCACCCCATTATGAAAAATTCTAAAAAAATACTATTGCAATGTTCAGGAAAATTTGAAAAATTGAACGCACGTATTTCTAAGAGTCTATGCTAAAAAAAAGTTGGGGTTATATCATGCCTCATGTAACATAAATAAATATTAACTGATGTGACCTAAGTAGTACCCTTGAGTCGCCAATGTTTTTGTCAATCACTTTGTTTTTGTGAAAAAGGTACACTGTCTTGCTAATAGTCATTGACAATAATATAACGAGTTTCAGTAGTAAAATAAATGCAACAAAATCATTAAACCACCTATTGGCGACTACATACACTTGCACAAGCTGAATGTGGACCGTCGACCTAACTTGGGATAAAATCTAAAAATACACTTATTTGTAGACCAAGAGGGAGTATACAGTTTTGGCAAGCTAGGGAGAAATGCTAATCTGGTCGTAGGGATGTCATCACTCAAGATCCTGACCATCATTCTTAGTGATCGGAGTATGCATACACACAACTGATTTATTTTAATGTTTTATTATCACCAATTTTTTAGGGTAACTAGAACACCATCCCCCCCCTCCCCCACCCCCGCCGCATTGAATTTCAATGTAAATATCGTTAAAACCAAATCGTAGTAGAAATCAACAAGCAGGAAACCACAAATGGTTAAGGGGGATAACACAAGAGCGAAAACCATCCTTAATTGCCAACAACATGCCACCTTATAATACGGAGCCGAAACTGCCACGATGAATCATCTTGAATACATTGTTTTTGACATGAGTGGGGGTGGGGGGGGGGGGGGTTGAAGACGTTAGGCCAGGGAACACATAACAGTTCATGTGCTTCCAAAGTTGCCCGTAATCCTAGCACACCACATGGAATGTGGAGCTCTAAAAGGTAATGAGTAGAATTATTATCGAGGTTCCCAATGTCGATAGAAGTACATGATATGAAGACAGTAATAAGTTGAAAGAGGTTTTCTGAGACACTACATAACTCCTAGCTCTCAGGGTGAAGAATGTTCTTCCTAAGCATGTTTGCATGGAAATGGATGCTTTGATGGAGAAGCAGACACCAAATTAACTTAGTGCACGTTTCACGACTATTATTCTTTTGCAATGTAGCTCCTTTATCTTTTTATAGGGGAATATAGCTCTTTTAAGTAATCTCATGCTACCCGATTGTTTTCCTTTCTTACACCAACTCTACCAAATTCTATTAAGTTATTCTTCCTATAATGGTTCTAGACTGTTAATTACATTGCAATATTTTGATATATTTCCCAGATAACCTATCTCATAACATTCAAAGTTTGTTCTCTTTCTTCCTCCCCGCGACCCGCACATCTGCGATCATCTTCTTGTATGGTCACCACCATGATCTGTGCATTTTGTATCATCTATTTTTGGAGATATTCACTATTTTATATATTAACTTTAGTTTAACAATGCATGAGTTGCTGATTTTTAGATGATTTATGAGATTTTTCCTAAAACTATCTTCGTATTATTATTTAACCTGGGGAGATAAGTTTTCTTGTTTTATTGTTTTAGGGACCTAAGTGACAAGAAATCAAGGATATTTTTTTACCAAATCAATATTTTTAGAAGATGGAAGATAAGCAGCATAGGGAGGCAGGAAGAAAATGACGCAAAACCGCCACAATTGAGACAATGGTGTCAGGTAGCTACCACTTTTGTCCGAAATGATACTTAACTACCATATTGGCGCTGGTTCGTGACGGAGAGCACTGGTTGTTCATTTGGATGATCTTAACCCGTTTTATGAAAGGTGGGCCCTCTATCGGGTCCTATGTATCAAAACACAAATGACTTGTGTCATGTCAAGGATTTCGACACCATGGATGGGGAATCCCCTTTTTAGTTCGGACAGGGGCACAACGAGTAACGAGCTCAATCGGTGCGGACGATGAACACAAGCACACACACAGAGATATGAGGTTTTACCCAGGTTCAGGCTTCCATGGATGCAGCCCTATGTCCTGCAACTATGATGTATTAGTGATGAATTGGTTACATCAGTTGTCCCCGGGAAGGTTCTACTGATTCCTTTCCTTCTAAGCATCCCCTTCTTTTGTTCGATGTGGCCCTCTTTTTATACTGTCAAGGGGTTACCGCCAGCACCGGGGAGATGGTGGATGGAGCTGGAGGCCGAGTGTACGGGGAACAGCGATAGCGTGCTTGAGCTTATGAAGTAATTCATCTATATGGACCCGTCCCTTGTGGAGTACCTACTCAACCTTCCATTGATGATGAGGAGAAGCATGATGTGGAGACAGGGAAGGTGGAGGAGAGGGTCGGAGGTGGGAAAGACGGTGGGATTGGAGGACTGCCTGGTTGTGGCAGAGGGGAGGTCGGGGACTCACTGGGTGACTCATCGGTGGCCATGGACACAAGGGAAGGGGATGCTGGGAATTTAGACAAGTCGAGGACGGCGATGACACAGGCGGTAGCAAGTGGAGGCGGCATCCTACGACTGAAGTGGGTTGATCTACCTTGGAGCCACCAGAGGTGGAGATTCTACGAATGTGATGGTGACGGGATAGCACTGGGCAACGGAGGCCCATCGGCGCTTCCATGTCCTCCGGTGGCGGGTGGCACATGTCGAGTCGGGTGAGAGGTAGACGAATAGGACGGTATTAAGGATCATTTCAATTTTTTTATTTATTTATCTATTTTTTATGTCGGGAATTAAAGAGTACTTGTGTGTGATACAGAAATAAGGTTTTTAGGATTTTTTTTTCAAAATGAAACTACCAGTTTAGTTTTCATCAACCACGTAGACCGACCAAGTGGTCAGAAAATTGTTTAACACGTCTAACTAGTGAAATCAATACTCTCCATCATGAACCAACCTCAGTAGTGGTGGTTAAGTGTTATTTCCAACAAAATTGATAGTTATGTGACATTGCTACCCCAGTTGTGGTAGTTTTGCTTCATTTTCTCGGAGGCAGCCAGAGGCTCAAATGGGAGCTAGAGCCTAGTGGCGCTGTCTAATTGGCCAGCCGCGAGTTTCCCACTTCGTCACATTTCTCATTTTGTGACCTCTTCTTTACTTACGTCTTCATCTCTGGAGAAAAAACCTACACCGAAGTTTCACGATTTTTCAGAAGCGGTGACGAACCCAAAAGTATTCTGATACTTTGGTAGAGGGTTGATATTGTTGTCCTAATTCTGCCGCCAAGGGGAAACCATTGTTGTGATCGATATCATCACCTCCATGACGTAGGCAGGACCCTCTCATCACGGTATCTATCACCGTGTCCTACCTCGCCTGCCTCATAATTTATGTACATTTGAACATGTATAGCTTTTCAGTGTGGTTTGCATGCTAATAATTAATACCGTATTTTTCTTTGTTGGTGAAGTTATACTTTGAGATTTAGGTGTACTTCATATGCCACTGGTGATCACCATGTTTCACCGTCATGAGTAATTTCAATGTTTTAGGGATTACGAGTATTTATCCATGATTTCTTTATAGTATGGTATGCGTATATGGTCAAGTATTATGATTCCATGATCGTAATGTATTACGGTGATTGGCACGGAACTTTGGTTCCGTGCGAGTTCCGTCTAATCCGATTTTTCGTGACCGTTGATTAAAACAATCATAACTTTTATCAAATTGGTATAATGATTCACAATCAAAAAACGTACATCCAGCGGTCGACCTAACATGGCCCTAGCAATCAAGATGGAGAACCTACACCAATCAAAAACGGAATCTCCTTACTCCCAAAAGAAAAACGGATTGCCGTTCTAAGCGAACGCCGCCGCGGCCATGATCTTCGTCTCCCCTGCCGACCATGCCGTCCGTGATCGGAAACGGGATCGCGCGGGCCGAACTTGAGAGTGTGGAAGTCGGCCGCCTTGGCCTGCCGGCCGAAGTAGTCATCCGCCGTCACGTTCGCCTCGCCTTGCACGGGTACCCATCTGTTCCTCGGCAGCCGGAGCGGTCGTCCTCATGTACAGGATCGGGATCGAGCAGTCAAGCCAGAGCCGGCCCGAGGGATCGCTCGCTGCCACCTCCTCATCTACAGGATCACGGCCGCCGCCCCGTCGGCATTTGCGGGAACCCTAAGATGTTCTACTCCGCGGCCTAGTCCGCTGCGACGCCGCCGCTCTCCTCACAGGAAGGATCGGAGTAGGCGGCCACCGCCCCCCTCGCCCGCTGGATCGTATGCCACTGCCTCAACTCTCAAGGTCAGTCCAGTGCCTCAGCTCAAATTCAGTGGCGTCTGGAAAACGTAAGAGTCAAATTCAGTGTTTTGGAATTTCTATCACTAGTCCCTAATTGAGTAGAATAGATGTGTACTTCTTCATTGCAAATAAGAAACGCATCTCTTTGTAAGCCTGAAGAATGAAGAGATTAATCACTTCATGATGCACAAAGGCATATGGCATGGGTGCCCATTCGATTTTAGTTTCCACAATTCCTCCATTTAGGAATATCCTAGATTGTAGAGCTTGTGTATTTGATTATAATACACTAGATATACAGCAATTTAATTTAAATGTATAACTATGGATAGATTGGTAGCAACTAGGCAGATAGAAAATGAATAGTAGGTGAACTGACACTGTCATATGCATGGACAAGGAATGGCTAATTCAAACTTTTAATTTGTATCATCAGGTTCTGGTGACCATCGCTCAGTTTTATTGGTCATGCTATGGGTGGATTTTAGATGCCTGAACTAACACCTGCTGCAGTTCATGGTAAATATGCACAATATAGGCCAGAACCTCCAAACATGCCTCAGCTGCAGCCACCAGCACACATGCTTCCTCGTCAACAAGGACATCGACCATCACTTTCTCAGCTTCCATCGATGCCAGGTTCTATGCCAGGACCATCGCCAGCCGTCCATGGCACACCCGATGGTACTACACACCGATACCTTATCTGTATTTCGTTCTGACAGCTTAATATTAGATCTTGAGTTAGGTCTTATGTCTGTTTTGCTTTTCAACATTTCGTTCTGATAGCTTACTCTGATCTAGTAGGACTCTGAATACATTTTTCTTGCACTGAAACTGGAGTAGCAATTTCTGCACATTTTTTATTCATATGAGGAAAAACTCCTGGGATGAACATGATTCTAAGATTGGATGTGAGTAGCAAGCGAATCTTGATCTTTATTGGGTTTTATGCTCTTTCATTTAAACAAGAACTTGATGTGAACGAGGAGATGCCTCGAAAGCTGAAACGCATGTAACCAAGTCGTACATTAATTAATTTGAGGCGCTAGGATATATCCTTCTGAAACTTTCCCATCTCATCTCTCTGTAGAAGCTTATGACCCTCTTGATCCAAATGGGACATCACTATCAAATGGGATATCATGGAGTGGACCTCAGATAGTCAGATGGCTATACTGTAAGTACACCATAACTATATTCTGTCCCAATCTGTCTTGTATCATTAACACATACTACCCTCTATATAATATGCAGCTGCTATATTGAAACTTTGTCATCACTTAAGATCTCAATCGACGAGTCGCTGCGAGCGATGCGGATTGAGTCACTGATGGATGAGTTCCACGAGAACCACCCCTACGAATCAAACAAGGAGCTTTTCTCCATATTCATTCTATGTTTTTGTCCTGTGTGTGTAAGATCACTGCTGAGTCGGATCACAGCAGTGATCTCCTTTGTATGTTTTATCTTATCTTCTGTTTGTTTGTATAAACTTGTACTACTCGTTTGTGACAGTGCAAACTGGAGGTCTCTTTCTGTATCACCAGGCAAGCTGTAATCTCCTGTCAACTGATATTTTACCATTGTAATTATGTTTGTTTGCATTAGAATACATGCCAGGAGGTAATCTATACGACTTCCTTCACAAGCAAAAGAATATATCTTGGAGCTATCTGTGATTCTCAGGATTTCTATAGACATGTCAGAAAGGGATGGATTACTTGCACTGGAATAACAACATCCATAGAGACTCCAAGACTGCCAACTTGCTAATTGTCAACGTTTCATGTAGTCCGGACGTTTGCTTTCTTAGCAGCTACGAAAATAAGAGTCCAGTCAGTGAATAGCATGGACATAAAATCTTTCCTCATCTCTCGAAGCCATCCCGAAGCATGATTCTGGACTAAGACCCTCAGGCAATGTAAAAATTTATCACGTCCGAATGCCCCTGCCGCTCCTCCTATCGACGGCCACGTCGAAACACCGCCGTCTCTCTTCTCCCCTCGCCAGCCACGTCAGAACGCCGCCACCGCTCCTCCCCTCCCTGGCCACGTCCCCTCCATCGCCGCCCGGACCTTGCTGAAGTGCACAAAGACGTCGTTATAGTCCTGCCGGTGGAGGTGCTCCGACTCCAGTAAGACGTCGTCGCAGGTCACGGCGTCCAGCGACGGCGGCAGGAAAGCCGAGGCGGAGACAAGAGAAAGGACGACGCAGTGTGGCTGGAGAAGCTGCAGCCAGCTGGGGCTCCGTCGCGGGGATCGCCGGGAAAGAAATGGGCATGGTTGAGAGGGTGAGAGAGGATGAGAGCCTGGCAAATGATTGAGAGAGACATGATAATGGGTTTGATGTGCATACCATCATTATTGTTGATGTTCGTACGGAAAGTGCATCCCCACCATGAGATGGTTAGGCAATTGATGTGCGCGCGGCTTGATTTTATTGTCGTATAAGGATCGGATGAAAAGCATTATATGTGTTGCTTTAAGATTCGTGCAGTTTATCAGATGTTTTGGCCATTTAAAAGGACGCTCTTTTTTTATAATTTTCGTAAATAATATTAGAGGTTCCGGTCCCACATATTTTGGTTCCGGTCCCATACTTTTGGTTCCGTCTATTTACAACCGTTAGATCGAGTTGGATGAACGGTTATTAAAAATGCCAACCACTGTAAAACTTGTAAATGTATAAACATGGACTATGTATTACCTCACCTTTATAGTCTCATACGACTGCACCTTAGTGAGAAAGAGATGTACGTAGGATGGCTGGAGCTGAAAGAAACCGTGTCCTAACTCTTGGAGTTGCAGTAGGTGTTCTTGATTCGATCCTCAAACTTTGGGCGTTGGATTGAAATTTATGTCTTAATTAATAATTAACTCACTGGCTTGATCATCTATATGGCTTTTGGATTAATCATTAGGATCTAGTTTCTGGTGTATGCGGATGCACCTAGATTTGGTTCTGAGTAGTAAAAGTAGAACTACATAATATGTTTGTCATGCTTTATGTGCAAGATGAAAACAAAAAATACACCAAATTTCGGTTGGCATTGGCACTGCAGCAAGCCAGCAATATTTCCTTCTGTTTTCTAGACTTCATACATGGAGTTAATAATTATGCTGCTAGCCCGCTACAACGTGCCGTCTCATTAAATATGTCATTTGTAGTCTGTGGGTAGGATAGCACGAAGTCCAACCGCACCGGCTCTAGCCCAAAGGGTCGCTTCTATCCTAAACTGCTCACACACGCGCTGGACTGTAGGCCTTTCCCCCTCAAAGACGCAAGCGTTTCGGTGTTTCCAGATCAACCAGGGGATGAGCAGCGTCGTAGTGGCAAGATCCTTGCGCATTTGCATTGGAGTTGCCTGCCTCGCCACGATCCACCAGTCATTGAGCGAGGGCTCATTCTCAGGTGGTCTGCAGGTGAGTCTGAGCAATGCCAGCATGTCATGCCAGACACGCCTCGATAAGGGGCACCTTTCACGGTTCCTGGTTTGGAGATGTTCCCTTTTGAACGTGCTATTTTTAAGTTCAATTGCATAAATTTGCTGCTAATTATGCTGATGGTTTTGGACTTCAAATACTAATTACTCATCATATTGCCTTGTGACAGTAGGTCTAAGAGCAGTCCAAACAGTCAAAGATCACACAGCTTACAGAAATTTCTTGAAAGATTAAGATCTTATATGAGTTTGGAGTTCGTTTCTGCACTTTTCAGATCAAATTTTCAGCAGTTCTCTCATTATCTTTCACTTGTAATTTTTTTTAGGACACGACATCGAAACTCTTAGAGATGTGTTGGAGTCTTGTTGGAGTGGATAAAATGGGAGTCTCGTAAATGATTTTTGGACTGATAGTCTTTTGTGTAACACGTCCAGTTTGGTAGGCATATGTAGTGCTAGAAGCTTAGAATTTCTAGTATTAATTTTTGTGTATGTGTGTCACAATGGCTGATATTCTTCAGTGGGAACAATTTCCACACACTGTTTGCAGAAGTGTAAAATAAAAAAACGCACAAGTTCTTTTGTCTATTCTATTTATTTTACCTCCATATTTGGAGGAGGTCTTTTTTTGAAAGCGTGTGGATTGAGTATGAAACTGACCTGCAACAGTCTGTTTGCAGAAGTCAGTTTGGGGGGGTGGTGGGGGGGGGGGGCAGTTTCATGTCGGCAGAAGTCAATTTTAAGGCCAGCTGACAGAAAAGATATTATTTGTCAGGCAGGGTAGTGAACTGCTGGGGAAAAATTTATATGCGCTGAAGTTATCTACCTCTGGCAAAATTATAACTACAAGGGCAGGCAAACTGCCGGCAAAGAAATTTGTCGGCAGGGCTTTAGCGGGCAGGTCTAACTGCCAGGAGAAACTCTTTTCCGGCATCTACATTACCACCTTATGTGACTTTTCCCCGGCAGCAGAGCTGCCACTATATTTGGTCAAACGCAAGAAAATAAAAAATCACAAAACTATAGCACCATTTTTTTTATTAATTCTTGCGTAATCTTGTGGGTTAATACCTTCGACACCCATTACTTGTCGACAATATCTATAATTTATTCCTAGACTTGTGGGTATCACACTCGGACTAATCCTTTGTCTCGGGCAACCCATTGCACCAACTATGACACCACATCATCAGCTTACAGGCTTGTGTTGGCTGCTCGAACCACGAGCTTTTCACTGAGGCAGCACGTAAACATTGTGGAGGCTATCTAAGGATCTAGGAGGTGCAAATGTGGCTTAAGTGGTGGCTGAAGAATATATAGAACCCTATTTTTCTTGTGTATTTTCATGACCCTCAAGGGGTACATAAAGAAGTATAAGGAGGGAATAGACTTGTAGTACAAGAAGATCCGCATAATCCTAATCTATCTATAACTCATACATATGTATATGCATTCTAACAGTATAGGGTGTTTTGAATTGAGCTTGATTTTCCGCGGGAGGATCAAGGGTTGCAGGCAGTCAGGGACGGGCAGAGAGGCGGGAAAGGAAACAATACGATCGTAGCAGTATATGTGATCATGATTGAGTGTCTTGTCTTGTGGCAGGCGGAGCAAGTAGTGGAGGAACTCAAAGGCGATAGGTTATCTGCCCTAGGTGAAACATCCACTAGTAGAAAAATGCTTATCCGTAAGATCGCTACCAGTGGTGACCACCCTAGTACACCACCGCTATATAGCAGTGGCGCAACAGGAAGAGGTGCGCCATGACTAACCATGTTACTAGTGGCGCACGAAGTCGTAAATGCGCAACTACTATGTTTCTGCATGGTCCCACCTCCCCCCGGATTACCAGTGGTGCACCCGTGCTTGGTGCGCCACTGGTAATCTATGGGGAGGGGTGGGAGCAGCTACTACAAGTAAGAGGGGTTACCAGCGCACCAAGCAGTGGTGCGCCACTGTAACCTGGAACCACTAGTCCTCCCCCCGCCCTCACATTCTTCCACCTTCCACTAAATCTAGATTTGGTCGTGTTCCTCCACCTTCTCACCTCATTTGCACCCTTGATATTTACCCAAATTAAGTTGTTGAACCTAATTTTCTTGATAGGTAAGTAAGAGGAAGCTCTACCAAATCCCAATCCTAGATCTACCTAATCTTAACTTTCTTTCTCATCCAACACTCTCTCGGTTTCATATCGGTAACTTTATGTAATTGGTGAGAATGCAATTGGGTGGATATGCTTTGTATGTGGCCAGCGCCGATCGAGCTCCGGTGTGTGTGCATGTATGCTTGTATGCGAAGGTTATATGTGTCCGCGCGCGCGGCAGCCAGGTGGTGTGTGTATGCATATATGTTATGCGAAGCTTGCACATGTGTTGCATGTGAAGCTTGCACAAAGGCGTTGCATGTTTTTGTTTGTAGGAATTTGAAATAGGAGTTGCCAATTTTTTTCGAAATGTTGACTCATTTTCGTTTCGGCGAAAATCAAGCATACTACGCATAGGTCCTATTTTTAGAAAAGGACGTGCCAAAATTTTCAATGACATGTTAGTGATGACGCCACTGCTAACATTTAACATTGACGTGTTAGTGGCCGCGGACCATGGTGCCCCACTGATAGTGTTTTTTCTAGTAGTGATCTGTCCCAGAAAAAAAGAGAGGATACATTGCACTCTATATTGGGGCTCTATTTCTCAAATTTAGCGGACAATGGGCTGGTTCTATCTCAACAAAATTTAGGGATATCTTTTAGAGAATCCGCTAGCATAGGTTTTGAGAACGAAAACTCTAGAAAAAGGCCGACCTTCGCGAAGGGAAGACAACTCGCTACGCACGCGACAAGTGGCGCGCTGTGGTGCCAGAAAATCCTGGGAAGTGGTCTCCCTGCTCGCCACGTGTCGCAAGGGGAAGCAAGGTGGGGATGGGGGAGGAGAGAGAAGACTGAGTTGTGTCAGTTTTTCCCTTTTTCTTCTAGATTCGGTTTTTCAAAATGAAATATCTTCAAAACCGTAAGTCCAAATTGAGAACCGTTTTCACTTTTGAGATCTTCGCGTCGAGATCTTCAAAACTAGATCCCATGTTGATAGGTTTGGAGATACTTTTTTTCGTACTTCCAATAATATTATGATTGTACATATGGTGTGTACCTAAGTGTACTCGTGTTTCAACTGATAAGTACTTCTGTTTTTAGTGTATTTGGTGCAATTTTTCCCTTTACTCTTCTGTACTTGCCGTGTGTAGGACTCATCTTACGCGCATTGTACTGCTCATGTCCTTATGTACATGTGTACTTGCTCGTGTTCCTCGTGTTCACGACTATACCTGCTCGTATGCGTTTGTACCTGCTCGTGTGCGTGTTGTCTTGTACTCGCTCGTGTGTTCAATTGTACTCGTGTGTTGTGCGTGATACCTGCTCGTGTCTTGCGCATGCTCGCGTGCGTGTTGTATTTGTACTCGTCTGTGTGTTCAACTGTACTCGTGTGTTATGTGTAACTGTACTCGTGCTTTTCACGCAACTGTACTTGTGCTTTATATGTATTTGTGCTCATGTCTTTAGTACTCGTGTTTTTGACTTGTTTTCTTATTAGAGATCAATGCATGCATGCCAGTGATGGCGCTGGGGGGCACGTACGTGCGCGCGTGAATTGATCTAGCATGTCCTGGTTCGCTAGCTTGTTTTGGCCGTGGGCGTGCATGTTACGCGGGGCGTACGCGCAGGGCGTACTCGCTCGTGGGCGTACTCGATCGGCCGGTGTACTTGGTCGCGGGCGTACTCGCTCGCGGGCGCGCGGGTTTCGCTCGTCGTGAAATCGTGACAAGTGTTGAGCTGTCGTACAAAACGCGGGAGGCTATTTCCCTTCGCGAAGGTTGGCCTCTAGCTAGTGGTACCCTTCTGAGAATCTGCGATTGTTGCTCTTAACAGGCCTTCCTGAGAGCATCTCCAATCGCGTCCCCCAAAGGATTTGGGCGCGCCGACAACGTTCCAGCGTCCCCAAAGCCCATTTTGTCCGGCGCGGTCCGTCTGATGTCCGGCGCCCCGAGCCGTCCGTCCTCGGGGACGCTCCGGACGCCGGACACAACGAGCGAGGCGAACCGACGCGGGGCCGACCGTCAGCGGCACAGGGAAAATTCGTCTCACACTCCCGCCAAATCCCGCCGCTCGCGCCAAATCGCGCCTATACCGCCACGCACAGGCCTCCCAAAACATATCCCGCCGCCGATTCATTTCTCCTATCCCGCCGATTTTTTTTCTCCCTCCGCCGTCCACCCGCCGCCGCTACTCTCTCTACATGGCGCCGCCGACAGCCCCCAAAAATATGGCGAAGAAAGCGGCCAAGAAGCCGCCGGGCAATGGGACGAAAGGGGCGACAACGCCGTTCGCGAAGCCGCGGAAGGCGCCGGCTGCGAAGAAGAAGCCTGAAGGATGGACCGATGATCAATGGC
This sequence comes from Lolium multiflorum, assembly GCA_030979885.1. Taxonomy (NCBI): domain Eukaryota; kingdom Viridiplantae; phylum Streptophyta; class Magnoliopsida; order Poales; family Poaceae; genus Lolium; species Lolium multiflorum. The sequence continues at coordinate 193,407,614 of CM061748.1, read as the reverse complement.
AGCAAGATTGCCTGCGCCGGAAGCTATCGACGGCGGAGCGGAAAGGACGGAGGGCGGCGGAGCTGGAGAAGAAGGCTCAGGCGGCGCGCCAGCACCAGCACGTAATGGCCGGGTGTATCGCCGCCACCAACGCGAGCCCATGGAGTACGTCCATGCCGGTGTACGTTCCGGGATTGATCTCTCCGTCGCAACCCGCCTTCTACAACGACGGCCCCTCCGCCACTCCCGGGTGCGTGACGCCTAACTTGTCGCCGCACTACCAGGATGCGCTGCCGCACGGCTTCAACCCCAACAACCTCTACTCCCCGGCGTACGAGCAGCGCGAGCCAGGACCCGGTCCGGACGGCGACCCTTTCACCGGCCGCAGGGGTCCGCTCGAATACGACGCGCCGGTGCTGAGGAGGACGACGAGGAAGAGGACGGGGTGGAGGACGACAAGGAGGACGACGACGAGGACGAAGAGGGCGCGAGAAGAGGACGAGGGTGCCGGTGATGATGATCTCGTGGAGGTAGACGCGGACGGCGTGAGGACGAAGAAGAAGAAGAAGAAGGCGTCGGGCGGAGAGGCCCGGACTGTTCTGGAAGATATTTGTCTGTGCGAGTCATGGGCGACGGTGAGCCATGACTCCATCATCGGCGCCAACCAAAAAGGCGGGAAGTATTGGGCGAGGATCAAGGCCGAGTTCGATGAGCGCAAGCTCATCAACAGCGACTACCAGAAAGTGCCAGTGAAGAGGAGCCAGAAGGCAATGTCGACGCGATGGGCCATCATCCAGGCGTCGGTGAACTCCTTCCATGGGTTCCATCACGACTTAGAGACCAGAGGCGACAGCGGCGCCGACGTCGCCAAACTGGTACGACTCTTTCTTCCATAATCCGTAGCGCCTACATTGTGTTCGATGAAATGACTCTGCTTCCTTTGGTTAGTTTGATAGGGCCATGGATTTGTACGCGAAGAACTCGGAAGGTCACAAGTCTTTCGTGCTCATGCATTGCTAAGGCAAACTCAAAATGAATGAGAAATGGCAGTGCGCTTGTCGCTGTCCAAGGGGAAGGACGCCATTGATCGGACGCGCCGCTGGCAACTTCGCGCGTCCTACGGCAACAAGGCTGCCAAGGCCGCCTTGGCTGCGTCGTTGAGAAGACGCAGGCGTCGATCACGAAATGCCTCGCCGACGTCTCCTCGACCTTTATCTCCCGCGACAAGAAGGCCGACCAAAGGTGGGCCGAGCTGCTCAAGAGGCAAGAGGAGAAGCTGGAGCTGAAGAAACGCAGGGACGACATGTCCCTGCTGAGAACGTCGACAGAGGGAATGTCTCCCCGGACGCGAGCGGCGCACAACTTCTTCAAAGGCCAGATCCTCGACGACATCGAAGCCAAAATGGCGGCGGCGGACGCGGTGGCCCTGGCGGCGGCATCGGCGGCAGCGGCGCGGCAAGAGCAGGCTGACGCGTCTTCTCTGCTACACCTACGTCGGCCTCTGCGGCGACGGAGCGACGCACCATGCACAGCAACACGCAGATCGCGACGAGGTCATCGTGCTCGACGGGCCTGCCTCGACTCAGGATACGACGCCGTCGCCCAACCCCTTCCCCTTCTTCTAATTTGCATGCACCACCGGTCTGTAATATGATCGCGCGCCCAGTACTTTGATCGATCGCCGCTACTCGATCGCGACGAATCGGCGGGAACGATCTCTTTTGAATGCATCTATTTGAATTTCTGATTGGGGCTGGCGTTTTGGGACGCGGCTGGGGAGCGACGTCCCCCAAACGCGGCACGAACGAAACACGTCCCCCAAACGCTCAATCCGGCGCGGTTTGGGGGACGCGACTGGAGATGCTCTGATACAGAGATCATTCTAAAAGCGAGGCCTTTTAGAGAATCCGCTTGCCTAACTATTGAGAATCAATTTCAATGGCCCCCTACACGAACACGATCTTTATAGGAAAAAGCTTCAAATCACCCGGGGGGTCCCGTGTTTATTCCTCCGGCTCGTACACGCGACACGTGTCCTCCTCGATGGTGACAACGATGGGACCCACCACAACCTTATCCCCTCACAACCGCTCCTCCTCCATTCATCCTCACGGTCATAAGCGGCCATGACCGCGCCCCACGCAAGGCCGCCGCGCGACCTCACAGCGCTGCCGCCGCGCACGCCCCCACGAAGCGCCGCCGCTCGCCCCACCGCGGCTCCAAATACCTACGTCCTTCGCCCCCATGGGAAAGCCAGGGAAGGTCGCCGGCCGGCGTGGACTCCCTCTTTTCCGCCTCCATCCCGAACGCCGCCGGGGTCTCGTCACCTTCTCGCGCTCCGGTCGGGTGAACCCTGCCATGGCACGCATCGCCGCCACACCCTAGCAGCCCGGCGCAGGCTGCGCTCCCCTAAATCGACCACCGGAGCGGCTGCTCACCGTCGTCCCGAAACAACGTCCGCCCTCTTGCTTCCCCTCTGCTACAATCGGCCGGTGGCGCTGCTACAATCGACGAGCGTCGATGCTACAAGCAATCGGTGGCACTGCTACAATCGACGAGCGTCGATGCTACAAGCAGTCGGCTGCTACAGTCGCAGGCGGCGCTACTACTTGCCCCCAAGGCGCTGCTACAATTGAAGAGCGTCGCTGCTACAAGCAGCCGGCGGCGCTGGCGCTGCTACAAGCGGCCGGCGGAGCTGCTACATGCCCCCGGCGGCACTGCTACAAGCGACAGGTTTCGCTGCTACAAGCCCCAGGCAGAGCTGCTACAAGCCCCAGGCGACGACTTAGCTACATACCCCCGGCGACGGCTCTGCTACAATCGGCCAGCGGCGCTGCTGCAATCGCGAGGCGGTGTTGCTACTAGCGGCGAGCGGAGATCACAGCAAGGGTCGACTACCGGTGCTGCCAGCAGCAAGTCGCCGGAGATACCCAGCGAGATTTTGGAAGACAAAAATAGGAGCGGCGATTTTTCTCCGGTTCATCAGGAGCCTAAGTCGAGAGAAGAGAGGAAAGACTGATGCAAACACAGAGGGAACGAAAGCGACATTAAATGGGGTCCACTCACGTGGGGATGGGGAAAGCATGTTTAGCACTTCATTTCGCTGTATCGGATGGCTTTTACTAACGCCATCGGACGGTTGAGCACCCGGGGATCGGGTGTTTTGATTCCCGGGGGACGCTCAGCACGATCCATCTTTATAGGGTATAGGATTCCAAATTTGAACCATCGAATGTGTATATCTTAAAATGTGCAAATACACTAACGATAATGTCAAATAATCTCGCCATATATTTCCATTGCCATATTCACACTTTGATATATCTGAAGCTAAATAAACCTAGAAGACACATCCCAAAATGACGACAGAAACTAAGAGCATCTCCAACAGGCGCGCTATATAGGCCGCGCTGCAAAAAAACAGCCGGTATATCGCGCGCGGGAGGGAAGCAGGCGCGGTAAACGGCGCGGCGCTGCAAATTTTTTAGGGCGTGCGGCGTTTTGCACAATCCTGAGCGGCATATGTGACGCGTCGGCTACAGCGCGCGGCAACGCTCCGCGCCCGCGCGAAAAGCCAACGGCAGGAAATCCACCCCCCCGCCCGCGCCCTCATTTCCCCACCTACCGCCGGTCGACTCCGTCGTCGGCCCCGCTGCTGCGCGCCGCCGCGGCGTAGATCCGCGTCGCCCGCGCCCCTCCGGCAGCGGCGGCCGCTCCGCGTTGTGGCGCTCGCGCGCCGCCGCGACGTGCTGTAGTCGGCGCTCCTCCTCCGCGTCCTCCTTCCCGCCGCCGTCGCGTTCTCCTCCGCGCCGCCGTCGACATGTCGTCGTCGTCCTCGAGCTTGCTAGCAACATGGCGCGCCCATGGTGCTCGCCCATTTGCTCGCAAGGTATGCACCTCCGCCGGCCGGTCTGTATTAGCATGTGATTTTTACTCACCAATCAGCTACAATAGTTAGTTATAGTTAAGTAATTTCATATATGTGTTTGTAGAGTTCATCATACGATTCATCGGATGACGAGTATGACCAAGAGGAAGAGGAGAACATATCTCTACTATTAGCATACCGCGCCGTTAAGAAGCCAAAATTTGGTGGATCGGTGTTCGGTAGACAGAAGTTGTGGAGAGAAAGGATTAAAGGGCATGAGAAGTTGATGCGGTCGTATTTCAATGAGAATCCGATATTCCCCGAAAGCTATTTTCGGCGGCGTTTCCGGATGAGTCTCAACTTGTTCAAGCACATTGCAACGGAGGTCACCAAATATGATCGCTTCTTTGAGCAAAGGAGGAATGCCGCCGGAGAACTTGGTCATAGCACATATCAAAAGGTGACCGCCGCCTTGCGTATGTTGGCATATGGTATACCGGCAGATCTTATTGATGATCATTTGGCCATGGGAGAGAGCACTTCTATCTTGTGTGTGAAGCGCTTTGTCGTTGCAATTGTCAATGTCTTTGGCTCGACATACTTGAGAGCCACTACGGGAAAAATAGGCGTCGCTGTGCAGGCTTTCTTTGCCGTGTGTTTCCGCACGGCAAAGATTTCTTTGCCGTGCGCACAGATAAAAACGCACGGCAAAGTTCTTGGCCACGGGAAAGATAGACACGAGCGCACGGCAAAGATACGATTCACGGCAACGATGGAAGAGGCCGCACGGCAAAGAAAGGTGCACGGCAATGTCCCAACACACCGCACGGCAAAGATTCGGTGCACGTCAAAGACGTTAGACATTGTCGTGCAACGTTGGCGCACGGCAAAGGAGTCTTTGCCTAGTGTTTTTAACAAACGCACGGCAAAGAAGGCTTTGCCTAGTGTAAGCGCACGCCAAAGATGTAAAAAATGGATTTCTTCTCATATCAAAAGGTGTGGCGTGGTATAGTTGTCAACAAACAAACACTTAGCCCAGTGGCAAGGTCGCATGCTTTCCCTACTCTGTGTCATAGGTTCGATTCCCAGACCAGCCAATTTGAGCCTTTTTTTAGAAAAAAACATGTTTGGCACACGGCAAAGAAGCGACCTTTGCCGTGAGTTCGTGCATATAGGGCCCTTTGCTGTGCAGATAGTTGCACGGCAAAGACATATTTTCCCATAGTGAGCCCCCAATGCTCAAGACACGGCAAGGCTTTTGGAGATCAACGCCAACCGGGGGTTTCCCGGTATGCTTGGTTCCATTGATTGTATGCATTGGAGTTGGAAGAATTGTCCAGCGGCATGGCATGGATAATTCAAAGGCTACAAGAAGGATGCCACCATAGTACTTGAAGCGGTGGCCGACCAAGAGACTTGGATATGGCATGTTTTTTTGGAATGCCCAGATCTTGCAATGACATCAATGTTCTTCAACGGTCACCACTAATGACAAGACTTGCAACGCGGGAAGGTCCATTGGTGGAGTTTGAAGCAAATGGCCACAAGTACAACTATGGCTACTTCCTCGCCGACGGCATATATCCAAGGTGGCAAACATTTGTGAAGCCGATTATTCAACCAAGAGGTAAGAAGCAAACCCAATTCCATAATGCACAAGCGGCGGCTAGGAAAGATGTAGAGAGAGCATTTAGGATTTTGCAAACCCAATTTGCCATTTTTAGAGGACCGGCTAGATTTTGGGACCAAGAATGCCTTTGGTATATCATGACCGCGTGTGTCATCATACATAACATGATTATAGAGGATGATCGCGGGAAAGATGTGGATCATACCCACTACGACTTGATGGGGGTTCCCGTGCAAGTGAGGAGGTCCGCACATAGGATTGCCCGGTTCATTGCCTCATACCATGCCATTCAGTGCAACGACACACATGATGAGCTTTAAAAAGATCTCATGGAAGAATGGTGGAATTGGAATGAACAACAATAGTTGCATACTTGTTGTATTTGTTTGAAAACTATATGTGTTGTATTGTCTCAAAACTATGTTGTATTGTCGTATGTTGAACGTGTTGTATTTGGTGTGAACTATTGTTGTGAACAATGTATTGTATTTGAATGGTACATTTTATTTGTGAATTTTTATATAATTGTTTGATCTTGTTGGATGCATAGTTGTGTGTGTTTGTTATTTGCGCCGCGCCCGCGCGCTGCAAAATAGAGCGTCCGACGGAGGTGCTATTTTACCGCGCCAACGCGTGCCGCAAAATGACGCACCCGGCGGGGGGAAAATCGCTCCGGCGCGCGGCAAAAATTTACAGCGCGACGGCAGCGTTATATACCGCGCCAACTTATAGCGCGCCTGTTGGAGATGCAGAATCAGGTGCCTGCCGTCTGCAACGTTACTCCATCGATCGATCGGTAATTCGATATTGAAGTGAACCAGTTAAGGAACAATTCAAAAGAAGTGTGGCCTCTTCGATTGAAATAAAAATTATACTACGACGTTAAAAAAATACTACAGGAGTAACCTATGCATGCGGGCGCATGCATTCAGGAGTTCATATTTGCACGTCAGCAACAGTGCCCTTTGGGGTTGGGATGCGAGACGAGCATCTGCGTCACCATCCCGATCCCGTTCTCCATCCACCCGTGATCCCCCTCCAATGGCCTCGCCGCGGTGGCGAGGACGCTGAGGATTTCCATTGCCAGCAGGAGCAGCACCACCACATTAGCCATTTTCGTTGTCGCCGCCTCCATTGACGACCGGGGTAGCAGCTATCTCTCCACGCGCCAGACAGGATCTGTTGAGAAGAGAAAGGGGGCTTCCTTTCGAGCTTCAAGAGCGCTTATTGTGCTTTACGCTGCGGCTAGTTTGGAGAAAGCTTGCCCCGGGGTTAGGCTCGTTTATATAGAGGCCTGCAAACTGAATCTGTGGCTCAGCTGGGCTGACTGAAAGTCTAGTCTGTACACTGTTTTCTCGCGAACGTGGAGAACAGATAATTCGTGCAAGCTCACGTTCAATTTCTCAGTGCTTAAATTTCTACCCCACCGCGCTTTCGTTTTCCCACGCGCCGGAGGCTCCGGTTTGTAGCCAGTAGTCACTGCTTCAGTTTGCATTTGGAGAAATTAGGAGCTCGGTCGATGTCGTCTATCGATCAAGTATATACTTGAACCGTTCGTGATCTTCGACTAGCAGTAGGCTATAGTGTGAGGATATATACGTGATCCGTAGAATTCGAGGAAGTGTCGTAGAAACCAGGCATTAGTAGAACGCATGCTGTTGAAACATGAATCCTCCCTTCTTTCAGGTCAAACATTAGAATACGAATTAATAGTCGTCGGTGCATCGTGAATTCTGTGAGTCGTGGTCGTGGAAGGGAGGAAACTGGAAAGGCCGTGCTACTACCGCACCCAGTGAACGAAGTTGAGGAAGGACATACCTAGTACACGCATGACTTGTATGACTTGGCTCCTAATCCACATGGGTCGATATTTTTTCGATAAGAAGCTTACACATGGCCTATGCATAACCAAGATGCACACATCCGCACACAATCCAACATACGGTTCTAAATGGTTGGATAGTGGGAAAAAAATAGAGGTAAGTGGAGATGTTGCCTCCTCCATGGCTTGCAGCGGGGGCACATTAGTGAAGGCCGGTGTATCAAGACTGATTAGCTTTGCAGAGAGGGTTTACATGGCAATCGCATGGGCTAAACAACGATGTCATGAAGGAGGTGTGGTGCAGCGTAGATGGCGAGCCTCACATGGTCTTGGAGAGGTGTTGTTGAGGTGCTCCGTAATGGTCCTCCCGGTGTTGTCTAGTTCATCTTGCATCAACGATGATACCCTCCTTTTCCCATATCCGACCACAGTGGCCCTGGATCTAGTTTATAGGGGGCTGCATGTTGGGCAGTGTGGGCAGAAGTGCCCGAGCTATTTGGTGAAGGCTCCCGGAATCTCTCGGCAATGTTTATGTCATTGTGGTTGTGGGGCTGCGCAGCAGCTGGTCCTGGTATCATATGATGGGATTCGCTGCATAGAAAAATAAATATTTCCTAAGAAAAATGAGTAAAAGCATATCTAACCTACAAGGGCCAAGATCCAATTTAGAAGATGCCAAGATCCAAGTGAATAATGCATTAGCACTCGACCAACACACAATATCCTCAAAGTACCACATATTTACCGTATTTTCCCTAACTGTCACCTTAGGGTTCGCAGGTTCAAAATAGGTAATACACTTTGCAGCTAAATACAAAACTCATATATATGATGGGTGACATAGGCATCCCAAATGGGCCTACCGAATAAGGTACCCGGGGATAACTGAAGGCCCATGATCCGAAGATTAAAAGTCCGGAAGCCCAATAAACATTGATATGGAAGATGGAGATAGATTAGGAATAAAGAGATTTGTAATTGTACGAGACGGACTCAAAGAGTCTCTCTCTATTTGTAACTTGTACGATACGAAAGCCTCGGCTCCACCTCATATATAAGGGGGAGCTGAGGGGGAAAGAAAAGATCGAGTCATTGTCAACACAAACCTTAGTTTTTAGCAGTCGAGCATCTTTTCAGCTGAAACCTTCGAGATCTACTTGCCCTCTACTTTCCGCGAAACTCTAGCCTACAATCTGTAGGCATTGACAAGTTAGAAACTTGTCAATTGGCGCCATCTGTGGGAATTGGAGGCGACAAGGAGCTGATCAAAACTTGTCAATTGGCATCGACAACATCGTCAACATCATCAGTAGCAAGCAACGCGATGGACGGAGATAAACAGATCAAAACTGGTCTCGTTAATTTTGTTCCTCACCCTCCCGCCCGTTTGGATGCATATACCAACTCGGAGGAGCCAATGGAGATGACGTTCGGGAGTTTCCACTTTCGCGTTGGGAAAGAAGGATCGCATCGTCTCGCGGCACCGATTCCGATTTCTCGGGATCGTCATCGTTGTTCGAGTCAGGTGACGAGGAGACCTCGCCGACAAGCTTCATCCAACCCGCCAGAAGCAGAGGACTCGCCGATATGTTCGGTGGCATGTCTTTCGGGTCGTTTACAGACTCCGATCTGAGCAGCGACTCGGAAAGCATCGACAACTTCGACTTCATCGACAGATCTACTGCTATTCGGGATGTCTTGGCCGATCTATATGACGGTGTCATCAACCCTAAAGAGGAAAACAAAGCTATAGCATATCATCAAGTCTGTGCAATTGGAGAATCAAGTCGCACAGAAGATGAAGCGTCAGAGGCTTTCGATGATTTGGGCAATCCATACATCTATCCCGCTGATCTCACGCGAGGAACAGGAAATAGATATGTTGGGCCTACGCTTCGCGAGAAAAAACAACTTCCGCAAGAAGCTTGGGATAGAGCTCAGAAGGCCATGGACGACATAGAGCTAATGACCACTACAGCTACAGCAGAAGATCTGCAAGCGTATCAATACAAAATCGCTCGTGCCAGACGAGAGATAGAAATAGAAAAAGTTATACTTGCACAAAGAAAAGCCGCAGCCTCCGCATCAAGTGCACGCAGGGCCGCTCTGAGCCAACACTCAGGATCTTCGGGAGATAACCACAGAGCAGCACGTGCAAAAGGAAGATCTCTGCTGGCGCATATACCCGAGAATGAGCGGGAGCACTTGATCCAGAACCCCGACATGTCTTTTATGTCGATAGATACAATAGAGGACATCATCCCCATAACACCGGAAGCAGAATATATGGCGACTCAAGCCTTTATACTGGCATCTACGCCACCTCCTGGAGATCCCAGAGAAGCATTGTATTAGATGGTTATGGCGGGAGTTGGAGCCATGGGAACAGTGTTCGCAGGCTCAAGCACACCTCAACCCGAAAGTGCTCCGAGACGAAGCAGTCCTCGACCCACTACGGTGGCACGAGATCCTCCACGAGAGGGTGATGCAAGAAACATAGAGGCACAAGCTCGAGTCGACAGAGCACGCGAAAATAGATCCAGACGACACTCGCCAAAAGTCGATGAAGAAGATATGTGTGGACTTCCCTGCTTTACCCGGCGGGTTCGCAGAACTCGGGTCCCTTCTGGCTTCAAGTTACCCGATAGTTACAAAAAGTTCGATGGTTTGCAAGAACCAGAGGACTGGTTAATCGACTACCTGGAAACAGTAAAATTGTTGGGTGGAACAAGAGCAACAGCCGTGTAGAGCATCCAAGTCCATCTTAGCGGAGACACAAGATCATGGATAAAGAAGTTACCAGTAGGGTCCATCGACAGCTGGGAAACTTTCGAAGACATGTTCGTGCAAAATTTCCGTTCCACGTGCAAGAAACCTGCATCCATAGAGCAGTTAAGGGCATGCAAACAAAAATATGGCGAGCCAATGAGGACGTATATCCAGCGATGGAACATCATAAAAAATTCGGCAGAAAACGTATCTGACGAAAGAGCAATTGACGCATTTGTTGCGGGGATCCAAAGGAAAGACCTTATCGAGGATTTGGGTAGATCCAACATGAGAACAATAGCAGAGCTTATGGACATAGCGAATCGCTGGGCGGATGGAGAAGATGCCGTTCAAAATAAGCGGCATAGATCACCCAAGGAGGATCACAATAGAAACAACAATCAAAATAGGCGACGATACTCTCGCCAATACTCAGATTATGACGTTCCTAGCCAAGTGGCGGCTGGCTTCCGAGAAAACGGTGGAGAAAATCATCGGGATGATTATCAGAGAAGCAGCGTGCAGCGTAGTGATCATAGGGACGCGCCAAGTTCTAGCAGGCAAAAAATCGACTAAGGTTTCAGAGGCCATACAATATATCACCCGAAGATCTCCTGAACGGACCGTGCCAGATGCTGTTTTATCTCGATAATGGAGGGAAAAGACAGTTAGGCCATCTTCAGAAGGACTGCCGAACTTTCCAAGCTCGGCCACCTCCACCCGCAATTACCAGCTCAAACAAACATCAGTTGCAGTTGGCGGCAGCTCCAGCCAACAATGGCCCTTACATTGACACGACGGGCGCAGTGTCGATGATTCAGAAAGGCAGACCCTCAAATAGGGCGCAAAATATAATTTCGCCACAGGTATATATGGCAGAGAACATGCCTCCACCAACCATCGAGTACTTGAATTGGTCGGCACAGGACATCGGGTTCACTCAAGCGGACCATCCGCCCCAAGTTCCACGACCAGGGCAATCAGCTATGATTCTACCAGCGGTGATAGCGGGATTCGAGGTCTCGCGCATATTCATAGATGGAGGGAGCAGTCTGAACCTCATATACGCAGACACCTTGAGGAAGATGAATATTTCCCTGGCGAATCTAACACCAACGGACACGCGCTTCCATGGAATCACACCTGAGAAGCCGAACTATCCACTGGGAAAGATCTTACTCGATGTATAGTTTGGAACTCGAGAGAATTTCAGAAGGGAGAAGCTGGAGTTCGAAGTTATAGATTTTCCATCACAATATCATGCTCTACTGGGACGACCCGCGTATGCTAGATTCATGGCAATGCCACACTATACATACCTGTTATGGAGAATTCCTGGACCCAATGGCACAATCTCAGTGAAGGGAAGGTTTGCCTTGCCAGACAAATGCGACAAAGATTTGCACAAGTTATCAGAAACCTTTGGGATGCAGGCGGAGTATGAAGCGTCCAAGTTAATAACTGATTATGATGTGTTACCTGACGGAGGAAGGCCACTTAAGGAGCAAACCTTCGACACCTCCAAGAACTCCAAGGAAGTACAGATTCACCCGACAGATCCCAAGAAGACGACAGCTATCGCAACAAACATGGATAGTGCATAGAAAAGTGCGCTCGTTGAGTTCCTCCGTGAGCACTGGGAAATATTCGCATGGTGTCCAACTGACATGCCAGGAGTACTCAGGAACTTGCCAAGCACCCTCTCAATCTAGATCCACGAGCTAGACCAATACGACAACCTTTGCGGCGTTTTTCTGAACCAAACCACAAAGCTATGCTATCTAAGATTCGTCGAATCAGAGAAGCGAATTTCATCAAGGAACTGCACACCGAGGCCACATATGTCACTAACCCAGTGCTGGTCCCGAAGAAAAACACTGATGTCCTTCCCATACGCGTCGACCTCACATTGTCCAAAGGATCACTTTCCCCTCCCGAGGATCGATCAAATTATCGACTCCACAACGGGTTGTGAACGTCTTTCCTTCCTGGACGCGTATTCTGATTACAATCAGATCCACTTAAAAGAAGAAGATGAAGTCAAAACAGCTTTCATAACCCCTTATGGCGTGTTCTGCTACAGAACAATGCCCTTCGGGTTGAAAAACACGGAAGCCACCTATCAGCGGATGATGCAGAAGTGTCTCGCCACGCAGATTGGCAAAACGTCCAAGTGTACATCAACGACGTTGTCATAACAACAAAGCAAGGATCATCCCTGATTGATGATCTCAAGGAGACCATCGACAACCTCGATAAGTTTCGCCTCAAGCTGAACCCGATAAAATGTTCCTTTGGTGTTCCTGCGGGAGAACTCCTTGGGTACCTGGTATCAGCAAGGGGGATCGAGGCCAACTCGGAGAAAATTCAAACCATCGTGACAATGAGGAAACCAACCAAGCTTAAGGAAATACAACCGTTAACTGGGAGAGTCGCGGCGTTAAGCAGATTTGTCGCCATGTTGGGAGAAAAATCGCTGCCTTTCTACGCGCTCATCAAGCAAGGAAATAAGTTCGAGTCGAACGAAGAAGCAGACAAGGCCTTTGACCATCTCAAGCGTATAATCTCGACACCTCCAATACTGGTGGCCCTGAAGGAAAAAAAGAACCTCTCTTGTTATATATCGCGGCCACACCTTAGGTGGTCAGTACAGTCCTCTTGGCGGCCGGTATACTTCATCAGTGAAGTATTATCGCCATCCAAGCAGCGTTACCCGCATTATCAGAAATTATCATATGGAGTATTTACGACAGCAAGAAAGCTGTGACACTATTTTTCGGCACATCCGATAATAGTGGTCGATGAAGCACCTCTCTCAAACATCCTAAACAATCCAGAGGCTACAGGATGTGTCTCCCTTTGGGAACAGAGCTTTCCACTCGGGACATCACTTATGAAAAAAGAAAGGCAATAAAATCGCAGATTCTGCCAGACTTTGTCGCAGAGTGGATGGAGTTGCGAAATACGGGACCCCTAGATTTATCGAGTACCTGGCATATGAACTTTGATGGGTCCAAGAGATTAGAAGGAGCTGGAGCAGGCGTGATACTTGTGTCACCCCAAGGCGACAAAATGAAGTACATATTGCGGATGACGTTTCCCAACGCATCGAATAATGAGGCAGAATATGAAGCACTCATAAATGGGATGAAGATGGCAAAAGTGTGTGGTGCCACTCGCCTAAAGATCTTCGACGATTCTCAGCTGGTAGCTCAGCACGTGATGAACAAGTGCGACGCAGTCAATGATAGCATGATAGCATACAAGGAGGTGTACAATGAACTCGAAAAACTCTTTGATGGCTGCGAAGTTAATCACATCAGCAGACTCAACAACGATGAAGCCGACGTTTTGGCAAACATTGGGTCGCAATGCTTGCCAATACCACCTGGCGTATTCTGGGAGGAAATAAGCCAGAGATCAACCAAGGCAAAGAAAATACCGAAGCAGCCGAAGAAAAAGGAGAAATCCAAGAAAGACTCGGGGGCTCCAGCAGTCCTAGAGGCAAATGCGTCGGAAGATGAGGAGTGATGTCTGCGCACGCTTCTATTCCTGTAGACAATGTTGGGCCTCCAAGAGCAGAGTTTTGTAGAACAGCAGCAAGTTTCCCTTAAGTGGATCATCCAAGGTTTATCGAATTCAGGGAGGTAGAGGTCAAAGATATCCCTCTCAAGCAACCCCGCAATTAAGATACAAGAAGCCTCTTGTGTCCCCAACACACCTAATACACTTGTCAGATGTATAGGTGCACTAGTTCGGCGAAGAGATAGTGAAATGCAAGTAATATGGATGATTATAAGTAGTAATTGCAATCTGAAATAAAAATGGAAGCAAGCGAACATGTAGCAGAACTTGTTGGAAACGGCGTTTCAATGCTTAGAAACAAGGCATAGGGATCATACTTTCACTAGTGGACACTCTCAACAATGATCACATAATTGAATAAATAAATGCTACTCTCAAACACTCTCTTGTTGGATAACAAACACCATTCATTGTGTAGGGATACAAAAGCTCCCTCAAGCCGGAGTAAACAAGCTCCACAACGTCATAAAGGAATCACACACGATGCACACACTGTCACCATCACACCGTGGAGAGTGAATCCGGATTTCATATTAAAGTAACCTCTAGAGTGCATAATATACAAGAGTAACATCTACATATTCAACTAGATTACAAAGCTCATGATGACATAAAGATCACACCATGGGGGAGAGAGATGAACCACATAGCTACCGGTAGAGCCCTCAGCCTCGGGGGAGAACTACTCCCTCCTCATCATGGGAGATAGCAACGGCGATGAAGATGGCGGTGGTGTCGATGGAGATGGATTCCGGGGGCACTTCCCCGTCCCGACGGCGTGCCGGAATAGAGACTTCTGTCCCCCGAACTTGGCTTCGCGATGGAGGAGGCTACGTAACTTTTCGTGGAGGAAGACCGATCTCTTTAGGGTTTTCGCATCTGGAGGATTATATAGGCGAAAGGGCGGCATCGGAGGGGTCCCGAGGGGCCCACCCCATACCTGGGCGGTGGGGCACGCGCCCCCTATGGTGTGGAGGCCCCTTGGCCCCCCTCTGGCCCTCTCTCGTCTCGGTAAAATATTGACTTCGTCTTCGTGGGGTCCAATTCGAGAATATTTCGTGTAGAATTTCTGAAACCAAAAACAGCAGAAAACAGGAACTGGCGCTTCGGCATCTTGTTAATAGGTTAGTGCCAGAAAATGCATAAAAATGATATAAATGATGGGATTCGTAGTATAGAAAACAAAAAAATTCCTACCGCAAGAACGAAACACAAGCCAAGATCTAATCTAGTATACGGTAGCAACGAGGAGATGAAGATACTAACCCTCGAAGATTCGCAAAGCTTAACGAGATTAGATCTCGGGGTGGATGTAGACGATCACTTGCCTCTTGCAAAAGCGCGTAGAAGATCTTGATCTTGACGGTGCCACAATCGGGCAGCACCTCCGTACTCGGTCACACGTTCGGTGTTGATGAAGACGACGTCCTTCTCCCCGTTCCAGCGGGCAGCGGAAGTAGTAGATCCTCCTCGGAATCCCGGCAGCACGACGTCGTGGTCGCGGTGGTGGTGGAGAACTCCGGCAGGGCTTCGCCTATGCGCTGCGGGAGTTGCGGTGGAGGAGGAGGCGGCTAGGGTTTGGGGAGAGGCTAGGGTTTTGGGGCGCCGGCCTAGGGGGTGCGGCCAACTTGTGGTCTTGGGGTGGCCGGCCCCCTCCCCTTGCCCCTCCTTATATAGGTGGAAGCCCCAAACCTTGTCTCCCAAGTCTTCGAATAAGACCCCAATACCAAACCTACCTTTGGTGGGAAACCTACTAAAGGGGGGAGTCCTACTCAAGGTGGGACTCCCACCTTTCCTTGAGGTGGGTTGGCCGGCCACCTTTGGTGGGGTCTGATACGTCTCCAACGTATCTATAATTTCTTATGTTCCATGCTAGTTTTATGACAATACCTACATGTTTTGTTCACACTTTATGATGTTTTGATGCATTTTTCGGCACTAACCTATTAACAAGATGCCAAAGCGCCAGTTCTGTTTTCTGCTGTTTTTGGTTTCAGAAATCCTACAAAGGAAATATTCTCGGAATTGGACGAAATCAACGCCCAGGGTCTTATTTTTCCACGGAGCTTCTAGAAGACCGAAGAGCATACGAGGTGGGGCTAAGAAGAGCCGCCACCATAGGGCGGTGCAGCCAAGGAGGGGCCCGCGCCACCCTATGGGGTGGGCCCCTCGAGCGCCCCCCTGCGCTGCCCTTCCGCCTACTTAAACACTCTCCGTCGCGAAACCCTATTACCGAGAGCCACGATACGGAAAAAGTTCCAGAGACGCCGCCACCGCCAATCCCATCTCGGGGATTCAGGAGATTGCCTCCGGCACCCCCAGAGGGGAATCATCACCGGAGGGCTCTATATCACCATGCCCACCTCCGGACTGATGCGTGAGTAATTCATCCTTGGACTATGGGTCCATAGCAGTAGCTAGATGGTTGTCTTCTCCTCTTGTGCTATCATGTTTAGATCTTGTGAGCTACCTAACATGATCAAGATCATCTATTTGTAATGCTACATGTTGTGTTTGGTGGGATCCGATGAATATGGAATACTATGTCAAGTTGATTATTGATCTATCATATATGTGTTGTTTATGTTCTTGCATGCTCTCCGTTGCTAGTAGAGGCTCTGGCCAAGTTGATACTTGTAACTCCAAGAGGGAGTACTTATGCTCGATAGTGGGTTCATGCCTCCATTGAATCTGGGACAGTGACAGAAAGTTCTAAGGTTGTGGATGTGCTGTTGCCACTAGGGATAAAACATCAATGCTTTGTCTAAGGATATTTGTGTTCATTACATTACACACCATACTTAATGCAATTGTCTGTTGTTTGCAACTTAATACTGGAAGGGGTGCGGATGCTAACCCGAAGGTGGACTCTTTAGGCATAGATGCATGCTGGATGGCGGTCTATATATGTTCTTTGTCGTAATGCCCTGATTAAATCTCATAGTAGTCATCATGATATGTATGTGCATCTCTATTCTGTCAATTTCCCAACTGTAATTTGTTGACCCAGCATGCTATTTATCTTATTGGAGAGACACCACTAGTGATATGTGGACCTCGGTCCATTCTTTTACATCTGAAATACAATCTACTACAATCTATGTTCTCTGTTGTTCTTCGCAAACAAACATCATTCTCCACACCATACGTTTAATCCTTTGTTTTCAGCAAGCCGGTGAGATTGACAACCTCACTGTTAAGTTGGGGCAAAGTATTGTGATTGTGTTGTGCAGGTTCCACGTTGGCGCCGGAATCACCGGTGTTGCGCCGCACTACACTCCTCCACCAACAACCTTCACGTGGCCTTCATCTCCTACTGGTTCGATAACCTTGGTTTCTTACCGAGGGAAAACTTGCTGCTGTACGCATCACACCTTCCTCTTGGGGTTCCCAACGGACGTGTGCTTCACGCGTTATCAGGGTCCACCTGGGACTCCACCCCTTAGGGTTGGCCGGCCTAGCATGTGGAGTCCCTCCGGTACTCCACCTTCAATAGTGTCTTTCTTCCAGACTTTTCTAGAACCTTCTAGAACGTTCCATAAATGCACCGGATCATTTCCAAACTTGGAATATGACTTCCTATATATGAATCTTATTCTCCAGACCATTCCGGAACTCCTCGTGATGTCCTGGATCCCATCCGAGACTCCGAACAAAACTTCGAACTCCATTCCATATTCCATATCTACTTAAACGACATCAAACCTTAAGCGTGTCACCCTACGGTTCGCGAACTATGCAGACATGGTTGAGACTTCTCTCCGACCAATAACCAATAGCGGGATCTGGAGATCCATAATGGCTCCCACATATTCAACGATGACTTAGTGATCGATTGAACCATTTACATACGATACCGATTCCCTTTTTCTTGCGATATATTACTTGTCCGAGGTTTGAATATTGGTATCACGATACCTTGTTCAACCTCGTCTCTGACAAGTACTATTTACTCATACCGTGGTATGTGGTATATTATGAACCATTCATATGCTTGCAAGCCATTTAGACGACATTCCACCGAGAGGGCCCAGAGTATATCTATCCGTCATCAGGATGGACAAATCCCACTGTTGATCCATATGCCTCAACTCATACTTTCCGGATACCTAATCCCACCTTTATAACCACCCATTTACGCAGTGGCGTTTGATGTAATCAAGGTACCCTTCCGGCATAAGTGATTTACATGATCTCATGGTCGAAAGGACTAGGTAACTATGTATCGAAAGCTTATAGCAAATGAACTTAATGACGTGATATTATGCTACGCTTAATTGGGTGTGTCCATTACATCATTCACATAATGATATAACCTTGTCATTAATAACATCCAATGTTCATGATCACGAAACGATGATCATCTATTAATCAACAAGCTAGTTATACAAGAGGCTTGCTAGGGACTTCTTGTTGTTTACATAACACACATGTATCAATGTTTCGGTTAATACGATTATAGCATGGTATATAAACATTTATCATAAACACAAAGATATATAATAGCCAATTTATTATTGCCTCTTGGGCATATCTCCAACAGTCTCCCACTTGCACTAGAGTCAATAATCTAGATTACATTGTAAGGTACCTAACACCCATGGCATTCTGGTGTTGGTCATGCTTTGCCCTAGGGAGAGCTTTAGTCAACGGATCTGCTACATTCAGATCAGTGTGTACTTTGCAAATCTTTACTTCTCCATATTCGATGTACTCGCGAATCAAATGAAAACACAACTTGATATGCTTTAGCTTCTTGTGTGACCTTGGTTCTTGTGCATTGGCGATGGCACCCATGTTGTCACAATAAATGACTAGTTGGTCCAATGCACTAGGAACCACACCGAGCTCAACAATGAACCTCTTCATCCATACCGCTTCCGATGAAGCCTCCGAAGCCGCTATGTATTCCGATTCAGTTGAAGACTTCGCCACCGTGCACTGCTTGGAGCTGCACCATCTTACCGCAGCACCATTCAATATAAACACGTACCCAGACTGAGACTTAGAGTCATCAGGATCAGTGTTCCAACTTGCATCGGTGTAACTGTTACAACGAGCTCTTGGTCACCGCCATAACAAAGAAACATATCCTTAGTTATTTTCAAGTACTTCAGGATATTCTTGACCGCTGTCCAGTGTTCCATTCCTGGATCACTTTGATATCTGCTAGTCAAACTAACAGTGTGTGCTATATCCGGTCTAGTACACATCATGGCATACATGATAGAGCTTACTGCCGAGCCATAGGGGATCTGATTCATCCTCTCTCTTTCTTCTGCCGTAGCCGGACCTTGAGTCTTACTCAAGATCTTACCTGGCAACATCGGTAAGAATCCTTTCTTACTTTCATCCATTCTAAACTTCTTTAGAATCTTGTCCAGGTATGTACTCTGTGAAAGCCCTATTAGGCGTCTTGATCTATCTCTATAAATCTCGATGCCTAAAATGTACGCTGCTTCACCAAGGTCTTTCATTGAAAAACACTTATTCAAATAACCTTTTATACTGCTTAATAGTTCTATATCATTCCCAATCAATAATATGTCATCTACATATAATATCAGGAATGCTACAGAGCTCCCACTCACTTTCTTGTAAATACAGGCCTCTCCATGGCACTGTATAAACCCGAAGTCTTTGATCACCTTATCAAAGCGTCGGTTCCAACTCCTGGATGCTTGCTTCAGTCCATAAATGGAACGCTGAAGTTTGCATACCATGTCAGCATTTTTAGGATCAACAAAACCTTTGGGTTGTACCATATACAACTCTTCCTCAATGTCACCATTAAGGAACGCCGTTTAGACATCCATCTGCCAAATCTCATAATCGAAAAATATAGCTATTGCTAACAAAATCCTCACAGACTTTAGCTTCGCTATAGGTGAGAAAGTCTCATCATAGTCAACACCTGAATTTGTCGGAAACCCTTTGCAACAAGCCGAGATTTATAGACAGTAACATTACCGTCAGCATCTGTTTTTCTCTTGAAGATCCATTTATTCTCAACAGCCTTGCGGCTATCAGGTAGATCTACCAAAATCCATACTTTGTTATCATACATGGATCCCATTTCGGGTTTCATGGCTGTTGGAATCTGGGCTCATCATCGCTTCTTCATACGTCGCAGGGTCCTCATCATTGTTGTCCACAATCAGACAAGGATCATACCAATCAGGAGTGGTACGTTCCCTTGTCGACCTGCGAGGTTCAGTAGCTACTTCGTTCGAAGTTTCATGATCATTATCATTAGCTTCCTCTGTTACCGGTGCAGGCGGCACAGGAACATCTTCCGGTACTGCGCTACTCTGATCAACGAGAGAAGGTTCAGTAACCTCATCTAGTTCTACTTTTCTTCCAGTCACTTCTTTAGTGAGAAATTCTTTCTCAAGAAAGGTTCCGTTCTTAGCAACAAAGATTTTGCCTTCGGATCTGTGATAGAAAGTATACCCTATAGTTTCCTTAGGGTATCCTATGAAGACGCATTTCTCCGCTTTGGGTTCTAGCTTGTCCGGTTGTAACTTTTTACATAGGCTTCGCAACCCCAAACTTTAAGGAACGACAGCTTAGGTTTCTTATTAAACCACAATTCATACGGTGTCGTTGCAACGGATTTCGATGGTGCCCTATTTAAAGTGAATGTTGCTGTCTCTAATGCATAACCCCAAAACGATAATGGCAAATCAGTAAGAGACATCATAGAACGAACCATATCTAAGAGAGTTTGATTACGACGTTCGGACACACCATTGCGTTGTGGTGTTCCCAGCGGTGTCAACTGTGAAAGTATTCCGCATTTCTTTAAATGTATGCCAAACTCATAACTCAGATATTCGCCTCCGCGATCAGAACGCAGAAACTTGATCTTCTTGTTACGTTGATTTTCTACTTCACTTTGGAATTCCTTAAACTTCTGGAAAGTCTCGGATTTATGTTTCATGAAATAGATATACCCATATCTACTCAGATCATCTGTGAAGGTTAGAACATAACGATAACCACCGCGAGGCTACACTCATTGGTCCGCACACATCGGTATGTATGATTTCCAATAAGTCTGTAGCTCGCTCCATAATACCAGAGAATGGAGTCTTAGTCATTTTTCCCATTAGACATGCTTCGCATCTGTCAAGTGACTGAAAGTCAAGTGACTCAAGTAGTCCATCGTAATGGAGTTTCTTCATGCGTTTCACTCCAATATGACCAAGACGACAGTGCCACATATAAGTAGAATTATCATTCAATTTAATTCGCTTAGCATCAATGTTATGAACATGTGTATCACTACTATCGAGACTTAATAGAAATAAACCATTCTTCTCAGGCGCATGACCATAAAAGATATTATTCATAAAAATAGAACAACCATTATTCTCAGACTTGAATGAATAACCGTCTTGCATTAAACACGATCCAGATATAATGTTCATGCTCAACGCAGGCACCAAATAACAATTATTGAGGTATAAAACTAATCCCGATGGTAGATGTAGAGGGAGTGTGCCGACAGCGATCACATCGACCTTGGATCCATTTCCAACGCGCATCGTCACTTCATCCCTCGCTAGGCTTCGTTTATTCCTTAGTTCCTGTTTCGAGTTACAAATGTGAGCAACCGAACCAGTATCAAATACCCAGGCACTAGTACGAGAACCAGTGAGATAAACATCTATAACATGTATATCAGATATACCTTTCTTCTTCTTGACAAGGCCGCTCTTCAGATCAGCCAAGTACTTGGGGTAATTCCGCTTCCAGTGCCCCTTCCCATTGCAGTAATAGCAGTCTGTATGAGGTTTTGGGCCACCCTTAGGCTTCTCAGGAGGCGCGGCAGCTTTCTTGCCGCCCTTCTTGAGGTCCTTGATACGTCTCCAACGTATCTATAATTTCTTATGTTCCATGCTAGTTTTATGACAATACCTACATGTTTTTCTCACACTTTATAATGTTTTTATGCATTTTCCGGAACTAACCTATTAACAAGATGCCATAGTGCCAGTTCCTATTTTCTGTTGTTTTTGGTTCCAGAAAGGCTGTTCGGGCAATATTCTCGGAATTCGACGAAACAAAGACCAAACATCTTATTTCACCGGGAAGGTTCCAGAAGTCCGAAGATGGGCCGGGGGGCCCCACACCACACCTGGCGCGGGCCCAGGGCCGGCCGCCAGGTGGGGAGGGCGCCCTGGTGCCCCTCTTGCGCCGCCTCTTCGCCTATATAAGCCCTTGTGACCTAAAACTTCGATACCAATTGACGAAACTCCAAAAAGACTCCAGGGGCGCCGCCGCCATCGCGAAACTCCATTTCAGGGGACAGAAGTCTCTGTTCCGGCATGCCGCCGGGACGGGGAATTACCCCCGGAAGCCATCTCCATCGACACCACTGCCATCTTCATCGCCGTTGTTGTCTCCCATGATGAGGAGGGAGTAGTTCTCCCTCGAGGCTAAGGGCTCTACCGGTAGCTATGTGGTTAATCTCTCTCTCATGTACTCCAATACAATGATCTCATGAGCTGCCTTACATTATTGAGATCCATATGATGAGCTTTGTATCACTATTAATCTATGTGCTACTCTAGTGATGTTATTAAAGTAATCTATTCCTCCTTCATGATGTAATGGTGACAGTGTGTGCATCATGTAGTACTTGGCATAGGTTATGATTGTAATCTCTTGTAGATTATGGAGTTAACTATTACTTGATAGTATTGATGTGATCTATTCCCCTTTCATAGTGTAATGGTGACAGTGTGTATGCTATGTTAGTACTCGGTCTAAATTGCAATGATCTATTATGTTCTAAAGGTTACTTAAATATGAATGCCGAATGTTTTGGCGCTTGTTAACTCCGGCTTGAGGGAGCTCTTGTAGCCCTACACAATGAATGGTGTTTATTATCAAACAAGAGAGTGTATGTAGCACAAGTGAGGAGAAGTTATTTATTTATTATGTGATCAATGTTGAGAGTGTCCACTAGTGAAAGTATGATCCCTAGGCCTTGTTTCTAAGCATTGAAACACCGTTTATTTACTGTTCTACTGCATGTTTACTTGCTGTCATATTTATTTCAGATTGTTATTACCACTCATATTCATCCATATCACTTGCATCTTACTATCTCTTCGCCGAACTAGTGCACCTATACATCTGACAAGTGTATTAGGTGTGTTGGGGACACAAGAGACTTCTTGTATCTTAATTGCAGGGTTGCTTGAGAGGACTATCTTTGACCTCTACCTCCCTGAGTTCGACAAACCTTGGGTGATTCACTTAAGGGAAACTTGATGCTGTTCTACAAACCTCTGCTCTTGGAGGCCCAACACTGTCTACAAGAATAGAAGCACACGTAGACATGAGTCCTTCTTTGGTTTGCCCTGCTTCTTGAACTTGGTGGTCTTATTGACCATCAACACTTGGTGCTCTTTCTGTATCTCAACCTCAGCAGATTTCAGCATGGAGAAGAGTTCAGGTAACTCCTTGTTCATGTTCTGCATATTGTAGTTCATCACGAAGTTCTTATAACTTGGTGGCAGTGATTGGAGAACACGATGAATACCCAGCTGGTTAGGGATCACAATCCCCAAGTCACTGAGCTTCCTCGCGTGTCCGGACATAGCGAACACGTGCTCACTAACGGAGCTGCCCTCTTCCATCATGCAGCCAAAGAACTGCTTCGAGGCCTCATAGCTCTCCACGGCCGCGTGAGTTTCAAAGATAACTTTCAGCTCACGGATCATCTCACAAGGGTCGTGGTGCTCAAAACGATTTTGGAGCTCTGCCACTAGGCTGCATAAGATGGCACACTGAACTTGAGAGTACACTTTAGCCCGAGTCTCGAAAACATTCTTTTCTTCCTCGGATACTGCAGGGGGTGGTGGGGGACCTAGCGGTGCTTCGAGCACATATTGTAGATTTCCGCCATTGAGGAAGATCCTCACATGACGAAACCAGTCGGTGAAGTTGCTACCATTGCTTTTAAGCTTTTCTTTCTCTAGGAACTGATTAAAATTGATTGATGGGGACGCCATGATCTACAACATATATTTGCAATAGTTTAGACTAGGTTGATGACAAATTGAGTTCAAATTTTAATTTAACAAAATTAAAAACTAGGTGAACTCCCACTCAAAACAATATCCCTCGCATTGTTTTAGTGATCACACGAACCAAATCCACCACACCAAGCCCGATCATCACGAACAAGATGTAATTTCAATGGCGAACACTCAAAGTGTTCATCATATCAATCATATGACTCATGCTCTACCTTTCGGTATCCCGTGTTCCGAGACCATGTCTGTACATGCTAGGCTCGTCAAGACAACCTTAGTACCCGCGTGTACAAAACTGGCTTGTACCCGTTGTATGCACATGTAGAATCTATCACACCTGATCATCACGAGATGCTTCGAAATGACAAGTCTTAGCAACGGTGCATACTAAGGATGAACACTTTATTATCTTGATATTTAGTGAGAGGGATCATCTTATAATGCTACCGTCGCGATCTAAGAAATATAAGATGCATAAAAGGATTAACATCACATGCAATTCATATGTGATATGATATGGCCATTTTGTCTTTGCGCCTTTGATCTTCATCTCCAAAGCACGGACATGATCCTCCATCATCAACGGGCATGATCTCCATCATCGTCGGCGTAGCACCAAGGTCAATGGCGCCGTCTTCATGATTGTCCTCCATGTAGCAACTATTACAACTACTTTGAAATACTACTCAACATGAAATTTAAAGACAACCATAAGGCTCCTGCCGGTTGCCACAATACAATAATGATCATCTCATACATATTCATCATCACATTATGGCCATATAACATCACCAAACCCTGCAAAAACAAGTTAGATGTCTCTAATTTGGTTTGTATATTTTACGTGGTTTAGGGTTTTCGAGTAAGATCCAATCTACCTACGAACATGAACCACAACGGTGATACTAGTGTTGTCAATAGAAAGAGTAAATTGGATCTTCACTATAGTGGGAGAGACAGACACCCGCAAAGCCACTTATGCAATACAAGTTGCATGTCGAACGTGGAGCAAGTCTCATGAACGCGGTCATGTAAAGTTAGCCCGAGCCACTTCATCCCACTATGCCGCAAGATGCAAAGTACACGAACTAAAGACAACAAAAGCATCAACGCCCACAAAACAATTGTGTTCTACTCGTGCAACCAATCTATGCATAGACACGGCTCTGATACCACTGATGGGATTCGTAGCATAGAAAACAAAAAATTTCCTACCACAAGAACGAAACACAAGCCAAGATCTAATCTAGTAGACGGTAGCAACAAGGAGATGAAGAGACTAACCCTCGAAGATTCGCAAAGCTTAACGAGATTAGATCTCGGGGTGGATGTAGACGATCACTTGGCGCTTGCAAAAGTGCGTAGAAGATCTTGATCTTGACGGTGCCACAATCGGGCAGCACCTCCGTACTCGGTCACACGTTCGGTGTTGATGAAGACGACGTCCTTCTCCCCGTTCCAGCGGGCAGCGGAAGTAGTAGATCCTCCTCGGAATCCCGGCAGCACGACGGCGTGGTGGCGGTGGTGGTGGAGAACTCCGACAGGGCTTCGCCTATGCGCTGCGGGAGTTGCGGTGGAGGAGGAGGCGGCTAGGGTTTGGGGAGAGGCTAGGGTTTTGGGGCGCCGGCCTAGGGGTGCGGCCAACTAGTGGTCTTGGGGTGGCCGGCCCCCTCCCCTTGCCCCTCCTTATATAGGTGGAAGCCCCAAACCTTGTCTCCCAAGTCTTCGAATAAGACCCCAATACCAAACCTACCTTTGGTGGGAAACCTACTAAAGGGGGGAGTCCTACTCAAGGTGGGACTCCCACCTTTCCTTGAGGTGGGTTGGCCGGCCACCTTTGGTGGGGTCCACCTGGGACTCCATGATACGTCTCCAACGTATCTATAATTGCTGATGTTCCATGCTAGTTTTATGACAATACCTACATGTTTTGCTCACACTTTATAATGTTTTTATGCATTTTCCGGGACTAACCTATAAACAAGATGCCGTGCCAGTTCCTGTTTTCTGCTGTTTTTGGTTCCAGAAAAGATGTTCGGGCAATATTCTCGAAATTCAACGAAACAAAAGCCAAACCTCTTATTTTACCGAGGGACACACGGAGCCAGAAGGGCAAGCTGGGGAGGCCCACGGCCTCCAGACCATAGGGCGGGGCGGGCGGGCCCACGGGCGCGCCGGTGTGTGGGGAGCCCACCTCAGGACTCCACCGACATCGCCCCTTTGCCTATTTATTCCCCCACGACGCGAAAACCCGAGAGCAATCGATCATACTCCAGAAAGACTCCCGGGGCGCCGCCGCCATCAGGAAACCTTGTTTCGGGGGTCAGAAGTTCCTGTTTCGGCACCCTGCCGGGACGGGGATCGACCCAAGAAGCCTTCTCCATCGACGCCACCGCCTCCATCATGCTCCGTGAGTAGTTCCCCCATGGACTACGGGTTCTAGCAGTAGCTAGTTGGTACTCTCTCCCATGTACTTCAATACAATGATCTCATGAGCTGCCTTACATGATTGAGATCCATCTGATGTAATCGGTGTTGTGTTTGTTGGGATCCGATGAATTGTTACATTATGATCAGTCTATCTATAAAGTTTGTGAAGTTATTGTTGCTGCAATCTTGTGTTTAATGCTTGTCACTAGTGCACGAGTGGCATGATCTTAGATTTAAGCTCTATAATTATTGCTTAGATTGTATCTACAAGTTGTTTGCACATGTCTCTGTCTGGAACCCGAGGCCCCAGAGTGACAACAACTGGGATAACTGGAGGGGAAGGCTTAGATATGAGGATCACATGTTTTCACCAAGTGTTAATGCTTTGCTCCGGTGCTCTATTAAAAGGAGTACCTTAATTACCAGTAGATTCCCTTGAGGCCGGCTGCCACCGGCTGGTAGGACAAAAGATGTTATGCAAGTTTCTCATTGCGAGCATGTATGACTATATATGGAAAACATGCCTACATGATTAATAGACTTGATGTTCTGTCTTAATGCTATTTCAATCCTATCAATTGCCCAACCGTAATTTGTTCACCCAACACTTGTTATTGGAGAGTTACCACTAGTGTAGATAGCTGGGACCCCGGTCCATCTTTCATCATCAAATACTCACTCGGTCCTATATGCCTTTAGAAGTAGTATCAACTATTTTCTGGTGCCATTGCCTCTGTGTTACTGCTACTGCTGATGTGTTACTGTTACTATTGCTCCCATATTACTGTTGCTTTCACATCACCCCTGTTACTAGTGCTTTTCCAGGTGTAGCTGAATTGACAACTCAGTTTGTAAGGCTTATAAGTATTCTTTGTCTCCCCTTGTGTCGAATCAATAAATTTGGGTTTTACTTCCCTCGAAGACTGTTGCGATCCCCTATACTTGTGGGTTATCAAGACTATTTTCTGGCGCCGTTGCCGGGGAGCATAGCTCTACTCATAAGTTCACCTGGGGAGTACACTCTACCTCTCTCTCTCTTTTTTTTATTTTGTTTTGCTTAGTTTACTTTTGTCTAGTTTATTTGTGCTTAGTTTATTTCTGTCTAGTATTATTTTGCTTAGTTTACTTTTGTCTAGTGTTTTTTGTCTTGTTTTATTTTTCTTATATACCTGAAAATCCATAAAAATTTGAAAAACCAAAAAATTAAAAACTGTTGTTATGGAAGAACCCACAACCTGTATGGAGCTTATAGAATTATATATGAATTATAGAGAATCAAGAAAGGGTAAAGTCATGAGTGCCGTGTTAGAAAAATTGAATACAATTGCTAAAATCTTGCTTAAACGCCATGATATAAACTGTTGCTCTAAACAGGATACTAAACATCTTAAATTCCAATGTGGCTTTAGTGAATAAGTTTTAATTGTGAACTATCATTGGAATAACTATATTCATCTTGGGTTCGAAGAAGTAGAACAATTTATTTTATTTATGGGAGCTTCTGAAATAGAATCCTTCATGTCTAAAAAATATGAAACTTGTATTGTTTGTAAGGACCTTAAAGATTATGTCTCTTCTATCCTTGATTTTTGCATAGAACATTACAGCAATAATCCTTATATCATTGATTATAAAGAGAGACTCATTCATGCACAAGAATGCACTCACAATTTGCAGGAACCTGTGGAAGAAGAAATTGATGAACCTGAAAGCTCATTGGATGAAAAAGAGAGGAGAGTGATGAACAAAAGGAGGAAGAATGGATTAGCTACCCATGCCAACCTTCTAATGAGAGTAACTCTTTATCTCTTACACTATTTGATTGTCCTCCATGCTTACCAAAGGAGGATGAATGTTATGTTCCTGTGGATTCTCTTGAAATATTCCCTATGAGTAAAACTTGTGAGAATAATTATGCTACTGTTATCTATGATAATCCATGCTATTTTGATAAATCTTATGATAATGCTTTGCTTGTGCCTGATATCGAAATGCATGGTACTAAAGAGTTTTGCTTACCAAATGTTTATGATAAAACTCTAGATGATGGTCCAATTTTACTTGATAATATTAATTGTACTACTATTGAAAATGGGATTGGAGAGGTCTTGAGTTTATCTAGGAGTCCCATATCTCTTGAGAATGATCAATCATCTTGTTATAGATTTTTAAAAAGTGGGTTTGAATGTTTTGATCCCACTATTTTTGAGCTTGATAAAAATTATGTGTTTGTAGATCATGAGAAGCATGTTGTATGTGATAGTTATATTGTTGAGTTTGTTCATGATGCTACTAGAAATTATTATGAGAGAGGAAAATATGGTTGTAGAAATTTTCATGGTACTAAAACACCTCTCTACATGCTGAAAATTTTGAAGTTACTCGTGTTTTATCTTCCTATGCTTGTCAATTTGTTCTTCATGAATTTATTTGTGTACAAGATTCCTATGCATAGGAAGTGGGTTAGTCTTAAATGTGTTTTGAATTTGCTTCTTGATGCTCCTTTTGCTTCATTTTCTATTTTCATGTGAGCATCATTAAAATCTTCTGCGCCTAGCTGAAAGGCGTTAAAGAAAAGCGCTTATGGAAGACAACCCATTATTTTAGTTTTGCAAATTTTGTTTTATATTTGAGTCAAGGTGCTTGTTACTACTGTAGCAATACTTTTGTATCTTTATTTTCATGTATTGTTGTGCCAAGTAAAGTCTCTAATAGAGAGTTGATACTAGATTTGGATTTCTGCGAAAAAACAGATTTCTTAGCTGTCACGAATTCGCGTTTTTCTCTCTGTAGAAGAATCAAAAAAAATTGCGAAAATTCATGCGTGATCCTCAGATATGTACGCAACTTTCATTAGTTTTGAGGTTTCTGATTTGAGCAACGTAAGTACCTCAAAAAAATTTGTGTTTACTGGCTGTTCTGTTTTGACAGATTTTGTCTCTATTTTTTCCATTGTCTCTTGTGGACTTTAAGTAAGGCTTTCTAGACGTGAAGATCTGTAGCTAATGTTTTATTGAGTTCTTGCAATGTGTCACTACAGAACTAAAGTGGATTAAAGTTTTTGAGTACTAACCCCTCTAATGAAGTTTATGAGAAGTTTGGTGTGGCAGAAGTTTTCAAGGGTCAAGAGAGAAGGGTGATATAATGTGATCAAGAAGAGTGAAGAGCCTAAGCTTGGGGATGCCCCGTGGTTCATCCCTGCATATTTCAAGAAGACTCAAGCGTCTATGCTTGGGGATGCCCAAGGCATCCCCTTCTTCATCAACAACTTATCAGGTCATCTCTAGTGAAACTATATTTTAATTCTTCCACATCATATGTGCTTTACTTGGAGCGTCTGTGTGCTTTTATTTTTGTTTGTGTTTGAATAAATTCGGATCCTAGCAATCCTTGTGTGGGAGGGAGACACGCTCCGCTTTTTCGTTTGAACACTTGTGTTCTTCGTTTTACTTTAATATTCATAGCGAAAGCTGAAAGCGGCAACACTTATTGTTACTTGAATAATTTGATATTGTCTTGAATAATTTGATACTTGGCAATTTTTTTGAGCTCTTAAATATATCATGTTTAAGCTCTTGCATCATGTAGTTTAAACCTATTAGTGGAGAACTACCGTAGAGCTTGTTGAAATTTGGTTTGCATGATTGGTCTCTCTAAGGTCTAGATATTTTCTGTAAAAGTGTTTGAGCAACAAGGAAGACAGTGTAGAGTTTTATAATGCTTGCAATATGTTCTTATGTAAGTTTTGTTGTACCGGTTCACACTTGTGTTTTCTTCAAACAACCTTGCTAGACAAAGCCTTGTACTGAGAGGGAATGCTTCTCGTGCATCCAAAACCTTGAGCCAAAACCTATGCCATTTGTGTCCACCATAACTACCTACTATGTGGTATTTTTCTGCCATTCCAAGTAAATACTTCATGTGCTACCTTTAAACAATTCAAAAGTTATTATCTCTTATTTGTGTCAATGTTTTATAGCTCATGAGGAAGTATGTGGTGTTTTATCTTTCAATCTTGTTGGAAAGACTTTCACCAATGGACTAGTGGCACCTCCGCTTATCCAATAATTTTGCAAAAAGAGCTGGCAACGGGGTTCCCAGCCCCAATTAATTAACCTTCACTTATAATTCTCTTCACATGTTTTGCGCTGATTCATCAGTAAGCAACTTAATTTTGCAAATAGACACTCCTCCATGGTATGTGAAATGTTGGAAGGCACCCGAGGATTCGGTTAGCCATGGCTTGTGAAAGAAAAGGTTGGGAGGAGTGTCATCCATAAATAAAACTAAAGTACATGTGTAAACAAAAGAGAAGAGGGATGATCTACCTTGCTGGTAGAGATAACGTCCTTCATGGGAGCCGCTCTTTGAAAGTCTGTTTGACAAGGGGGTTAGAGTGCCCACTACCATTCGTTGACAACAACAAACACCTCTCAAAACTTTATTTTTATGCTCTCTATATGATTTCAAAACTTGAAAAGCTCTAGCACATGATTTAATCCCTGCTTCCCTCTGCGAAGGGCCTTTCTTTTACTTTATGTTGAGTCAGTTTACCTACTTCTTTCTATCTTAGAAGCGAACACTTGTGTCAACTGTGTGCATTGATTCTTACATGGTTGCTTATTGCACTTATTATATTACTTTGTGTTGACAAATATCCATGAGATATGCATGTTGAAGTTGAAAGCAATTGCTGAAACTTAAATCTTCCTCTGTGTTACTTCAAAACTTTTTATTAAGAATTTATTGCTTTATGAGTTAACTCTTATGCAAGACTTTTTGATGCTTGTCTTGAAAGTACTATTCATGAAAAGTTTTTACTATATGATTCAGTTGTTTAGTCATTACCTTTTTGTTAGCAAACTATAGATCATTGCTTTGAGTCACTTCATTCATCTCATATGCTTTACAATAGTGTTGATCAAGATTATGTTAGTAGCATGTCACTTCAGAAATTATTCTTTTTATCGTTTACCTACTCGAGGGCGAGTAGGAACTAAGCTTGGGGATGCTTGATACGTCTCCAACGTATCTATAATTTCTGATGTTCCATGCTAGTTTTATAACAATACCTACATGTTTTGCTCACACTTTATAATGTTTTTATGCATTTTCCGGGACTAACCTATTAACAAGATGCCGAAGTGCCAGTTCCTGTTTTCTGCTGTTTTTGGTTCCAGAAAAGCTGTTCGGGCAATATTCTCGGAATTCGACGAAACAAAAGCCAAACCTCTTATTTTTCCGAGGGACACACGGAGCCAGAAGGGCAAGCCAGGGGGAGGCCCACGGCCTCCAAACCATAGGGCGGGGCGGTCGGGCCCACGGGTGCGCCGGCGTGTGGGGAGCCCACCTCGGGACTCCACCGACATCGCCCTTTGCCTATTTATTCCCCCACAACGCAAAAACCCGACAGCAATCTATCATACTCCGGAAAGACTCCCGGGGCGCCGCCATCGCGAAACCTAGTTTCGGGGGTCAGAAGTTCTGTTTCGGCACCTGCCGGGACGGGGATCGACCCCGGAGCCTTCTCCATCGACGCCACCGCCTCCATCATGCTCCGTGAGTAGTTCCCCCATGGACTACGGGTTCTAGCAGTAGCTAGTTGGTACTCTCTCTCTCCATGTACTTCAATACAATGATCTCATGAGCCGCCTTACATGATTGAGATCCATCTGATGTAATCGGTGTTGTGTTTGTTGGGATCCGATGAATTGTTACATTATGATCAGTCTATCTATAAAGTTTGTGAATTTATTGTTGTTGCAATCTTGTTGTGTTTAATGCTTGTCACTAGTGCACGAGTGGCATGATCTTAGATTTAAGCTCTATAATTATTGCTTAGATTGTATCTACAAGTTGTTTGCACATGTCTATGTCCGGAACCCGAGGCCCCAGAGTGACAACAACTAGGATAACTGGAGAGGAAGGCTTAGATATGAGGATCACATGTTTTCACCAAGTGTTAATGCTTTGCTCCGGTGCTCTATTAAAAGGAGTACCTTAATTACCAGTAGATTCTTATTCTCTGGACCATTCCGGAACTCCTCGTGGTGTCCTGGATCCCATCAGAGACTCCGAACAAAACTTCGAACTCCATTCCATATTCCATATCTAATTAAACGGCATCAAACCTTAAGTGTGTCACCCTACGGTTCGCGAACTATGCAGACATGGTTGAGACTTCTCTCCGACCAATAACCAATAGATGGATCTGGAGATCCATAATGGCTCCCACATATTCAACGATGACTTAGTGATCGATTGAACCATTTACATACAATACCGATTCCCTTTGTCTTGCGATATATTACTTGTCCGAGGTTTGATCATCGGTATCACGATACCTTGTTCAACTTCGTCTCTGACAAGTACTATTTACTCGTACCGTGGTATGTGGTCTCTTATGAACCATTCATATGCTTGCAAGCCATTTAGACGACATTCCACCGAGAGGGCCCAGAGTATATCTATCCGTCATCAGGATGGACAAATCCCACTGTTGATCCATATGCCTTAACTCATACTTTCCGGATACCTAATCCCACCTTTATGACCACCCATTTACACAGTGGCGTTTGATGTAATCAAGGTACCCTTCCGGCATAAGTGATTTACATGATCTCATGGTCGAAAGGACTAGGTAACTATGTATCGAAAGCTTATAGCAAATGAACTTAATGACGTGATATTATGCTACGTTTAATTGGGTGTGTCCATTACATCATTCACATAATGATATAACCTTGTCATTAATAACATCCAATGTTCATGATCATGAAACGATGATCATCTATTAATCAACAAGCTAGTTATACAAGAGGCTTACTAGGGACTTCTTGTTGTTTACATAACACACATGTATCAATGTTCGGTTAATACAATTATAGCATGGTATATAAACATTTATCATAAACACAAAGATATATAATAACCAATTTATTATTGCCTCTTGGGCATATCTCCAACAATAAAGTGTGAGGAAAACATGTAGGTATTGTCATAAAACTAGCATGGAACATAAGAAATTATAGATACGTTGGATACGTATCAAGGAGGAACCAGAGGAAGTTATGATGATACGAGTTCCCTGGATGCAGGTTTACTTAGCATACATCACAAAGAAGGAGATACCCGAAGATCCAGTCGAGGCAAGGCGAGTCATCCGACGATCCAAAGCCTTCACGGTGGTCAAGGGAGAATTATATAAGCAAAGCATATCTGGAGTATTGCAAAGGTGTGTTACACCCGAGGAAGGGCGGGTTATACTGAAGGATATAAACGAAGGAATATGCGGCCACCACGCAAGCAGTCAAGCAATAGAAGCCAAAGCTTTCAGGACAGGTTTTTATTGGCTTGCAACAATAGAAGATGCAAAGGACATAGTACGCACCTGCAATGTGTGCCAGAGATTTGCGGCTAAACCCCACTCTCTGGCAGCAGAACTGATGCCGATACCATTGGCTTGGCCCTTCATGCAATGGCGGCTCGATATGGTGGGAAAACTACACAAGTCCTGGACAGGAGGGCACGTATATTTGCTCGTGGTTGTCGAGAAATTTACCAAGTGAATCGAGGCAGTACCAGTAACTTTGGCAGATGCAGCATCGGTGGTGAGCTTCATCAAGGGCATAGTTTTTCGATTTTGCGTCCAACATAGTTACGGACAATGGCAGCAATTTTACTTCCCGAGAATTCAAGGAATAATGTGAAGAAGTAGGTATCAAACTACAGTTTGCATCGGTGGCATACCCGCAAACCAATGGCCAAGTGGAAAAAGCAAACGGCATCATTTGCAACGGGATCAAGAAGTGCCTGTTAACACCATTGGAGAAAGCACGACACACTTGGGTTGATGAGTTGCCTAACGTACTATGGAGCATACGAACAACACACAACACAGCGACACAGGAAACTACGTTCTTCTTGGTTCACGGAGCTGAGGCGGTACTCCCGATAGAAATAGAGCATAACTCTCCAAGAGTCGCGGAATATGATGAAGAAACTTTGAGGAAAGCGCTCGAAGACGATGTCGATGCACTCGACGAAGCTAGAGACGAGGTACTGTCGAGAGTAACCACATACTAGCAGAACCTCAAAAACTACCACAGCCGACGTTTGCGGCTAAGGTCCTTTCAAGTTGGCGACCTAGTTCTTCGGCTCATGCAAGACAGCCATGAAAAACTCGAGTCCCCATGGGTAGGTTCATACATAGTTACTGAAGTCATCCCAGGAGGAGCTTATCGGCTGAAGGACAAGAAATCAGGCAAGGTTGAACGAAACCCATGGAACGTGGCACAGGTACGACGGTTCTACGCCTAGAACGAGGACCGCAGAAGACAATCCGTGTAAACACACATTGTATCTGAAGAGCTCGCAAGTTTTCAGACGCACTCTTTTCCTTTTAGGGCACGAGTGGGGCTGAAAGGTTTTTAATGAGGCAGGCTTGGGAAGCTGCAATATAGTATGATTGAAATAAAAAAATAGTGATTGCATACGATCTTTATTCACAAACAAGGCTCGGGGGCTCATACCCGACAAATTCCCATTATATTCGACGCTCGCAAAATACAAAGCTTTGGTTTCATAATAAACCTCGCGAATAACAAATATAGTTATGCCAACCAAGGTCATTCAAGGACTCTAAAGAAAAATGTAAAATAAAGATTCTGCTTTAACTCTATATCAGTTTCACAACATATACAATATATATACAACTCGCAATATACAAACTTTACGCTCTGGTTCAGATCCGGCACGACAAAGAAGACGAACCTTTATATCAAATCATCTATGGTTACATTTTCACCTGCAGCAGTAGCATCCGAGGCGTCAACATAATGATATTCTTGGAAGAAAGCAGCGTCTGCCCTCAGAAGCTCTTCAATCATTTTTTCAGCAATGGGTGTCACCGCAACGTTAAGCTTGTCGACGTTTTTTCTCCTCTGCTTCAACTATGAGTGGCATACGTCGATTACATTGTTCAGATCAAATTTCGGATGGAAAATTCTCAACCAGATGAAAGCAAACCTGGCGTCGGCCATTAGTTGAGCCTTTACAAAGTCATGAATTTGATGCACATTCTTGAATTTGTTCATCAAATCAGGAAGAGTGGTTGAAGATTCCGAGGAAACATGGCGTTGTACACCATGACCAACGTACTGGTATAGAAGTCAAGAAAATCTCGAACTGGGCTGCGTGGTCTTGAATCGCACAATTCTGTGAGTGCGATATGCGTCAGCCCAGAAGTCAATATCATTTAGACGGGCAAGTCGAAGAAGAATTTAAGCCCGCGCATCAACGCGCTGGTTTTCGGCAACAGTGTCCAGAAAAGAACGTATATACAGTAAAGGAAACAACAAGGTGTGAAGAAGAAATATGAAGAACGTCAAGGGAAAAAAAGGTACAACAAGTGTAACATACCCGCCATATCTTGACTTGCATTAGTCATGAGGTGAAGCATGTAATCTTCGCGTTTGGTAGCACGCAAAGCGTCGGCAGTAGCAGATTCCTTTAATTTCAGAGCTTCATGTGCCTGTTGAAGCGCTGCTTGCTCGCGTTCCGAAGATTTGCGAGACTGGTCCATAACAGCCACGGCCTGTCTTTTCATCGCCTGGAGCTGCTGTTGAAGTTCAGTTAATTCTTGGTGGATTGAATCAGCACACGAATAATCGTCTACGAAAACGCCGGCAGGAGTTCTTGTAGAACGAGGTGCGGCGGGCGAAGTGTCGGAAGGTCCAGCAGCCTCCGTATAATTATCAAAAACCAACTAGAAAAGAGAAATATCGACATCAATCATTCGGTAGGAAACACTTTTTCATCGATAGTCAGAACATTTACATAAAGGGGGGGGTGTCCATACAAAAGCCGACTCCTAACGAGCCGATGTAAATTGTCGCAAGTCACAAAGAAAGAGACAACTATAAAAGAAAAGGAAAAAATAGGCACAAGTTGGTCTACTTGACCTCCGTCCTGGCAGTGCTGGTGGATGCAGCGGACTTCGGGTTCAAGTAGGCAAGGACCTTCTTCGAGTGGGGCTTGACGTCCCTCACCATAGCCTTCCACTTCTCCTTGTTTAATCCCTTGGGGCTGCCACCTTTTGCCCAGTCGACGTTTTGCTCGCTAGCGGCAACCAAGGCGATGGTTCCCTAGACTCCGATCTTCAGGTTCTCCTGGCGATGGGCCAAGGCAGGATCCTCTTTACCCAGAAAACGCTGGACAAGCTCAGAGAAAATCCCTGCTGCGTCTCCTTGGGAAAGAAATGGGGGAAGAGGCGCTTGAATGCGGTACGGGCATTGGAAATTTTGGTGCGCGCTAGATCGCCATGCAGCTCAAGGATTGAAATAGTGTCGAGAAGTTGATCCTCGGCACCTTCGTGCAAAGTAAACTCTTCACCCATCCGTCCTGCTGGAGCAAAATACAATTCCATCAACGCCAAGGAACAAAATAAAAACAAACACAAAAAGACAAGTGAAGGAAGGCTCACTAATGAATCTTCGATTCTGAGTATCGAAGCGAGCGATTATGGCGTTTTCGCGCTTGATTTGTCGGGCCTCCTTTTCGCTCAAAGCATCCTCAGCAGTCTGGAGTCTTTGGCGGAGATCCTCGACAGATGCGGCTTCATTTTTGGCCTTTTTGCGAGCCGCCTCGCTGGACTTCAGCTTAGCCTCCAGTGCATCAGCATGTTCTTCGGCTTTGCGGAGTGCTTCTGGAGAAGAGCAAATCAAAAGGCAAAAAGAGCAACCATCAGAGGGCGAACAATTACTTGGTAAAAAAATGAGTCGAATTAGGGACAAGGCAGCCTCACCTCTCAAAGTCGCCACTTCATCGCGGAACCCAATAAATTGGGTAGCCACGTTGAGGAGGTCCTTCACTAAGGGCTGTAGCAAACAAGGTAGAAACAATATAGTTAAGGAGGGAAAGCTCAACTTGGATGGACTAACATAGGCAGAAAAATAAAACTCGACCAGCAAAGCAGAGGAAAAAGGTAACTTACAATGACGATTTCTTGAGTGCTACCAGCCCCGATTTTTGCTTTTTTCGTCAAAGGTGCTTGGGGGCTGGTAGCAGGAGTGGACGTCTCCACGTTTTGCTGAGGGGGAGGCGAAGTTTCCGCATCAGTGCGGTGTTCTTCGGAGATAACTAGGGTGTTGGAGGTGCTGGTAGCAGCCGTAGCATGAGCTGCGGGTTCCTCCTCCTCAAATCTCTCCTCGGGCCTGTCAACATAATCGACAAGACAAAATATAAGAATACTGATGAAGATAAGAGATAAGCAAAAGGAAGGTAACAAAATAACTCACGAGCTAACAGCGCCAACATAATCGTAGGGGTCGAAGTTGCCCTCGTCCTTTGGTGAAGTTTCCTCGCCAGTTGGTTCAGTGGGCTTGGAGGAGCCGGAATCTTCGACATCATCTCTCTTCCTCTTGCGCCCAGGAGAAACGGCGAGGAAAGGAGAGATGGAGTAGCCAGAGTCAGACCGTTTTGACCAAGTCTCTTTTTCGGAGGAAGCTGCAGATTTCTGAGAATCCGCAGCTTCACTCTCAGGAAGAGAGGTTTCTTGCGAGTCGTCGGTAACAACGACACGCCCATCTACCTCTCCACCTTCAGTGAGTGGGGGGAGAGAAAAGAGAATTTGGTGGTTCTGCATAATATTAAGTAAAGACAGGAAAGTAAGAACACGAGAAAATGCATCAGCAGTTGATAAAAAACAGGGAGAGTTTAAACCAAGGTAAAAACTTACTTCGGGAAGAGCGTGGGAGGCACTGTATGGCTCCACGCGGCAAGAGGATGGAACCTCGTGTTTTTTTCCCAAGGAGGTAAAACGTCGGATGATCTTCTCCAAGTCCTTCACAAAGAGATCCTTGGACAAGCGGTCGACATCGTTGTCGCCTGAGT
The DNA here is from genome assembly GCA_030979885.1 of Lolium multiflorum. NCBI lineage: Eukaryota > Viridiplantae > Streptophyta > Magnoliopsida > Poales > Poaceae > Lolium > Lolium multiflorum. Next base: position 193,369,587 of record CM061748.1, on the reverse strand, counting down.
ACATCCAAAGGGGGTTTTGCGAGCCTGCAGTGGCCTCTGTGTCCCAAGATTGGCGCTTTTGAATTTCTTCGGCAGCCTCAAATGGCGCTTTGACTTACTCCCCCACCACGAGCGAACGGGAATGGATAAGAGGCTTGTGGGATTGACGTGATAGGGTAGGGTTGGCTATACTGCTGGTGGCGAACTCCAGGCTAATAATCTGAAGCGCATGGATACAAGTTATCCTTGGAAGGAAAGACAATTCCGAATCTGCTTTGTCTCTGACCGCGTGCCTGTTGAAGAATGAGCCGGCGACTCATAGGCAGTGGCTTGGTTAAGGGAACGGAACCCACCGGAGCCGTAGCGAAAGCGAGTCTTCATAGGGCGATTGTCACTGCTTATGGACCCGAACCTGGGTGATCTATCCATGACCAGGATGAAGCTTGGATGAAACTAAGCAGAGGTCCGAACCGACTGATGTTGAAGAATCAGCGGATGAGTTGTGGTTAGGGGTGAAATGCCACTCGAACCCAGAGCTAGCTGGTTCTCCCCGAAATGCGTTGAGGCGCAGCAGTTGACTGGACATCTAGGGGTAAAGCACTGTTTCGGTGCGGGCTGCGCGAGCGGTACCAAATCGAGGCAAACTCTGAATACTAGATATGACCCAAAAATAACAGGGGTCAAGGTCGGCCAGTGAGACGATGGGGGATAAGCTTCATCGTCGAGAGGGAAACAGCCCGGATCACCAGCTAAGGCCCCTAAATGACCGCTCAGTGATAAAGGAGGTGGGGGTGATACGTCTCCAACGTATCGATAATTTCTTATGTTCCATGCTACTTTATTGATGATACCTACATGTTTTATGCACATTATATGTCATATTTATGCATTTTCTGGAACTAACCTATTAACAAGATGCCGAAGAGCCAGTTGCTGTTTTCTGCTTTTTTTGGTTTCAGAAATCCTAGTAAGGAAATATTCTCGGAATTGGACGAAATCACCGCCCAGGGTCCTATTTTTGCACGAAGCTTCCAGAAGACCGAAGGGGAGTCGAAGTGGGGCCACGAGGTGGCCACACCATAGCGGCGCGGCCCAGGCCCTAGCCGCGCCTGTGGTGTGGGCCCTCGCGCCGCCTCTTGACCTGCCCTTTCGCCTACTTAAAGCCTCCGTCGCGAAAACCCCAGCCGAGAGCCACAATACGGAAAACCTTCCGAGACGCGCCGCCGCGAATCCCATCTCGGGGATTCAGGAGATCGCCTCCGGCACCCTGCCGGAGAGGGGATTCATCTCCCGGAGGACTCTTCATCGCCATGATCGCCTCCGGAGTGATGAGTGAGTAGTTCACCCCTGGACTATGGGTCCATAGCAGTAGCTAGATGGTCGTCTTCTCCTAATTGTGCTTCATTGTTGGATCTTGTGAGCTGCCTAACATGATCAAGATCATCTATCGTAATACTATATGTTGTGTTTGTCGGGATCCGATGGATAGAGAATACTATGTTATGGTGATTATCAATCTATTACTTATGTGTTGTTTATGATCTTGCATGCTCTCCGTTATTAGTAGAGGCTCTGGCCAAGTTTGTACTCTTAACTCCAAGAGGGAGTATTTATGCTCGATAGTGGGTTCATGCCTTCATTGACACCTGGGACAGTGACAGAAAGTTCTAAGGTTGTGATGTGTTGTTGCCACTAGGGATAAAACATTGATTCTATGTCTAAGGATGTAGTTGTCGATTACATTACGCACCATACTTAATGCAATTGTCCGTTGCTTTGCAACTTAATACTGAATGGGGTTCGGATGATAACCTGAAGGTGGACTTTTTAGGCATAGATGCAGTTGGATGGCGGTCTATGTACTTTGTCGTAATGCCCGGATTAAATCTCACTGTATTTATCATATCATGTATATGCATTGTTATGCCCTTCTCTATTTGTCAATTGCCCGACTGTAATTTGTTCACCCAACGTGCTTTTATCTTATGGGAGAGACACCTCTAGTGAACTGTGGACCCCGGTCCTATTCTTTACATAGCATACAATCTACTGCAATTGTGTTTTACTGTTTTCTTGCAAACAATCATCTTCCACTCGATACGCTTAATCCTTTGTTACAGCAAGTCGGTGAGATTGACAACCTCACTATTTCGTTGGGGCAAAGTACTTTGGTTTTGTTGTGCAGATTCCACGTTGGCGCCGGAATCCCTGTTGTTGCGCCGCATCACATTTCGCCACCATCAACCTTCAACGTGCTTCTTGGCTCCTCCTGGTTCGATTAAACCTTGGTTTCTTTCTGAGGGAAAACTTGCTACTGTGTGCATCATACCTTCCTCTTGGGGTTCCCAACGAACGTGTGAGTTACACGCCATCAAGCTCTTTTTCTGGCGCCGTTGCCGGGGAGATCAAGACACGCTGCAAGGGGAGTCTCCACTTCTCAATCTCTTTACTTTGTTTTTGTCTTGCTTTATTTTATTTACTACTTTGTTTGCTGCACCTAAACAAAACACACACAAAAATTAGTTGCTAGTTTTACTTTATTTACTGTCTTGCTTTCTATATCAGAAACACAAAAAAATTAGTTACATGCATTTACTTTATCTAGTTTGTTTTATTTACCGTTGCTAAAATGAATACCCCTGAAAATACTAAGTTGTGTGACTTCACAAATGCAAATAATAATGATTTCCTATGCACACCTATTGCTCCACCTGCTACTACAGCAGAATTCTTTGAAATTAAACCTGCTTTACTGAACCTTGTTATGAGAGATCAATTTTCTGGTGTTAGTTCTGATGATGCTGCTGCCCATCTTAATAATTTTGTTGAACTTTGTGAAATGCAAAAGTATAAGGATGTAGATGGTGATATTATTAAATTGAAAGTGTTTCCTTTCTCATTAAGAGGAAGAGCTAAAGATTGGTTGCTATCTTTGCCTAAGAATAGTATTGATTCATGGACTAAATGCAAGGATGCTTTTATTGGTAGATATTATCCTCCCGCTAAAATTATATCTTTGAGAAGTAGCATAATGAATTTTAAGCAATTAGATACTAAACATGTTGCTCAAGCATGGGAGAGAATGAAAACTTTGGTAAAGAATTGCCCAACCCATGGACTGACTACTTGGATGATCATCCAAACCTTCTATGCAGGACTAAATTTTTCTTCGCGGAATTTATTGGATTCAGCTGCTGGAGGTACCTTTATGTCCATCACTTTGGGAGCGGCTACAAAACTTCTTGATGATATGATGATAAATTACTCTGAATGGCACACGGAAAGAGCTCCACAAGGTAAGAAGGTAAATTATGTTGAAGAAACCTCTTCCTTGAGTGATAAGATTGATGTGATTATGTCTATGCTTGTGAATGGTAGATCTAATGTTGATACAAATAATGTTCCTTTAGCTTCATTGGTTGCTCAAGAAGAAAATGTTGATGTGAATTTCATTAAAAATAATAATTTCAACAACAATGCTTATAGGAACAACTCTGGTAATAACTATAGGCCATATCCTTCTGCTAATGGTAATGGTTATGGTAATTCTTATGGGAATTCTTACAACAATAATAGGAGTGTACCCTCTGGTCTTGAAGCCATGCTTAAAGAATTTATTAGTACACAAACTGCTTTTAACAAATCTGTTGAGGAAAAGCTTGATAAAATTGATGCTATTGCTTCTAGAATTGATAGACTTGCCTCCGATGTTAATCTTTTAAAATTGAAAGTTATGCCTAATAATGATATTGATAATAAGATTACTACTACAGCAAATGCCATCCAAGTTAGAATTAATGAGAATATAAGATTAATGGCTAAATTGCGTGCTAGGTGGGATAGAGAAGAAAATGAAAAACTAGCTAAAGAGAATAATGTAGCTAAAGTTTGGACTATCACCACCATTAGTAATGATAATGATTCACATGTTGCTGCACCTCCTACTATCAATGGTAAAATAATTGGTGTTGGCAATGTTTCTACTCCTAGTGCAAAGCGAACAAAACTGCCTGAAATTGCTAAAACTGCTGAAACTGCTTGTGATAAAACTGCTGAAATTTTTTCCAACCTTGGGAACAATGATCCCATTGCTGTAACTCATAATGATTTAGATTTTGATGATTGTCACATCTCTGAAGTTATAAAGTTCTTACAAAAACTTGCTAAAAGTCCTAATGCTAGTGCTATAAATTTAGCCTTTACAAAACATATTACAAATGCTCTCATAAAAGCTAGAGAAGAGAAACTAAAACTTGAAACTTCTATTCCTAGAAAGTTAGAAGATGGTTGGGAGCCCATCATTAAAATGAAATTCAATGACTTTGAATGTAATCTTTATGTGATCTTGGTGCAAGTATTTCTGTTATGCCTAAAAAGATTTATGATATGCTTGACTTGCCACCATTGAAGAATTGTTATTTGGATGTTAATCTTGCCGATAATGTTAAAAAGAAACCTTTGGGGAGGATTGATAATGTGCGCATTACGGTTAACAATAACCTTGTCCCGTTTATTTTGTTGTCTTGGATATCGAATGCAATGCATCTTGTCCTATTGTGTTGGGAAGACCTTTTCTTCGAACCGTTGGTGCTGTTATTGATATGAGGGAAGGTAATATTAAATATCAATTTCCTCTCAAGAAAGGTATGGAACACTTCCCTAGAAAGAGAATGAAGTTGCCTTTTGATTCTATTATTAGAACAAGTTATGATGTTGATGCTTCTACTCTCGATGATACTTGATTTGCACTTTCTGCGCCTAGCTGAAAGGCGTTAAAGAAAAGCGCTTATGGGAGACAACCCATGTTTTTACTACAGCAATTTTTTGTTTTGTTGAGTCTTGGAAGTTGTTTACTACTGTAGCAACCTCTCCTTATCATGTTTTTGTGCCAAGTAAAGTTTCTATGTCAAAGTTGATGTTATATTTAGGATCGCTGCGCAGAAACAACATTGCTGTCTGTCACGAATCTGGGCACAGGTCTCTGTAGAAATTCGAAAAAATCTGCCAATTTACGAGCGTGATCCTCAGATATGTGCGCAACTTTCATTAGTTTTGAGTTTTTCCATTTGAGCAAGTCTGGTGCCATCTTAAAATTCGTCTTTACGGACTGTTCTGTTTTTGACAGATTCTGCCTTTTATTTCGCATTGCCTCTTTTGCTATGTTGGATTCATTTCTTTGATCCATTAATGTCCAGTAGCTTTATGCAATGTCCAGAAGTGTAAAGAATGATTGTGCCACCTCTGAATGTGTGAATTATTAATTGTGCACTAACCCTCTAATGAGTTTGCTTGAAGTTTGGTGTGAAGGAAGTTTTCAAGGGTCAAGAGAGGAGTATGATATACTATGATCAAGAGGAGTGAAAGCTCTAAGCTTGGGGATGCCCCGTGGTTCACCCCTGCATATTTTAAGAAGACTCAAGCGTCTAAGCTTGGGGATGCCCAAGGCATCCCCTTCTTCATCGACAACATCATCAGGTTCCTCCCCTGAAACTATATTTTTATTCAATCACATCTTGTGTTCTTTACTTGGAGCGTCGGTTTGTTTTTGTTTTTGTTTTTGTTTGAATAAAATGGATCCTAGCATTCACTTTGTGGGAGAGAGACACGCTCCGCTGTTGCATATGGACAAATATGTCCTTAGGCTTTACTCATAATATTCAAGGCGAAGTTTCTTCTTCGTTAAATTGTTATATGGTTGGAATTGGAAAATGCCACATGTAGTAATTCTAAAATGTCTTGGATAATGTGATACTTGGCAATTGTTGTGCTCATGTTTAAGCTCTTGCATCATATGCTTTGCACCCATTAGTGAAGAAATACATAGAGCTTGCTAAAATTTGATTTGCATATTTGGTCTCTCTAAGGTCTAGATAATATCTAGTATTGAGTTTTGAACAACAAGGAAGACGGTGTAGAGTCTTATAATGTTTACAATATGTCTTTTATGTGAGTTTTGCTGCACCGGTTCATCCTTGAGTTTGCTTCAAATAACCTTGCTAGCCTAAACCTTGTATCGAGAGGGAATACTTCTCATGCATCCAAAATCCTTGAGCCAACCACTATGCCATTTGTGTCCACCATACCTACCTACTACATGGTATTTCTCCGCCATTCCAAAGTAAATTGCTTGAGTGCTACCTTTAAAAATTCCATCATTCACCTTTGCAATATATAGGTCATGGGACAAAATAGCCTTAAAAACTATCATAGTATTGAATATGTACTTATGCACTTTATCTTTTATTAATTTGCTTGTTGTGCGATAACCATGCTTCTGGGGAACGCCATCAACTATTGTTGAATATCATGTGAGTTGCTATGCATGTCCGTTTTGTCTGAAGGATCTATCACCTTAATGATTGGAGCATGCAAATTGTTAGAGAAGAACATTGGGCCGCTAACTAAAGCCATGAATCATGGTTGAAGTTTCAGTTTTGGACATATATCCTCAATCTCATATGAGAATAATAATTGTTGCTACATGCTTATGCATTTAAGAGGAGTCCATTATCTGTTGTCCATGTTGTCCCGGTATGGATGTCTAAGTTGAGAATAATCAAAAGCGAGAAATCCAAAATGCGAGCTTTCTCCTTAGACCTTTGTACAGGCGGCATGGAGGTACCCCTTTGTGACACTTGGTTGAAACATGGCATGCAAAGATCCGGTAGTCCAAGCTAAGTAGGACAAGGTGCGGGCACTATTAGTATACTATGCATGAGGCTTGCAACTTGTAAGAAATAATTTACATAACTCATATGCTTTATTACTACCGTTGACAAAATTGTTTCATGTTTTCAAAATAAAAGCTCTAGCACAAATACAGCAATCGCTTTCCTCTTTGAAGGACCATTCTTTTACTTTTATTGTTGAGTCAGTTCACCTATCTCTCTCCATCTTAAGAAGCAAACACTTGTGTGAACTGTGCATTGATTCCTACATACTTGCATATTGCACTTGTTATATTACTTTATGTTGACAATATCCATGAGATATACATGTTATAAGTTGAAAGCAACCGCTGAAACTTAATCTTCCTTTGTGTTGCTTCAACACCTTTACTTTGATTTATTGCTTTATGAGTTAACTCTTATGCAAGACTTATTGATGCTTGTCTTGAAGTACTATTCATGAAAAGTCTTTGCTATATGATTCACTTGTTTACTCATGTCATTACCTTTGTTTTGATCGCTGCATTCATTACATATGTTTACAAATAGTATGATCAAGATTATGATGGCATGTCACTTCAGAAATTATCTTTGTTATCGTTTTAGGGGTGCAAAGACAGCCAGGAGGTTTGCCTAGAAGCAGCCACCCTTTAAAGAGTGCGTAATAGCTCACTGATCGAGCGCCCTTGCGCTGAAGATGAACGGGGCTAAGCGATCTGCCGAAGCTGTGGGATGTCAAAATGCATCGGTAGGGGAGCGTTCCGCCTTAGAGGGAAGCAACCGCGAAAGCGGGGGTCGACGAAGCGGAAGCGAGAATGTCGGCTTGAGTAACGAAAACATTGGTGATAATCCAATGCCCCGAAAACCCAAGGTTTCCTCCGCGAAGTTCGTCCACGGAGGGTGAGTCAGGGCCTAAGATCAGGCCGAAAGGCGTAGTCGATGGACAGCAAGTCAATATTCCTGTACTACCCCTTGTTGGTACGGAGGGACGGAGGAGGCTAGGTTAGCCGAAAGATGGTTATAGGTTTAAGGACACAAGGTGACCCTGCTTTGTCAGGGTAAGAAGGGGTAGAGAAAATGCCTCGAGCCGAGGTCCGAGTACCAAGCGCTGCAGCGCTGAAGTATGAGCCCCATGGACTAGCGATTGCTTCTCCACGAGGCTCATACCAGGCGCTACGGCGCTGAAGTATGTAACCGATGCCATACTCCCAGGAAAAGCTCGAACGTCCTTCAACAAAAGGGTACCTGTACCCAAAACTGACACAGGTGGGTAGGTAGATGCCATATTCCTGGGGGGGATGCACTCGTCCTGGACGTACAACCACCTCTTGTGCCACCCTTGGACGGAGTCGGGGAATTTGATGTCGAAGTAATCAACGTCGGGTCGGACGCAGATAGAAACGCCACCTACGTTGTAGACGACGTTTCGAGAATTGTTGCGCCGGAGGTAGAAAATGCGCCTCCACAGGCCCCAATGAGGATGGGTGCCGAGGAAACACTCACACAAAGTAATAAAAATGGAGATGTGGAGGATGGAATTCGGGGTCAGCTGGTGTAGCTGGATCCCGTAGACAAAGAGAAGAACACGGAGAAATTCTTGGATAGGGGTGGAGAGGCCGTGAATGAGATGGTCAATGAAAGTTACCCGGTATCCGATAGGAGGACGCGGGAAGCTCTCGTCGCCAGGAAAGATCAGCGAGTCCTGCTTCTTCAGCAGGCTAGGCTTCTTGACCATCTTCTGGTCCTGGTTGGAGATCTTGGATCGCTCCCATCCAGAGACCTCAGCTTTGTCCATCGGGGCGTTGGTTCCTAGAGCCGTGTGCTTCGTCAGCTTCGTGCGCGGCGGCATGGAGGAGTGATACGTCTCCAACGTATCTATAATTTCTTATGTTCCATGCTAGTTTTATGACAATACCTACATGTTTTGTTCATACTTTATGATGTTTTTATGCATTTTCCGGCACTAACCTATTAACAAGATGCCGAAGCACCAATTCCTGTTTTCTGCCGTATTTGGTTTCAGAAATCCTACACAGGAAATATTCTCAGAATTGGACGAAACAAAAGCCCACGGTCTTATTTTCCACGGAAGGTTCCAGAGCACCGAAGAGGAGACGGAGAAGGGCCACGAGGCGGCCACCCCATAGGGCGGCGCGGCCCCACCTCTGGCCGCGCCGCCTTATGGTGTGGGCCCCTCGAGCACCCCCATGCGCTGCCCCTTCGCCTACATATTCTCTCCGTCGCGAAAACCCTAGCACCGAGAGCCACGATACGAGAAAAGTTACTTAGACACCGCCGCCAATCCCATCTCGAGGGATTCTAGAGATCGCCTCTGGCACCCTTCCGGAGAGGGGAATCATCACCGGAGTGCTCTACATCACCATGCCCGCCTCCGGAATGATGCGTGAGTAGTTCATCCTTGGACTATGGGTCCATAGCAGTAGCTAGATCATTGTCTTCTCCTCTTGTGCTATCATGTTTAGATCTTGTGAGCTGCCTATCATGATCAGGATCATCTATTTGTAATGCTACATGTTGTGTTTGTTGGGATCCGATGGATATTGAATACTATGTCAAGTTGATTATTGATCTATCATATATATGTGTTGTTTATGTTCTTGCATGCTCTCCGTTGCTAGTAGAGGCTCTGGCCAAGTTGATACTTGTGACTCCAAGAGGGAGTATTTATGCTCGATAGTGGGTTCATGCCTCCATCGAATCTGGGACAGTGACAGAAAGTTCTAAAGTTGTGGATGTGCTGTTGCCACTAGGGATAAAACATTGATGCTTTGTCTAAGGATATTTGTGTTGATTACATTACGCACCATACTTAATGCAATTGTCTGTTGTTTGCAACTTAATACTGGAGGGGGTGCGGATGCTAACTTGAAGGTGGACTTTTTAGGCATAGATGCATGCTGGATGGCGGTCTATGTTCTTTGTCGTAATGCCTTAATTAAATCTCATAGTAGTCATCATGATATGTATGTGCATCTCTATTCTGTCAATTGCCCAACTGTAATTTGTTCACCCAACATGCTATTTATCTTATTGGAGAGACACCACTAGTGAACTGTGGACCCCGGTCCATTCTTTTACATCTGAAATACAATCTACTGCAATCTCTGTTCTCTGTTGTTCTTCGCAAACAAACATCATTCTCCACACCATACGTTTAATCATTTGTTTTCAGCAAGCCGGTGAGATTGACAACCTCACTGTTAAGTTGGGGAAAAGTATTTTGATTGTGTTGTGCAGGTTCCACGTTGGCGCGGAGTCCCTGGTGTTGCGTCGCACTACACTCCTCCACCAACAACCTTCACGTGGCCTTCATCTCCTACTGGTTCGATAACCTTGGTTTCTTTCTGAGGGAAAACTTGTTGTGCGCATCACACCTTCCTCTTGGGGTTCCCAACGGACGTGTGCATCACGCGCCATCAAGACTGTTTTCGCCGTTGCTGGGGAGATCAAGACACGTTGCAACGGGAGTCTCTCACATCCAATCTCTTTACTTTGTTTATTGTCTTGCTTTATTTTATTTTCTATCTTGTTTGCTTTCTTTATATCAAAAACACAAAAAAATTAGTTACTTGTTTTTAATTTATTTAATTCTGTTTGCTTTGTTTATTTTTACTATTGCTAAAATGAGTAATCCTGAAGTTGAAGTTCGTTCTTTTAAGCAACAAGGTGGAGAAAGTTTTGAAGATGCTTGGTATAGAATTAGTGATGCTCATCATAGGTGCACTAAGAAACACTCCACTATTATCCTCCTTAGGAACTTTTATGTTGGTATATCTAGCTGGAATAGGTATGTTCTTGATACTCTTTCGGGAGGTAATTTCCTAGGTACTCCTGCTTTAGAAGCTAGTTGCATCATTGAGAGTCTAGTTGGAATACCACCTGTTAATGAAGCTAAAATTGAAATCTCTCTTGAGGATGTCATGAAAAAGTTGGAAGCTATAGAGAAAAATCTTCCAAGTTTTGAGACTAAATTGGGAATATTACTTGATAATACTGATAAACTTGATAAATCCATAGGAGGAATTAATTAAAGAATTGCTATCCTAGAAATTTGTGTTACCCATGATAATCAAACCAATAGGATTAGTGAACTTGAAGAAGCTATGGGAACCTTGGGTTCAACTTTTTATTCTCTTAAGTTTAAGGAGAAAGCTTATGTGGGTAAAGAGCAAAAATTCATGTATGTCTCTAAGGTGCCTAAACCAAAGAATTATTATAGGCCTAAAATTGATAAAACCATTAGTACCACCATGGGAAATTTAGATAATGGAGCATCTAAGGTACCCTCTGCGACAAGTTGTGTTTGTAAGGAAAATTATGATGTTAATGCTTCTTCCCTCGATGTTATTTGATTTGCACTTTCTGCGCCTAGCTGAAAGGCGTTAAAGAAAAACACTTCTTGGGAGATAACCCATGTTATTTTTATTTTTACTACTGTTTTGTTGAGTCTTGGAAGTTGTTACTACTGTAGCAACCTCTCCTTATCATGTTATTGTGCCAAGTAAAGTCTCTAATAGAAGGTTGATACTAGATTTGGATTTCTGCACAGAAACAGATTCGCTGTCTGTCACGAATTCGCGTTTTTCTCTTCGTAGAAGAATCAAAAATATCAGCGAAAATTCATGCATGATCCTCAGATATGTACGCAACTTTCATTAGTTTTGAGTTTTTCCATCTGAGCAAGTTAAGTGCCCCAGAAAAATTCGTCTTTACGGACTGTTCTGTTTTGACAGATTCTGCATTTTTATTTCGCATTGCCTTTTTTACTGTGTTGAGTGGATTTCTTTGTTCCATTAACTTTCAGTAGCCTTGGGTAATGTCCAGAAGTGTTAATAATGATTATGTCCTCTCTGAACATATGAATTTTTGATTATGCACTAACCCTCTAATGAGTTTGCTTTTAGTTTGGTGTGGAGGAAGTTTTCAAGGTCAAGAGAGGAGGATGATATAATATGATCAAGAAGAGTGAAAAGTCTAAGCTTGGGGATGCCCCGTCGTTCATCCCTGCATATTTCAAGAAGGCTCAAGCATCTAAGCTTGGGGATGCCCAAGGCATCCCCTACTTCATCGACAACTTATCAGGTCACCTCTAGTGAAACTGTATTTTTATTCCGTCACATCTTATGTGCTTTACATGGATCGTCTGTTTTCTTTTTTTTTTGGTTTGAATAAATTCAGATCCCACCTATCCTTGTATTGGAGAGAGACATGCTCCGCTTTTTCATATTGAACACTTGTGTTCTTAGCTTTACTTTAATGTGCATGGCGAAGTTGAAAATCGCTTCGTTGATTGCTATTTGGTTGGAAATAGAAAATGCTTCATGTGGTAAATGGTATATGGTCTTGAATAATTTGATACATGGCAATTGTTTTGAGCTCTCATATATCATGTTTAAGCTCTTGCATCATGTAGTTTAAACCTATTAGTGGAGAACTACCGCAGAGCTTGTTGAAATTTGGTTTGCATGATTGGTCTCTCTAAGGTCTTGATATTTTCTGGTGAAAGTGTTTGAACAACAAGGAAGACAGTGTAGAGTCTTATAATGCTTGCAATATGTTCTTGTGTAAGTTTTTGCTGTACCGGTTCATACTTGTGTTTGCTTCAAACAACCTTGCTAGCCAAAGCCTTGTACTGGGAGGGAATGCTTCTCGTGCATCCTAAAACCTTGAGCCAAAACTCATGTCATTTGTGTCCACCATAACTACTTATATGTGGTATTTTTCTGCCATTCCAAAGTAAATTGCTTGCGTGCTACCTTTAAAATTTCATTCCTTTGTCTTTACAATACATAGCTCATGGGAAAATAGCTTAAAAACTATTGTGGTGATGAATATGTTGCTACGTATCTTAGTTCTTATAAGTTGCTTGTTGAGCGGTAACCATGTTTCTGGGGACGCCATCAACTTCTTACTTTGTTGAATATCATGTTAGTTGCTATGCATGTTCGTCTTGTCTGAAGTAAGGGTGATTTATCATGATTAAATGGTTTGAGTATGCATATTGTTAGAGAAGAACATTGGGCCGCCAACCAAAGCCATGTATCATGGTGGAAGTTTCAGCTTGGACATTAATCCTCAATCTCTTATGAGAATATTATTTGTTGTTGAATGCTTAAGCATTAAAGAGGAGTCCATTATCTGTTTTCTATGTTGTCCCGGTATGGATGTCCTCAAGTTAAGATCTATCAAAACTGAGAAATCAAATGCAATCTATCTCCTTGGACCTTTGTACAGGTGGCATGGAGGTACCCCTTTGTGACACTTGGTTGAAACATATGTAATGCAATGATAATCCATGGAAATCCGAGCTAATTAGGACAAGGTGCGAGCACTATTGGTATTCGATGCATGAGGCTTGCAACTTATAAGAGGTTTTATGCATAACACATATGAATTATTACTACCGTTGACAAAATTGTTTCCATGTTTTCAAAATAAAAAGCTCTAGCACATGAGTAATCCCTGCTTCCCTCTGCGAAGGGTCTTTCTTTTACTTTATGTTGAGTCAGTTTACCTACTTCTTTCTATCTTAGAAGCAAACACTTGTGTCAACTGTGTGCACTGATTCTTACATGTTTACTTATTGCACTTGTTATATTACTTTATGTTGACAATTATCCATGAGATATACATGTTACAAGTTGAAAGCAATTGCTGAAACTTAATCATCCTTTGTGTTGCTTCGAAACCTCTTACTTTGAATCTATTGCTTTATGAGTTAGCTCTTATGCAAGTCTTTTTGATGCTTGTCTTGAAAGTACTATTCATGAAAAGTTTTTGCTATACGATTCAGTTGTTTAGTCATTATCTTTTTGTTAGCAAACCATTGTTTCGAATCACTTCATTCATCTCATATGCTTTACAATAATGTTGATCAAGATTATGTTGGTAGCATGTCACTTCAGAAATTATTGTTTTTATCGTTTACCTACTCGAGGGCGACTAAGCTTGGGGATGCTTGATACGTCTCCAACGTATCTATAATTTCTTATGTTCCATGCTAGTTTTATGATAATACCTACATGTTTTGTTCATACTTTATGATGTTTTTATGCATTTTCCGGCACTAACCTATTAACAAGATGCCGAAGCGCGCCTGCTGTTTTTGGTTTCAAAAATCCTACACACGAAATATTCTCGGAATTGGACGAAACAAAAGCCCACGGTCTTATTTTCCACGGAAGGTTGCAGAGCACCGAAGAGGAGACGGAGAAGGGCCACGAGGCGGCCACCCCATAGGGAGGCGCGGCCCCACCTCTGGTCGCGCCGCCATATGGTGTGGGCCCCTCGGGCACCCCCCTGCGCTGCCCTTCGCCTATATATTCTCTCCGTCGTGAAAACCCTAGTACCGAGAGCCACGATACGAGAAAAGTTACTGAGACGCCGCCGCCGCCAATCCCATCTCGGGGATTCGGAGATCGCCTCACTCGCCGGGAGAGGGGAATCATCACCGGAGGGCTCTACATCACCATGCCCGCCTCCGGAATGATGCTTGAGTAGTTCATCCTTGGACTATGGGTCCATAGCAGTAGCTAGATGGTTGTCTTCTCCTCTTGTGCTATCATGTTTAGATCTTGTGAGCTACCTATCATGATCAGGATCATCTATTTGTAATGTTAAATGTTGTGTTTGTTGGGTTCCGACGGATATTGAATACTATGTCAAGTTGATTATTGATCTATCATATATGTGTTGTTTATGTTCTTGCATGCTCTCCGTTGCTAGTAGAGGCTCTGGCCAATTTGATACTTGTGACTCCAAGAGGGAGTATTTATGCTCGATAGTGGGTTCATGCCTCCATTGAATCTGGGACAGTGACAGAAAGTTCTAAGGTTGTGGATTTGCTGTTGCCACTAGGGATAAAACATTGATGCTTTGTCTAAGGATATTTGTGTTGATTACATACGCACCATACTTAATGCAATTGTCTGTTGTTTGCAACTTAATACTGGAGGGGGTGCGGATGCTAACCCGAAGGTGGACTTTTTAGGCATAGATGCATGCTGGATGGCGGTCTATGTTCTTTATCTTAATGCCCTAATTAAATCTCATAGTAGTCATCATGATATGTATGTGCATCTCTATTCTGTCAATTGCCCAACTGTAATTTGTTCACCCAACATGCTATTTATCTTATTGGAGAGACACCACTAGTGAACTGTGGACCCCGGTCCATTCTTTTACATCTGAAATACAATCTCTGCAATCTCTGTTCTCTGTTGTTCTTCGCAAACAAACATCATTCTCCACACCATACGTTTAATCCTTTGTTTTCAGCAAGCCGGTGAGATTGACAACCTCACCTTGTTGGGGCAAAGTATTTTGATTGTGCTGTGCAGGTTCCACGTTGGCGCCGGAATCCCTGGTGTTGCGCCGCACTACACTCCTCCACCAACAACCTTCACGTGGCCTTCATCTCCTACTGGTTCGATAAACTTGGTTTTTTTCCGAGGGAAAACTTACTGCTGTGCGCATCACACCTTCCTCTTGGGGTTCCCAACGGACGTGTGCATTACGCGCCATCAAGGAGCGCTTTGGCAGAGAAGTGGGATGAACGAGAGTGAGAGCGCGAAGAGCTCGAGGACGGCAATGGCGGAGTGTGAGAGAGAAGAGGCAGATGTGCGGCGCGGCGAAGGGGATGAATGAGGACGAGGCAGTAAATTTATAGCGAGGAGACGATCTGCCGCACCGTTGGATGAAAAGGGGAAGCATTTTAAGCCCTACACGTACCCCAAGGGGTAAATTGGTATTTTCAGTCTGAATTTACCGGACGGAAGTTACTGCGCGCGTGCCAGAAATTACGGAGGACGTGTGTCCCCCACTTGTGCGACGTGTCGACGGCGCAGGATTTTGGACCGACGGCACAGTGAAGTGACATGAGTCATGGCTTTCCAATGCAAGGATCGTGGCTATCGTCAGCAGCGACGTCACACAAGAAAGTTTCGACAGCATTATAAAATAGCGGTAAAGAAAACATCGAGTACTTCAAGAGAAAGATATCGGGAGCCTATGATCAAATGCAAGCATCTGTCCATATGCTCGAGGGCTATTCTTATCAGAAGTATTGTTTATAGTTCTGATAAGAGGGTAATGTGGAAGACAAAAACATAGAGTTGTTCACAAAGTAATAAAAGTTGAGCCTACAGCCAAGTATAAATACTCGACTATAGCCTCGGGAGCTACTCCCATCGGGAGCACTGGTCGCGCACCCGATTAAAAAAAAGAGAAAACGAGCAGAAAAATATAGATTGAAGGGAAAATACAATTTGAGCCTACACCCAAGTGCAAACACTCGGATGTAGCCTCGGGGGCTACTCCCATCGGGAGCGCTGGTCGCACACCCGATAAACTATGCGAAGGAAAGGAAGGAAGAGAGTGACAAGATAAAATATAAGGCAAGGAATTATCGTTGTACATCTTCGAGTTACATATAACTCGTCATGTACTCCCATCGGGAGAACAAGATATTATTATTAAGTGACTCGGAAAAATTGAAAATTCCAACAGCCGATAAAGGTACTCGACAATATATTCCCAGAGCGTGTCCGCCGTAGTAAAAACTCTAGATGCCGTAATACTTTACGAAGGTAAGTCCCCATGATCTGTCCTGTGTGGCGTGGTATCGCACCCGAATGCGCTCTGCTACTTTATCCGTATCAACAGAAGCGAAGAAAAAAATCCTAGCGGACGCGCTATGGATCTTATAAATATGATTGGAATTCGGCTCATGATTAAGTCCTTAAGCGGCACATGTCGAATTACGCTAGTATCCCGGGGTCATGTCCAGGGACTTGACCTTGAAGTACATTTTTGCGGGTTTGCCACGACAGCAGTTAACTGGTACCTGATCCGTCAGATGAACCAGCCTCATTTACCATTATCCCTGTACAACATATATATATATATATATATATATATATATATATATATATATGTGTCCTATATATATATATATATTCCGAGTAAAATGTTATGATGATTCGAAGAATTTATGGATTAATTGTACGTCGGAGATTTTACTCAACTCTACGATTCAAGCAAAATCTCGGGGGCTACTGACATAGGCATCCCGAATGGGACTGCCGAATAAGGTACCCGGGGATAACTAAAGGCCCATGACCCGAAGATTGCGAAGTCCGGAAGCCCAATAAACATCGATATGGAAGATGGAGATAGATTAGGAATAAAGAGATTTGTAATTGTGCGGGACAGACTCAAAGAGTCTCTCGCTATTTGTAACTTGTACGATACGAAAGCCTCGACTCCACCTCCTATATAAGAGGGAGCCGAGGGAGAAAGAAAAGATCGAGTCATTGTCAACACAAACACTAGTTTTTAGCAGTCGAGCATCTTTTCAGCTGAAACCTTTGAGATCTACTTTCCCTCTACTTTTCGTGAAACCCTAGTCTACAATCTGTAGGCATTGACAAGTTCGAACCTTGTCAATGGGGCAATTAAACTTTAGTACTAAAATCATGCCTCTTGGGCCCTAGCAACAAGCATTAAAAATAGCAAAGGTGTATCAACACTATAGAAGAATATCCCCAAGATAAACACCTCAAAACTCGACACATATGCATGATTACATGATCAATCTCATCCAATCCCCATCCACCTCACATGACTACGGAGAACTACTCACTCATGGTGATGGAGAGTGAGCTTGATGGAGACAATTTTGATGATGATGGTGGTGCAGCTGGCGTCAAAATTGCCCTCTCCGACGTGGAGAGCAGGACCAATCTGACCCCCAAAATAAAGACCATGGTGGTGGTTGCACCCTGTTTCATGAACAGCTCTGTGGTCTTGGAAGGATATGCTTTTTGGGGTATAAAAGGGGTACGAGAAAGGAGGTGACGAGATGACGCCCGCGGGCCAAACATGTCTAGGTGGTGTGGGCCCCACCTTTGGCCACACAACTTGTGCTCTTTTGAGCCTCGTGGCTCTTCTCGTGGCGTTCCAAAGCCCAATATCTTTCCGCCAATGAAAACCTTGCGTGGTATTTTTCCTCGATTTTATTTCCTCCAAAAAGAAATAGAAATAAGAATTTTGCTAAAAACAACGTCACATCCAACAGTTTTATTCAAGTATGGTGAGATTCCGGAGAAAGTCATTGAGCAAAGTGCTTGGAAAAGTAGATGCATTTGGGATGTATCAGATGTGCACACGTACAACTTGATAGCATCACCTCCTTCTTAATCCATCAAGGGGAGAGTGGAGGTAAATGAGATCGGATCCAACAACATGACAGTATGCTGGTGGTCGTGGTGATGGTTGAGATTTTCTGCGAGGCTTCGCCTAAGCCGGAGCAGTGGTGGAGAGGAGGAAGGGGGAGGGGCAGCTAGGGTTTGGGGAACTGGTCGCAGGTGCCCCTACCCTCCCCTCTTTATATAGAGGAAGGGGTGGGGTGCGGCTAGCTAGCCCTCTCCTCTAAGATGGTGGGGCGGAGATCCCCCCTAGTTGGTGGCTGCCCCCCTAGGGTTTTCGCTTGGGATGGCCGTATGGTCCAAGGGGCTGTGGGCCTAGCCCACGTGGGCCTGGCCACACCCCTTTTGTGGTCCATCCGGAACCTTCTAGAAACCCTTCGATAAATACTAGCAAATTCCTTTGCTTTTTTAAAACCCTAAAAATAACTTCCCTTGTATGAATCTTAATCTTTGAACTATTCCAGACATCGGCTTGAAGTCATGGATCCCATCCGAAGCTCCGAACAATCTTCGAACGTTAAGTGTCCGACCCTACGTGTTCGAGAATATGGGTACATGATCGAGATACCTATCTAATCAATATGAATCAGAGGGACCCAGATGTTCATATTGACTCCCATGTATTAAATGAAAAGCCTTATCGCTCGAACCATAATGTTGGGAATTTAAATTATATCGTATCCAATTTCCTTGGTCTCTCGATATATTACTTTCATGAGAGTAATCATTGGTATCACCCTACCTAGTTCAATCCTGATAGCAACAAGCACTCTTTAATCATACATAACATAACATCCATGTGACTAACTCATTAAAAATTTCTTGCAAGCTCGGTGGATGTTTTATTACTGAGTGATCCTGGGGAATATCTTTTCATCATATGGATGGACAAATCCCACTCTTGATTCATGCACCTCAATAGACATCTTCTGAAGTACTTAAAAGACACATTTATGATCACCTCGTTATGGAAAGACGATTGATGTCCCCAAAGTATTCTTTCAATGCCCGGGAGTAACACAACCACATGTTCTAAGAAATAAGCTACTTCTCATTTAAATTTAGCTTATGCAATTTAAACATAGTGACTTGATCTTATTGTTTTGCTAAATTGGGTTTGTCCATCACATCATTCTCCTAATGATATGACCTTGTTAATAATGGACATCTCATGTCCATGAGGAAATAGCAGATTACACCAATTGTTGGTGTCTTTTTTGCATAGAACCACAACAGTGGTTTGTTTCTGCATGGAACACCAGACTTTGTTGTAATTATTTGCATACAACCCATAATCAGTAATTAACACAATTGATGGCCAGTTAGTGAGTCCCGTTGTCACTTGTCAGCGGTCCACAGTGGTAATTCCTCTCCATTGTCTCGTCCCTACCAGGCGGAGGCGGCCACCCAAGAGAGAGCCAGTGGTGCCCATCGAGTAATCCGCACAACCTGCAATGCGAGGAAGTACATTAGTCCCAACCAGAAT
Organism: Lolium multiflorum; assembly: GCA_030979885.1. Lineage (NCBI taxonomy): Eukaryota > Viridiplantae > Streptophyta > Magnoliopsida > Poales > Poaceae > Lolium > Lolium multiflorum. The sequence goes on along the minus strand of CM061748.1, from coordinate 193,350,226 downwards.
ACCCTCAGACTCCTCGTGGCCGCGGGCGCACCACCGCCAGCATCAATGTTCAAAATTGGAAAGGTTTAAATTTTGATAAAAAAATTCAAATTTTGATAAAAAATTCAAATTTTGAAAAAGTTTAGATTTTAAAAAGTGCTAAGATTGTGAAAAATATACAAATTTTGAAAGTTTATAAATAAAAAATTCATTTCTTAAAAAAATCATAATTGCAAAGTTCCAGATTTTACATTTATGCTAAAAAATGTTCACATTTTAAATTTTATTCTGATTTTGAAAAGTTCAAATTTAAAAAAAATGGAATTGAAAAATGTCTAGGTTTTAAATTTGTTTAGATTTTAAAAAAGTTTAGAATAGAAAATATTTAGATTTTGAAAAATTTCCAAATTTGGGAAATATTCATATTTATTTTTGAAAATAGTCAATTATTATAACATTTGTGTTTTAGAAAATGTTTAGATTTTAAAAACATGGATATTTTAAAAATAATCTGATTTTGAAAATTAGGAAGAGAAACATAAAAAGGAAAATTGAAAAGGAAACAAAAAATAAAAATGTCAGTTGGGCCGGCCCAATAACCCCATCGCGAGGTCAAGCGGTGTGTCCGTACACGCTGCTAAAGGCGTTGTAGTTGAGTGCCCATCCAAACTAATGATGCCGCAGACCACAAAGAGGAATTGCCACGTTGTGCCTCCAGATAGTAAATCCAACTAGCTAATTGGCCATCAAGCAGCTTAATTACTTTTATGTGCTATATGCAAACAATTATAGAAAAATGTGGTGTCCTTTGCAACGGCAAAATACTGTTGTGGTTCTTTGCAAAAAGACACCAAAAAGTGGTTTGATATGCTATTTCCTCCACGTCCATGGTTAGGAAACCATAACCATCAATAATCAAAGAGCTAACCAAGTAGAGGCTTGTTAGGGACTTAATGTTGTTTATGAAACCACACATGTATTATATTTGCCGATAATACAATTCTTTCGTGGAATATAAACTTATACATATCATGAACTACAAATCTGATAATGGCAAACTTTATTATTTCCTCTATGGCATATTTCCATCATCGTGTTGCATCATTCTAGTTCTATTTGCCCGTGTCCTTTGCGGTAGATGTTGGCCACAAAGCTGGGTGACTATGAAAAAATGTTTTCACGGTACAAGAGCGGTGTTGCAGTGGTTGTATGCAATACCAAGGACCGGGGCAGGGAGGAACAAGTTTGTGGCATATTAGACGAAAGGATTGCTCGAATTTTGTCAGTACCGCTAGCAACGACGTACTCATCACCTTGGTTGGAAGCATAATTTTGGAAACACGATTTAGTACAACACGTGGTTTCCTGTGAAGTTTTCTTTTCTTCTTGCTTCTCTCAGGGTTTGAGCCTTTGGGGTGCAATGCACGCTGTTATCAGTGACTCTATGACAATTCGATGTGGGAGTCGGTTGGTATTTCCAACTAACCCCAGAAATGTTAATATCGGAGTTGGTTTGTTTTTAACCGACTCTGGCCTTATTTTCAGAGACGACTTCGCAAACTGGCTCTAAAACTTCATATAACTAGACACTATTTATTAGTCAGATTGAGAAACCTGCTCCGGGCTATGTGCAATAACCAATTCTCATACTCTGTTTTGTACTATTGATAATAATGCCTTTCACGAGACCGGCCATCTCTTGACATTCAGACATTCACTAACCGACTCTTCAGGCACATAAAGTGTGAAGACTGTATCGACTTGGGTATACGATGATTTTTTCATTCTAAATTGGTGTCCGGTGTTGGTTGAGACATGGTCTTGATTCTTAGTTTGGGAAAGACGATCCATTTGTGTTTTGTTTGTAGCACTAGTAATCGTGTACGTGCAATGCACGTATTCATTAATGAACACAATTCTATTACATATATATCTTATTTAGTTCATGTTAATATTGATGTGTACAAATAGCATTTATATATCTAACCAGACATGCGCAGGTCACGAGCTGTTGTGGAAACACATATTTCAAGCAAATGAAATATGTAAACATACATACAATTTTTATCTAAACTAAAAGAATATTTTTTGAGTTCATATAATGAAAAAATTGAAACCCTGATTACTACTCATATGATCTTGAGTCACTGTAATATAATACAATTTCATAACTTGAGGCAATTTAGCAAGTTGATATTTCAAAAATAAATGATGTTTTTTTCAAATGACTGTTGATCAGGTAGGATTAGCACGGTGCTAACAACCATATGTAACCAGGAACCAATCTGATAACAGAACAATTTATGAGCATTTTTATCTACCTTCATAATTTGTAATTTTACAGAACTATAGCATCACCAACGCAAAATATCATACTATCTCTCACTGTGAACAGTACTACAAATTCACAAGTGGAATTTTACAGGCCAAACAAAATCATGTGAATGAACTAAATTCAAACCAAGCAGGTACAACGGTATATACCAGTCAAATGACCGCTTGAATACATGCCAAATTATCTAGCTTGCATTTAACTTGGTCGCTTGAATGCATAACAAATTATGCAGGTACAATGTACTGACCTTTATCTCGCACAAAGTGCTCAACACATGGATCTTTTTGTTGGTCCTATCGCCCATATTGCAGTTCTACTGAGCAATGTTGCAGTTTGCAAAAAACTTTTGTCTAACTTCCATCTGAAGGTGTGCTTCATTTTCCTACTTTGTGAACACAAAGATTACATAAAATTGACACAGGAATGCATACAACATGCCTGACTGCCAAATTAAAAAAACCAACAGTGGAACTTCAATGTCTTACTTTGGCATACCAGCACAACATGTCCTCGATGAGAACTTCAAGTTCCACCACACATTTACCATGGTTGCAAAGACTGCAGATTGGTATGCCATAGGGGATTTGGAACCAAGCCATCATAGCTTCTATATGTGATTATCGGAAGGCAGAGTCACTTGACACTGGAGGCAGGAAGGACTCCTAAACAGTTCCAGCAAATGTTACAATGAACGACACCAGCTGGGCACTACAGCGGGTGCCTTTGCAGGACTGTTGTTGCAACCATACCGCTTCCAGCCGACGAGCTCTGCGGCGTTTGCGGCACGGGAAGCCTGCAACGGCAGCTTTGGTACTGAACATAGAGGAAGTATTCAGGATCTTGACTGCATATCGGCACACCACATGAACATAGATAGATAAATAATTTAGTTGGTTCGTCACCATCAGCAAATCATCAGCGGATTAAGATCCCTGCATTTCTCGATTCCTGGAACCGCAAAGTACATTACAGAGGTTAATTCAATAAGCTAATCTCTAGTAGGTTAGTAATATTGCACGCGCAATGAGTGTCTTCGATGATGTAAATAAGTAAGACACATCATAAGCCAATAGACTGAAGGAAGCATGATACATTTCTGAAGGTCGTACCCTTTAGTCCTTGACTAATGATAAAAATCCGTAAAACACATATCAAGGTTTTTGAAGAACAAAAGCTAATCAAGGTTTACATGGAAAGTAATCCATATTTATTCGCCTTCCCAGAGTAGCCTTAATTTACTGCAAACTTGATAATTAGCTTAGGATTTCATCATAGTATATAATCACTTGTATATATAGTAGATCAAGAGTTTTTTAGTTAGCAAGAAGAAACGATTAATAAATATAGAAGGCAAGGTTGCTTACCAGTAGCTCTCGCTACATATCATTAGATGAATCCTGAATCAACCAGGAGACAAGTGAAAATTCTGACCAAAACTGCAAAAAGATGGCTGCAATTGCAGCAGCTGAAGCCATCAAATCCAGTATCATGAGCAAGAGCAAGTCAATCCAACTGAATCGAGACAGGCTGCATGTGATATAAGAGAATATAACACTGAATTGAAACAAGCTGCATCATTTGCGTATAAAATAAAAATATATGTCGGCGTTTGTGACCTGCATCAAACACAAGCATCAGGATCAACAACTCAACAGCAGCGGCGTTCCCATCTCTCGAGTCCACGTTTGATCTCATCTGGAGAAGCAACGCCCCGCGCCTCCATTATCCTGAGTCCGTCCACCTCACCTTAAATATATTCATGATTTTTCAGAAGCGAAGCGGGATGCCCTGATCGAGCAGGACAGGGCGAGGTCGTGCCGCCGAGATCGGCCGTGGAAGTGCGCCGGCAGCTCGCGGCGCAGGGGTCGGCGCCCCGTGGACTGCGGCGGCCTGTAGTTCGGCGACGCTGTGGCCACCTGGTCGTCACGGCGGCGTGCAGGTCGGCGCGGGGTTAGCGCGGGGTTGGCGTGGGGAAGGGGCGGTTTGGCAGCGTGCACAGGTCGGCGCTGGGTTAGCGCGGCGTCCAGCAGCACGGTGTCAGGCGGTTGGGGAATAATTTGATGATTTGATTAGACGTGGGATGTGGGCGTCTAACACTGTTTTAGTGGGGATCTGAACCGTTGGATTAGATAAGTAGATGGCTCAGATTGTTCGGATCTGCCGTTCTGTCTCTTTTAATAATAGTGTAGATGTGTGGAGCCTAAACGTTTGATTGGGTTCTAAGTCAAAAGATGTTGCTCTAGTGGCTTGTCCACTTCTCGTATGAAAATGATACATCTTTCGTGTCAATTCTATAAAAAGAGAAAAAATATTCAAATAATCTTGAGCTTTTGAAAGAGTGGTGAAATGAAGTTGTTAGGCAGAGAAGCATGTCACATTTCTTGTGATATCAAAGTTGCCAGTACCCGCCGTATAGGTTGAAAACAGTGGAGGAGAAGACAGTCGTGGACATCCGAATGTGGAGCTCAAAACTGTGAAAATGTTGAGGTGCTCAATTCCTAGAGAATTACAAAAGGCCAACATGATGTTACATGATATTATGTGCAACAATGTGTTAGAGACTCATCACTCTCTGAGTTGACGATGTTCGTCTTTAGCAAGTTCGCACGAGAATGCATGTGATGATAGACAAAATGCAACCACCTGAAGAAGTTAGTATACGTAGCTTATTTTATAATAATCTTTAGCAAATCTGGTAGGTGTGTGTGTGGCATGTCTCCTTCTTGATATCTTCTTATTTACCTTGCTTAGAGAAAGTTCGCCATAATCTCTAAAGTTGTGTTCCCTATTATAATTGAAGAGTATGACGACGTAGGCTTAGCCCAGTGGTTGGGGTCGCAGTGGCGCACCTCAACGACCGGAGTTCGATTCCTGTCAGGGACGAATTTCAGAATTGTCACGCCAAGTCTCGCTTCTACTATATCAAAAAGTGTCTAGTTCCTCCTAGACACGGTTTCATTTTTTTTATAATTGAAGAGTATCATTTAAAGTGCACCACTTTGGAAGATTCCCTATAATAGCGATTATATTTTCTTATATAAATTGACATATAAGTCCTTGTGCATATATCATTTTTTTCCTTTTCTTCCACCTCATGGCATGCACATTGCACTCCTTCACCTTCTTGTTCCATTTCTTCACACCCACTCTCCTCTTGCATGGATGATAGTTGGCTCCACTCGAACCCACCATATACTATTGTTGCTAGCCCTTTTCAGACCTTGAGTCGGTTCTCATAACCCTAATCTCGGGTTGGACGGAAAAAACATAACTGGGGTAGAGGTTGGACACGGGCTGAATGCACTAGGAGGTGGGAATGTAGTTCATGTGATGGCAAACAGAAAGAGGGTTGCCTGAATCAATATCCCTTTTAGTTTAGCTGCTTTGTTGGTTTATGTCCTTTAGAAACCAGTTTGTTCTTTTTGTTAATCTTCTTTTTCTCCTTGGTCATATGTAAATGTTTTGAGACTTGTGCTTTTCTTAATCTATAAAATGAAAATTATACCGTAGGGGAAACCCCTATGGTTCCACGGTAAAAACAAATCAATATCCTGACAGTGTCCTATATGCATGACATAGGGAGAAGCTATGGTTTCGGCATCAAATCGAGGATTTAGATGTTGTACTATATATATGCATGCCAATGATCTATGAAGCATGTCTACAGTTGTCCCGTGGAGCTTAGAAGTCGGAGGAGGCTGTAGAGCGGCAAGATCGGCGGTCTCAGGGTGGTCCACCCCACTCGAGGTAAAAGTGAAACTTGTCCTGCTAAGAAGAAAAAATGATAGATTCACTCTATATGGACTCTGTTCTCAAAATTACCATCGAGTAAGTTACTTATAGGCTACACTCTAAAAATAAGTTCTTTGATGGACACTCAGTTTTCGTGAAGATAAGTGGTAAGGGTTTAGGATTTAGAATTTAGGGTGGCTGGAATGGCTAACCGGGAAGTGTATGTTCGGGTTTTCATTACGTATGTTGCATAGTCTTCAGGTGTTGTGATGTTACCTGTGGCATTTTTACCTTCTATTTAAGTGGATCGAATAATGATTTTAAGGGTGGCATGTCGTACTTTTGATTAGGCTATCTTTTATCACGAGTGTTGGCATGAATAAACTACACTCTATATCCATCTATCGAGGGAGGCTAATAAAAGCTTCCAATTTCAAAAAATGACACTCTAAAAATTAGTTATTGGGAGTTCTTTAGAGAATCCGTTAAATGTGTTTATCTATTAATTTGTCAGTTTTAGTAAGGGTGGACTTCAAAGAATCTAAGTAGATATGACTTCTTTGTGAGACCCTTTTAACTATGTGGTTGTATAATCAGTACCTGCGATGGTGGGTAGGATTTCAAATTGAACCGTTAACGTTGAAGGTTTATAATTAAAAATAGAGAAATGCCTTTCTAGCATGCATGCTAGATTTCAATTTCTTTGATATGCTTTGAGATTCGGGCATGCATGAATCTTTGCATGCACATGGTACCCCCTCACGCTCTCCCATCTGACTCCCAAAGACACACTCTCTCTTATCTATTCGTTCATCTATTTTATTTCCAAGTGTAAATTTAAAAGGGTCATATTTGTCGGAATACTTATCAAAATAACAATCTGTTTGAATCTGTGTTTTTTTTGGTCTGATATTTTAAACAAGCCCTAAAAATAATAATAATTGAAACCTAAATTCCGAAACATAATGAAATGTTATGGTTGACAAGGTTTGAACTCAAAGTTAATTTCCAATTATTTTTCCAACTCTGATATGAACCAAGTTTGAATCAAAAACACCAAATATTTTCAAACTTTAACTATGTTTCATATGTTGATTTTCCAATATTGTTAAAAATATATTTAATATTGATATTATTTTGAATCTCTCTTTGATGGGAACCTAAATATTTCTACGTGTTACAAACTGAACTTATATGGTTTAAAATCTACAGAAGTTTCAAGTTGCCTCGAAAGTGAGAAAATAGAGAGAGAAATTCTGACACGATTCTGAAAAGGGAAGAGAAGAGAGAGGGTGGGACATGCACGCTAACGGTGCACTCACTATAAATGGGCAACACACTAAATATAGTAGGCTTGTGTCTAAAAGCTTTATTTTGAGTTAAATATGTATTTCACCATATTTCCATCACCATATTCACATTTCGATATCTAAAAATAAATAAAAATACTACTAAATGATATACATCTAAAAATCACGAGAGAACTAAATGAAGATAGAACAGTTCCTTTTCTTAGATGAAGATAGAACAGTTGTACAGAAGTAACATATGCATGGACATGCATTCGGGAGTTTATGTATGCACGTCAGCAGCAGTGCCCAATAGGATTGGGATGTGACTGATAGGGGCTGGCGAGCATCTGCGTCACCATCCCGATCCCATTCTCCATCCACCCGTGACCCCCCACCAACGGCCTCGCCGCGCCGGCGAGGACGCTGAGGATTTGCATCGCCAGCAAGAGCATCAGCACCACCTTCGCCATGTTCGCCGCTGCCATTGTCGTCTCGACCAGAATCTCTTGCTATCTCTCTCCACACGCCAGCCAGAGGTTCAGCCGAGAAGAGAAATTATGGACTTTCTTCCGAGCTTGAAGATGAGTGCTGCTTGTGCTTTCGGTTGCGGCTAGTTTGGAGAAAGTTTGCTCGTTTATATAGAGGCATGCGAGCTGAATCTGTGGCTCAGCTGGCGGGCTGACTGTACCCTGTTTCCTTTGGCGTGTTGCGAACGTGAAGAACGGAGAATTCGTGCAAGACTCGTTCAAGTTCTATGTGCATAAATTTCCACCACGCCGCGCTTCTTTCGGCCTGGAGTTACTGCTTCAGTCTGCATTTGGAAAAATTAAGAGCTCTGTTGATGTCTGTCGATCTTCATTTTTGCTAGTAGTAGGCTATGATGCCCAAGGAAGTGTCGCAGAAACCAGTGTTAACGGAAGGGGATGCATGCTCTTGAAACCTTTCAGGTCAAACATTAGAATACGAATATTACTTGCATGAGAATTCGTAGTCGTCGGTGCATCGTGAATCCTGCGTCTGTCGTGGTCGTGGAAGGGAGGGAGCTGGGAAAGTTGCGATTCGGCGCCTAGTGAAAGAAGCTGATAAAGGGAGGACATATATACCTAGTACGTACACGCATGACTTGTACGACTAGACTCCTAATCAACAAGTGGCTGCTAGGAAAGGACATGATCGATCTTTACCATCTTGTCATACGTCCCTTCGGCCCTTCCCATGCATAGATCGTGAATATCATGATAATATGGTGCAAAATAACGATGTCTCTTTTTTGAAAATCCTCTAAGAAGTTAATGGTAGAAAAACTTGGTAATGATCAATCAAGGCAACGTATATGCTACGGTATTTCTGCTTCCATTTTCTTTTGTTGGATATGAACACGAATTCATCTGTATCCTTTTTATTTTTAGTTTTATGTGCTCCCAAAAATAACGATATCCTTAATTACTAATACATGTTTTTTTTAGGATTGATGCTTGATGCTCATTGTGTTGTTTGTAAATAGGTAAAGAAACATCATACATTCCATTTGAAACTCCATAAATATCATAACGCCAGACGTTTGGCCCTCGGATGCTACACACCCCCATATACCCAAAAAATTGTAGTAATTTAAAAAAATCCAAAAAATGAATCTTCCTGAAAACCAAGGATGATCAAGTTTGTACTCGTAAAAAAATGTTTGGAAAAGAAATGATTCACATTGTCTTCAGGAAAAAAAAAATTATGATGAATGTAATGTGGATAGCACGTGGTCATCACTACAGGAATCGACGTAGACGCCGACGGCCGGCTGCCCTCGGCGTAGCCACGCCTGGCCCTCGGCGTAGGCTACGCCGACGGCAGCCCTCGGCATAGCGCCTCGGCGTCCAGGTCCCTCGGCACCTGTCATCGTGCCGTCGGCGTAGGGCCGGCCGTCGGCGTATGCCGCCTATACCGACGGTGCGACTTCCCCTTGTAGCTGCCCTCGGCGTTTGGCCACGGCCGGCCGTCTCCGTTAACGGTGCTCCATCAGACGCCGACGGTATGCCCCTCGGCATAGCCCAGCCATCTGTGCGCCGTGGGGGCGACGTGGCGCATCGCGAGGCTGCCACGTACGGCGTCTATGTCGACGGCCCGGCCCTCGGCGTCTGCATGGCGCATGCAGCCAGGCCTCCTCGCGGGTAGGCGACGTGGCCCGTCGTGGCGCCGCCAGCTGGGCCTCTACGCCGAGGGCAACCCCCTCGGCGTATGCTTGATCCATGCAGCCAGGCCGTGGACACGCGGCAAACCGGGCGTCGGGCTACGCCGAGGGCAACCCCCTCGGCATAGACCTGACCATATGGCCCTATGTCAGGGTCTATGCCGACGGCATTACCCTCGGCGTAGGAGCCTGCCATTTTTTTCTGTTTCAGTTCCAGTTGCAATGCAATCCAGTTCCAGTTCATAAAATCGACCAAATTCACATAAATATCATATAATCGACCAAATTCATCCAAAATCGACCAAATTCGTCATAATTCACATAAATAACATGAAATCCACATAGTAGCATACAAATACATCCAAATTCATCCAAAATCACCATAATTCACATAAATAGCATGAAATCCACATAGTAGCATACATGGTGCATGTAATAGCATACAAGAGGAGAGTGCCATGTCATCCAATACATAGTAGTAGGTAGCACATGATGGCAAGCAAGAAGCCCGGTGCCGACTAGCGGAGGAAGGACCCGGGCGGGGTGTGTCCGCCCACATCGTTGGCGAAACGAGCAACCCGGGGTTGCGCTCCGGTAGAAGCTGCAGAAGAACCACCTGGAGAAGGACCGGTGGTATGCCTAGGAGAAGTCGACGGAGAGGCACCGGGAGTAGTCCCAGGAGTAGTCGACGGAGAGGCACCAGCAGAACGCCCAGGAGACCGACCACCTTCATGAACCGGTGTGACCTCGCGCCCACCCGGCGATGCCTGGTTCCCGGACCATCCCGTTCCCTACGTGTTCCCTACATGTTAGCAACTTGCGAGGCAAAGGAAAGTGGTAACTACCGGTTTGGCAAAGAACTTACCTGCGGTGTGGATCCGTAGTAAGTCGCAGCGAAAGCTGCCCTCGATGGCATGATAGGCATGTCCCCCGCCACGGTAACTCGAGCCGGTGGCGGTGTACCAGAAGACATAGAGATCATCATTTCCTGCAAGATAGGTTAAGAGTTAGGCTTTGCAGAAATAAAGCATCAAACTGAGACTTGTCATCTACTAGCGAGAAGAAAGATTCAGACTTACTCCTATATACGCCATGTAGGCCGTATTCTGCCTATTCCACTGCGCAGCGGCCTGCTGATACGCTTCATTGCAGGCTTCGAAGGCCGCCTCGAACTCAGGCTACAATTTCAGAAACAATGAATCTCGTAAACACTTAGGCATGTAGGAAGGAAAACCGGAAAGAGGATGAAAATGAGGAAAACTTACATCGTAGGCGGGTGGACGAGCAGGCCGTGGACGAGGCTGGGGGCTGTCGGCGGTGAGGGTATGCTTGAGACGCGTGTAGCTCGTGGCTGGGGTAGGCTTGACCGCCTTATTCAGAAAGGGGTAACGGCCATGCGGACGCCCGCGCCCCGACAGGACCAACGACTCCTCGTCGACCGGAATGCTCAAGGGGTCATCCACCTCGGGGTGACGAGACTTGACCATGTCGCAGTAGTCCTCCTTGGCGGCCTTGGCATTGCCGTAGTACTGTGGCTGAGGCAATGCGGGATTGGGCTTCTTCTTCGTCCGCATCATGTCATATATATGGGCATCATGAAGCACCACCCCAGGTGCTGCCTCGGCCACCTGCATCGCGAAAAGAAAAGTTATGCGTACCACAAATGTAACATGACGGGAAATGAAAGAAGGTCGTTCCATGTATATACATACCATTTTCCCCTTGTAGCGGGTGTAGTCGCGGTTTCCCGCGCAGTGTGTGCCACCGGTGCCTCGGTTCTCCATGTTCCGCCTCGACACGGCTGCAAACTCCTCGTCCTCCCTGAGACACGGCTGCAGTCGACATACCATATGGATTGAAACCATCTGTTGCTATCGCAATTCTGACATTCCGAGCCTCGGCTGCCTTAAGCGGGTGTTTTGTATCGAAGTTCTGCCATGCCGTACCATCGGATGGATGTCCCATCTTCAACTCCTTGTTTTCGTCCACGAATCTCTTCCCATACTTGTGCCACGTCATCTGTTTGGCTGTCTCCTCGTGCATGTAAAGCCGCTGGATTCTTTTTATGAATGGGAGATATCGAAGAATCGACTTTGCGGTGCTTGACTGCCTCACCTGACCATCCTTTCCCGTTACCTCTTCATACCTAGACTGCTTACAGATGGGACAGTACTTGTCCTCCGCATACTGTCTCCAAAATAGAACGCAGCCTTTCGGACAACAGTCTATCCTTTGATAATCCATGTTGAGGTCCTTCATCATTCTCCTCGTCGCGTGCAGGCTTTGAGGCAGACAATGATCTTTGGGCAACATGTTACCAGTTGTTTTCAGACTTGCTTCAAAGCCCTCACGGGTGGTGTTGTACCGGGTCTTGTCGGCTAGACATTGGGAGATGGCATCGAGCTGAGAAATCGCGGCGCCCTCGTACAGAGGCCTCTTAGCCGCGGCAATCATATCATAGAAGGCCTTCGCGGTTGGCTCTGGTTCCTCCGGTTCTGGCGGCGCCTCCGGCGGCGCCTCCGGTTCTGGAGGTGGCGAATCCGGGACATCGGCATGGACGAGATCATCTAGAAAGTCTCTAATTCCATCGTACTCATTGCCATTGAGCCGCTGCCGCATCACCTCACCTCTGTCACGTTCGCGCTCATCAAAGTCGATTTCCGTGACGTACCCATGCATATACCCATATTGCAGAAGGTGTCTATACATTTCATCCTTCCCACGACGTTGACGCTTCACGCAGCGAACACAGGGGCAAAGTGCCCGAACCAGCCCCTTTGTACCACGCGCTAACTCATTCACTAGAAAATGGGTCTTCCTTGTCCACTCATCTGTTTTCTCAGTCGCACTAACACGCTCATTGTACATCCATCCATTATCAGCCATCCTCTGCTTTATTGGGAGCCAAACCACAGACATAGCATTTATATCAAATAGGAAATTAAATGCATCATATTTTTATTTATTTTACCGGGCGAAACGCATGCATCAACCTACATCTCTACTAGGTGGGCTCCTAGCAGCCGCCGGATCCGTAGTTGGCTACGTTCTCCATGCTCTACCCCGGTCCAAGTCAGAATTTCGGCAGCACCTCCCCGCTGCTCTCCCGATACACGTCTCGGCAAAAAGCCGAGAGGATGTGCATCCGGAGAACAACGGGGAGGCGCCGCCGAAATCCTGACTCGGACCGGAGTAGAACATGGAAAACGTAGACAACTACGCATCCGCCGACTGTCCCGTAAATGCCGCAAGCGTTACGGTTCAAAATATGCGGACCACTAATGCATATTTATCCGCGTAACGCTCGCGGACGGGAAGTGACACCTAGGTTACGCAACTGGACTTGGAAAATGAATCTAGTGACATAAGAAAATGCGGAGAAGGGGAGGCGATGTTTTAGCTCACCCTCGGCGACCGGAGAGAATCACGGACACGGCGGTCACGACGGAGCGGTCACGACGGTCACGAGGTCGGCGGTCACGACGGCACCTATTTCCATTCATTAAAAAACAAATTATTTCACATATCACATTTCCTATTTGTATTTCTATTTCACATTTTCTATTTCACATTTTCACATTTTCTATTTTCACCTTTCACAAACATTTCACATATCACATTTCCTATTTGTATTTCTATTTCACATTTTCTATTTCACATTTTCACATTTTCCATTCTATTTGTATTTCTAAATAGCATACAATATTACAAATAAAAGTTAAAAAAATGAAAAAAAAAACTTACCATAGGAGAGGCAGGGCGGGTCGGGAGGCAGAGGCGGGGAGGCCGGAGGCGGCGCGGCGGGCGGGGAGGCGCGCGGCCGGCGAGGCGGGCAGGCGCAGAGGCTGGCGGGCGGGAGGTGGGGAGGAGGGCGGCGGGGAGGGGAGGGGCAGCGGCCGGCGGCGGGCGGCCGGCGACGGGAGGGCGGCGCAGCGGCGCAGAGGCCGGAGCGGCGGGCGGATCGTGGCGGCAGGAGGAGATGGGCGCGGGCGGGGGAGAGATGGGCCGGGTCCGGCTCGACCAGGCCGTGCCCTAAACGGGTCCGGCGCCCCCCCTATGCCGAGGGCCGGCTATACGCCGAGGGTGGCCCTCGGCATAGACTTTTTTTTTAACTTTTATTTAATCTCAATTATAGGTATAAAATTATTTTCTAAATTTTTTTCCTTTTGTTTTTTACTTTTACTTCCTATTTGTTTTAATCTTCTACATTCCCAAGCTATGCACATAAATATTTTTACCATATCTTAACTTAATATTCCCCCCGGTAGACGAAACCCTAATCCGGGAGCCCCGCAGATCTACCCCTTTGACCGGCCTCCGATAACAGTTGAACTATGGACTTTTCTCTTACTTTGTGTTGTGTTAATTCATCGGAACATGTAGTACCAATAATTACCCTATCTTACATCACTATTCCCTCCGGTAGACAAAACCCTAATCCGGTAGCCCCGTAGATCTACCCCTTTGACCGACCTCCGATGACAGCTGACCAATGGACTTTTCTCTTCCTTTGTGTTGTGTTAGGTCATAGGTACATGTGGAAACAAGTATCATCCCATATGATCCGAGGGAGTTCCCCCCTATACATGCAGAATCTGCCTAAGTGTAGGAACCCCCTGTCCGAGAAGCCGGACACACCTGGGGGGTAGCCTTGGATATAGAACCATCTAAAATCACTTTTGTGCATTCCATGTGGACACACACAAGTTTTGGGGCCATTCCCTAGATCCGATGCTCGATTTCCGACGAAACCCTAGTTCTGTTGACCGCGCGGTCTACCCCTTTGACTGCATCCCATCGGGGGTCCGATGTCTACGGGTGCTTCTATTCTGTAGACAGTGTTGGGCCTCCAAGAGCAGAGGTTTGTAGAACAGTAGCAAGTTTCCCTTAAGTGGATTACCCAAGGTTTATCGAACTCAGGGAGGAAGAGGTCAAAGTTATCCCTCTCAAGCAACCCGTAATCACAAAGCAAGAAGTCTCTTGTGTCCCCAACACACCAAATACACTTGTCAGGTGTATAGGTGCACTAGTTCGGCGAAGAGATAGTGAAATACAAGTAATATGGATGTATATGAGTGGTAATAGCAATCTGAATAAAATATGGCAGCGAGTAAACATGCAACAAAACAGTAAACAAACGGAGATTCGATGCTTGGAAGCAAGGCCTAGGGATCCTGCTTTCACTAGTGGACACTCTCAACAATGATCACATAATAGGACTACTCTACACCCTTTTGTTGGATGATGAACACATTGTGTAGGATTACACGAACCCTCAATGCCGGAGTTAACAAGCTCCACAATGCAATGTTCATATTTAAATAACCTTAGAGTGCAAGATAGATCAACATAATTACACCAAGAACTAACATAGCATGCACACTATCACCATCATGCATATGTAGGAGGAATAATACACATCAATACCATCATAGCAATAATTAACTTCATAATCTACAAGAGATCATAATCATAGCCTACGCCAAGTACTCACACGGTGCACACACTATCACCTTTACACACATGGAGGAGGAATAGAGTACTTTAATAACATCACTAGAGTAGCACATAGATGATATTCAACTAGATCACATAAAGAGAGAGATGAACCACATAGCTACAGCGGAGCCCTCAGCCCCGGGGGTGAATTACTCCCTCCTCATCATGGAGGCAGCGATGGCGGTGAAGATGGCGGTGGAGACGGCGTGGAGACGACTCCGGGCAATTCCCGTCCGGCAGGTGCCGAACAGAGACTTCGTCCCCGAATCTTGATTTCGCGATGGCGGCGGCTCGAAGGTTTTCCGTATCGTGGTTCTCCGTCGGTTTTAGGTCGAGAGGCTTAAATAGGCGAAGACGGGGAGTCGGAGGGCCACGGGCTGCCCACACCCTAGGGGCGCGCCCTGGCCCGCGCCGGGGTGGGTGGGGCCCCCCGGCCCTCTCATCCTCCTCCTGGTGCTCGGAAGCTTCCGGAAAATAGGAACCCGGGCGGTGATTTCGTCCGATTCCGAGAATATTTCGTTACTAGGATTTCTGAAACCAAAAACAGCAGAACAGCAACTGCCTTTCGGCATCTCGTCAATAGGTTAGTTCCGGAAAACGCATAATCACTACAAGAAAAGTTCTGATAGACAACGTCCCAAAATCGTCAACTAAGGGGCATTTTTCGTCGCCTATGGGCCTAACCCGACGATATGGGTTCCGTTGTCGAAACTGCGTCAGGCAAAGTCCAACGACGATTTTTTCGGTCCGTCGCGCTTGGGCGCCCTTCCGCCACGGAAAATCGGACGTTGCGGAAGTGTTTTCGGAGCCCGTTGACCGCCGACGTCATGCAAACGACACGTGCAGACGCGTTAACCCGTTAACGGCGTTAACCTTGAAACCCGTGGTAGATGGTAGGCCCACACGAGGCCTCGCCACGTCTTAAGCGGGCCGGGCCAGATGACATAGTTTGACCGGTCAACTATATAGCTGGGCTGGTCCATTAGTTACGTGGGCCGGCCCTAACCTCTAAGGTTGACGGGTCAAAACTTAAATGGGCCGGCCCATTTAACATGTGGGGTCCACCTTACAAGAACGGGCCGCCCAAGAAGCAAGTGGACCGGCCAAAAACACAGGGGTCCCACTTTCCCGTTAAAGGGCCGCCCATTTAGTGTGGTCCACCGTATAGCAAGTGGGCCGGCCCAACAAGCTAGGGCCAAAAAAACAGTGGGTCCCACTTTCCAGTTAAAGGGTCGGCCCATTTCGTTTGTGGGGTCCACCATACAGCAAGTGGGCCGGCCCAACAAAATAGTGGGCCGGCCAAAAACACAGTGGGTCCCACTTTCCTGTTAAAGGGCCGGCCCATTTAGTATGTGGGGTCCACCATATAGCAAGTGGGCGGCCCAAGAAGATAGTGGGCCGGCCAAAACACAGTGGGTCCCACTTTCCTGTAAAGGGCCGCCCAATTAGTATGTGGGGTCCACCATATAGGTGGGCCCCCAACAAGATAGTGGGCCGGCCAAAACACAGTGGGTCCCTCTTTCCTATTAAAGGGCCGCCCATTTAGTATGTGGGACCACCATATAGCAAGTGGGCGCCCAACAAGATAGTGGGCGGCCAAAACACATGTGGGTCCCACTTTCCTAAAGGGCCGGCCCACTAGTATGTGGGGTCCACCATATAGCAGGGGCCGCCCAACAAGATATTGGGCGGCCAAAACACAGTGGTCCCACTTTCCTCTTAAAGGGCCGGCCCATTTATTATGGGGGTCCACCAAAAAGCAAATGGGCTGGCTAATTAGTGGGCCGGCCCAGTAGTTGGTGGGGTCCACCTTAAAGCAAGTGGGCCCGCCCAATTAGTGTGTGGGGTCCACCGTAAATCAAATGGGCTGGCCCAAGAAGTAAGTGGGCCAGCCCGTTTAGTTGCTGTTTATATGCCGGCATAATATGCGCTTTAGGATTTTGCGGGCAGGCACATATGTGATTTCGTTTAATTGGGCCGTTTAAGGGATGGGAATTCGTGATTTAGATACTGAGAATATTTACGCAGCATTGATTTCTGTCGGATAGCCTCACTTACCACAAGCACCAAAGAAAAAATGCGCGAAAGAACTATAAAAACTAACTAAATATTACATCAGCTGCAAGGCATTGAAAAAATATTACAGAACCCAGAGAAATTGAATGGTAATTAAACCTAGCAATACAATGAAGCGATCCGGCAATCTTTTAAGTTGTCCATGCAGCACCTATATCTGAAACAAAGACATTACAAGTTAAGACAGCAACAATGGAAAGGCAATGACACTACAATATTGTTTGGCAAAGAATTTGGAACTCATCATTTCGTCGTTATAACAAGATCATTGTAATGCGCACAATAAGCAAACAAAGAGTGCATGCCGCATACCAACAACCAATATAACAGAGCATGTTAGAATGAAACAGCAGACTTACTACTGTCGAGTCCCATGCAAACCAACATGTTCAGGGAGTACAAAATTGGCATGAACAACATAGTAGCAGGCTATAAATTTTGTAACAACGACTGAGCAAGATGAAGTTATGATGGCTACATCTACAGAGCAGGGAATGTAAACCAAAAATAGAAGTTACGATGGCAAAAGCTAAAGAGGAGGGAATGTGAACCAACATGTGCCAAGTGAACTAAATAATACTCCTGAACTTATAGTGAAGGGGATGCAAATCAAGATGTTTCGGGATATAAACTTGTAATGAGCAACACATAGAGGATAGTTAATGCTTGAGCTTAGGATGGACCAGATACAGAATATAGTGGGATCACCTGTGAACTTGTATAAGAGGGAATGCAAACCAATATGTTCAGCTTTCCATATGTGAGCGTCATGCCAAGTCAGAGAAACAAGTCAATAATGCAGCTTTTGAAGAACAAGATGGCACGCAAAATTATTATCTAGTAGTATGACAAGTTTATTTGTACTACAGGCTAGATAGCAGAGTGATAGCATGCCAAACTAAGTCCTTACTTTGTTAGCTTACAATGAACTAGATACAAAACAATGGCATCACCTGTAGTACAGGGAATGCAAGCCAACATGTTCATGGAGTAAAAAATTGGCACAAACAACATAGTAGCAGGCCATAATTTTTGTAACAACGACTGAGCAAGATAAAGTTATGATGGCTAGATCTACAGAGCAGGGAATGTAAACCAAATATAGAAGTTACGATGCCAAAAGCTATAGAGCAGGGAATGCGAACCAACATGTGCAATTACTTAAAATTGGCCATGAACTAAATAATAGCAGGATGTTACTATAATACCTACAGTATAATTTTTGTAACAACGACTGAGCAAGATAGAAGTTATGATGGCTACATCTACAGAGCAGGGAATGCAAACCAAAATGTTCAATCGCTTAAAGTTAGCAATGAAGTAGAAAATAGCAAGGTGTTACGGTCATAGCTAGGAATGAACTAAAAGAGCTTCAGACAAACAAGCATCTGAACCCAGAACATGGCGCTAAAACAAGGGACTTACATTAGGAGAAGCACTCTGTGGGAGTCACAGCAGATCTTCCTGGGGTTGATAGATCCGGTGATGAAGTACGCTACATGTGCTACTTGGGGTTGGAGAGACGGCCATTACACTTCATGGTTACTCATCTCGTCTGCAAAAACGTAACGGCGCGTCGTTAGCACAAACAGGTTCCCCCAAGATTAAACAAGAACTTGCAGGCAAGCAATAGAAAAGCGACAGCGGTGAAGCAGATCCGGTTCATGCACAGCGGTGTCGGTGAGCAAGATCCGATGCGGTGGACGACGGATCCGGCGGCGTCCGGGGGGGACGATGCCGCAGCTGAAGCGACTGCGGTAGACTGCTGGATGAGCATATGGTTTCGAGGTTCGGCGGGGATGATCCGGTCCGGTTGATGACGGCGTCGATGAAGCGGCTCCGGCAGGCAGCCGGATGACGAGGATCGCGAGGCCTCGGGTAGGCCAGGGAAGTCCGGCGGGGATGTTCCGGTGCGGTGGTCGTGGAGGTGGGAGAGAGAGGGACTTGGGAAGTTCCGGTGGGTGGTCTCAGAGGAGAGAGTGAGGGAAATGAATTTTTTTTCGGGGAGTTTCCGGAGCTAGGGAGGTGGTGATCGAAAAAAAATGACGGGTAGACCCCCCACCAACCGACTTATACATGGACATTGTTGTCATCTTTACGAGGGTAGAATGGGAAGTTAGAAGCGTGTGAAATATTTGTATTTTTCGGGCGGGAAGTTTTGCCGCTGGAATGAGATTTCGAATTTGGCTACAGTCCAAGTAATACAAAAATATGAGACCGTACTAGTACGGCCAAATGTCACATCAATTCATCATCACGTTGAAAATCGGTTACGACGATCATAATTATTGGCCGTTGGCACAACAGTTCTCCAACGCTTGATCCAACGGTCAAAGTTCCTTTTTTTTAAGAGAACGGTCAAAATTCATTGGATTCGCTCGGGAACAGCGCGCGCCAAAACGAGTCAGACGAAGATGTTTCTAGAGTTCTCACGGACGCGTCTTGGCGATACATTGAATGCAAATCTTGCAAGGTCAAAAAAATGCAAATCTTGCAGGATCGTATGTGGCTGCTATGAGCTGAAGTACTCCATGAAACCGTGAACATACATGTAGATGGGAATCCCATGTAGACGATCTGAAGAACGACCCGCTGCATCTTTCACAAATCCATCTACATGACATGATAAACTTTAATTAAGAAGCAGCCACGTAACAATTATTGCCCAAAATCTAACGGGTTCGACAATAAGCTGGTAATTCTCTATTATATATAAACACCAAAAAAATATAGCAAGTAAGAAAGGAGTGTCAATGCCACCAGGACTTACAAAAAAAAGGGAATTAGCACTTTGTAATCTCTTTGTTTTTACACATACCTTCTGCTCAGGAATCCAGGGCCTAGGGTCACATCAAGTCATAATCAGAAACCAAAGTCGGTTCCCATGTTCTCCAATTCAAAACGCGTACAAAATATTTCAGTGTGTGAAATAATGTTGAGATTTTGAATTAGAGGGTTGTTAAGCTATTGATTATATGGAGTCGAAATTTGGTAGCATACATAAGTATCTCTGTTCACAACTCACCTGTACAGAAGCAGGAACAGCTGTTGTGTTGCAGCACAACACAAAGGAGAAGCCACTGTTCCGTTCATTGCACTCAATACAGCGATGAATGAACCAGACCAGTTGACAAGCTTCTAGACCAGTATGTAGAAAGATGGAAATCAATGGATCACAGAAAATCATCAGTGTCAAGCTTTAATGCACTAGCCAACGCGACCAAAAGTCCGAACTGATGGAAAGGGCTAGGCAATCCACTTTATACATCGCAACAAAAAGTCCAAACTGACAGAAAAGGCTAGACCGGGAGAAGAGAAGAGAAGGTTTGTGAAAGCGATGACTCGAACTTGAGACTATGGGCTCTGATACCACGTCAAGCTTCATCCACGAGCCAACGGAACCAAAAGTCAGAACTGATGGAAAGGGCTAGGCAATCCACTTATAATATTAACAATCAGCAGGGTTCCGGTTCAAAAAAATCCACATCACAACAAGGAAACGACCACCAAGATCATAGCAATTGCAGATAAATGCACCTACGAAATATGCTCAGACTAAGGAACCATTTTACAAGACAAAGGTAATGACCTGTCACTGTCCCCGTTCATCTCCAATTATCTAGCAGATACTCTTCTTACTACTTACTAGCATTCCTAACCTGCTCCAGTAGGGCCTCCTTCTGTGCTGCTATCGTTCTAAAATTGTCGACTTCTAGTCTTAGCGCAGCTGATGCAGCTCGTTCTACTTGGAGTTGCTCCTTTAGAACTTGAGCATGCAAATACTTTGACTTGGACATGGACTTGCACTTCAGCAGTCCAGCATTCCGTAAGAAAGTGTTTTTGGCAATGCCTTTCTTTTTTATTGCCATAGAAAATGCCTTCACACATTCTTCATCGGTTTTTTCCAGACCGTTTTTACCGGTTTTTGCCATCTCTAATTTCATATCTTCCTGCAAAAAATTCAGTTCGTACACATGTGTAAACATGATAGTTACTACAGAGAAACTTGCTGATAGTAGATTTATCATGTGTATGACCTACTTTTATTCCTACAGTTTGGCATGTCTGATTCACATCACATGAATTTTAATAAACATATATAATATCATATTGACATGTACTTTACTACTCCTATAAGTTGGGATGTGAGTCGTCACAAAATTTCAATCTTTGAGAAGACTTACAAGAACACTCTGTGCGACTTCTCCAATCACTTCAAGTTTGTTCTTCTGGCATGCTTCAAAAATCTCTGGCAGAGTCATCTCTTTGTTTGGTTCCCTTTTACTTGCATTATGTAACATCTGCATTTTAGTACTACCATTTATAAATCGAATAACGTGGTTGAAATGGAGGATCATAATATAAGCTGCACACTGGTGTATATACTCTGCATGATCTTTTACTAAAATATTTCTAAATAGCAGTATAAAACAACATGTCCTTACTTTTTGCCGAATGTGCACTATAAGGTTACGAGATCCCGTACGGCTAGGTAAAAGTAGTTTACCGCGGTTTTCCTGATTCTGTTTAGCCAAATTCTGCAAAAAGGAGACTAGTGAGACACTGCTATAAATAAGAATCCAAGATGTGATCTGGTCTCAGTCTTACAAATCATACCATATTCTTTGGATCAGACCAGTGCTTCACAAGATCTCCCCACTGTTTGTCAGTCATTTGCTTAAAAGGAGATATAGTTGGAACACTCCCAGTAATCTTTCCAGTGAAGTATTTCTTCTTTAGCCTGCTGCGATACTGGCGCAGACAGTCTGAGAATAGACTGTTGAGAACATGCTTTACTTCCTCTTGGTCCTCATCGAACTCGAACCTTAACTGTTCACAACAATATAAACCGTTGGTGTGATATACATAGATCCAACAACAAGCTAGAAGGAACGGGACGTGCCAATGTGGTATACTAGTATGAGTAACATTACCAAGAGAAAGATGACTTACGTGTAACCTGTGCACTAATTTTTCAAAATGCGCAGAGGTGTCTACGTGCTCTTTCCATGTTGGGAAGATAGGAATTTCATTCCTGACGAAAATTCCTACATCCGATGCTAATTTACAAGATTCTTCTGGGTCCAGTGGCCTTCTGCCACCTACGATAGATGAAAGGCGAAATCTTGATTCCATCCCAGCAAGCTTAGCTACGAACATTTTCCCTACTGTTGGGCCCCTCGTTTTTCTTGATCGTGGTGCAACTACAAAGTTAAGCATTACATCAAGCTATCAAGGTAGGTATAACGGAGAATGAAACTATAAGCATTATATATATATCTCTATAAAGTATAACTTTATAACGGAGAATGAAACTATAAGCATTGGAAAATGTACCTTCTTCGGTGTGGGGCTCATCCTCAGGGGAGTTGTCTATGGCAGGACTAATATGGGTCAGTGGGAGATCATCAACAGTTTGTTGATGTTGTGCTAGCAGTGTTTGGCCAGTTGTGGTTGTGTCAGCTGGGACTGGTACAGTGTGTCCTTGGGCAGTATTTCCTACCACAGCTACTGCTGATCCCAATTGTGGCTGAGAAGTTGCCGTGGAAACTTGTTCTGCTGCCAATTGTTGTTGAGAAGTTGCTGTGGAAACTGGTTCTGCTGCCAATTGTGGCTGAGAAGTTGCTGTGGAAACTGGTTCTGCTGCCGATTGTCGCTGGTTGACTGGATTGGTAACAGGTGGCTGATTCAACCGCTTGGGGTGTTCACCACGTTTTTTTATTTCAGTACTCTTAGAATTTTCGTTATTTTCTTCAACTGGTGCCATGAATCGCTGAGACTGTCTAGTAGCAGAAGCAGGTTTCTTTTTTGGTTGCAGCTGTTCTATCACCGATTCAGGTGCCTGTTGAATGGTCTTCCTCTCATTGGTGGTTCCTGCGAAATTCTTACTTGAAGCTGCAGATTCCTAGCACACATAAACGATATTTCAGTCTACAGAAGTCCCATATATGATGATATGCAAATGGAATAGAATGAAGAACAGTAAAGGATGACGTGCATGCTGAAACATATATATGATGCATTAAGGAGACCTAGAGGTGGCATGTGAACATGTTTGGTGGGATTCAGGATACAAGTATACAACACATGGAAGTTGCAACAGATATCTCAAAGTAAAAAACACAGAAATCACCTGGTGGGGTTGAGGAGAATGGTCAGGCAAGGCATCTTCCTGAGTCAGCTCTCCAAGAGGCTCAGCATGATCAAATTGTGAATCATAACATTGTTCTTTATCTTTGGGAAGGGGAAAGGGTTCTTCTCCGATTTTGTTCAGGTTTGCACTAGAGGCAATAGCGTTACACATGTTTGTGCCCACACGGCTTGCATATCTTATACATAGATTCCGTATCCGTTTCTCTTTTAATTCATTCTTCTGTATTGCAATAATATCTAGCATGCATTACAAAAAAAATGCTAATGAGATGGCGGTGCAAGTAAGCAAAAAAATACTTTTCGAAATCACATGCATAACGAATGCGGCCATATCAACCTTCTTGGAAGTCGGCGCGTGTACGCTTTGGTTTCCTGCCGTCGACCATGGAAGCGCCCATCTCTCCAGTCCGGTGGACGGAAGGAGTCGGGGATTAAGATACGAGAACCCGGCGATGGTGACTGTCGCTGACAAGGCGGCGGTGGAAGTCGGCTACGGAGGAGCTCGTATGGTACAGTGGTCGTCGGTGGGGGTGGGGGAGGTGGAAGCTACTCCGGCTTGCTAAAAAGCAAGGGAGACGGCGGAACGTCGTCGGTCACTACGGTGGCCGATGAGAAGGCAGTAGTGCTGGTGTGGGAGTGGGACAGTGGGCCGGCGCCGGCGTGTGAGATGATCCGGTGGGTCATGCAGGGTGGAAGCGTGAGAGAGAGATGCGGGGTTCGGCGCCGCCGGTGATAGGTCTGAATTGAGCGGTCCGGGGGGATAAGATCGACACTGTACTTATTTCACATCGCTTTGAATTTTGGAAGCGGGGGGGGGGATTTCGGCGGGAATTTTGGGGCAGAGTT
The DNA here is from genome assembly GCA_030979885.1 of Lolium multiflorum. Taxonomy (NCBI): domain Eukaryota; kingdom Viridiplantae; phylum Streptophyta; class Magnoliopsida; order Poales; family Poaceae; genus Lolium; species Lolium multiflorum. The sequence continues at coordinate 193,326,132 of CM061748.1, read as the reverse complement.
GAAATTATTACTGGTTGCTGGAAAACTGTGGAACCCTAGCCTACGAAATCCCAAGTCTGAAGCTGAGGGCCCTTTTGCTGTGGCTTTTTGGCTTTTGGATTTTGGAAGCCAAAAGAATATAATATTTGTTTTTGGCTTCCAAAATCCAAAAGCCAAAAAGGCAAAAAAAAAAAAAAAAGGCACAACAAAAGGGCCCTGAGTATGTTCGGGTTCAAGGGGATATGCTTGTTGGTTCTTGGGTGCATATGATCTCTTTATTTCGAAATTCATCTTCTATACATTTTGAAATGTCAAAAAAGAATAAAACGAAAAATGCATGTGTACTTCTTCGCTTGCTTTATACACATAAAATATTTCAATGGAAAAATCGAATAGTAATTTGGGCTATGTAAAAAAGAGTTACTCCGTAAAAAAATTGTGCTAACCATAAGGCTTTTTATGAGACATGTTTTCTCTCTTTTTTTACATCGACCATGAAAAAAACTTGTTTTTTTACATCAACCATGAAAAATACTTTTTTTACATCGACCATGAAAAATACTAGGAATTTGCTAAGAGCATCCACAACGTGTAGCCAAAAGTGGTTCCATATTTGATTTTTGGCTTTTTGAACTAGTTCCATACATTGTAGAGGTAGTTCCAAAACCAGAAAAACAGGGAACCGGAGCAAATAGGTGCTCCGATGCCAAATTTCACTTTTGGCATTTGGAACTAGTTCCCTACATTGTGAGAGTAGTTCCATATTGGCTTTATGAGTTGTTTTAGCTTGATGGCGGGACCCACGTTATAAATATTTGGAACCACTACATTGTGGAGCTATTGCTATATTTCACACCAAAGCCAAATTCACCATCGTATCAGATTTGGCAATAGCAACATTGTGGATAGCCTAAAGTTATATTTTCCATCTTGTACACAATTAAAAATATCTTTAAAACAAACAAATCTCTATGTCTAGGTGTACCATCTCTACTAGTACTAGTATATATACACGTGCCTTGCACGTGAGGGCTCTTTTTTTTAGTGAAACAACTTCGACGCAATAAGAATTCGATCTTTTTTTTAACAAAGGAGGGGGGCCCAAGGGCTTGGATACCATTAAGTGCAACAGAGGGGTACATATTACAGATTGCAGTCAATAGTCACTTGGGTTGAAAGCCAATGCAAGCCCGCCTACATGATAGCAGGATTTTGTGAAGCTTTTTAACTTAATTGGTCAAACATGCGAAGCATGTGCCATTTACTTGTACAACTTTATCGGAAAAAAATACTTGTACAAGCTAGTTCCCCTAAGTACTACCAGCACATAAGTAAACAAAAGAACCAGGGACATCATCAACTGAAAACAACAATCTATTCATATAGCGGCTCTTGCATCACCCTTTGAAAATCATCTACCTGCAAAGATGAGTGCAGAGTTTCTGCTCGTGCTTTCACCTGTTCCAAGATCGTCCAGTTGATCTCATGGACATCTGCATCAGCCAAAGCGGTAACCAAGTTGCCAGCCACTAGCTTCTGCAGATCAGCAACAGCATGTAGGCCATCTTGAATTGTAGAATTCCATCCTCGGTTCATTTCTTTGTTCCGCCAAGTGGCCACATCCAAGTCCTTTTGAAGACGCCTAATCTTAGCTTCCCCAGTGCCACATCCTTCTGTTTTGTTCCTACAAACGTTTGCATCACTGGAACTCTGGACATCTGTGCTACAATGCTGCTTGGCAGGGACATGAGCAGTCACTTGCTTCTGCGATTTGCCATGCATAAAATCAATCAGCAGATTAAAAGGAAATATGTTGGTTGATTCATGTCACCACTTTCAGCAACCCATGAGTTTCTAAACCTTAAATGGAGTCTAAAACATTGCAATAAAAGGGTGGGTGCATCATTTGGATGCAGAGGCCGGGGCGACCCTATTTTCAAGAAAAAATTAGGAAATCTGAAATCTATATCTATATCTCTACCATCTATACCACTCCACTCCTGTTGACAGTTTGATCTCTTTCAGTACATTAGATTATGTCATGTTTAAAACACTATTATAAAATTACCTCCTTAATGTTGAGCTCAGGAGGATCCAGATGTGCTGATCCTAGGCGGCCACTCAAATGATTGCTTGCTAGAACAATAGGACCAAATCCCGCCTCCTTTCTACCAATGTCTGCATCACTGGCGCGCTCACTGTCTTTGTTAGGAACATGAGCAGTGGCTAGCTGCTGCAAATCAAAGTTCATCAAATCAATCAGCAAACAAGACATATGAAATTTGAGCAGTGCGGCTAAATACCTTCTTCAGCAGCTGCCCCACGGAATCGTCCTTTTGGCGGCACATCACACGTTTGAAAAATCTCGGCAACGACTTGGGGTGCGGTGATTTTGTCCCATTCCACAGTATGCCGAGCTTGGCTGCAATTATCATATTCTGCAAGATATTTTGCCTCCGAGATTCTTCGTAGGCATTCTCGAGGGGAATATCTAGCAGGCATTACAAAAAAAAACAGATGCTAATAACAAGCAGTGGAAGCAAGCAATAAACTAGTCTCGGAAATCAAATACGGAGTACATAACAAAAGCTGCCGGACAAAGTGTTCAACCTTGGTCGACTGGGGAGGTGGCGCGTTGGCCGTTCGGTTTGGTTCGGTGGATCATGGTGGCGCTTTGTGTACCGATCTCGCCGGCCGGTAAGATGAACCAGTGAGTCGGGGAAGCAGATCCGACGAAGCGGACGGAGTGTGGTTGACGGCGTCGCTGAGCTGGCTCCGGTGCGGTGGATGTCGGCTACGGATGGAGGACTGAGAGGGAGCGAGACGGACTAGGTGCGAGGTAGGGAGAGAGGCCCTTGCTTGTCCGTGGGTGGGGCTGGATATAGGGGAAATGAAAGCGAGGTAGGAAGATAGCATCCTGCTAATTTATGGTGCTGAACTAGAAAATCCCGCCAATATATGGTGCTGAATTGCGGGCGGCTCATAGCTTGTGCACAAATAAAATGGGAAAATCCAAAAAATGTAGTTCAACAAAAAAAACTCTAGTAGGCAAAGTCGCTAGCTCGCCATGAGAAGATGCACTCCGCCAACAAAATGTCATGACAAGCTAGTTTGCTATGGATCTTGCATTAACCCTGCTCGATAAAATGGTGGGCAAAAAAAGACAAGCTAAATCAAAAATAATGGTGGTAGAAAGATGTAACTCTCAAATGTAAACTCTACTAAACAGGGCCAGCTCAAAAATATGCCTCATATTATTAGTACTTCCTCCGGTCCATATTAACTGCCACTAACATACATCGAGAAACAAAAAAGAGAAATCTGTCATGAATAGTTCCCGAATTCAAATCTGAGTTTCTCTGTAGACTATTCCCATCTGAGTTTCTCTTTTTTGTTTCTCGATGTATGTTTCGAATTTTGATCTGAAATTTTTAGGGGTTATCTTAATATGAGCTGTGAACGTGCATGATTTGTTTCAGATTTTTTTCGCAATGTTTAAATTTGGATTTAGGCCGCATGTCACCTCGCTACCGCTCGAGAAATGGAGCCCCTCTCCGCTGGGCTCCATAAAAGCTTCACTGCTCGTGTCAGACTGTTGAAGACACTGGCAAGTGCATGTCAGGGGGACAGAGAATAAATTTCGTCCACGCGTCGGCGCGTGCTGTCTACCCCAAACCCTAAACTCTGTCTTTATGAAGTCAAGCATGCATGAAGAGAAGTGGTTTTTGGTTTCAAACATGGAAATTTCAAAAACCCTCTCAAGAGCTACATTTTGGAGTGACTAATTTTTCATATTCATGATTTAAACTTGTTTAAATGGGCATAAAAATAGGCATAAAATTCAAAATAAATCAAAATAAATGAAAAACCAAGGCACATAGTCTTCCTATGTCATATAGTAAGCATTCAATTAAGTTGATAAACAAGGTCTAGACATATTCAACCAGAAAAATCATGTATCTACCCCCTAACCCTAAACTCTGTCTTATGAAGTCAAGCATGAAGAGATGTGGTTTTTGGTTTCAAACATGGAAATTTCGAAAACCCTCCCAAGAGCTTCATTTTGGAGTGACTAAGAAGCATACATGCTTACTTTTTTATATTCATGTTTTAAACTTGTTCAAATCTTGGTCAAACCTAGGATTTGACCAAGATTAAAATGGGCATAAAATTCAAAAAAACAAAGCACATAGTCTGTGTATGTCATATAGTAAGCATTCAAGTTGATAAACAAGGTCTAGACATATTCAAACCAGAAAAATCATGGAAATTTCAAAAACCTCCCACGAGCTTCATTTTGGAGTGACTAAGAAGGATCGATGCAGGTTACTTTTCATATTATTCATGTTTTAAACTTGTTTAAATCTTGGTCCAACCTAGGATTTGACCAAGATTCAACAAATGGGGATAAAAAAATGAAAACCCAATGCACATAGTCTTCTTATGTCATATAATAAGCATACAATTAAGTTGATAAACAAGGTCTAGACATATTCAAACCAAAAAAAACATGTATGTGGCTACCCCTAACCCTAAACTCTGTCTTATGAAGTCAAGCATGAAGAGATGTGGTTTTTGGTTTCAAACATGGAAATTTCAAAAACCCTTCCAAGAGCTTCATTTTGGAGTGACTAAGAAGCATACATGCTTACCTTTTCATATATATTCATGTTTTAAACTTGTTCAAATCTTGGTCAAACCTAGGATTTGACAAAGATTCAAATGGGCATAAAAATTCAAATAAAATGAATACCAAGGTCTTCTTATGTCATATAGTATGTGCGCATTCACTTAAGTTGATAAACAAGGTCTAGACATATTAAACCTAAAAAATCATGCATGTATCTACCCCTAACCCTAAACTCTGTCTTATAAAGTCAAGCATGCATGGTGAAGATAAGTGGTTTTTGGTTTCAAACATGGAAATTTCAAAAACCCTCCTAATTAAGAGCTTCATTTTGGAGTGACTAAGAAGGATACATGCTTACTTTTACATATTCATGTTTTAAACTTGTTTAAGTCGTGGTCAAACCTAGGATTTGACCAAGATTTAAATGGGCATAAAAATTCAAAAACAAAATCAAAAACCAAAGCAAGTCTTTGCATGTCATATAGTAAGCATTCAAGTTGATAAACAAGGTCTAGACATATTCAAACCAGAAAATCATGTATATATCTACCCCTAACCCTAAACTCTATCTTTATGAAGTCAAGCATGCATGAAGAGAAGTGGTTTTAGGTTTCAAACATGGAAATTTCAAAAACCATCCCAAGAGCTACATTTTGGAGTGACTAAGAAGGATATATAGATGCTTAATTTTGCATATTCATGATTTAAACTTGTTCAAATCTTGGTCAAACCTATGATTTGACCAAGATTCAAATGGGCATTAAAAATAGAAAAATGAAAAACCAAAGCACATAATCTTCTTATGTCATATAGTAAGCATTAAAGTTGATAAACACAAGGTCTAGACATATTCAAACCATACAAATCATGTATCTACCCCTAACCCTAAACTTTGTCTTATGAAGTCAAGCATGAAGAGATGTGGTTTTTGGTTTCAAACATGGAAATTTCAAATACCCTTCCAAGAGCTTCATTTTGGAGTGACTAAGAAGCATACATGCTTACCTTTTCATATTCATGTTTTAAACTTGTTCAAATCTTGGTCAAACCTAGGATTTGACCAAGATTCAAATGGGCATAAAAATTCAAAAAAAATGAATACCAAGATCTTCTTATGTCATATAGTATGCGCGCAATCAATTAAGTTGATAAACAAGGTATAGACATATTAAACCTGAAAATCATGTATCTACCCCTAACCCTAAACTCTGTCTTATAAAGTCAAGCATGCATGGTGAAGATAAGTGGTTTTTGGTTTCAAACATGGAAATTTCAAAAACCCTCCTAATTAAGAGCTTCATTTTGGAGTGACTAAGAAGGATACATGCTTACTTTTCATATTCATGTTTTAAACTTGTTTAAATCTTGGTCAAACCTAGGAAAATCATAAATATATCTACCCCTAACCCTAAACTCTGTCTTATGAAGTCAATCATGAAGAGAAGTGGTTTTGGGTTTCCTACATGGAAATTTCAAAAACCTCCCAAAAACTTCATTTTAGAGTGACTAAGAACGATACATGCTTCCCTTTTCATTTTCATGTTTTAAACTTGTTTACATTATCTTGGTCAAATCTAGGATTTGACAAGATTCAAATGGGCATCAAAATAAAAAAATCAGAAAAATGAAAAACCAAAGCACATAGTTTTCTTATGTCATATAGTAAGCATTCAAGTTGATAAACAAGGTTTATACATATTCAAACCAGACAAATCATGTATCTACCCCCTATCGACCCTAAACTCGGTCTTATGAAGTCTAGCATGAGGAGAAGTCGTTTTGGGTTTCAAACGTTTAAGCCAAAAGCCCCATTTCAAATATTTCAAACTTATTCAAATTTGGTTCAAATTTGAAAGACACACAAGTTATAGCACACATAGTGCATACATTCTCACACATACTGCACTAGATGCTAACCCGGCCTATAGTTTGAGGCCATTGGATGAGGTCGAAAAAATCTTGGATTAGAAATGGGGTTGTTCGAACCCCGTAGTTGGATTTTTTGAACCTTGATCTGTAGTACTGGGCAAAACCCTAGTTTAACCTATTTAATTATAGATTCGTAGGTCGATTTTTCTACCTTTTTATTATTACTATGCAGCACATGTGTGTTTGCCCGTCGAGTGAAACTCGGAGGAAGAGGGATCACTCGGAAGGAGAGAAGAAGGGAGAGAATTATGGTGTCTCCCCTTTTTCGGGTGATGATGTTGACTTTTGTGCAGGGTTTGTCAGTGAGCAGGAGGTGCGAGCGAGCGAGCGAGCGAGCGAGTCGAGCGAGGCCGAGAATGAGAGAGATTTTTTTTTTTTAGAGGGACGACCGAAGGATCCAGAAGGACCCACAGACTTCCAATACGCATCCTGATGCGTCTTCTCTTGACAAAGAAAATGGCTGGGAGTTTGCGTACCTATTGCACGTGACTTGTGCTCACTGAAGTGTGGGACCTCACGCATGGGCACCACACGTAAGTGACAGACCTGTTGGTGTAAAAACTCGGTTGATTATTATAGTGCATTAGAACAAAGTTTCCTATGGATTCAAGGGTAGGAAATCCAAGTTAACTCATTTACATGACATTATTTTTTCCATGAAGCAAAGTTAACGCACCTATCAATTGGTACATTTTGGAGTGACTAAGAAGGATCCAGGCTTACTTATTCGTTTTCACGTGTAAAACTTGTCTAAATCTTGGTCAAACAAAATTGGCAGAAAATTCAAAAAAAAAACAAAAATGAAAAACCAAAGCACATAGTCTTCTTATGTCATGTAGTAAGCATTAAAGTTGATAAACAAGGTCTAGACATATTCAAACCATACTAATCATGTATCTACCCGCTAACCCCTAAACTATGTCTTAAGAAGTCAAGAATGAAGAGAAGTGGTTTTGGGTTTCAAACATGGACATTTCAAAAACCTCCCAAAACTTCATTTTAGGGTGAGTAAGAAGGATACAGGCTTCCCTTTTCATTTTCATGTTCTATACTTGTTTAAATCTTGGTCAAACCTAGGATTTGACCAAGATTCAAATGGGCACAAAAAAATAAAAAAAAGCACATAGTGTTCTTATGTCATATCATAAGCATTCAAGTTGATAAACAAGGTCTAGATATATCCAAATTAACCAGACAAATCATGTATCTACCCCCTATCGTCCCTACTTCGTCTTATGAAGTCAAGCATGAAGAGAAGTGGTTTTGGGTTTCAAACATGGAAATTTCAAAAACCTCCCAAAATTCAGCTTCATTTTAGAGCGACTAAGAAGGATCGATGCTTTTACCTTTTCATTTCCATGTTTTAAACTTATTTAAATCTTGGTCAAACCTAGGATTTGACCAAGATTCAAATGGGCATAAAAATTCAGACAAAAAATCTAAAGAATGAAAAACCAAAGCACATAGCCTTCTTAATTATGTCATATAGTAAACACTCAAGTTGATAAATAAGGTCTAGACATATTCAAACCAGAAAAATCATGTGTATATCTACCCCTAACCCTAAACTCTGTATTATGAAGTCAATCTCTAGGATTTGACCAAGATTCAAATGGGCATAAAATAAAAAAAACATAAAAATGAAAAACCAAAGCGCACATAGTCTTCTTATATGTCATATAGTAAGCATTAAAGTTGATAAACAAGGTCTGACATATTCAAACTAGCTAGACAAATCATGTATCTACCCCCTAACCCCTAAACTCTGTCTTATGACGAAGTCAAGCATGAAGATAAGTGGTTTTGGGTTTCAAACATGGAAATTTCAAAAACCTCCCAAAAACTTCATTTTAGGGTGACTAAGAAGGATACAGGCTTCCATTTTTCATTTCCATGTTCTATACTTGTTTAAATCTTGGTCAAACCTAGGATTTGACCAAGATTCAAATGTGCATCAAAATTCCAAAAAAAAATCAGAAAAATGAAAAACCAAAGCACATAGTTTTCTTATGTCACATACATATATATAGTAAGCATTCAAAAGTTGATAAACAAGGTCTAGACATATTCAAACCAGACAAATCATGTACCCCCTAACCCTAAACTTTGTCTTAATTATATATGAAGTCAAGCATGAAGCAGAGAAGTGTGGTTTTGGGTTTCAAACATGGAAATTTCAAAAACCTCCCAAAAAGCTTCATTTTAATTAGACTGGCTGGTTAATTAAGAAGGATCCATGATTAATTACCTTTTCATTGTCATGTTTTAAACTTGTTTAAATCTTGGTCGAACCTAGGATTTGACCAAGATTCAAATGGGCATAAAAATTCAGAAAAAATCGAAAGAATGAAAAACCAAAGCACATAGCCTTCTTATGTCATATAGTAAGCATTCAAGTTGATAAACATGGTCTAGACATATTCAAACCAGAAAAATCATGTATCTACCCCTAACCCTAAACTCTGTCTTATGAAGTCAAGCATGAAAAGAAGTACGGTGGTTTTGGGTTTCAAACATGGTAAATTCAAGAACCTCCCAAAAGCTTCATTTTAGAGTTACTAAGAGAAAGATCCAGACTTAATTACCTTATCATTTTCACATGTTAAACTTGTTTAAATCTTGCTCAACAAACCTAGGATTTTACCAAGATTCTCAAATGGGCATAAAAATCAAAAAATGAAATACCAATGCACATAGTCCTCTTATGTCATATAGCTAGTAAGCATTCAAGTTGATAAACAAGGTCTAGACATATTCAAACTAGCTAGACAAATCATGTATCTACCCCCTAATTAAAACCCCTAAACTCTGTCTTATGACGAAGTCAAGCATGAAGATAAGTGGTTTTAGGTTTCAAACATGGAAATTTCAAAAACCTCCCAAAATTCAGCTTCATTTTAGAGCGACTAAGAAGGATCGATGCTTTTACCTTTTCATTTCCATGTTTTAAACTTATTTAAATCTTGGTCAAACCTAGGATTTGACCAAGATTCAAATGGGCATAAAAATTATTCAGACAAAAAATCTAAAGAATGAAAAACCAAAGCACATAGCCTTCTTAATTATGTCATATAGTAAACACTCAAGTTGATAAACAAGGTCTAGACATATTCAAACCAGAAAAATCATGTGTATATCTACCCCTAACCCTAAACTCTGTCTTATGAAGTCAATCATGAAGAGAATTGGTTTTGGGTTTCAAACATGGAAATTTCAAGTACGTCCCAAAAGCTTCATATATTTTAGAGTGACTAATTAAGAAGGATCTTGGATTACGTTTTCATTTTCATGCTTGAAACTTGTTTAAATCTTGGTTGAACCTAGGATTTGACCAGAATCAAATGTGCATAAAATTCTTAAAAAAATAGAAAAATGAAAAACAAAAGCACATGGTCTTCTTATGTCATATAGTAAGCATTCAAGTTGATAAACAAGGTTTAGACATATTCAAACCAGACAAATCATGTATCTACCCCTAACCCTAAACTCGGTCTTATGAAGTCTAGCATGAGGAGAAGTCGTTTTGGGTTTCAAACGTTTAAGCCAAAAGCCCCATTTCAAATATTTCAAACTTATTCAAATTTGGTTCAAATTTGAAAGACACACAAGTTATAGCACACATAGTGCATACATTCTCACACATACTGCACTAGATGCTAACCCGGCCTATAGTTTGAGGCCATTGGATGAGGTCGAAAAAAATCTTGGATTAGAAATGGGGTTGTTCGAACCCCGTAGTTGGATTTTTTGAACCTTGATCTGTAGTACTGGGCAAAACCCTAGTTTAACCTATTTAATTATAGATTCGTAGGTCGATTTTTCTACCTTTTTATTATTACTATGCAGCACATGTGTGTTTGCCCGTCGAGTGAAACTCGGAGGAAGAGGGATCACTCGGAAGGAGAGAAGAAGGGAGAGAATTATGGTGTCTCCCCTTTTCGGGTGATGATGTTGACTTTTGTGCAGGGTTTGTCAGTGAGCAGGAGGTGCGAGCGAGCGAGCGAGCGAGCGAGTCGAGCGAGGCCGAGAATGAGAGAGATTTTTTTTTTTTAGAGGGACGACCGAAGGATCCAGAAGGACCCACAGACTTCCAATACGCATCCTGATGCGTCTTCTCTTGACAAAGAAAATGGCTGGGAGTTTGCGTACCTATTGCACGTGACTTGTGCTCACTGAAGTGTGGGACCTCACGCATGGGCACCACACGTAAGTGACAGACCTGTTGGTGTAAAAACTCGGTTGATTATTATAGTGCATTAGAACAAAGTTTCCTATGGATTCAAGGGTAGGAAATCCAAGTTAACTCATTTACATGACATTATTTTTTCCATGAAGCAAAGTTAACGCACCTATCAATTGGTACATTTTGGAGTGACTAAGAAGGATCCAGGCTTACTTATTCGTTTTCACGTGTAAAACTTGTCTAAATCTTGGTCAAACAAAATTGGCAGAAAATTCAAAAAAAAAAACAGAAAAATGAAAAACCAAAGCACATAGTCTTCTTATGTCATGTAGTAAGCATTAAAGTTGATAAACAAGGTCTAGACATATTCAAACCATACTAATCATGTATCTACCCGCTAACCCCTAAACTATGTCTTAAGAAGTCAAGAATGAAGAGAAGTGGTTTTGGGTTTCAAACATGGACATTTCAAAAACCTCCCAAAACTTCATTTTAGGGTGAGTAAGAAGGATACAGGCTTCCCTTTTCATTTTCATGTTCTATACTTGTTTAAATCTTGGTCAAACCTAGGATTTGACCAAGATTCAAATGGGCACAAAAAAAATAAAAAAAGCACATAGTGTTCTTATGTCATATCATAAGCATTCAAGTTGATAAACAAGGTCTAGATATATCCAAATTAACCAGACAAATCATGTATCTACCCCCTATCGTCCCTACTTCGTCTTATGAAGTCAAGCATGAAGAGAGTGGTTTTGGGTTTCAAACATGGAAATTTCAAAAACCTCCCAAAATTCAGCTTCATTTTAGAGCGACTAAGAAGGATCGATGCTTTTACCTTTTCATTTCCATGTTTTAAACTTATTTAAATCTTGGTCAAACCTAGGATTTGACCAAGATTCAAATGGGCATAAAAATTCAGACAAAAAATCTAAAGAATGAAAAACCAAAGCACATAGCCTTCTTAATTATGTCATATAGTAAACACTCAAGTTGATAAATAAGGTCTAGACATATTCAAACCAGAAAAATCATGTGTATATCTACCCCTAACCCTAAACTCTGTATTATGAAGTCAATCTCTAGGATTTGACCAAGATTCAAATGGGCATAAAATAAAAAAAAACATAAAAATGAAAAACCAAAGCGCACATAGTCTTCTTATATGTCATATAGTAAGCATTAAAGTTGATAAACAAGGTCTGGACATATTCAAACTAGCTAGACAAATCATGTATCTACCCCCTAACCCCTAAACTCTGTCTTATGACGAAGTCAAGCATGAAGATAAGTGGTTTTGGGTTTCAAACATGGAAATTTCAAAAACCTCCCAAAAACTTCATTTTAGGGTGACTAAGAAGGATACAGGCTTCCATTTTCATTTCCATGTTCTATACTTGTTTAAATCTTGGTCAAACCTAGGATTTGACCAAGATTCAAATGTGCATCAAAATTCCAAAAAAATCAGAAAAAGGAAAAACCAAAGCACATAGTTTTCTTATGTCACATACATATATATAGTAAGCATTCAAAAGTTGATAAACAAGGTCTAGACATATTCAAACCAGACAAATCATGTACCCCCTAACCCTAAACTTTGTCTTAATTATATATGAAGTCAAGCATGAAGCAGAGAAGTGTGGTTTTGGGTTTCAAACATGGAAATTTCAAAAACCTCCCAAAAAGCTTCATTTTAATTAGACTGGCTGGTTAATTAAGAAGGATCCATGATTAATTACCTTTTCATTGTCATGTTTTAAACTTGTTTAAATCTTGGTCGAACCTAGGATTTGACCAAGATTCAAATGGGCATAAAAATTCAGAAAAAAATCGAAAGAATGAAAAACCAAAGCACATAGCCTTCTTATGTCATATAGTAAGCATTCAAGTTGATAAACATGGTCTAGACATATTCAAACCAGAAAAATCATGTATCTACCCCTAACCCTAAACTCTGTCTTATGAAGTCAAGCATGAAAAGAAGTACGGTGGTTTTGGGTTTCAAACATGGTAAATTCAAGAACCTCCCAAAAGCTTCATTTTAGAGTTACTAAGAGAAAGATCCAGACTTAATTACCTTATCATTTTCACATGTTAAACTTGTTTAAATCTTGCTCAACAAACCTAGGATTTTACCAAGATTCTCAAATGGGCATAAAAATCAAAAAATGAAATACCAATGCACATAGTCCTCTTATGTCATATAGCTAGTAAGCATTCAAGTTGATAAACAAGGTCTAGACATATTCAAACTAGCTAGACAAATCATGTATCTACCCCCTAATTAAAACCCCTAAACTCTGTCTTATGACGAAGTCAAGCATGAAGATAAGTGGTTTTAGGTTTCAAACATGGAAATTTCAAAAACCTCCCAAAATTCAGCTTCATTTTAGAGCGACTAAGAAGGATCGATGCTTTTACCTTTTCATTTCCATGTTTTAAACTTATTTAAATCTTGGTCAAACCTAGGATTTGACCAAGATTCAAATGGGCATAAAAATTATTCAGACAAAAAATCTAAAGAATGAAAAACCAAAGCACATAGCCTTCTTAATTATGTCATATAGTAAACACTCAAGTTGATAAACAAGGTCTAGACATATTCAAACCAGAAAAATCATGTGTATATCTACCCCTACCCCTAAACTCTGTCTTATGAAGTCAATCATGAAGAGAATTGGTTTTGGGTTTCAAACATGGAAATTTCAAGTACGTCCCAAAAGCTTCATATATTTTAGAGTGACTAATTAAGAAGGATCTTGGATTACGTTTTCATTTTCATGCTTGAAACTTGTTTAAATCTTGGTTGAACCTAGGATTTGACCAGAATCAAATGTGCATAAAATTCTTAAAAAATAGAAAAATGAAAAACAAAAGCACATGGTCTTCTTATGTCATATAGTAAGCATTCAAGTTGATAAACAAGGTTTAGACATATTCAAACCAGACAAATCATGTATCTACCCCCTAACCCTAAACTCGGTCTTATGAAGTCTAGCATGAGGAGAAGTCGTTTTGGGTTTCAAACGTTTAAGCCAAAAGCCCCATTTCAAATATTTCAAACTTATTCAAATTTGGTTCAAATTTGAAAGACACACAAGTTATAGCACACATAGTGCATACATTCTCACACATACTGCACTAGATGCTAACCCGGCCTATAGTTTGAGGCCATTGGATGAGGTCGAAAAAATCTTGGATTAGAAATGGGGTTGTTCGAACCCCGTAGTTGGATTTTTTGAACCTTGATCTGTAGTACTGGGCAAAACCCTAGTTTAACCTATTTAATTATAGATTCGTAGGTCGATTTTTCTACCTTTTTATTATTACTATGCAGCACATGTGTGTTTGCCCGTCGAGTGAAACTCGGAGGAAGAGGGATCACTCGGAAGGAGAGAAGAAGGGAGAGAATTATGGTGTCTCCCCTTTTTCGGGTGATGATGTTGACTTTTGTGCAGGGTTTGTCAGTGAGCAGGTGCGAGCGAGCGAGCGAGCGAGCGAGTCGAGCGAGGCCGAGAATGAGAGAGATTTTTTTTTTTTTAGAGGGACGACCGAAGGATCCAGAAGGACCCACAGACTTCCAATACGCATCCTGATGCGTCTTTCTCTTGACAAAGAAAATGGCTGGGAGTTTGCGTACCTATTGCACGTGACTTGTGCTCACTGAAGTGTGGGACCTCACGCATGGGCACCACACGTAAGTGACAGACCTGTTGGTGTAAAAACTCGGTTGATTATTATAGTGCATTAGAACAAAGTTTCCTATGGATTCAAGGGTAGGAAATCCAAGTTAACTCATTTACATGACATTATTTTTTCCATGAAGCAAAGTTAACGCACCTATCAATTGGTACATTTTGGAGTGACTAAGAAGGATCCAGGCTTACTTATTCGTTTTCACGTGTAAAACTTGTCTAAATCTTGGTCAAACAAAATTGGCAGAAAATTCAAAAAAAAAAACAGAAAAATGAAAAACCAAAGCACATAGTCTTCTTATGTCATGTAGTAAGCATTAAAGTTGATAAACAAGGTCTAGACATATTCAAACCATACTAATCATGTATCTACCCGCTAACCCCTAAACTATGTCTTAAGAAGTCAAGAATGAAGAGAAGTGGTTTTGGGTTTCAAACATGGACATTTCAAAAACCTCCCAAAACTTCATTTTAGGGTGAGTAAGAAGGATACAGGCTTCCCTTTTCATTTTCATGTTCTATACTTGTTTAAATCTTGGTCAAACCTAGGATTTGACCAAGATTCAAATGGGCACAAAAAATAAAAAAAGCACATAGTGTTCTTATGTCATATCATAAGCATTCAAGTTGATAAACAAGGTCTAGATATATCCAAATTAACCAGACAAATCATGTATCTACCCCTATCCCTACTCTGTCTTATGAAGTCAAGCATGAAGAGAAGTGGTTTTGGGTTTCAAACATGGAAATTTCAAAAACCTCCCAAAATTCAGCTTCATTTTAGAGCGACTAAGAAGGATCGATGCTTTACCTTTTCATTTCCATGTTTTAAACTTATTTAAATCTTGGTCAAACCTAGGATTTGACCAAGATTCAAATGGGCATAAAAATTCAGACAAAAAATCTAAAGAATGAAAAACCAAAGCACATAGCCTTCTTAATTATGTCATATAGTAAACACTCAAGTTGATAAATAAGGTCTAGACATATTCAAACCAGAAAAATCATGTGTATATCTACCCCTAACCCTAAACTCTGTCTTATGAAGTCAATCTCTAGGATTTGACCAAGATTCAAATGGGCATAAAATAAAAAAAACATAAAAATGAAAAACCAAAGCGCACATAGTCTTCTTATATGTCATATAGTAAGCATTAAAGTTGATAAACAAGGTCTGGACATATTCAAACTAGCTAGACAAATCATGTATCTACCCCCTAACCCCTAAACTCTGTCTTATGACGAAGTCAAGCATGAAGATAAGTGGTTTTGGGTTTCAAACATGGAAATTTCAAAAACCTCCCAAAAACTTCATTTTAGGGTGACTAAGAAGGATACAGGCTTCCATTTTCATTTCCATGTTCTATACTTGTTTAAATCTTGGTCAAACCTAGGATTTGACCAAGATTCAAATGTGCATCAAAATTCCAAAAAAATCAGAAAAATGAAAAACCAAAGCACATAGTTTTCTTATGTCACATACATATATATAGTAAGCATTCAAAAGTTGATAAACAAGGTCTAGACATATTCAAACCAGACAAATCATGTACCCCCTAACCCTAAACTTTGTCTTAATTATATATGAAGTCAAGCATGAAGCAGAGAAGTGTGGTTTTGGGTTTCAAACATGGAAATTTCAAAAACCTCCCAAAAAGCTTCATTTTAATTAGACTGGCTGGTTAATTAAGAAGGATCCATGATTAATTACCTTTTCATTGTCATGTTTTAAACTTGTTTAAATCTTGGTCGAACCTAGGATTTGACCAAGATTCAAATGGGCATAAAAATTCAGAAAAAATCGAAAGAATGAAAAACCAAAGCACATAGCCTTCTTATGTCATATAGTAAGCATTCAAGTTGATAAACATGGTCTAGACATATTCAAACCAGAAAAATCATGTATCTACCCCTAACCCTAAACTCTGTCTTATGAAGTCAAGCATGAAAAGAAGTACGGTGGTTTTGGGTTTCAAACATGGTAAATTCAAGAACCTCCCAAAAGCTTCATTTTAGAGTTACTAAGAGAAAGATCCAGACTTAATTACCTTATCATTTTCAAATGTTAAACTTGTTTAAATCTTGCTCAACAAACCTAGGATTTTACCAAGATTCTCAAATGGGCATAAAAATCAAAAAATGAAATACCAATGCACATAGTCCTCTTATGTCATATAGCTAGTAAGCATTCAAGTTGATAAACAAGGTCTAGAGACATATTCAAACTAGCTAGACAAATCATGTATCTACCCCCTAATTAAAACCCCTAAACTCTGTCTTATGACGAAGTCAAGCATGAAGATAAGTGGTTTTAGGTTTCAAACATGGAAATTTCAAAAACCTCCCAAAATTCAGCTTCATTTTAGAGCGACTAAGAAGGATCGATGCTTTTACCTTTTCATTTCCATGTTTTAAACTTATTTAAATCTTGGTCAAACCTAGGATTTGACCAAGATTCAAATGGGCATAAAAATTATTCAGACAAAAAATCTAAAGAATGAAAAACCAAAGCACATAGCCTTCTTAATTATGTCATATAGTAAACACTCAAGTTGATAAACAAGGTCTAGACATATTCAAACCAGAAAAATCATGTGTATATCTACCCCTACCCCTAAACTCTGTCTTATGAAGTCAATCATGAAGAGAATTGGTTTTGGGTTTCAAACATGGAAATTTCAAGTACGTCCCAAAAGCTTCATATATTTTAGAGTGACTAATTAAGAAGGATCTTGGATTACGTTTTCATTTTCATGCTTGAAACTTGTTTAAATCTTGGTTGAACCTAGGATTTGACCAGAATCAAATGTGCATAAAATTCTTAAAAAATAGAAAAATGAAAAACAAAAGCACATGGTCTTCTTATGTCATATAGTAAGCATTCAAGTTGATAAACAAGGTTTAGACATATTCAAACCAGACAAATCATGTATCTACCCCTAACCCTAAACTCGGTCTTATGAAGTCTAGCATGAGGAGAAGTCGTTTTGGGTTTCAAACGTTTAAGCCAAAAGCCCCATTTCAAATATTTCAAACTTATTCAAATTTGGTTCAAATTTGAAAGACACACAAGTTATAGCACACATAGTGCATACATTCTCACACATACTGCACTAGATGCTAACCCGGCCTATAGTTTGAGGCCATTGGATGAGGTCGAAAAAATCTTGGATTAGAAATGGGGTTGTTCGAACCCCGTAGTTGGATTTTTTGAACCTTGATCTGTAGTACTGGGCAAAACCCTAGTTTAACCTATTTAATTATAGATTCGTAGGTCGATTTTTCTACCTTTTTATTATTACTATGCAGCACATGTGTGTTTGCCCGTCGAGTGAAACTCGGAGGAAGAGGGATCACTCGGAAGGAGAGAAGAAGGGAGAGAATTATGGTGTCTCCCCTTTTTCGGGTGATGATGTTGACTTTTGTGCAGGGTTTGTCAGTGAGCAGGAGGCGCGAGCGAGCGAGCGAGCGAGCGAGTCGAGCGAGGCCGAGAATGAGAGAGATTTTTTTTTTTTAGGGACGACCGAAGGATCCAGAAGGACCCACAGACTTCCAATACGCATCCTGATGCGTCTTTCTCTTGACAAAGAAAATGGCTGGGAGTTTGCGTACCTATTGCACGTGACTTGTGCTCACTGAAGTGTGGGACCTCACGCATGGGCACCACACGTAAGTGACAGACCTGTTGGTGTAAAAACTCGGTTGATTATTATAGTGCATTAGAACAAAGTTTCCTATGGATTCAAGGGTAGGAAATCCAAGTTAACTCATTTACATGACATTATTTTTTCCATGAAGCAAAGTTAACGCACCTATCAATTGGTACATTTTGGAGTGACTAAGAAGGATCCAGGCTTACTTATTCGTTTTCACGTGTAAAACTTGTCTAAATCTTGGTCAAACAAAATTGGCAGAAAATTCAAAAAAAAAAACAGAAAAATGAAAAACCAAAGCACATAGTCTTCTTATGTCATGTAGTAAGCATTAAAGTTGATAAACAAGGTCTAGACATATTCAAACCATACTAATCATGTATCTACCCGCTAACCCCTAAACTCTATCTTATGACGAAGTCAAGCATGAAGATTAAGTGGTTTTGGGTTTCAAACATGGAAATTTTGAAAACCTCCCAAAAACTTCATTTTAGGGTGACTAAGAAGGATACAGGCTTCCCTTTTCATTTTCATGTTCTATACTTGTTTAAATCTTGGTCAAACCTAGGATTTGACCATGATTCAAATGTGCATCAAAATTCCAAAAAAATCAGAAAAATGAAAAACCAAAGCAAAGCACATAGTTTTCTTATGTCATATAGTAAGCATTAAAGTTGATAAACAAGGGTCTAGACATATTCAAACAAGAAAAATCATGTATCTACCCCCTAACCCTAAACTTTGTCTTATGTAGTCAAGCATGAAGAGAAGTGGTTTTGGGTTTCAAATATGGAAATTTCAAAAACCTATCAAAAGCTTCATTTTAGAGTGACTAAGAAGGATCCATGCTTGCCTTTTCATTTTCATATTTGAAACTTGTTTAAATCATTGTCAAACCTAGGATTTGACCAAGATTTAAATTGGCATAAAATTAAAAAATCGGAAAAATGAAAAACAAAAGCACATAGTCTTCTTATGTCACATATATATATAGTAAGCATTCAAAAGTTGATAAACAAGGTCTAGCTAGACATATTCAAATAAGACAAATCATGTATCTACCCCTCTAACCCTAAACTCTGTCTTATGAAGTCAAGCATGAAGAGAAGTGGTTTTAGGTTTCAAACATGGAAATTTCAAAAACCTCCCAAAAACTTCATTTTAGAGTGACTAAGAAGGATACATGTTTACCTTTTCATTTTCATGTTTTAAACTTGTTTAAATCTTGGTCAAACCTAGGATTTGACCAAGATACAAATAGGCACAAAAAATGAAAAACAAAAAGCACATAGTGTTCTTATGTCATATCGTAAGCATTCAAGTTGATAAACAAGGTCTAGATATATCCAAACCAGACAAATCATGTATATATGTACCCCGTGTCGATCTTATGAAGTCTAGCATGAAGAAAAGTCGTTTTGGCCGGGTTTCAAACATGGAAATTTCAAGAACATCCCAAAAGCTTCATTTTAGAGCGACTAAGAAAGGATCCAGGCTTACCTTTCCATTTTCATGATTTAAACTTGTTTAAATCTTGGTCAAATCTTGCTCAAGCATGAAGATAAGTGGTTTTGGGTTTCAAACATGGAAATTTCAAAAACCTCCCAAAACTTCATTTTAGGGTGACTAAGAAGGATACAGGCTTCCCTTTTCATTTTCATGTTCTATATATACTTGTTTAAATCTTGGTCAAACCTAGGATTTGACCAAGATTCAAATGTGCATCAAAATTCTAAAAAAAATCAGAAAAATGAAAAACCAAAGCACATAGTCTTCTTATGTCATATAGTAAGCATTAAAGTTGATAAACATGGTCTAGACATATTCAAACCATACAAATCATGTATCTACCCCTAACCCGTAAACTATGTCTTATGAAGTCAAGCATGAAGAGAAGTGGTTTTGGGTTTCAAACATGGAAATTTCAAAAACTGCCCAAAAACTTCATTTTAGAGTGACTAAGAAGGACACATGCTTCGCTTTTCATTTTCATGTTTTAAACTTGTTTAAATCTTGGTCAAACCTAGGATTTGATGAACATGGTCTAGACATATTCAAACCAGACAAATCATGTATCTACCCCCTATCGACCCTAAACTTCGTCTTATGAAGTCAAGCATGAAGAGAAGTGGTTTTGGGTTTCAAACATGGAAATATATTTCAAAAACCTCCCAAAATTAAAGCTTCATTTTAGAGTGACTAGTTAAGAAGGATCCAGGCTTACCTTTTCATTTTCATGTTTTAAACTTGTTTAAATCTTGTTCAAACCTAGGATTTAACCAATATTCAAATGGGCATAAAATAAAAAATAAATAAAATAAAAAACCAAAGCACATAGTCTTCTTATGTCATATAGTAAGCATTCAAGTTGATAAACAAGGTCTAGACATATTCAAACCAGACAAATCATGTACCCCTAACCCTAAACTTTGTCTTAATTATATATGAAGTCAAGCATGAAGCAGAGAAGTGTGGTTTTGGGTTTCAAACATGGAAATTTCAAAAACCTCCCAAAAAGCTTCATTTTAATTAGACTGGCTGGTTAATTAAGAAGGATCCATGATTAATTACCTTTTCATTGTCATGTTTTAAACTTGTTTAAATCTTGGTCGAACCTAGGATTTGACCAAGATTCAAATGGGCATAAAAATTCAGAAAAAAATCGAAAGAATGAAAAACCAAAGCACATAGCCTTCTTATGTCATATAGTAAGCATTCAAGTTGATAAACATGGTCTAGACATATTCAAACCAGAAAAATCATGTATCTACCCCTAACCCTAAACTCTGTCTTATGAAGTCAAGCATGAAAAGAAGTACGGTGGTTTTGGGTTTCAAACATGGTAAATTCAAGAACCTCCCAAAAGCTTCATTTTAGAGTTACTAAGAGAAAGATCCAGACTTAATTACCTTATCATTTTCAAATGTTAAACTTGTTTAAATCTTGCTCAACAAACCTAGGATTTTACCAAGATTCTCAAATGGGCATAAAAATCAAAAAATGAAATACCAATGCACATAGTCCTCTTATGTCATATAGCTAGTAAGCATTCAAGTTGATAAACAAGGTCTAGAGACATATTCAAACTAGCTAGACAAATCATGTATCTACCCCCTAATTAAAACCCCTAAACTCTGTCTTATGACGAAGTCAAGCATGAAGATAAGTGGTTTTAGGTTTCAAACATGGAAATTTCAAAAACCTCCCAAAATTCAGCTTCATTTTAGAGCGACTAAGAAGGATCGATGCTTTTACCTTTTCATTTCCATGTTTTAAACTTATTTAAATCTTGGTCAAACCTAGGATTTGACCAAGATTCAAATGGGCATAAAAATTATTCAGACAAAAAATCTAAAGAATGAAAAACCAAAGCACATAGCCTTCTTAATTATGTCATATAGTAAACACTCAAGTTGATAAACAAGGTCTAGACATATTCAAACCAGAAAAATCATGTGTATATCTACCCCTACCCCTAAACTCTGTCTTATGAAGTCAATCATGAAGAGAATTGGTTTTGGGTTTCAAACATGGAAATTTCAAGTACGTCCCAAAAGCTTCATATATTTTAGAGTGACTAATTAAGAAGGATCTTGGATTACGTTTTCATTTTCATGCTTGAAACTTGTTTAAATCTTGGTTGAACCTAGGATTTGACCAGAATCAAATGTGCATAAAATTCTTAAAAAATAGAAAAATGAAAAACAAAAGCACATGGTCTTCTTATGTCATATAGTAAGCATTCAAGTTGATAAACAAGGTTTAGACATATTCAAACCAGACAAATCATGTATCTACCCCCTAACCCTAAACTCGGTCTTATGAAGTCTAGCATGAGGAGAAGTCGTTTTGGGTTTCAAACGTTTAAGCCAAAAGCCCCATTTCAAATATTTCAAACTTATTCAAATTTGGTTCAAATTTGAAAGACACACAAGTTATAGCACACATAGTGCATACATTCTCACACATACTGCACTAGATGCTAACCCGGCCTATAGTTTGAGGCCATTGGATGAGGTCGAAAAAAATCTTGGATTAGAAATGGGGTTGTTCGAACCCCGTAGTTGGATTTTTTGAACCTTGATCTGTAGTACTGGGCAAAACCCTAGTTTAACCTATTTAATTATAGATTCGTAGGTCGATTTTTCTACCTTTTTATTATTACTATGCAGCACATGTGTGTTTGCCCGTCGAGTGAAACTCGGAGGAAGAGGGATCACTCGGAAGGAGAGAAGAAGGGAGAGAATTATGGTGTCTCCCCTTTTTCGGGTGATGATGTTGACTTTTGTGCAGGGTTTGTCAGTGAGCAGGAGGTGCGAGCGAGCGAGCGAGCGAGAGCGAGTCGAGCGAGGCCGAGAATGAGAGAGATTTTTTTTTTTTGAGAGGGACGACCGAAGGATCCAGAAGGACCCACAGACTTCCAATACGCATCCTGATGCGTCTTTCTCTTGACAAAGAAAATGGCTGGGAGTTTGCGTACCTATTGCACGTGACTTGTGCTCACTGAAGTGTGGGACCTCACGCATGGGCACCACACGTAAGTGACAGACCTGTTGGTGTAAAAACTCGGTTGATTATTATAGTGCATTAGAACAAAGTTTCCTATGGATTCAAGGGTAGGAAATCCAAGTTAACTCATTTACATGACATTATTTTTTCCATGAAGCAAAGTTAACGCACCTATCAATTGGTACATTTTGGAGTGACTAAGAAGGATCCAGGCTTACTTATTCGTTTTCACGTGTAAAACTTGTCTAAATCTTGGTCAAACAAAATTGGCAGAAAATTCAAAAAAAAACAGAAAAATGAAAAACCAAAGCACATAGTCTTCTTATGTCATGTAGTAAGCATTAAAGTTGATAAACAAGGTCTAGACATATTCAAACCATACTAATCATGTATCTACCCGCTAACCCCTAAACTCTATCTTATGACGAAGTCAAGCATGAAGATTAAGTGGTTTTGGGTTTCAAACATGGAAATTTCAAAAACCTCCCAAAAAGCTTCATTTTAATTAGACTGGCTGGTTAATTAAGAAGGATCCATGATTAATTACCTTTTCATTGTCATGTTTTAAACTTGTTTAAATCTTGGTCGAACCTAGGATTTGACCAAGATTCAAATGGGCATAAAAATTCAGAAAAAATCGAAAGAATGAAAAACCAAAGCACATAGCCTTCTTATGTCATATAGTAAGCATTCAAGTTGATAAACATGGTCTAGACATATTCAAACCAGAAAATTCATGTATCTACCCCTAACCCTAAACTCTGTCTTATGAAGTCAAGCATGAAAAGAAGTACGGTGGTTTTGGGTTTCAAACATGGTAAATTCAAGAACCTCCCAAAAGCTTCATTTTAGAGTTACTAAGAGAAAGATCCAGACTTAATTACCTTATCATTTTCAAATGTTAAACTTGTTTAAATCTTGCTCAACAAACCTAGGATTTTACCAAGATTCTCAAATGGGCATAAAAATCAAAAAATGAAATACCAATGCACATAGTCCTCTTATGTCATATAGCTAGTAAGCATTCAAGTTGATAAACAAGGTCTAGACATATTCAAACTAGCTAGACAAATCATGTATCTACCCCCTAATTAAAACCCCTAAACTCTGTCTTATGACGAAGTCAAGCATGAAGATAAGTGGTTTTAGGTTTCAAACATGGAAATTTCAAAAACCTCCCAAAATTCAGCTTCATTTTAGAGCGACTAAGAAGGATCGATGCTTTTACCTTTTCATTTCCATGTTTTAAACTTATTTAAATCTTGGTCAAACCTAGGATTTGACCAAGATTCAAATGGGCATAAAAATTATTCAGACAAAAAATCTAAAGAATGAAAAACCAAAGCACATAGCCTTCTTAATTATGTCATATAGTAAACACTCAAGTTGATAAACAAGGTCTAGACATATTCAAACCAGAAAAATCATGTGTATATCTACCCCTAACCCTAAACTCTGTCTTATGAAGTCAATCATGAAGAGAATTGGTTTTGGGTTTCAAACATGGAAATTTCAAGTACGTCCCAAAAGCTTCATATATTTTAGAGTGACTAATTAAGAAGGATCTTGGATTACGTTTTCATTTTCATGCTTGAAACTTGTTTAAATCTTGGTTGAACCTAGGATTTGACCAGAATCAAATGTGCATAAAATTCTTAAAAAAATAGAAAAATGAAAAACAAAAGCACATGGTCTTCTTATGTCATATAGTAAGCATTCAAGTTGATAAACAAGGTTTAGACATATTCAAACCAGACAAATCATGTATCTACCCCCTAACCCTAAACTCGGTCTTATGAAGTCTAGCATGAGGAGAAGTCGTTTTGGGTTTCAAACGTTTAAGCCAAAAGCCCCATTTCAAATATTTCAAACTTATTCAAATTTGGTTCAAATTTGAAAGACACACAAGTTATAGCACACATAGTGCATACATTCTCACACATACTGCACTAGATGCTAACCCGGCCTATAGTTTGAGGCCATTGGATGAGGTCGAAAAAATCTTGGATTAGAAATGGGGTTGTTCGAACCCCGTAGTTGGATTTTTTGAACCTTGATCTGTAGTACTGGGCAAAACCCTAGTTTAACCTATTTAATTATAGATTCGTAGGTCGATTTTTCTACCTTTTTATTATTACTATGCAGCACATGTGTGTTTGCCCGTCGAGTGAAACTCGGAGGAAGAGGGATCACTCGGAAGGAGAGAAGAAGGGAGAGAATTATGGTGTCTCCCCTTTTTCGGGTGATGATGTTGACTTTTGTGCAGGGTTTGTCAGTGAGCAGGAGGTGCGAGCGAGCGAGCGAGCGAGCGAGTCGAGCGAGGCCGAGAATGAGAGAGATTTTTTTTTTTTTTAGAGGGACGACCGAAGGATCCAGAAGGACCCACAGACTTCCAATACGCATCCTGATGCGTCTTTCTCTTGACAAAGAAAATGGCTGGGAGTTTGCGTACCTATTGCACGTGACTTGTGCTCACTGAAGTGTGGGACCTCACGCATGGGCACCACACGTAAGTGACAGACCTGTTGGTGTAAAAACTCGGTTGATTATTATAGTGCATTAGAACAAAGTTTCCTATGGATTCAAGGGTAGGAAATCCAAGTTAACTCATTTACATGACATTATTTTTTCCATGAAGCAAAGTTAACGCACCTATCAATTGGTACATTTTGGAGTGACTAAGAAGGATCCAGGCTTACTTATTCGTTTTCACGTGTAAAACTTGTCTAAATCTTGGTCAAACAAAATTGGCAGAAAATTCAAAAAAAAAAGAAAAATGAAAAACCAAAGCACATAGTCTTCTTATGTCATGTAGTAAGAATTAAAGTTGATAAACAAGGTCTAGACATATTCAAACCATACTAATCATGTATCTACCCCCTAACCCCTAAACTCTATCTTATGACGAAGTCAAGCATGAAGATTAAGTGGTTTTGGGTTTCAAACATGGAAATTTTGAAAACCTCCCAAAAACTTCATTTTAGGGTGACTAAGAAGGATACATGCTTCCCTTTTCATTTTCATGTTCTATACTTGTTTAAATCTTGGTCAAACCTAGGATTTGACCATGATTCAAATGTGCATCAAAATTCCAAAAAAATCAGAAAAATGAAAAACCAAAGCAAAGCACATAGTTTTCTTATGTCATATAGTAAGCATTAAAGTTGATAAACAAGGGTCTAGACATATTCAAACAAGAAAAATCATGTATCTACCCCCTAACCCTAAACTTTGTCTTATGTAGTCAAGCATGAAGAGAAGTGGTTTTGGGTTTCAAATATGGAAATTTCAAAAACCTATCAAAAGCTTCATTTTAGAGTGACTAAGAAGGATCCATGCTTGCCTTTTCATTTTCATATTTGAAACTTGTTTAAATCATTGTCAAACCTAGGATTTGACCAAGATTTAAATTGGCATAAAATTAAAAAATCGGAAAAATGAAAAACAAAAGCACATAGTCTTCTTATGTCACATATATATATATAGTAAGCATTCAAAAGTTGATAAACAAGGTCTAGCTAGACATATTCAAATAAGACAAATCATGTATCTACCCCTCTAACCCTAAACTCTGTCTTATGAAGTCAAGCATGAAGAGAAGTGGTTTTAGGTTTCAAACATGGAAATTTCAAAAACCTCCCAAAAACTTCATTTTAGAGTGACTAAGAAGGATACATGTTTACCTTTTCATTTTCATGTTTTAAACTTGTTTAAATCTTGGTCAAACCTAGGATTTGACCAAGATACAAATAGGCACAAAAAATGAAAAACAAAAAGCACATAGTGTTCTTATGTCATATCGTAAGCATTCAAGTTGATAAACAAGGTCTAGATATATCCAAACCAGACAAATCATGTATATATGTACCCCGTGTCGATCTTATGAAGTCTAGCATGAAGAAAAGTCGTTTTGGCCGGGTTTCAAACATGGAAATTTCAAGAACATCCCAAAAGCTTCATTTTAGAGCGACTAAGAAGGATCCAGGCTTACCTTTCCATTTTCATGATTTAAACTTGTTTAAATCTTGGTCAAATCTTGCTCAAGCATGAAGATAAGTGGTTTTGGGTTTCAAACATGGAAATTTCAAAAACCTCCCAAAACTTCATTTTAGGGTGACTAAGAAGGATACAGGCTTCCCTTTTCATTTTCATGTTCTATATATACTTGTTTAAATCTTGGTCAAACCTAGGATTTGACCAAGATTCAAATGTGCATCAAAATTCTAAAAAAATCAGAAAAATGAAAAACCAAAGCACATAGTCTTCTTATGTCATATAGTAAGCATTAAAGTTGATAAACATGGTCTAGACATATTCAAACCATACAAATCATGTATCTACCCCTAACCCTAAACTATGTCTTATGAAGTCAAGCATGAAGAGAAGTGGTTTTGGGTTTCAAACATGGAAATTTCAAAAACTGCCCAAAAACTTCATTTTAGAGTGACTAAGAAGGACACATGCTTCGCTTTTCATTTTCATGTTTTAAACTTGTTTAAATCTTGGTCAAACCTAGGATTTGATGAACATGGTCTAGACATATTCAAACCAGACAAATCATGTATCTACCCCCTATCGACCCTAAACTTCGTCTTATGAAGTCAAGCATGAAGAGAAGTGGTTTTGGGTTTCAAACATGGAAATATATTTCAAAAACCTCCCAAAATTAAAGCTTCATTTTAGAGTGACTAGTTAAGAAGGATCCAGGCTTACCTTTTCATTTTCATGTTTTAAACTTGTTTAAATCTTGTTCAAACCTAGGATTTAACCAATATTCAAATGGGCATAAAATAAAAAATAAATAAAATAAAAAACCAAAGCACATAGTCTTCTTATGTCATATAGTAAGCATTCAAGTTGATAAACAAGGTCTAGACATATTCAAACCAGACAAATCATGTACCCCTAACCCTAAACTTTGTCTTAATTATATATGAAGTCAAGCATGAAGCAGAGAAGTGTGGTTTTGGGTTTCAAACATGGAAATTTCAAAAACCTCCCAAAAAGCTTCATTTTAATTAGACTGGCTGGTTAATTAAGAAGGATCCATGATTAATTACCTTTTCATTGTCATGTTTTAAACTTGTTTAAATCTTGGTCGAACCTAGGATTTGACCAAGATTCAAATGGGCATAAAAATTCAGAAAAAATCGAAAGAATGAAAAACCAAAGCACATAGCCTTCTTATGTCATATAGTAAGCATTCAAGTTGATAAACATGGTCTAGACATATTCAAACCAGAAAAATCATGTATCTACCCCTAACCCTAAACTCTGTCTTATGAAGTCAAGCATGAAAAGAAGTACGGTGGTTTTGGGTTTCAAACATGGTAAATTCAAGAACCTCCCAAAAGCTTCATTTTAGAGTTACTAAGAGAAAGATCCAGACTTAATTACCTTATCATTTTCAAATGTTAAACTTGTTTAAATCTTGCTCAACAAACCTAGGATTTTACCAAGATTCTCAAATGGGCATAAAAATCAAAAAATGAAATACCAATGCACATAGTCCTCTTATGTCATATAGCTAGTAAGCATTCAAGTTGATAAACAAGGTCTAGAGACATATTCAAACTAGCTAGACAAATCATGTATCTACCCCCTAATTAAAACCCCTAAACTCTGTCTTATGACGAAGTCAAGCATGAAGATAAGTGGTTTTAGGTTTCAAACATGGAAATTTCAAAAACCTCCCAAAATTCAGCTTCATTTTAGAGCGACTAAGAAGGATCGATGCTTTTACCTTTTCATTTCCATGTTTTAAACTTATTTAAATCTTGGTCAAACCTAGGATTTGACCAAGATTCAAATGGGCATAAAAATTATTCAGACAAAAAATCTAAAGAATGAAAAACCAAAGCACATAGCCTTCTTAATTATGTCATATAGTAAACACTCAAGTTGATAAACAAGGTCTAGACATATTCAAACCAGAAAAATCATGTGTATATCTACCCCTACCCCTAAACTCTGTCTTATGAAGTCAATCATGAAGAGAATTGGTTTTGGGTTTCAAACATGGAAATTTCAAGTACGTCCCAAAAGCTTCATATATTTTAGAGTGACTAATTAAGAAGGATCTTGGATTACGTTTTCATTTTCATGCTTGAAACTTGTTTAAATCTTGGTTGAACCTAGGATTTGACCAGAATCAAATGTGCATAAAATTCTTAAAAAATAGAAAAATGAAAAACAAAAGCACATGGTCTTCTTATGTCATATAGTAAGCATTCAAGTTGATAAACAAGGTTTAGACATATTCAAACCAGACAAATCATGTATCTACCCCCTAACCCTAAACTCGGTCTTATGAAGTCTAGCATGAGGAGAAGTCGTTTTGGGTTTCAAACGTTTAAGCCAAAAGCCCCATTTCAAATATTTCAAACTTATTCAAATTTGGTTCAAATTTGAAAGACACACAAGTTATAGCACACATAGTGCATACATTCTCACACATACTGCACTAGATGCTAACCCGGCCTATAGTTTGAGGCCATTGGATGAGGTCGAAAAAAATCTTGGATTAGAAATGGGGTTGTTCGAACCCCGTAGTTGGATTTTTTGAACCTTGATCTGTAGTACTGGGCAAAACCCTAGTTTAACCTATTTAATTATAGATTCGTAGGTCGATTTTTCTACCTTTTTATTATTACTATGCAGCACATGTGTGTTTGCCCGTCGAGTGAAACTCGGAGGAAGAGGGATCACTCGGAAGGAGAGAAGAAGGGAGAGAATTATGGTGTCTCCCCTTTTTCGGGTGATGATGTTGACTTTTGTGCAGGGTTTGTCAGTGAGCAGGAGGTGCGAGCGAGCGAGCGAGCGAGTCGAGCGAGGCCGAGAATGAGAGAGATTTTTTTTTTTTTAAGAGGGACGACCGAAGGATCCAGAAGGACCCACAGACTTCCAATACGCATCCTGATGCGTCTTCTCTTGACAAAGAAAATGGCTGGGAGTTTGCGTACCTATTGCACGTGACTTGTGCTCACTGAAGTGTGGGACCTCACGCATGGGCACCACACGTAAGTGACAGACCTGTTGGTGTAAAAACTCGGTTGATTATTATAGTGCATTAGAACAAAGTTTCCTATGGATTCAAGGGTAGGAAATCCAAGTTAACTCATTTACATGACATTATTTTTTCCATGAAGCAAAGTTAACGCACCTATCAATTGGTACATTTTGGAGTGACTAAGAAGGATCCAGGCTTACTTATTCGTTTTCACGTGTAAAACTTGTCTAAATCTTGGTCAAACAAAATTGGCAGAAAATTCAAAAAAAAAACAAAAATGAAAAACCAAAGCACATAGTCTTCTTATGTCATGTAGTAAGCATTAAAGTTGATAAACAAGGTCTAGACATATTCAAACCATACTAATCATGTATCTACCCGCTAACCCCTAAACTCTATCTTATGACGAAGTCAAGCATGAAGATTAAGTGGTTTTGGGTTTCAAACATGGAAATTTCAAAAACCTCCCAAAAAGCTTCATTTTAATTAGACTGGCTGGTTAATTAAGAAGGATCCATGATTAATTACCTTTTCATTGTCATGTTTTAAACTTGTTTAAATCTTGGTCGAACCTAGGATTTGACCAAGATTCAAATGGGCATAAAAATTCAGAAAAAATCGAAAGAATGAAAAACCAAAGCACATAGCCTTCTTATGTCATATAGTAAGCATTCAAGTTGATAAACATGGTCTAGACATATTCAAACCAGAAAATTCATGTATCTACCCCTAACCCTAAACTCTGTCTTATGAAGTCAAGCATGAAAAGAAGTACGGTGGTTTTGGGTTTCAAACATGGTAAATTCAAGAACCTCCCAAAAGCTTCATTTTAGAGTTACTAAGAGAAAGATCCAGACTTAATTACCTTATCATTTTCAAATGTTAAACTTGTTTAAATCTTGCTCAACAAACCTAGGATTTTACCAAGATTCTCAAATGGGCATAAAAATCAAAAAATGAAATACCAATGCACATAGTCCTCTTATGTCATATAGCTAGTAAGCATTCAAGTTGATAAACAAGGTCTAGAGACATATTCAAACTAGCTAGACAAATCATGTATCTACCCCCTAATTAAAACCCCTAAACTCTGTCTTATGACGAAGTCAAGCATGAAGATAAGTGGTTTTAGGTTTCAAACATGGAAATTTCAAAAACCTCCCAAAATTCAGCTTCATTTTAGAGCGACTAAGAAGGATCGATGCTTTTACCTTTTCATTTCCATGTTTTAAACTTATTTAAATCTTGGTCAAACCTAGGATTTGACCAAGATTCAAATGGGCATAAAAATTATTCAGACAAAAAATCTAAAGAATGAAAAACCAAAGCACATAGCCTTCTTAATTATGTCATATAGTAAACACTCAAGTTGATAAACAAGGTCTAGACATATTCAAACCAGAAAAATCATGTGTATATCTACCCCTACCCCTAAACTCTGTCTTATGAAGTCAATCATGAAGAGAATTGGTTTTGGGTTTCAAACATGGAAATTTCAAGTACGTCCCAAAAGCTTCATATATTTTAGAGTGACTAATTAAGAAGGATCTTGGATTACGTTTTCATTTTCATGCTTGAAACTTGTTTAAATCTTGGTTGAACCTAGGATTTGACCAGAATCAAATGTGCATAAAATTCTTAAAAAATAGAAAAATGAAAAACAAAAGCACATGGTCTTCTTATGTCATATAGTAAGCATTCAAGTTGATAAACAAGGTTTAGACATATTCAAACCAGACAAATCATGTATCTACCCCTAACCCTAAACTCGGTCTTATGAAGTCTAGCATGAGGAGAAGTCGTTTTGGGTTTCAAACGTTTAAGCCAAAAGCCCCATTTCAAATATTTCAAACTTATTCAAATTTGGTTCAAATTTGAAAGACACACAAGTTATAGCACACATAGTGCATACATTCTCACACATACTGCACTAGATGCTAACCCGGCCTATAGTTTGAGGCCATTGGATGAGGTCGAAAAAAATCTTGGATTAGAAATGGGGTTGTTCGAACCCCGTAGTTGGATTTTTTGAACCTTGATCTGTAGTACTGGGCAAAACCCTAGTTTAACCTATTTAATTATAGATTCGTAGGTCGATTTTTCTACCTTTTTATTATTACTATGCAGCACATGTGTGTTTGCCCGTCGAGTGAAACTCGGAGGAAGAGGGATCACTCGGAAGGAGAGAAGAAGGGAGAGAATTATGGTGTCTCCCCTTTTTCGGGTGATGATGTTGACTTTTGTGCAGGGTTTGTCAGTGAGCAGGAGGTGCGAGCGAGCGAGCGAGCGAGCGAGCGAGTCGAGCGAGGCCGAGAATGAGAGAGATTTTTTTTTTTTAGAGGGACGACCGAAGGATCCAGAAGGACCCACAGACTTCCAATACGCATCCTGATGCGTCTTTCTCTTGACAAAGAAAATGGCTGGGAGTTTGCGTACCTATTGCACGTGACTTGTGCTCACTGAAGTGTGGGACCTCACGCATGGGCACCACACGTAAGTGACAGACCTGTTGGTGTAAAAACTCGGTTGATTATTATAGTGCATTAGAACAAAGTTTCCTATGGATTCAAGGGTAGGAAATCCAAGTTAACTCATTTACATGACATTATTTTTTCCATGAAGCAAAGTTAACGCACCTATCAATTGGTACATTTTGGAGTGACTAAGAAGGATCCAGGCTTACTTATTCGTTTTCACGTGTAAAACTTGTCTAAATCTTGGTCAAACAAAATTGGCAGAAAATTCAAAAAAAAAACAGAAAAATGAAAAACCAAAGCACATAGTCTTCTTATGTCATGTAGTAAGAATTAAAGTTGATAAACAAGGTCTAGACATATTCAAACCATACTAATCATGTATCTACCCCCTAACCCCTAAACTCTATCTTATGACGAAGTCAAGCATGAAGATTAAGTGGTTTTGGGTTTCAAACATGGAAATTTTGAAAACCTCCCAAAAACTTCATTTTAGGGTGACTAAGAAGGATACATGCTTCCCTTTTCATTTTCATGTTCTATACTTGTTTAAATCTTGGTCAAACCTAGGATTTGACCATGATTCAAATGTGCATCAAAATTCCAAAAAAATCAGAAAAATGAAAAACCAAAGCAAAGCACATAGTTTTCTTATGTCATATAGTAAGCATTAAAGTTGATAAACAAGGGTCTAGACATATTCAAACAAGAAAAATCATGTATCTACCCCCTAACCCTAAACTTTGTCTTATGTAGTCAAGCATGAAGAGAAGTGGTTTTGGGTTTCAAATATGGAAATTTCAAAAACCTATCAAAAGCTTCATTTTAGAGTGACTAAGAAGGATCCATGCTTGCCTTTTCATTTTCATATTTGAAACTTGTTTAAATCATTGTCAAACCTAGGATTTGACCAAGATTTAAATTGGCATAAAATTAAAAAATCGGAAAAATGAAAAACAAAAGCACATAGTCTTCTTATGTCACATATATATATAGTAAGCATTCAAAAGTTGATAAACAAGGTCTAGCTAGACATATTCAAATAAGACAAATCATGTATCTACCCCTCTAACCCTAAACTCTGTCTTATGAAGTCAAGCATGAAGAGAAGTGGTTTTAGGTTTCAAACATGGAAATTTCAAAAACCTCCCAAAAACTTCATTTTAGAGTGACTAAGAAGGATACATGTTTCCCTTTTCATTTTCATGTTTTAAACTTGTTTAAATCTTGGTCAAACCTAGGATTTGACCAAGATACAAATAGGCACAAAAAATGAAAAACAAAAAGCACATAGTGTTCTTATGTCATATCGTAAGCATTCAAGTTGATAAACAAGGTCTAGATATATCCAAACCAGACAAATCATGTATATATGTACCCCGTGTCGATCTTATGAAGTCTAGCATGAAGAAAAGTCGTTTTGGCCGGGTTTCAAACATGGAAATTTCAAGAACATCCCAAAAGCTTCATTTTAGAGCGACTAAGAAGGATCCAGGCTTACCTTTCCATTTTCATGATTTAAACTTGTTTAAATCTTGGTCAAATCTTGCTCAAGCATGAAGATAAGTGGTTTTGGGTTTCAAACATGGAAATTTCAAAAACCTCCCGAAAACTTCATTTTAGGGTGACTAAGAAGGATACAGGCTTCCCTTTTCATTTTCATGTTCTATATATACTTGTTTAAATCTTGGTCAAACCTAGGATTTGACCAAGATTCAAATGTGCATCAAAATTCTAAAAAAAACAGAAAAATGAAAAACCAAAGCACATAGTCTTCTTATGTCATATAGTAAGCATTAAAGTTGATAAACATGGTCTAGACATATTCAAACCATACAAATCATGTATCTACCCCTAACCCCTAAACTATGTCTTAATTATGAAGTCAAGCATGAAGAGAAGTGGTTTTGGGTTTCAAACATGGTAAATTCAAGAACCTCCCAAAAGCTTCATTTTAGAGTTACTAAGAGAAAGATCCAGACTTAATTACCTTATCATTTTCAAATGTTAAACTTGTTTAAATCTTGCTCAACAAACCTAGGATTTTACCAAGATTCTCAAATGGGCATAAAAATCAAAAAATGAAATACCAATGCACATAGTCCTCTTATGTCATATAGCTAGTAAGCATTCAAGTTGATAAACAAGGTCTAGAGACATATTCAAACTAGCTAGACAAATCATGTATCTACCCCCTAATTAAAACCCCTAAACTCTGTCTTATGACGAAGTCAAGCATGAAGATAAGTGGTTTTAGGTTTCAAACATGGAAATTTCAAAAACCTCCCAAAATTCAGCTTCATTTTAGAGCGACTAAGAAGGATCGATGCTTTTACCTTTTCATTTCCATGTTTTAAACTTATTTAAATCTTGGTCAAACCTAGGATTTGACCAAGATTCAAATGGGCATAAAAATTCAGACAAAAAATCTAAAGAATGAAAAACCAAAGCACATAGCCTTCTTAATTATGTCATATAGTAAACACTCAAGTTGATAAATAAGGTCTAGACATATTCAAACCAGAAAAATCATGTGTATATCTACCCCTAACCCTAAACTCTGTATTATGAAGTCAATCTCTAGGATTTGACCAAGATTCAAATGGGCATAAAATAAAAAAACATAAAAATGAAAAACCAAAGCGCACATAGTCTTCTTATATGTCATATAGTAAGCATTAAAGTTGATAAACAAGGTCTGGACATATTCAAACTAGCTAGACAAATCATGTATCTACCCCCTAACCCCTAAACTCTGTCTTATGACGAAGTCAAGCATGAAGATAAGTGGTTTTGGGTTTCAAACATGGAAATTTCAAAAACCTCCCAAAAACTTCATTTTAGGGTGACTAAGAAGGATACAGGCTTCCATTTTCATTTCCATGTTCTATACTTGTTTAAATCTTGGTCAAACCTAGGATTTGACCAAGATTCAAATGTGCATCAAAATTCCAAAAAAATCAGAAAAATGAAAAACCAAAGCACATAGTTTTCTTATGTCACATACATATATATAGTAAGCATTCAAAAGTTCATAAACAAGGTCTAGACATATTCAAACCAGACAAATCATGTACCCCCTAACCCTAAACTTTGTCTTAATTATATATGAAGTCAAGCATGAAGCAGAGAAGTGTGGTTTTGGGTTTCAAACATGGAAATTTCAAAAACCTCCCAAAAAGCTTCATTTTAATTAGACTGGCTGGTTAATTAAGAAGGATCCATGATTAATTACCTTTTCATTGTCATGTTTTAAACTTGTTTAAATCTTGGTCGAACCTAGGATTTGACCAAGATTCAAATGGGCATAAAAATTCAGAAAAAAATCGAAAGAATGAAAGACCAAAGCACATAGCCTTCTTATGTCATATAGTAAGCATTCAAGTTGATAAACATGGTCTAGACATATTCAAACAAGACAAATCATGTATCTACCCCCTATCGACCCTAAACTTCGTCTTATGAAGTCAAGCATGAAGAGAAGTGGTTTTGGGTTTCAAAAAAGATCCAGACTTAATTACCTTATCATTTTCACATGTTAAACTTGTTTAAATCTTGCTCAACAAACCTAGGATTTTACCAAGATTCTCAAATGGGCATAAAAATCAAAAAATGAAATACCAATGCACATAGTCCTCTTATGTCATATAGCTAGTAAGCATTCAAGTTGATAAACAAGGTCTAGACATATTCAAACAAGACAAATCATGTATCTACCCCCTATCGACCCTAAACTTCGTCTTATGAAGTCAAGCATGAAGAGAAGTGGTTTTGGGTTTCAAAAACATGGAAATTTCAAAAACCTCCCAAAATTCAGCTTCATTTTAGAGCGACTAAGAAGGATCGATGCTTACCTTTTCATTTCCATGTTTTAAACTTGTTTAAATCTTGGTCAAATCTAGGATTTGACCAAGATTCAAATGGGCATAAAATAAAAAAACCGAAAAATGAAAAACCAAAGCGCACATAGTCTTCTTATATGTCATATAGTAAGCATTAAAGTTGATAATCAAGGTCTAGACATATTCAAACTAGCTAGACAAATCATGTATCTACCCCCTAAAACCCCTAAACTCTGTCTTATGACGAAGTCAAGCATGAAGATAAGTGGTTTTAGGTTTCAAACATGCATGGGGTGACTAATTAAGAAGGATACATGCTTCCCTTTTCATTTTCATGTTCTATATATACTTGTTTAAATCTTGGTCAAACCTAGCTAGGATTTGACCAAGATTCAAATGTGCATCAAAATTCCAAAAAATATCAGAAAAATGAAAAACCAAAGCACATAGTTTTCTTATGTCATATAGTAGCATTAAAGTTGATAAACAAGGTCTAGACATATTCAAACAAGAAAAATCATGTATCTACTCCCTAACCCTAAACTTTGTCTTATGTAGTCAAGCATGAAGAGAAGTGGTTTTGGGTTTCAAATATGGAAATTTCAAAAACCTACCAAAAGCTTCATTTTAGAGTGACTAAGAATGATCAATGCTTACCTTTTCATTTTCATATTTTAAACTTGTTAAAATCATTGTCAAACCAGGATTTGACCAAGATTTAAATGGGCATAAAATTTAAAAAATCAGAAAAATGAAAAACAAAAGCACATAGTCTTCTTATGTCACATATATATATAGTAAGAGCATTCAAAAGTTGACAAACAAGGTCTATACATATTCAAATAAGACAAATCATGTATCTACCCCTAACCCTAAACTCTGTCTTATGAAGTCAAGCATGAAGAGAAGTGGTTTTTGGTTTCAAACATGGAAATTTCAAAAACCTCCCAAAAGCTTCATTTTAGAGTGACTAAGAAGGATCCAGGCTTACCTTTTCATTTTCATGTTTTAAACTTGTTTAAATCTTGGTCAAACCTAGGATTTGACCAATATTAAAATGGGCATAAAATAAAAATAAAAAAACCAAAGCACATAGTCTTCTTATGTCATATAGTAAGCATTCAAGTTCATAAACAAGGTCTAGACATATTCAAACCAGACAAATCATGTATCTACCCCCTATCGACCCTAAACTTCGTCTTATGAAGTCAAGCATGAAGAGAAGTGGTTTTGGGTTTCAAACATGGAAATTTCAAAAAACCAAAAGCTTCATTTTAGAGCGAGTAAGAAGGATCGATGCTTATCTTTTCATTTTCATGTTTTAAACTTATTTAAATCTTGGTCAAACCTAGGATTTGACCAAGATTCAAATGGGCATAAAAATTCAGACAAAAATCTAATTAAAGAATGAAAAACCAAAGCACGTACATAGCCTTCTTAATTATGTCATATAGTAAACATTCAAGTTGATAAACAAGGTCTAGACATATTCAAACCAGAAAAATCGTGTATCTACCCCTAACCCTAATTAAACTTTGTCTTATGAAGTCAAGCTTGAAGAAAAGTGGTTTTGAGTTTCAAGCATGCATGGAAATTTCGAGAACCTCCCAAAATAAAGCTTCATTTTAGAGTGACTACGAAGGATCCATGCTTACACCTTTTCATTTTCAAGTTTTAAACTTGTTTAAAACCTCGTCAAACCTGGGATTTGACCAAGATTCAAATGGGCATAAAATTCAAAAAAATAGATAAATGAAAAACCATAGCACATAGTCTTCTTATGTCATATAGTAAGCATTCAAGTGGATAAACAAGCTCTAGACATACTGAAACCAGACAAATCATGTATCTACCCCTATCCCTAAACTATGTCTTATGAAGTCTAGCATGAAAAGAAGTGGTTTTGGGTTTCAAACATGGAAATTTCAAAAAACCTCCCAAAAGCTTCATTTTGGATTGACTAAGGAGGATCCAGGCTTACTTTTTCATTTTCATATTTTAAACTTGTTTAAATCTAGGTCAAACCTAGGATTTGACCAAGATTCAAATGGACATAAAAAATCAACAGTTTACAACAGCACACAAAATAAACATGAAATTACATCTAAATCCCTAACTTTTACATGGAGGACCCCAGGCTGAAAGCAAGAAATGCGATCGGGTCTTGAATCTTGATGCGTCTTCTCTTGACAAAGAAGATTGCTGGGAGTTTGCGTACGTACATCACGTCACTTGTGCTCACTGAAGTGTGGGACATGACGCATGCATGGGCAACACACGTAAGTGACATGGATTCAAGGGTAGGGAAGCCAAGAGAAAAAAACGAGAATTTGGACAAAAATAACCCAATCTTGCTAGTATGTCGAAAGTTTGTTTTTCCCAATCTTTTCGACTTTGGGTTATTTCTGTCTATTTTGCCGAAAAAACGAGGACAGAGACTGGAAACGGTGATGCATCTAGCTTCAGAGTACGCCAGATTAAGACTTCATGAGCAACACTAGTCTGACGTAAGTACAGTGTATACAGACAAGACAGGGACTAGACATTGCTACCCACGTCCCTCTGCGCCCCTTCAAAGAAATCATACTCCGTACTAGAATCTCGAAACGTAGGAATTAGTCTGACACGATTTCTGATTGTTTAATTCATAGGATTGCAATTTTCAGAATTCATTGACAATACATTTTTATACAAAAACAAAAAATCCTTCATTGTGTAACCGTATGTTACTACTAGTATTTCTTTTGGTTTTCACACGCAATCAAATGTTATTGGATCCAAATACCGTTGTTTCTCAATCCTATATATTTGGAGATGATCATCACTCTCTAATCATACAATTTTCATATTCCCGCACTTTGAAAATCTTGCGAATAATCAAAGCAGCCAAAATCTATGGTGTGTATTGTATATGTTTATGCCATGCTTAGTTTCATCGAATATTGTTTGGTTGCATCGCGGGGAAACCGCGTGAATTTAGATTAATTGTTGCATGTTTGTTTGTGGTGTGACCAACTGCTTTTGCAACGAAACAACCCCCCCCCCCCACCATGTACGCATTGTTTGGGTCGCATGCATGATGTGTACATAATGTTAAAATAGAAATAATGTAGGAATTGAATATGATTGCATGTTGAATTAATCCTATATGAGAGAAATCACACAAATTTGAATTGCATGTTCTTTGGTTGTAGTGCTACACAAAAAACACGTGAATTAGTATGAATTATCATGTATTCAAGAATCAAAGGAGCCACTGAGATTTGAATCCCACAAAATTTCTATGAATTTTCTTCGAACCAAACAAGCCCAACAAGATTCCAAAGGAATATAATACAACGAATCAAACAACTTCCGTTGTTGGAATATTTCCTTAGGACATCAATCCAATAGAAACTATATGATCCAGTTTCAGCGACAATCTGGTCGGTGTAGGCTCGAGGAGGCCAATTGTATATATATGTTTGGACCCGGTTGGTTGAGTGATCATGCTCGTGACATCCAGCCTGAAAGGTAAAATTCGGGCAAGGCCAGCGTGACGCCACAATACTTTTGAAATATTCAAAAGCGCGTAATATTTGTGAAATTTTAATAATAGCTACTACTTATGTGAATTTTTTTCGTTCATACGCTTATTGGGGGGTAGGCTAACCCTAATGGCCTCCTCAAGATCCCTACCTCTACCAAGGTTTCCCGAGTTCATCCACCTCGATGGGTTCCTTGCCACTTTCGACCATGTTGTGGGCATCATTTCGGGTTCCCGTACCACGGCCAGTCCTTTTCAGGAGTCCCGAACCCGATGCCATAATATTTGTTTGAAAAAAATTCAAGACCGCACAATATTTGTTGAAATAAATGAATAAGCATTTTTAAATAGCTAAATAAAAGAAGTAAGAATTTTGAAAAATTTATTTTTTCTAAAACATTAATTGGAGCATTGACATGTTGAACCCACTTGTCGATTTTGCTATCAACATGACTAACTAGCTGATTAGATAACCAAGTGGTGAAATTTGCAACATATTAGACCACCACATGGTGGAAACTGCAAAAAAAATGTCCAAGTGGTGGTTTGTGCAACATATAGAGCAGTAGAGTATATGGTAGTACAAGATGAAGAGGCCTCCAAGATGAATGTGCACTGCCGTGGGCCCGTGGTAATATATCATGATGATGGCAAAGGATCTTTTCTCTGCTGAAACTGTCCAGAGCTGATTTGATGAGACAAAATACAGCTCCACGGCGTGCAAGGACAGTATACAGTACATTAGCTTCTTCTCGGGTCACACGCCTTCACGCCAGGTGCAGTAGTGCAGCAGAGACCAGAGAGAGAAGGCACGCCCGTAGTACTCGTATTATTGATTTCAATTCAAATTGTTTTTTTTTTGCCTGCTTCTCCGTCTTCTTCATCTCCATCTTCTCTGGCGACCCCGCCTACACCAGCAGCCCCTGCACCACCGCCGCCATGCCTTTTTCGGATCATCTCGAGCCACCTGTTTGATGGTACTAGTAGGAGTTGTTGACTTTTATCCATATCGCTCTACCAGCTGCCGCTCGCACTGTCCTCCAATACCTCATACCCAAACGCCAGCGTCCCACTACCACACCCCCACACCCACTTGACCGCATCCTTCCAATGGCGAGATCGATCAATGAGAGTGGCAGTTCTTGGGTGTTTCCTGATGGCCCCCTTGAAGAAATCGCATCCCGATGCGATGTCATCACCGCCGCGAGCCTCGTCGGTTCATGCAAGTTTTATCATGATTCAGCAACACAAAGTGTAGCTCTGCCTGCATCTCAGCCGTTTGGCATGCCCTGTGTTCTTCATACTCACCAAACTGAGGTACCGCCCGCGCACAATCCCTTCTACCGCGTCCACAAGTTCAAGCAGGAGGGTGCGCAGAAGGACAAGCAGCATGATGCAAAAGATCGCAAGGGTACCTTGTGCCAACTGACGCCGCTGGACAGGATCTCTTCCGATGCCGTGATTCCAGATGGTGGTACGGGCATGTGGGCAGGCGCGAATGGAGATTGGATCGCCCTTCTTGGCTTCCCCTGGAATTGGGAGCTTGTCAATGTGTACACTGGTCGCCGGATTCCTCTACCACCAATAAGTGAGTTTAAATCCACCCCGGATAAACTTGTGTTCGAGTCTAATGATCAACATCTTCAACTGCTGAAGATAGCTATTTGCCGAGTTCCAACAGCTGCTTCAAATTATACTAGTTTCTCTGTTCTTGCCATCTTCAACGCGGCAATTGCAGTCCTTCACTGTGCTTCTAGCAGATGGACAGTTCTTGACAACCAGTTCTTAGCGTACGGCTACTCCGATGCAATCATCCACAAGGGTATTGTATTTGCTGTAACTCAGACAGGCGAAGTTTATGCATGGAATCAACTTTCTTGGGGTAATTTTTCTCATCTCATATGATGTGTTTTCGCTATTACCTGCTAGTTTCAGATTTAGCTTTAGCCTTTTTCTTTTTGTTGTGCAGTTTTCGTGTCATGCCTGTACCTTTCCCCCTCTATATTCAATCAAAATCAGCAGCGATATGCCTTTGAGTCAAAATAAAGTACTCCCTCCGATCCAAATCAAATTGACTCAGCTTTGTCTAGCCAGTGCATCTAGCTAGACAAACTTGAGTCAATTAATTTGTGCATATCTAGCTAGACACATCCAGTTGAGTCAATTAATTTGGATCGGAGGCAGTATTTTAGCTACATCATTATTCATGTATGTAATGAACTAATCAAGTTTTGCTGAACTGACTTCAAGCTGTGCTTTCCTTTGCAAGGTCCTTTGTTGATCAGCACGGCACCTATTCCGCCAGAACTTGATGAACAAGGTCGGTACAATCTTGGCTCCTGGTGGTTAGCACGATCTCCTGATGGTTCTAGACTTTTTCTGGTCCATACCTGGGGCGTTACTGACGGGCGGGATTATACTGGACTGGTTCGGATTTTACCTGCTGCTGCTACCTCTGAGGGTCGTCATGGTCGCACTATTCGCGGGTATGGTAAGGGTTTACTTGGCTGCGAGGTGTACAGCATGGACACCAGTCAGTTGATGCCACCGAGGCCATGGAGGAGGATTATTTCCCTTGGATCATATTCTCTCTTCCTTGGAGTGAACTATCCGATTATCATTCCAGTAGAAGACGGGGCAGAACATGACCGTCCAAATATGGCGAGAAGCAACTCTGTTTACACATCGCACCATGCAGTAGGCCTTGCATATCCTCCTTCTCCAGAAATTTGCCGCTTCAGTTTGAATTCTGAAGACTGTACTGTTGGTTTCCAAACCAACATTAGATGGACATGGCGGCAGGTTCCGTTGTGGCTCATCCCAAGCTTCGCCAACGCCCGGCAATGGAACCTGCCTTCGCGTCACAGGTCCAGAAAGAAGGGCTGATGTACTTTATGTAATACTCGTGTTGTAATGCAAGATTTGTATCTGTTGAACTATTTCATTTGCATGTTTATCTCTACCTAGGCTACTCCCTTTCCGTAGTTGTGTTGTACTATCTGTTGAACTATTTCCTTTGCATGTTATCTCTACCTAGGCTACTCCTCCGTAGTTGTTAAATTGATGTAATGCTCCTACAATGCACGCTACACTGGGCGTGTGGCCTGTAATGTTATCAAACACCTTTTGTACTCGTTCTAGTAAGCATTTCACACTATAGCTCACATAATTAAAGTACTCCTACAACGTATTAGTTGAAAGATATCTCTCATAAGTAAGTACCCCTCTTTGAGCTTATGCGAAACATAAATGACTATTTTAGAAATATATACTCTCGACACAAGATTATATTAAAAACAATGGTACATAGTTCTATTAGAAAAAGAAAGTGTGAATAGTAGAATGATGGAGAAGTGTTTTTTGAGGTCTGTGCATAGCTAGTGTTCATGGTGCAAAAGCACTTAGACTAGTCACAATGGGAAGTATACTAGTCTATGATACAACACCTTCAATGCATAGTATCATGAATTAGTATCATGCAATGTTGCGAAAAACCAATTATTCATTTCTTTCCAAATAGACTAGCTTTGCGAGGATGACAAAACATTTCTTTATTGCCCTCTCGTATGAATCTCCTCCATACATCACCTCTCATACCGATTGAAAGCCATTCCAAATCGTTGGTTCAAGACCATGAATACCAAGCCAATTTTGTTAGCTAGTTGGACCACCCTCGGATTGAGAACCAACGGTTGAAAGAAAGGTGGGCGCCAACTCATATTTTTTTCTCGAGAGTCCGACACTTGATGTTGATTGCAAAGTTCACAAAGGCCAAAATTTTGACATCCTCTTTGTGCAAGTCTTGCCACCATCCAAACTCGGTTTTGAAGTACCAACCAAGAAAAAAAAAGCTTGCACTTTGGAGGACCCCATGGACCATGAAAATTTTGAAAAACTTCCAGTAAATCATGCATATTTCGATTTATATTTTGGTGAAGTTTCATTCGATTTGAATCATAGGTTTGTGAGCAAATATATATTTAGTTTAAACTAGTGCTCGAGTACGTAAGAATCTATTTAATCACAAGCTAGTCATCCGAATGGGATGAAATATTCATAGATTTTAAAACAAGGAATCTACATATTACTGGATTTTTTTTCAAAATTTTCTGAATAGTTTTTCTTTTTTAGCTTCGAAATAAGAGATAGTTTGGAACGTTGGATCTCAAATGGATGGTAGATGGTGGGACACAGTCACAATGTATCTTGGAAGCATCAAGTCACTGAAGCTCTGTCCGGTTTCCAAACCAAGCTAGGAAAGGCATTGAAAATGAAGTTCTGCTCTAAAACATTTCTCATTCCATTTTGGTGCTCGCGCGGTTGCATGCTGCCCACGTGTTAAGGTACGTGTCTCTGGCATGTAGAGAACTACGATTATTGGCGAAAAATATATCGAAATGGAAACTGTAAAAAAAAGCCCTCTCTGGTCAACCTGATGTGACGAGACATCACTGCACCAAACGTCGTCGCAAATTTATAGATGGGTGGCGTGCTAGTCTACCAACAGTCAAATCGGCGCCCAGTCGCAGCAGCAGCCTAGAGTACTACCTAGTTTTTGCCCCTTGCATGTCTATCATCTTCTTCTTCACCCCGTTACAAAAAAAAACTCTTCTTCACCCTCCCAGAATCACGCGCACGCGCAGGATCTCGATCCCCACCACGCCGCATCACTAGTACTACTCCGTATACCTTTCTCTCCTTACCCCGGCCGGCCGCGCGCCGCATCGTTCCTTCCATAGCGCTCGCCCTCTCCTCCGAAAACCCCAAGCGCAGTTGCATCCGCCATCCACCTAAATCCATCTTCACGTGATGGATTATTCTAGGCTTTGCCGGGGCGGCGGGGACGGCCACTTGGAGGCTCTCACCGGCGACAACATCAACCTCATCGCTGCGCATCTGGACGTTACCTACACCGTCCGACTT
Source organism: Lolium multiflorum (assembly GCA_030979885.1). Lineage (NCBI taxonomy): Eukaryota > Viridiplantae > Streptophyta > Magnoliopsida > Poales > Poaceae > Lolium > Lolium multiflorum. The sequence continues at coordinate 193,281,780 of CM061748.1, read as the reverse complement.
GCTGCATGTTCCAGGGAGCTCTACGACATGATCAGCAAGGATGAAGGTAAGATGCACCATTGGGATGAACCCTGCCTGCTGATGCCTCCGCCTGCTTATTGGTTCGATGAACACTGGGACGTGGCGAGAACATCTCGTCTGCATGATACCGTGTACGACCTGGTGCCCCTCGACCATCCTCGCCGTTCTGTCGCCCTGCCGTTCATGCACGACAGAAAATGGCTTGGCGCGAACGGTGACTGGATCGCCGCCGCCGATCATCATGAGTGGTGCCTCGTGAACGTCTACACCGAGCGACATATCCCCCTTCCATCCCTACCTGATTCGAAGATCGATCATAGTAGTTTTTCATATCAACCTGCATACTCTTTTAACTGGGGTCCAGCAATTGATTTGTTGAAGATTGTAATCTGCCAAGTGCCCACAAAAGGTGGGAGGTACGCAGATTACAAGCTCATCGCCTTGTTCGACAAAACGATTTTCTACCTTGAAGGGGGTGGCGACTGGAGAATGCTGGAGGCCCTTACACCTGCACCTGATTATCCAAATTACTGTGATGCCATTGAACTCCGTGGCCACGTTTTTGCGGTGGACGAAACTGACGGCTCCACGTACTTCTGGGACACCGCAAATGGTATTTTTTCAGTCCTTATGTTGCATTGCATGATACACTGCCTTAACCAATGAAGTTATTCATGAACTACCTTGTTTATATTTTACCTTTCTTATATGACTTAATGATCACACCCCCTTTTGCTGAATATGAATGAACCGTTGCTTGCAATGAATTAGTAGTACTAATTAGTCACCAACAAACATAGTATGCTCAGTATGTGATTGCATTCCTGAATTAGTAACTCTACGCCACTGCAGAATATGGGTGTAATTAACCAGTATCTCAAAAGATAACGTGGCACTATGAAGGCACCCTTTTTGATAACCTTTTACACCCATTGTTTCATATATAACTAATTGATTTTGCCTCCAAAAGGAGGACGGGAGACCCCCGCCATCTGCATCAGAGAGATGCATAAGGACTTTCATAAGTATATGACTTAACGATCACATCCTTTATCTGAATATGAATGAACCGTTGCTTGCAATGAATTAGTACTAGTCAGTCATCAGCAAACATAGTATACTCCGTATGTGAATGCATTACTGAATTAGTAACTCTATGCAACTGCAGAATATGGATGTAATTAACAAGTATCTCAAATGTTAACGTAGAAACAGAAAAATAGAAGAAAATCGTTTGTAATTACATGCGTAGCTTATATTTTCTAGAGATCGGGGAAAAAGCCTTGATTGGATGTACCTACATGCAGATCAAACAGTTCTTTGTTTATATCGGTGAACAATCTGCAGAATGGTATAATTAATTTTGTTTTTGATACATTTTTTCTCCCATTTTCTTGAATAGATTTCAGTTTCCCACAATTATCTTTCATTAGTGATTGTGACGTCCCCTCATTCAAAATAACTCAGGTTATCTTTTTCCTAATTCAGTGATATTTAAGTTTGAGTAAGTTTACGATTAATATCTACAACCTCATATATATATAAGATTTAGCACCTGCAGGCCTAACAAAGTTAGCTGCCTCTAGTCCCCTGTATAGTTCTTTCTTTTTGCTTTCTCAGTTTTTCGTAGCCTTGCTACAACCCTGTATGCTCTAATATATAATGATGCACGACTAGGCATGTGTTCGAGAAAAGAAAATCTAAATATCTTTTGTAATATATGAACCTATATTGATGTTTTAGATGTTGGTAGTATAATTTTCGATAAACTTGAACAGACTTAAATCAGTTTAACTTAGCACAACCATATAGCGTACCTTTTTTAGAACGCGAAAATGAGGTAAACAAATACCATGTGTACCCTTTACTATCAATAGTAGAGAAGAGATTATGAACCTTCAACTCTAAAATGCAAATTCTTCTACTGAATGGATAGCTGCATCTAATACCTATTTTGCAAATGTTACCAGACTTGGGGTTAGCTATAAAGAGCATTTCTTTCTTGTCAAGCTTCATGCACTACCAACACAACCAAAAGTCCGAACTGATCGCAAGGGCGGCAATCCACTTATACAATTCAACACCCCCCGTCACATGTGATGGGAGACAAGTCAACATGTGGAAAGACTCAGAGGTATAGCTCAAGAGGCATATAAGTGGACTCCGAGGGGGCAACAACAATTTTAGGATAAATTGCGAAAGCCAGGACTCGAACTCGAGACCCTGGCTCTGACACCATGTCAAGCTTCATGGACTAGCCAACGCAACCAAAAGTCCGAACTGATGGAAAGGTCTAGGCAATCCACTTATACAGTTAAACATTTCTTACCCTTCGGGTGGTCACAGGGAAGCTCTCTAATAGATCACTTAAGACAAAGGGAATTAACTACAGCACAGGACTTAAACTTAAGATGATATATATTTGTCAAAATTTGAATGTATCTATATGCTTTCACTGTCTAGATACATCTGAATTTGGACAAATCTCAGACACTTTCGGTGGGACAGAGGTAGTATATAACTGTGTATACACTAACTAGTGTCTAGTTTTGGCGAAGTTTAGACTAGTTTCGTGGGATGGATGCAGTATAACTGATATATTGGACACTTGATTTGAACACATGAATGACCAATGTCCTTAGCTTACATAGTCGTATTTATACTGTGAGCATGAACGATGAACAATGCTGCTGTTTGAATATGGTTGCCAGTAACACCCTATTCGTCTCCATTTCTAATATTGCAGAAAACCTGATGCTCCCGTTTGTAATCCCGCCACCGGTGGTGGATGATCAGCAGTACGCATGGTTCCTCGCTCCATCTGCTGATGGCAAGCGATTGATGATCATCCTTACAGTAAACAAGATTGGGATTGCCAATGCTGAAGTACCTCCTGACATTCCCTATGCTGCTAATGGGCTTCAGCTACGGCAGTATCCTCCTGTTGCCACCTACGTCTTTGAGCTGGATCCCTTATCTACTGCACGTGCAGGGGACTTTCTTTGGAGGCAGGTTAACAGCCTCAGCGACCACTCTCTGTTCCTCGGACTCAATTACCCAATCATTGCCAACCTGAAGAAGCGTGAATCCAAAGCTCCTGATGGCACATTGGTTCCATTCATGAGGAAAAACTGCGTCTACACAGCATACCGGAATATTCGTTATAATCAATACCCTAAAATTTTGCGCTGCAACCTCCAGCCAGATGAAGGTGAGACTGTGGGAGTTATCAGCCTTCCCAAGGATGGTTGGGATAGTGTCCGACAAGCGGCTATGTGGTTTAAGCCTGCTTTAAACATTGCCCGTTCGGTGTTACCTTTAAAAAAACAGTGACACTTTTTTATTATGCTTGAAGTGTTGAGAAGTAGTACACTGTTTTTAGTATGTACTAGTTTGAATCAGTTTATTTGAACACTGCCCTGCTTTTGTATTTCGTGTTGCCTTCATATTATAACCCATGCATGGCTGTTTTAGGATTGACTTTATTTCAGCACTATAATTTTTTCGATAAAGGATGCTTTATTACTTTTGGAAAGCAATTACATCCAGCCTCTGCATAACCAGGATGCACACAGCTGTTCAAAGAGTCTGTAACCAACAATGTAAAGAAAAAAAACTAGGCGAAATACATATCGGAACGATGAATCATAAATCGCCTATGGTGTGGGTGGTGCTGCAATCCGTAGACTATGCTGCCACCCATGTAGGGAAAAAGTATCCCTCGCCGTTCAGCACTATAATTACAATGTGTGTACGTCCTTTATAATATAGCCACCTCTTGTTGATCATAGTCATGAGAGGACCATTCCTATTTTTTTCGCCGCTAAAGGGTAAAGTACATCCACTGGCACGGGGGTGTGTTGGGTTCCACCCCATCCCCAAACCGAACATGCATCAACTACGAGCAAGGAAGTAGATGTGCGACCTAGGTGACTGTGCGGACCCCACATGTGAACCAAAGAAAAAAACATGTCAATACGGAACTGATGTACATACGACAACTCCTATATGATATGCGTATGTACGATTGAGCATCTGGAGGTGTGCTGCCACCTGCTTCCTCACACGAAGGGTTGGATCTTGTGTTTCGTACACGGATCGGACTGAAATTGTCGTGTGCATAGCAAGGTTCATGTCAATAAGGCTGAGTTTGGCATCTAAGTCTAGGCAACAAATACTTTTGGGTTCCAACGGCCATCTACAAGGTATTTGCTATAGGCCTACTTGCTCCGGCTGTCGAAGCCCAATAACTACAAATGGGCCTTTCTGCTCATGCAATGTTGGCCCTTTTCTAAAGAACCACAGATCCTATGATTGGCAAAAAACAAAAACACGGAGATTCTACATAAAAGTTGTTTGTATTTATTTTGAATTATTGGGTTGCAATTTTTGAAACTGCTCATGGCCAATATGAAAATCCTTGATCGCTCCATACCCACATAGATCACGGTATTTTCAAAAATTCATAAAGTGGATTTGAAATTTAAAACATATCCTAATAATTCCATGATTTATTCTATTAACTTGCAAGATCTTGGAGCGAAAGAGCTTGTATTAGTCTGCGAAAATAATACTGATAAACCTGTCGTTAACAAGAAATGAAGGTTTATCGTTCAGAGAGGATGCCATGTGGGACCCATGAGACAGTAGCGTCCTCAACGTTTCAAAGAAAAAGGCAAGTAGCCCGAAAATAGGGGTAAAAAATAAATCCTACAAAGGAAACATTTATAGTTCATAGAGGCTGACATGTGGGACCGATCTGCCAGCTGCATCCTCATCATTTCGAAGTCGGCAGGGATCAGAAGAAAAAGGCAAATAGCCAGAAATTAGGGGTAAAAAATAAATCCAAAAAGGAAACTTTTATTCTTAATAGAGGATGACATGTGGGACCGACCTGCCAGCAGCGTCCTCATCGTTTCAAAGGCCGCAGGGGATCAAAAGAAAAAGGCAAATAGCCAGAAATTAGGGGTAAAAAATAAATCCAACAAAGGAAAGGTTTATTGTTCATAGAGGCTGACATGTGGGACCCATGAGCCAGCGGCGACCTCAATTTCAAAGGCGGCATATGATCGAAAAGAAAAAGGCAAGTTAGCAAAAATCAGTGGGTAAAAAAATCTAAGAAATGAAACTTTATTGTACAGTCCCAGTGTGTAAAAAAAAGGCAAATAGCCAGAAATTAGGGGTAAAAAATAAATCCAACAAAGGAAAGGTTTGTTGTCCATAGAGGCTGACATGTGGGACCCATGAGCCAGCGGCGACCTCAATTTCAAAGGCGGCATATGATCGAAAAGAAAAAGGCAAGTTAGCAAAAATCAGGGGGTAAAAAAATCTAAGAAAAGAAACTTTATTGTACATAGAGGATGACATGCGGGTCCCATGAGCCAGCACCTTACTCAACGTTTCAGAGGCGGCATGAGATCAAAAGAAAAAGGAAACTGACCAAATATCAGGAGCAAAAAATAATCCAAGAAAAGTAACTTTTATTGTACATAGAGGATGACATATGGGTCCCACTTATACAAGCTCTTTCGCTCCAAGATCTTGCAAGTTGATTGTACATAGAGGATGATATGCGGGCCCCATGTGTCAGCAGCTTAATCAATGTTTCCAAGGCGGCAGGGGATCAAAAGAAAAAGGAAATAGCCAAAAATAAGAGGGTGAAAAAAAATCCAAGAAAAGAAACTTTTATAGTATAGAGGATGACATGTGGGTCCCATGAGCCAGCAGCTTCCTCAACGTTTCAGAGGCTGCATGAGATCGAAAGAAAAAGGCAAGTGACCAAAAATAAGAGGGAAAAAAATCCAAGAAAAGAGACTTGATTGTACATAGAGGATGACATGCGGGTCCCATCAGTCAGCAGCTTACTCAACGTTTCCAAGGCGGCAGGGGATCAAAAGAAAATGGAAATAGCTAAAGATCAGAGGGTGAAAAAAATCCAAGAAAAGAAACTTTTATAGTACATAGAGGATGACATGCGGGTCCCATGAGCCAGCAGGTTCCGCAACATTTTCAAAGGCGGCATGAGATCGAAAGAAAAAGGCAAGTGACCAAAAATCAGAGGGTGAAAAATAATCGAAGAAAAGAAACTTTTATTGTACATAGAGGATGACATGCTGTCCCATTTTGCAGCAGAGGTCCCAACTTTTCAAATGCGGCTTGAGATCAAAAGAAAAAGAAAGTAGCCAGAAATTAGGGGATAAAAAAAACTCGAAGAAAAGAAAGTTGATTGTACATAGAGGATGACATGCGGGACCCACGAGTTAGCAGCTTACTCAACGTTTCCAAGCCGGCAGGGGATCAAAAGAAAAAGGAAATAGCCAAAAATCAGAGAGTGAAAAAAAACCCTAGAAAATAAACTTTTGTAGTACATAGAGGATGACATGCGGGTCCCATGAGCCAGCAGGTTCCTCAACGTTTCAAACGTGGCATGGGATCGAAGGAAAAAGGCAAGTGACCAAATATCAGGAGCCAAAAATAATCCAAGAAAAGAAACTTGATTGTACATAGAGGATGACGTGCGGGTCCCATTTTGCAGCAGCGGTCCCAACGTTTCAATTGCGGCTTGAGATCAAAAGAAAAAGAAAGTAGCCAGAAATTAGGGGGTCAAAAAAACTCCAAGAAAGGAAAGCTTTATCGTTCATACATGCTGACATGTGGGACCTATGAGCCAGCAGCTTACTCAACGTTTCAAAGGCGGCAGGGATCAAAAGAAAAAGGAAATAGCCAAAAATCAGAGGGTGAAAAAAAATCCAAGAAATCAAACTTTTATTGTACATAGAGGATGACATGCGGGTCCCATGAGCCAGCAGATTCCTCAACGTTTCAAACGTGGCATGAGATCGAAAGAAAAAGGCAAGTGACCAAATATCAGGAGCCAAAAATAATCCAAGAAAAGAAACTTTATTGTACATAGAGGATGACATGCGGGTCCCATTTTGCAGCAGCGGTCTGAACGTTTCCAAAAGGCGGCACAGGACCAAAAGAAAAATGAAGTAGCCAGAAATCAGGGGGTGAAAAAAATCCAAGAAAAGAAAGATTTCAATTGGGCTGCATCTAGACATCTGGGCCTTCGAACTATCCTTCTGGGCCTTTTGACACGTACAATTTCAGCCCACTCCAGAACATGATAGTTCGGATTTTTCTCAAAAAAAAAACAGGAAAGTCCTATGCTTCGCCAAAACAAAAAACAAGGAGATTCAAGATATATGTTGTAAAAATAAAGATTTAATTTATCCGTTTGCAATAGCTCAGAGCGCAATACACTGTTTATTGTCTGCAAAATAATCAAGATATCACATGTTTCTTGTACGGGGAGGCTGACATCGTGGACCCATGAGCCAGCAGCGTCGTTTTAAAGGCGGCAGGGGATGGAAAGAAAAAATAAACCAAAAATCTGTTGGTAAAAAATCCAAGAAAAGAAACATTTTCGTTCTGAGAGGATGACATGCGGGACCCATGAGGCAGCAGCGTCCTCAGCGCTTATTGTTCATAGAGGCTGACATGTGGGACCCGTGAGCCAGCAGCGTCCTCAACGTTTTAAAGGCGGCAGGATATCGAAAGAAAAAATAATCCAAAAATCATTTGGTAAACAATATCCAAGAAAAGAAACATTTACCGTTCTGAGAGGATGACATGCGGGACCCATGAGGCAGCAGCATCCTCAACGATTCCAAGGCGGCAGGGGATCAAAGAAAAAAAAAGGAAATATCCAGAAATTAATTAGGGGTTCAAAAAAAATCCATCAAAGGAAACTTTTATTGTTCATAGAGGATGACTTGTGGGACCGACCTGCCAACAGCGTCCTCATCGTTTCAAAGGGGCAGGAGATCCAAAGAAAAAGGCAAATAGCCAGAAATTAGGGGTCAAAAATAACTCCAAGAAAGGAAACTTTTATTGTTCGTAGAGGATGACATGCGGGACCCATGAGCCAGCAGCTTACTCAACGTTTCAAAGGCGGCATGAGATCGAAAGAAAAAGGCAAGTGACAAAATATCAGGAACAAAAGATAATCCAAGAAAAGAAACTTTATTGTACATAGAGGATGACATGTGGGTCCCATTTTGCAGCAGCGGTCTCAATGTTTGTAATGCGGCTTGAGATCAAAAGAAAAAGAAAGTAGCTAGTAATTAGGGGGTGAAAAAAATCCAAGAAAGGAAAGTTGATGGACATAGAGGATGACATGCGGGTCCCTTGAGCCAACAGCTTACTCAACGTTTCAAAGGGGGCAGGGGATCAAAAGAAAAAGGCAAGCCAAAAATCAGAGGGTGAAAAAAAATCCAACAAAGGAAACTTTTATAGCACATAGAGGATGACATGCGGGTCCCATGAGCCAGCAGGTTCCTCAACGTTTCAAACGTGGCATGAGATCGAAAGAAAAAGGCAAGTGCCCAAATATGAGGAGCCAAAAATAATTCAAGAAAAGAAAGTTTTATAGTACATAGAGGATGACATGCGGGTCCCATTTAGCAGCAGCGGTATCAGCGTTTGAGAGGTGGCAGGGGATCAAAAGAAAAAAGAAATTGCCAAAAATCAGATGGTGAAAAAAAACCAAGAAAAAGAACTTTTATAGTACATAGAGGATGACATGCGGGTCCCATGAGCCTGCAGGTTCCTCAACGTTTCAAACGTGGCATGAGATCGAAAGAAAAAGGCAAGTGAAAAAATATCAGGAGCCAAAAATAATTCAAGAAAAGAAAGTTTTATAGTACATAGAGGATGACATGCGGGTCCCATTTAGCAGCGGTATCAGCGTTTGAGAGGTGGCAGGGGATCAAAAGAAAAAAGAAATTGCCAAAAATCAGATGGTGAAAAAAAACCTAGAAAAAGAACTTTTATAGTACATAGAGGATGACATGCGGGTCCCATGAGCCTGCAGGTTCCTCAACGTTTCAAACGTGGCATGAGATCGAAAGAAAAAGGCAAGTGAAAAAATATCAGGAGCCAAAAATAATTTAAGAAAAGAAAGTTTTATAGTACATAGAGGATGACATGCGGGTCCCATTTAGCAGCAGCGGTATCACCGTTTGAGAGGCGCAGGGATCGAAAGAAAAAGGCAAGTGACGAAATATGAGGAGCCAAAAAAATCCAAGAAAAGAAAGTTTTATAGTACATAGAGGATGACATGCGGGTCCCATTTAGCAGAGCGGTATCACCGTTTGAGAGGCGGCAGGGGATCGAAAGAAAAAGGTAAGTGACCAAATATGAGGTGCCAAAAATAATTCAAGAAAAGAAAGTTTTATAGTACATAGAGGATGACATGCGGGTCCCATTAGCAGCAGCGGTATCACCGTTTGAGAGGCGGGGGATCGAAAGAAAAAGGCAAGTGACCAAATTTGAGGTGCCAAAAATAATCCAGGAAAAGAAAGTTTTATAGTACATAGAGGATGACATGCGGGTCCCATTTAGCAGCAGCGGTATCACCGTTTGAGAGGCGGCAGGGGATCGAAAGAAAAAGGCAAGTGAAAAAATATGAGGAGCCAAAAATAATTCAGGAAAAGAAAGTTTTATAGTACATAGAGGATGACATGCGGGTCCCAGCAGCAGCGGTATCACCGTTTGAGAGGCGGCAGGGGATCGAAAGAAAAAGGCAAGTGACCAAATTTGAGGTGCCAAAAATAATCCATGAAAAGAAAGTTTTATAGTACATAGAGGATGACATGCGGGTCCCAGTTAGCAGCAGCGGTATCACCGTTTGAGAGGCGGCAGGGGATCGAAAGAAAAAGGCAAGTGACCAAATTTGAGGTGCCAAAAATAATCCATGAAAAGAAAGTTTTATAGTACATAGAGGATGACATGCGGGTCCCATTAGCAGCAGCGGTATCACCGTTTGAGAGGCGGCAGGGGATCGAAAGAAAAAGGCAAGTGACCAAATTTGAGGTGCCAAAAAAACTCCAAGAAAAGAAAGTTGATTGCACATAGAGGATGACATGCGGGTCCCATTTAGCAGCAGCGGTCTCAACGTTTCCAAGGCGGCAAGGGATCAAAAGAAAAAGGAAGTAGCCAGAAATCAGGGGGTCAAAAAAATCCAAGAATAGAAAGAATTTTGGTTCATAGAGGATGACATGCGGGACCCATGATCCTGCATCGTAAACGGCTCGTTGAACGAGATGGCGCGATGTAGAAAAAAAACAATGCCAGAGAGGCTGCCATCTGGGCCCTACATCCCTCGGCGGTGCGGATTTGCGTTGACTCGGCCGGCGAACCCGAGATTTCGAGATGCACCACGTCCCGGGCCACCATACGCCACGTTTTGGCCGCTTTCGTCGGGCTAGGTGGCCTCAAAAACGAGAAAAAAAAAAGTTTTGACATGCACCACGGAGGGACCAAAATCGTCGGCCATGGTACACCAGCAACCACGGCGCGACTTCAACTTCGTCGGCCATGGCAACTTTTCTTGTAGTGAATAATGACATATAATGTGTATAAAACATGTAGATATCATCAATAAAGTGGCATGGAACATAAGAAATTATCGATACGACGGAGACGTATCAGCATCCCCAAGCTTAGTTCTGCTCGTCCCGAGCAGGTAAAACGATAACAAAGATAATTTCTGAAGTGACATGCCATCATAACCTTGATCATACTATTGTAAAGCACATGAGATAAATGCAGAGATTCGAAGCAATGATGAAGGTAATGAGTAAACAAATGAATCATATAACAAAGACTTTTCATGAATAATACTTTCAAGACAAGCATCAATGAGTCTTGCATAAGAGTTAACTCATAAGCAATAAATTCTTAGTAGAAAGCTTTGAAACAACACAAAGGAAGATATAAGTTTCAGCGGTTGCTTTCAACTTTAACATGTATATCTCATAGATAATTGTCAACACAAAGTAATATAACAAGTGCAATAGGTAAACATGTAAGAATCAATGCACACAGTTCACACAAGTGTTTGCTTCTAAGATAGAAAGAATAGGTAAACTGACTCAACAATAAAGTAAAAGAATGGTCCTTCAAAGAGGAAAGCATCGATTGCTATATTTGTGCTAGAGCTTTGATTTTGAAAACATATAGAGAGCATAAAAGTAAAGTTTTGAGGAGTGTTTGTTGTTGTCAACGAATGGTAGCGGGTACTCTAACCCCCTTGCCAAACAAACCTTCAAAGAGCGGCTCCCATTTTATTTTATTTTTGGGTGGCACTCCTTCCAACCTTTCTTTCACAAACCATGGCTAACCGAATCCTCGGGTGCCTGCCAACAATCTCATACCACGAAGGAGTGCCTTTTAATTTTAGTTTTATTATGATGACACTCCTCCCCACCTTTGCTTTCTCAAGCCATGGCTAACCGAATCCTTCGGGTGCCGTCCAACAATCACATACCATGGAGGAGTGTCTATTTTTGTTAATTAATTTGGGACTGGGAATCCCATTGCCAGCTCTTTTTGCAAAATTATTGGATAAGCGGATGAAGCCACTAGTCCATTGGTGAAAGTTGCCCAACAAGATTGAAAGATAAACACCACATACTTCCTCATGAGCTATAAAACATTGACACAAATCAGAGGTGATAAATTTTGAATGGTTTAAAGGTAGCACTCAAGCAATTTACTTTGGAATGGCGGAGAAATACCATGTAGTAGGTAGGTATGGTGGACACAAATGGCATGAATATTGGCTCAAGTATTTGGATGCATGAGAAGTATTCCCTCTCGATACAAGGTTTAGGCTAGCAAGGTTATTTGAAGCAAACTCAAGTATGAAATGGTGCAGCAAGACTCACATATAAACATATTGTAAGCATTATAAGACTTTACATCGTCTCCTTGTTGTTCAAACACCTCAACCAGAAAATATCTAGACTTAGAGAGACCAATCATGCAAACCAAATTTTAACAAGCTCTATGTAATTATTCATTAATGGGTACAAGGTACATGATGCAAGAGCTTAAACAAGATCTATATGAGCACAACAATTGCCAAGTTTCACATTATTCAAGACATTATACCAATTACTACATGTAGCATTTCCCGTTTCCAACCATATAACAATTAACGAAGCAGTTTCAACCTTCGCCATGAAAATTAAAAGCTAAGAACACATGTGTTCATACGAACCAGCGGAGCGTGTCTCTCTCCCAAACAATCATTTATTCAAACAAAAACAAAAACAAAAGCATACAGACGCTCCAAGTAAAGTATATAAGATGTGACAGAATAAAAATATAGTTTCAAGAGAAGGAACCTGATACTTTGTCGATGAAGAAGGGGATGCCTTGGGCATCCCCAAGCTTAGATGCTTGAGTCTTCTTGAAATATGCAGGGATGAACCACCGGGGCATCCCCAAGCTTAGACTTTTCGTTCTTCTTGATCGTAGTATATCATCCTCCTCTCTTGACCCTTGAAAACTTCCTTCACACCAAACTTCAAGCAAACTCATTAGAGGGTTAGTGCATAATCAAAAATTCACATGTTCAGAGGTGACACAAACATTCTTTTCACTTCTGGACATTGCATAAAGCTACTGGACATTAATGGATCAAAGAAATGAATCCAATATAGCAAAAGAGGCAATGCGAAATAAAAGGCAGAATCTGTCAAAAACAGAACAGTCCGTAAAGACGAATTTAAAGCTGGCACCAGACTTGCTCAAATGGAAAAACTCAAAACTAATGAAAGTTGCGTACATATCTGAGGATCACGCTCGTAAATTGGCAGATTTTTTCGAATTTTCTACAGAAAACTGTGCCCAGATTCGTGACAGACAGCAATGCTGTTTCTGCGCAGCGATCCCAAATATAACATCAACTTCGACATAGAAACTTTACTTGGCACAAAAACATGATAAGGAGAGGTTGCTACAGTAGTAAACAACTTCCAAGACACAAATATAAAACAAAGTACTGTAGCAAAATAACACATGGGTTATCTCCCAAGAAGTTCTTTCTTTATAGCCATTAAGATGGGCTCAGCAATTTTGGTGATGCACCCGCAAGAAATAGTATTTGAAGCAAAAGAGAGCTTCAAGAGGCAATTCAAAACACATTTGAGCCTAACATGCTTCCTATGCAAAAGAATCTTATACACAAATGAATTCATGAAGAGCAAAGTGGCAAGCATAAGAGGATAAAACACGAGTAACTTAAAGATTCTCAACATAAAGAGGGGAAACTTAATATTATTAAGATGCATATAACCATATTTCCCTCTCTCATAATAACTTTCAGTAGCATCATTGATGAAATCCACAATATACCCGTCACTTAAAACATTCTTATCATGGTTCATATGCATAGAAGTATCATTAATTTTGGCATAAGAAGAGTTATTCTCATTAATAGTAATTGGAGCAAGATTATTATCAAGAATTTGAACATGGTAAACAAGTTGCATATTAAAAGAATTGTTTTTGGCAAGCCCATCATAACTATGACAAGTTTCATAAGGATAATTGTAACATGTGTCATATACATCTCTATAGCAATTATCTAAACCTGAATATGTAATATCATCATTTTCACTAAAAGTAGATGTCTCAAATACAGGATCTTCAAGCACAACATCCCCAAGCTTAGAGCTTTCAATATCATCGTTTAAGGGGACATGAATAATGCTATCATCATTAATTTCATAATCAGTACCAAAGAGATTTTCAATATCAAAGGCAGCGTGCTCATCCAAATCATGATCACTAATATGGGTAAAGGGTATAGGAAGATCATCGTACTCAGATTCATTATCATAATAATCATTAGGAGCAACATACTTACGGTTACCTAGCGTTATCTCATTCACGCGGGGATACGCCGTTACCTCTTTCTTTTTATTCTCCTTCTTCTTCTTCTTCTTCTTCTTCTTCTTCTTCTTCTTCGTTCCCTTCTTCTTCTTCTCCTTCTCCTCGTTCCCTTCTTTAGGAGGAAGAGGCTTGAAGGGTGGCTTGTCCGCATAACCTGATTTTTTAGAAACAATAGAAGAAACTTGGGAGGATCCCTCCTTTTCATTAATTAATTGAAAACACACAGCGGTCCTATCATATTTTGGCAAGGTGTCATCTTCTAAAATATTCTGTATGTAAGTATTTGTATGGCAATTATTAATGCAGTAAGAAAGACACCCATGCAGGACATCATCAATATCAAGATCGTTAATATTTAACAAAGAAATTTTTCTTGATAACTCTTCACACTTCAAAAATAAGGTAAGTTCATCATGCTGATTAGGAATAATTTCATCATCACAATACAAATTTGCAGCACTCATGGGGTTCGAATTATCATTGGAGGAGCATTGAAAATTAAAATGACCAACTCTATGGCAAAGTTCACAAATAAAAGGATAGAGGGCACACACTTTTTCTCCAAGATCATCTAGAGCTCTAGACCACTTTCTAGTTTTTTCATTTCTGTGATGGATACAATATTCATCTTCTATTTGATTAATTCCACAAGGTCTATGTATTCCACAAAAATTAACATGCTTATAGGAAATAGCATTCTTAGGAGTTTGAGCATGCTTATTGCAATCATTAACAACAATGTCATTCTTCATGCAAGCCTCTTTAAAAGGTTCATGATACTTATCAAAATTCTTCCTAGGCAATTCAATGTGAGAAGCAAAAGCTTTATAAAGATTTGCAGCAACTTGAGAGTCAAGACCATAAGTAGCACTCATATTTCGAAATTTATCAGTATTCATAAAAGTTTCAATGCATTCATAATCATAGTTTATACCTGACTCTTTACCTTTGTCGTTCTCCCAATCTTCAGCGTTCTCCTTAATCCGATCAAGAAGGTCCCTTTTAAACTCTTCTTTATTGCTCGTGAATGATCCAGAACAAGTAGTATCCAGCAAGGTCTTATCTTGAAAAGAAAGTCTTGCATAGAAATTATCAATGATGATATTACCTGGAAGCTCATGATTGGGGCATTTGAGCATTAAAGTCTTCAATCTCTCCCATGCTTGGGCAATACTCTCTCCATCATGAGGCCAAAAATTATATATATGGTTTCGATCTTTGTGAATTTCACTTGGAGGATAGAACTTGGAATAAAATAGAGGCACAATATCCTTCCAATCAAGAGAGCGCCCGTCCTTCAATAGTTTATACCAATGCGCCGCTTTACCAGACAGCGACATAGAGAATAGTTTCTTCTTCACTTCATCCATAGAGATACCTGCACACTTGAATAACCCGCATAATTCATGCAAAAACAGTAAATGATTCCTAGGATGGACAGTTCCATCCCCTTCATAGCGGTTATCCATAACACGTTCAATAATTTCCATAGGTATTTTATAAGGAATACTTTCAGCAGGTGGATTTAAAATATCAGAAGCATCATTAAAGTTATCGCATATGGGAGATAAAGCATTATCAGAACAAAATATTTCTTCCAAAGCGGAGGAGCTAAAAAGATTATTTTTATGTAAACCAGCTTCCCCAAGCTTAGACTTCTTCATAGCATTAGCAGTAATTGCATTCATACTAATAATATTGCTACTATCATGTAAATAAGGTTCCATAGGTTTTTTAATTTTTGTATCAAACCATCCATGTCTTAAATCAGGAAATAGAATAAGAAGCTCTTTGTTGTCCATTATGCCTAACTAGTGTAAACAAGAAACAAAAAGATGTAATTGCAGAGTCTAAAGGAAATAGCTTCGAGTACACACACAATAGCGCCAGAAAAGTACTGTTACCTGGAACCGAAGTATGAGTGCCTTTTACCTTTCCTCCCCGGCAACGGCGCCAGAAAAGTGCTTGATGTCTACGGGTGCTTCTATTCTTGTAGACAGTGTTGGGCCTCCAAGAGCAGAGGTTTGTAGAACAGTAGCAAGTTTCCCTTAAGTGGATTACCCAAGGTTTATCGAACTCAGGGAGGAAGAGGTCAAAGTTATCCCTCTCAAGCAACCCTGTAATCACAAAGCAAGAAGTCTCTTGTGTCCCCAACACACCAAATACACTTGTCAGGTGTATAGGTGCACTAGTTCGGCGAAGAGATAGTGAAATACAAGTAATATGGATGTATATGAGTGGTAATAGCAATCTGAATAAAATATGGCAGCGAGTAAACATGCAACAAACAGTAAACAAACGGAGATTCGATGCTTGGAAGCAAGGCCTAGGGATCCTGCTTTCACTAGTGGACACTCTCAACAATGATCACATAATAGGACTACTCTACACCCTTTTGTTGGATGATGAACACATTGCGTAGGATTACACGAACCCTCAATGCCGGAGTTAACAAGCTCCACAATGCAATGTTCATATTTAAATAACCTTAGAGTGCAAGATAGATCAACATAATTACACCAAGAACTAACATAGCATGCACACTATCACCATCATGCATATGTAGGAGGAATAATACACATCAATACCATCATAGCAATAATTAACTTCATAATCTACAAGAGATCATAATCATAGCCTACGCCAAGTACTCACACGGTGCACACACTATCACCTTTACACACATGGAGGAGGAATAGAGTACTTCAATAACATCACTAGAGTAGCACATAGACGATATTCAACTAGATCACATAAAGAGAGAGATGAACCACATAGCTACAGCGGAGCCCTCAGCCCCGGGGGTGAATTACTCCCTCCTCATCATGGAGGCAGCGATGGCGGTGAAGATGGCGGTGGAGACGGCGGTGGAGACGACTCCGGGGGCAATTCCCCGCAGGGTGCCGGAACAGAGACTTCTGTCCCCCGAATCTTGATTTCGCGATGGCGGCGGCTCTGGAAGGTTTTCTCCGTATCGTGGTTCTCCGTCGGTGTTTTTAGGTCGAGAGGCTTAAATAGGCGAAGAGGGGAGTCGGAGGGGCCACGGGCTGCCCACACCCTAGGGGGGCCCCCCCTGGCCCGCGCCGGGGTGTGGTGTGGGGCCCCCTGGCCCCCCTCTCATCCTCCTCCGGTGCTCTGGAAGCTTCCGGGAAAAATAGGAACCTGGGCGGTGATTTCGTCCGATTCCGAGAATATTTCGTTACTAGGATTTCTGAAACCAAAAACAGCAGAAAACAACAACTGGCCTTCGGCATCTTGTTAATAGGTTAGTTCCGGAAAACGCATAATAATGACATATAATGTGTATAAAACATGTAGATATCATCAATAAAGTGGCATGGAACATAAGAAATTATCGATACGACGGAGACGTATCAGGGTCCCCATTTGAGCTTGGTTAGGTCATAGGTACATTTGGAAACAAGGATCATCACATATGATCTCAAGTTTCTCTCCGGTTCAACTCCGAGGGAGTTCCCCCCTATACATGCAGAATCTGCCTAAGTGTAGTAACCCCCTGTCCGAGAAGCCGGACACACCTGGGGGGTAGCCTTGGATATAGAACCATCTCAAATCACTTTTGTGCATTCCATGTGGACACACACAAGTTTTGGGGCCATTCCCTAGATCCGATGCTCGATTTCCGACGAAACCCTAGTTCTGTTGACCGCGCGGTCTACCCCTTTGACTGCATCCCATCGGGGGTCCCCCGGTGGGCATATGCCTCCATTTGAGCTTGGTTAGGTCATAGGTACATGTGGAAACAAGGATCATCACATATGATCTCAAGTTTCTCTCCGGTTCAACTCCGAGGGAGTTCCCCCTATACATGCAGAATCTGCCTAAGTGTAGGAACCCCCTGTCCGAGAAGCCGGACACACCTGGGGGGTAGCCTTGGATATAGAACCATCTCAAATCACTTTTGTGCATTCCATGTGGACACACACAAGTTTTGGGGCCATTCCCTAGATCCGATGCTCGATTTCCGACGAAACCCTAGTTCTGTTGACCGCGCGGTCTACCCCTTTGACTGCATCCCATCGGGGGTCCCCCGGTGGGCATATGCCTCCATTTGAGCTTGGTTAGGTCATAGGTACATGTGGAAACAAGGATCATCACATATGATCTCAAGTTTCTCTCCGGTTCAACTCCGAGGGAGTTCCCCCCTATACATGCAGAATCTGCCTAAGTGTAGTAACCCCCTGTCCGAGAAGCCGGACACACCTGGGGGTAGCCTTGGATATAAAACCATCTCAAATCACTTTTGTGCATTCCATGTGGACACACACAAGTTTTGGGGCCATTCCCTAGATCCGATGCTCGATTTCCGACGAAACCCTAGTTCTGTTGACCGCGCGGTCTACCCCTTTGACTGCATCCCATCGGGGGTCCCCCGGTGGGCATATGCCTCCATTTGAGCTTGGTTAGGTCATAGGTACATTTGGAAACAAGGATCATCCCATATGATATCAAGTTTCTCTCCGGTTCAACTCCGAGGGAGTTCCCCCTATACATGCAGAATCGCCCAAGTGTAGTAACCCCCTGTCCGAGAAGCCGGACACACCTGGGGGTAGCCTTGGATATAAAACCATCTCAAATCACTTTTGTGCATTCCATGTGGACACACACAAGTTTTGGGGCCATTCCCTAGATCCGATGCTCGATTTCCGACGAAACCCTAGTTCTGTTGACCGCGCGGTCTACCCCTTTGACTGCATCCCATCGGGGGTCCCCCGGTGGGCATATGCCTCCATTTGAGCTTGGTTAGGTCATAGGTACATGTGGAAACAAAAATCATCCCATATGATATCAAGTTTCTCTCCGGTTCACGTACGAGGGAGTTCCCCCTATACATGCAGAATCTGCCCAAGTGTAGGAACCCCCTGTCCGAGAAGCCGGACACACCTGGGGGGTAGCCTTGGATATAAAACCATCTCAAATCAATTTTGTGCATGCCATGTGGACACACACAAGTTTTGGGGCCATTCCCTAGATCGCTCGATTTCTGACGAAACCCTAGTTCTGTTGACCGCGCGGTCTACCCCTTTGACTGCATCCCATCGGGGGTCCCCCGGTGGGCATATGCCTCCATTTGAGCTTGGTTAGGTCATAGGTACATGTGGAAACAAAAATCATCCCATATGATATCAAGTTTCTCTCCGGTTCACGTACGAGGGAGTTCCCCCTATACATGCAGAATCTGCCAAGTGTAGGAACCCCCTGTCCGAGAAGCCGGACACACCTGGGGGGTAGCCTTGGATATAAAACCATCTCAAATCAATTTTGTGCATTCCATGTGGACACACACAAGTTTTGGGGCCATTCCCTAGATCCGATGCTCGATTTCCGACGAAACCCTAGTTCTGTTGACCGCGCGGTCTACCCCTTTGACTGCATCCCATCGGGGGTCCCCCGGTGGGCATATGCCTCCATTTGAGCTTGGTTAGGTCATAGGTACATTTGGAAACAAGGATCATCACATATGATCTCAAGTTTCTCTCCGGTTCAACTCCGAGGGAGTTCCCCCCTATACATGCAGAATCTGCCTAAGTGTAGTAACCCCCTGTCCGAGAAGCCGGACACACCTGGGGGTAGCCTTGGATATAGAACCATCTCAAATCACTTTTGTGCATTCCATGTGGACACACACAAGTTTTGGGGCCATTCCCTAGATCCGATGCTCGATTTCCGACGAAACCCTAGTTCTGTTGACCGCGCGGTCTACCCCTTTGACTGCATCCCATCGGGGGTCCCCCGGTGGGCATATGCCTCCATTTGAGCTTGGTTAGGTCATAGGTACATGTGGAAACAAGGATCATCACATATGATATCAAGTTTCTCTCCGGTTCACGTACGAGGGAGTTCCCCCTATACATGCAGAATCTGCCCAAGTGTAGGAACCCCCTGTCCGAGAAGCCGGACACACCTGGGGGGTAGCCTTGGATATAAAACCATCTCAAATCAATTTTGTGCATGCCATGTGGACACACACAAGTTCTGGGGCCATTCCCTAGATCCGACGCTCGATTTCTGACGAAACCCTAGTTCTGTTGACCGCGCGGTCTACCCCTTTGACTGCATCCCATCGGGGGTCCCCCGGTGGGCATATGCCTCCATTTGAGCTTGGTTAGGTCATAGGTACATGTGGAAACAAAAATCATCCCATATGATATCAAGTTTCTCTCCGGTTCACGTACGAGGGAGTTCCCCCTATACATGCAGAATCTGCCCAAGTGTAGGAACCCCCTGTCCGAGAAGCCGGACACACCTGGGGGTAGCCTTGGATATAAAACCATCTCAAATCAATTTTGTGCATTCCATGTGGACACACACAAGTTTTGGGGCCATTCCCTAGATCTGATGCTCGATTTCACGAAACCCTAGTTCTGTTGACCGCGCGGTCTACCCTTTGACTGCATCCCATCGGGGGTCCCCCGGTGGGCATATGCCTCCATTTGAGCTTGGTTAGGTCATAGGTACATTTGGAAACAAGGATCATCCCATATGATATCAAGTTTCTCTCCGGTTCAACTCCGAGGGAGTTCCCCCTATACATGCAGAATCTGCCCAAGTGTAGTAACCCCCTGTCCGAGAAGCCGGACACACCTGGGGGTAGGATATAAAACCATCTCAAATCAGTTTTGTGCATTCCATGTGGACACACACAAGTTTTGGGGCCATTCCCTAGATCCGATGCTCGATTTCCGACGAAACCCTAGTTCTGTTGACCGCGCGGTCTACCCCTTTGACTGCATCCCATCGGGGGTCCCCCGGTGGGCATATGCCTCCATTTGAGCTTGGTTAGGTCATAGGTACATGTGGAAACAAAAATCATCCCATATGATATCAAGTTTCTCTCCGGTTCACGTACGAGGGAGTTCCCCCTATACATGCAGAATCTGCCCAAGTGTAGGAACCCCCTGTCCGAGAAGCCGGACACACCTGGGGGGTAGCCTTGGATATAAAACCATCTCAAATCAATTTTGTGCATGCCATGTGGACACACACAAGTTTTGGGGCCATTCCCTAGATCCGACGCTCGATTTCGACGAAACCCTAGTTCTGTTGACCGCGTGGTCTACCCCTTTGACTGCATCCCATCGGGGGTCCCCCGGTGGGCATATGCCTCCATTTGAGCTTGGTTAGGTCATAGGTACATGTGGAAACAAAAATCATCCCATATGATATCAAGTTTCTCTCCGGTTCACGTACGAGGGAGTTCCCCCTATACATGCAGAATCTGCCCAAGTGTAGGAACCCCCTGTCCGAGAAGCCGGACACACCGGGGGGTAGCCTTGGATATAAAACCATCTCAAATCAATTTTGTGCATGCCATGTGGACACACACAAGTTCTGGGGCCATTCCCTAGATCCGACGCTCGATTTCGACGAAACCCTAGTTCTGTTGACCGCGCGGTCTACCCCTTTGACGCATCCCATCGGGGGTCCCCCGGTGGGCATATGCCTCCATTTGAGCTTGGTTAGGTCATAGGTACATGTGGAAACAAAAATTATCCCATATGATATCAAGTTTCTCTCCGGTTCACGTACGAGGGAGTTCCCCCTATACATGCAGAATCTGCCCAAGTGTAGGAACCCCCTGTCCGAGAAGCCGGACACACCTGGGGTAGCCTTGGATATAAAACCATCTCAAATCAATTTTGTGCATGCCATGTGGACACACACAAGTTTTGGGGCCATTCCCTAGATCCGACGCTCGATTTCCGACGAAACCCTAGTTCTGTTGACCGCGCGGTCTACCCCTTTGACGCATCCCATCGGGGTCCCCCGGTGGGCATATGCCTCCATTTGAGCTTGGTTAGGTCATAGGTACATGTGGAAACAAAAATCATCCCATATGATATCAAGTTTCTCTCCGGTTCACGTACGAGGGAGTTCCCCCTATACATGCAGAATCTGCCCAAGTGTAGGAACCCCCTGTCCGAGAAGCCGGACACACCTGGGGTAGCCTTGGATATAAAACCATCTCAAATCAATTTTGTGCATGCCATGTGGACACACACAAGTTCTGGGGCCATTCCCTAGATCCGACGCTCGATTTACGACGAAACCCTAGTTCTGTTGACCGCGCGGTCTACCCCTTTGACGCATCCCATCGGGGGTCCCCCGGCATATGCCTCCATTTGAGCTTGGTTAGGTCATAGGTACATGTGGAAACAAAAATCATCCCATATGATATCAAGTTTCTCTCCGGTTCACGTACGAGGGAGTTCCCCCTATACATGCAGAATCTGCCCAAGTGTAGGAACCCCCTGTCCGAGAAGGCGGACACACCTGGGGGGTAGCCTTGGATATAAAACCATGTCAAATCAATTTTGTGCATGCCATGTGGACACACACAAGTTTTGGGGCCATTCCCTAGATCCGACGCTCGATTTCCGAAACCCTAGTTCTGTTGACCGCGCGGTCTACCCCTTTGACTGCATCCCATCGGGGGTCCCCCGGTGGGCATATGCCTCCATTTGAGCTTGGTTAGGTCATAGGTACATGTGGAAACAAAAATCATCCCATATGATATCAAGTTTCTCTCCGGTTCACGTACGAGGGAGTTCCCCCTATACATGCAGAATCTGCCCAAGTGTAGGAACCCCTGTCCGAGAAGCCGGACACACCTTGGGGGTATCCTTGGATATAAAACCATCTCAAATCACTTTTGTGCATGCCATGTGGGCACACACAAGTTTTCCAGCGATTCCGACGCTCCGGTGGTCTGTAACTTGGAAAACCCTAGGGCGGGGACCCCACACATCTACCCCTATAGCTTTCTCCGTGCGAGGGTTTACCAGTGGACTTTTTTTATTTATTTTGCTTTGTTTAGGACATATGTACATGGAAACCATAGGTTGGGCATACTTTACCATAAAATAGGCTCCGTTCGAGCCATGGCGGGGTTTCCACATACAGATCCTGGATTTTACCAACTGGTAGCCCATTATGCGGAAATCGTCAACGCCGGGTACATCCAAGGTTTGCCAAACCTTACATCACACTTGTACATGTATGTTAGGGGCAGAAGCAAGTTTTCCAACAATTCGACGCTCCGGATCTGTTTCTTGGGAAACCCTAGGGCGGGACCCCTAGGGTTAGGGTTTTACCAAGTGATCTGTTAGGGTTATAGTTAGGGTTAGCAATGTATGTGGAAACCCTAGGGTTAGGGTTAGAGTTAGGGTTAGGTTAGGGTTAGAGTTAGCAATGTATGTGGAAACCCTAGGGTTAGGGTTAGGGCTAGAGTTAGGGTTAGGGTTAGAGTTAGCAATGTATGTGGAAACCCTAGGGTTAGGGTTAGGGCTAGAGTTAGGGTTACGGTTAGGGTTAGAGTTAGGGTTAGAGTTAGGGTTACGTTAGGGTTAGGGTTCGGGAAACCGTAGGGCGGGGACCCCGCGGATCTACCCATATGTACATCGATAGCAAATGTTGGGCCTAGTGGCTCCGGTTGACCCGTCTGCGAAGAGCGTCACCCATGCATGGGACCTACATATGCCATCTACGAATTCTTAAAAAATAGAACCATTTTTTACATAATTCATACTAGTAAATAAATAATAGAAACATATTATGAAGTAATATGAGAGAGGGAAAAAAATACTATATGCCGAGGGTGGCCGTCGGCATAGGGTGTCCATGCCCTATGCCGAGGGTGGCCGTCGGCGTCTGACTGACGCCGTGAGCGGGCGTCGACGGCGCGGGCTGGGCCAGAGGCGATGCCGGTGCTACGCCGAGAGCCAAGGTGACGCCGACGGCTGCCCTCGGCGTAGCCTCCTCTACGCCGACGGTGTTTGTACGCCGACGGTCGGGTTTGTGAGCTGCCCCGGCGAGGCCGTACGCCGACGGCCCCGATAAAAAGCCGTCGGCGTACACTCTGGCCGTCGGCATCTGTCACCATTCCTGTAGTGCATGGGGCGTTTCAATTTTTTTAACCCAGGATACAATGAAGGTAATTCCGTAGGGAAATATTTTTTGTACAAGTACAATACCTGATCATCTTTGATTTCATAAAAAGTACGATTTTTTAAAACCTTTTTAAATTTTTTTCCATGTATGGAGGTGTGTAGCACCGGAGAGCCACTATGCATTTCTCATAAATATCATCCATACAATAATATATATAGAAGGTTCAAGGTACACCATTTTCATTGGAAGCTTTAAATTGAAATTTTGTTTTCCCTCTAGAAGGGTAAGTTTGTTTACCTTAAAATATCTCAAAATAATATTAATTACACACACACACACACACGAGTCGAATATCTTAGTAACATTATACGGACATGCCTCATTAACCACTTATATTGTAGAGCCGGTACTAGGGACATGGTGCGGTACTAGGGACATGGTGTTTTGGCTCATAGGTCCAAATATATTTTAATATGTAAAAAAAAAATCTGGAAGAAAATCCTAGGTGTGCATCCCGAAATACTATGTTCATACACAAAGTTTTGTGGGGAAAATACATTTTTTCTGGGCTGTGTAAAATTGACAAATAGAGAACCAAAAACTGTCTTTTTCTTACACAAGTGGCAAAATATGTCATTCTTTCGCGAAAATGTCTGTGAGGACAGAGAATGTGCGGGGGCACATCTAGGAAAAAATTCAGTTTTTTTTTAATTTTGAAATAGGTGTTTTGAATAATGTGTGTATTTAGACATGTGAGCCAAAATGCATTTCCCCGGGACTAGCCTTTTGGATTGATGCATTTCCGCTGAAAGACCCGATGTGGCAAAGCCTTTTGTTAATATGGTAATTGGCATATTGTTTCATGATATAAGGGGAATCTTTGGTATTGATTCTATTAGACCCATGAAATGAACTGTCTCAGATTGTTGTTTACACAATTTTGTCATATCTGATACTTCATGCTTATGATTATATGATTCCACCTCTTCATATATCTCTTACCTCTAGTAAACTGAGGTACTAATTAGCCATATATATTCAAATCGGGTACGCTGTTTTGTACTCTTTACAAAAAAAAATTATGAGAGTTGGTTCACAAATTTATCTATGTAGACCAACTACAGCAATTGACATGTGGCTAAAAGAGAGAATCTAGCAAGAACGAATTGATAATAGGCATATCTGAGAATAGTATTCACTACTAGAAAACAGTTCGTTCGGAACTGCCCGGAGCATTAGTAACGGTCATGTTACAAACCGGGACTAATATGAGCATTAGTCCCGGTTCGAAAGGCTAGAAGGACGAAAAGTTTTAGTCCCGGTTCGTAACGGGACCTTTAGTCCCAGTTAGAGACACACCAACCGGGACTAAAGGTTTTTACACCCCTTTAGTCCTGGTTGATGTTACAAACCGGAACTAAACGTTTCCTGGGGGTTTTCACTCCACCCCCTCCTTTCGTCCTTCTAGTCGTTCGAACTGGGACTAATGCTCATATTATTCCCAGTTAGAGACACCAACCGGAAGTAAAGGGGTTGCAGCGGGTTGCCACTTGTGTAAAAACCTTTAGTTTCGGTTGGTGTTACAAACCAGAACTAAAGGTTTCCTGGGGTTTTTTCGCTCCCCCCTCCCTCCTCCCCCGGATCACCTTTTTTAGCTTTGTAAAATACAACAAAATTGATAAAAAAATTCAAAAAATAAAAATCCTTCGAGTTGTCCATGTGTTATGTCATCTAGTTACAAGAGAAATTAACAAACATGAATTTCGATTTTTTTGCAAAATTGCGTCATGTATCGATAAAATGGGATTATCTTTTGCATACGAACTCAAAAAAAGGTTAATATATGAAAATGTATCTACGCAAAATTTCTCATCTGGATTCTCCCCGATTTACCCGGTTAGCCAATTTTTAGATTCTCAACTTGCGAAAGCGAAGTATGAAAATTTTCAGGTTTTAGGTTTTGCAAAAGAAAAATTAAAAAAATATTTATTTATTCAAGATTACTATTACATCTTTACTTTTGTTTATTAAAGTAATAATTTAGAATTGAAACAATAAAAAAAAAGTGTGACATCGTGACCAACAGGTTAAAAGGATTGATATGATACTAATATCAATAACATGCATGTAGAGCACATGGAAGCGAGACGGAAGAAACTGAGAAGTTAAGCATGCTACTGCTGGAGCAGTCTCAGGATAGGTGACCGAAAAGAAGTTTGACCAGAAATGAGCAATTTGACCTGAGATTAAGTGTTGTTAGAAACAAAACTAGTCACATAACTAAAATACTAGAAATTCTGAAAAAATAGAAAAAATAGGGAATGGAAAAAAATAGAAAAAAATTAAATAAAAAGATAGCCGTCATGGCCTTTAGTCCCAGTTAGTGTTACAAACTGGGACTAAAGGTCCTTCGCCCCGGCGCGCACCAGCACCCATGTGACGGGCCTTTAGTCCCGGTTCAGAACACAACCGAGACTAAAAAGGGACCTTCAGTCCCGATTCCGTAGTACCAATTGCAAAACCGAGAATAAAGGCTCTTACCAACAGGGGCTAAATCCCCTTTTTGTAGTAGTGATTTCCAGCCACACCTTGTGACTTCGTCTAGCACAACTAACAGGCTAATGTTTATTTGTGGGGGCAGGAAAGAAATAACTCACCATGGTAGGGCGGGTGACGAAGATGCATGCCATTGCCATCACAATCATGATTCATGAATTAGCAGTTCAGCACAATCCTGTTTTCAACATTGCTAGCCCAACAATTCGGCTAGCAGCCAAGCAGCCGTCAAACGATGACGGCGCTATTATTATGAGGGAGAGCTACTGCACCATGAATCAATCGTGGGACATCGTACGTATATATAGCAGCCATCTAATAAATTATGCATGGTCGTAAATTGGCCAAACCAGCACATAGAGCCGGCGCTGGCGCGGGAAACCAGGGTTTTATGCTTTGGCCGGCCTTTGAGCGTTTGCACCAACGGCGGTGGCGGCATGGCTAAGCTCAGTATCATGGGGGACAGTGATAGACAATGTTGCTACCAACGCCGGTGGACGTCCGGTGCCAGCGTGACGGGGACAATAGCTCGGTGCATTTGGAGAAGATGGTCGTCGCGTGCTCGAAGATAGAGCTCGAAAAATCGGAAAGCATATTGGCTCTCGAATTCCCGTACTCCCTTCATGTTAAAAAATTTAAAATTATATCACAGTTTTTAAAAATCTATGGAACAAAATACTAAAAGTAGCTACTGAATCCCACTAACGCGCAAAATATCAAAACAAAATGTTTTGTATTCTACACTACATAAAAATGAAGAAGTCTAAATTTATTTTGAAATTTGAAATCACTATACTTATATCACACTTTTTAATTTTTGTGTAGCCTAAAATACACATTAATTATTTCAATTTGGTAGTTGGCACGTTTGTATGATACTTTACTTAATTAGTTGCTACATCCTGGTTTTTTCAGAATCTTTTAAAACTTACAAATATGATTTTCATTTTTTTTATTAAAAAGAGGGATCATTGGTGCCATGTACACCAAAGCTCCACTCTCAAAGAATATTGTAGTTTTGGAGAGTAGGATATGCAGTTTAGATCTTGGCATCCGCGGGCAGATTACTTTACTTTAGATTCAGATGTTTAATGCTTATCTTATAAAATCCATGGATATGAACTGTTCTTTTAGGCCTGGCTATAAAATGTTGGCTAATCCAATCGATGATCGGATGTTTTGTAAATGTTTCTGAGATTTTAAGCATATATGTTTCAAGCTCTTTTACGGTGCACCCTCTTACCCTCTAGAGGTAAAACAAACTTTCAATCCTGACCGCCAAGTGCTAAAGGACATCATTGGAACTCCCTAAAAGTTTATTCCGCAGCTATAGTTGGGAAGTTTGCTATCTATTGAAAGTCACTAATGGACCTTTAATAATTCACAATCCATTGGGTTGATCCACTTGGCTACATGTGTCCCTTATCTAGCTTAAGGATTTTGCTCCTTTTTTTAATTCATGATTATACTATTTATCTTGTCCTCCGTACTTCGATCAAGATATTTTCCTCTTGAAAATGAAAAAAAGTGGCATGTTCCCAAAAATAAAGAATCCTTTTGTAGCCAATCATATATGAGAAAAAAAAAGAGAAAAAAAGGTCAAGATGAACAAGGAGAAAGAAACAATAGTAAAGTGGTCTCGGGCATATATCTAGCATTCAACCCAAAATAGTTGGCCATACAACTGCGATTTATAATGGAAAGGAAAATAAAAGGCTTGTAAATTTTCGCTAAAGTCAATAGAGTAGAGTTTGGCCAAATTTATAGAAAATTCTATTGAAAATTACAATAAAAAATAAAGACTACTATGCATTTATAATATAAAAATGTATGTCATCATGTATAATGACATTTCTTTGGCATGATATATATTCATAGTTTTTTTCTTAAAAATTTGCCAAAGTTTATATCATTTGACTTCCGAATTTTTTTTGTATGCCTTATTTTAAAAAGCAGGGGTAGTATACACATGGGAGGTAATATTTTTGGAAAAAGTTGGATGAAAACGATAAACGGTCTACATCATTTTGGCAGCATATTAAAGGTCAAGAAAAAAGATATCAAACTATCTTAGAGCAACTCTAACAGTCACTGAAAAACGAGCCGAAACCGAAAAATTTCGACGAGAATATAGGTTCAAGCCAAAAGAGGCCCAGAACGAAGCCCGAACACGTGGTCTGGTCCATAAAATGAGTTCGGGGGCCCGAGAAAGTGGACGGCCGCCTCGTATTTATACATGGCGCGGGGGCGAGTTGGGTTCCAAAACCCTACTCCCCCGCCGCCGCTCCGTCGCGTCTCCGCTCCACCTTCGGCGAGAAATTGCTTCGCCGTCTTCGGCTTTTCCGCTCCGCCGCCACCACTCCTCCCTCCGCAATGGCACACGCAAGAAGAGCGGTAGGGGAGGGGGGCGAATCGGGTGCGGAAAATCATCGCCACGTCCGCTAGGTGTGCGGTCCGAGGCGGACCGCACGAGGGGGTGCTCGCTCCAGCGGATCTTGGAAGCGGGCGGCCCGCAGGTGGCCGCGTAGGTTCGCGCGCCGGCCTGCGCGCTCAGAGGCGCGCGATGGGGAAGCCAACGCGCCCCCGACGGCTCGTGCAGCCCGCTGCTACCGGCGCTTCCGCCACGCGGCGACGGTAACGATGATGAGGAGGAAGACGGTCCGCCTCTCACATGCGGTAGCTCGGCGGACGCGGCGCAGTTTGAGGTGGCCGCACTCGTCCTCGCATAGGCGTCGCGAGCGCGCGAATAACCCTCCTTCGCTGCGCGTACAGCCCGGTGACAATCCCGGGGCTAATTTCGTAGTTTTCGGGGTCAAATTAGCGAGGAGGATTAGGTTTAGTTATTATTTTGATTAGTATGTGTAAATTTTGTTCGAATGTAGTTCGATCGGAGAAAGATTTTGTTTCATGTCGCATGGATTTTCGAAGCAAAATTTCCCACGACTTTTGATTTCCGTTTTCAGCTCGTGTTTTCGGTTTCTATTCTGCGCGGCCACTGAAATCATCGAAACTGGAAAATTCGGGAGATCAAACTCCGTGTTTTCGGTTCGAGTTTATACGTGCACTCTTAGGTCAAATAAGTTTTGATGTAGTGGGATTCGAACTTTAGGGATTTTTAACTACATTGATTCATCCTCGGCATCATTTTCTCGACATTTAATATCATATATAATTATAGCACTCCATGGAAAATATTACATGGTAGAGATACATGATATGTCTTTAGCGATTACAAAATAAAGTACATATAACGAGAAAATCTTTGAAGTACTGTGCAACTGAATCACCGTTCAAATATTTATAGAAATTGGTCAACTATGTAGCTCGCTGTCATTGTCATTGTCATAAGCTCATATGTAAACGTTGATCTCAGAAAAAGCTAGGAAAAACAAGACCACATACGTGCACGAGAACACCAGAGAGAGCAATCGCAGCTCCTCGGAAGAAGTATGTTTTTCTTCCTCAAGGTTGCTCAACCCCAATTGAACGTTAGGGAACAGTTGCCGTTAATTAGCAGCAGTGCGTGCGTGGGTTTCCCCGTGACTTGACGCCGCCAAGCATCTGCGTCACCATCCCGATCGCGTTCTCCAGCCACTGGCCGTCCCGCGCCATCGGCCTCCCAGCCACGGCGAGCGCTGGAGATCTGTATCACGAGCAGGAGCAGCAACACCACCTTGGCCATGTTCGCCGCCGCCAACATTGATATCGTCGACTAGACGCACGGCAGCAAGATTCAGATCAGAGAGGGAGACAGAGGCAGCGAGCTGTTTTACGGTACAATTTACTAGTCATGTGGTTTAGTAGCACTGGAGTCATGTCTAGAAAGGTAATGGTATTACTATTTTATTTCCTTCCAAATAAGGAAGAAATTTGATTTGATTTATTACGGTACAATTTACTGTCAATGTAATTCTGGCGAAACGATGCATGCAAGTAGCTCCACGCCTCCACCAAGGTTCACTAAATGGAAAGTTTAATTAGTTAAAAATAATGAGGAGAGAATGTTAGCTAAAAATTGTGGGAAGGAGAGAATGTACCGTGCACACAAACTTGTGAGTTGGCACTCGCTTTTTTTTTTGGTTACGAAGTACCTCGAGTTCCGATGAATAAGATTTATAATTTAATTAAAAAATCAAATTTTATTAAGTTTAATCAAATATAAAGAACAAAATATAAACATCTACAACATGAAAAAATATTATAGAAACATATTTTACCGTGAATCTACTAATACTGATTTGGTATCATATATGTTCATTTTTTTGCCTAGCTACAATATTTTTTGTAAACCTTATTCATTGAAATGGAGATAGCATTGATGCTTTCACTTTCACTTCCGTCGGCTGAAGTTGGAGGTGCAAATGAAGAAGTCTGCCTTGTTTGCGCCACTCCAGAGGAGGAGTACACGTGGGGGTGGCCTCTCTAGGCAACTTTGAGGACCCCGACAACAAGCCAGGGCTGGTGTGGGGCCCTCGCCAAAATGGCGAACGACCAACATGCCATCGTGGCGCTACTGTCTGTCGGCCTCCTCTGGTCGGTGGAGGATATAAGCCACCTTGTATCCTCATGTACAACAACAACGCATCGGGAACGAGCGACGGCGTAGGAGGAGGCGGCAACACGAGCACCAGCAGCCGTGACCCTAATAGCATCATCAAAGACGATGAGCCAAACGCCCCCACCTACGAGTGGTTGTACCGCGCTTGTCGCAGCGACAACTGGGAATAGTATTAAATTTGATTTTTAGTACAAATGTATTTAAGTTATTTTTTATATTTGTAAGACATAATAAAATACTAATGAAATTCGAAGTTATCATTTTCTCACCCGGACGCCATGCATGCACCTATCCCATGTCTGAGATTTGGTAGCCATGCACGTTTTGTACGTATAAGGAAAGTTAAATAAGGAACTTATTATTATGAGAAAATTATTAAGTTAAACAAACTATTATAAGCATGGTATATATATTTTGTTTTCATATACGAACTTTGCCCATTGGTGGTAAAATACTATTGCTCTGGTCAACAAGTATTGATGATAGATCTGAGCCGTTTAATTAGTTGGTTTGGACGATTGATATTTGTTTGTCCGTAGCGTAAAAAGCCTCGAGGCAGAAGAGAGGATGTAGTGCCCTGTTTTTGTGCTTAGACAAGTGTGGCTAAGTATACTGTGGAGAAAGCTGGGTGAAATCGTTATATATAGATGCGTGCAATGCAATGCGACGTGTGGTGCTTTGGTTATAACTGCGTATATCCGGCGACCCTAGTAAGTGGTACACGAAGAACGGGAAATCGTACGTGCAGGACTCGTTCAAGTTCTTCACAGGCTTAATTTCAGCACTTTGTCTCTGGTCGACACACGCGAGATTTCGGTCTCAATCGATCAGCGGAGGATAACATGCACACACTTCCTGCCTGCGCTTGAACCGTTCCAGCTTGTTCAACCAGTATACCCGTAGTAACACTACGTACGTGGCAGCAGTGGAAGGGTCGAAGAAACCTGCATCAAGCGTAAAGGAATGCATGCTTTTGAATCCTGAACTCAGGTCAGTCAGTCAAACGCAAGAACACGAATAATATTTGTTCAGCAAGAATCTGAAATTCCTCTGGTGAATGGAGTTAGTCCTGGTCGTGAAAGGGGGGAAGCCAGGAAAGTTGCACATATAGTGCACATAAATCGTCCTTGTTTATATCGCGAACGGGAACAGTCATCGATCAAGCTACTTAGTCAAGAGATAGGTGCCCCAGTTCCGTTGGACCAAATGTATCCTGTGAATCATATCTTACAAAATTCAGAAGTCAGAAACTTGGAAGGACTGAAGTAACTAACTGATGTAGTATTACTAGTACATGAGAGAGGTTGACCGTATGTACTGGAGAATTGATCAGACATATTGGGTGCGGTCGGTTTGAGAAATAAACGGTGCTGACATTTTTACAGGTCCCTGTCGAAAGGTCAGAGGGTGGGAATTGTCCAACACGAAAAGTACGAGGTGGGCTGACGATGGAACTCGGAAGCAGTGACCAGTTCTCCACACGGCGCGG
This sequence comes from Lolium multiflorum, assembly GCA_030979885.1. Lineage (NCBI taxonomy): Eukaryota > Viridiplantae > Streptophyta > Magnoliopsida > Poales > Poaceae > Lolium > Lolium multiflorum. Next base: position 193,249,498 of record CM061748.1, on the reverse strand, counting down.
TGAGGCCACACACGTATATGCGCATGCATCGTCTGTGTGCACCTACTACCGACCAACCCCCTCTCCCATCTATATAAGCTAAGACCCACCATGCAAAGTTACAGAAACAACCCAATCTCTCAAGTCTCAACTCACACCAGCTCATCGGACAACGGAACCTGAAGGTAGCTAACTAGCTAGCTATAAGAGCGAAGCAGGCAACCTTTCTCCGGTAGAACAAGTATCTGCCGTCTCCTGCCCGTACTGCAACAACAGCAATTAATGGCGGCGACGACGAGGATGGTGCTGCTGGTCGTGTTCTTGGTGCAGATGTTGAACGTCATGGCCGTCTCGGCGAGGACGCTAAAGGGGGACGGCGGCTGGCTGGAGAGCGGCGTCGGGACGGTGGTGGAGATGCTCGCCGGCTTGAAATCAGGGGGCAACCCTCCGACGCACTGCTGCTAACTAACTAAACACGCCCCAGACTGATGTACAGCATCAACCCCTAACCGCTGACCATTTTTTCTTCCATTGGAAGATTTAAAGATGCGAGGAGAATAGCTATGTTTTTCTTCTTCCTCTTTGTCGAGGAGAATAGCTAGCTAGGATCATTCTTTTGTTGTATAGATCATCAAAATCCAAGAGGCCAAGAAGGTCCAACTGTAATCGTTTCTTGTGATTAGTAGTAAATTCGTTCATTCTTTGAAGCAATTGGTGACAGCGTGTATCGCTTGTTCCTGTCTTAGTTATTTTGATCGATGTGACTGAATTGCCGGCTTATTTATACCTTCACCCGAACTAAAAGGAAAACCTAACTTCATATATTTATGCTTACTTAGTCACAAATATAATTTTTTGAGGATAAACAGTGGGAGAGCTTCCCACTGCAAATTTTATTTATTTTATAAAGGTATGTAGAAGATATTTACATGAAAATAAAAGGAAAGTATTACGTACTAGGCTTCAAAGCTAAACTTGGGATTGCAGCCACTCCTTGAATGTGGCGGTGTGTTTCTTCTTCATTGACCATTGTTAATTCCTCAAAATAAATAGCTTTCCAGTTGTTGAAGCTACTAGGATTTTGATTCTTAAAGATCTTATTATTTCTAATTATACATATTCCCCATGCTGCATTAATTTGCAAAAGTACATAATCAGAAAAGATGTATCAGGGTTTCTTCTTGATTGCATTGCACTGATCACATGTATAGGAGGGCGGATGATTTTTTTTTCTTCCAAGTAAATTCCTGGCTTCCAAACTATCTTGAAGAGGCAGCCAGAATAAGAACTCATTCTTGGATTAACAAGAAGATTTCCATATCAAGGAAAAATGAGATGGAGTAGGTTATTTCCCTACCATTACTTTGTATGCTTTCTGGGATAAAAGTTATTAATTTTCAATATGTAACACAAGACATATTGGTTTCCTTCAAGTGTAGCCGAAGCTACAGTTGAATCCAGTAGAAAAACCCTTCAGAAAAAGCTGAGTTGCTCGCAAAGCAAGCTTCTCTGATATGGAGATAGACTTGTTTTAATTAACTCCGTTCTAACAAGCTTACCAATGTTCATGATACCTTTTCTAGAAATACCTGAAGGGGTCATTTTTCGATGTTCATGTTAAACCGATGTTCATGTTATCTTCTCTCATATGGAGATAGACTTGTTTAAATTAACTTCGTTCTAACAAGCTTACCTACTTGATTTCTACCTGGCAAAGTGACAAACATAAAAGAAAATACAGGCCGACAAAATGGAATATCATATGTCGACCTAAAGACCAAGGAGATTTATGAGTCGAAGTTTTACATATAACAAACAAGTGTTTGCTGAGCAAATGGTAGTTCAAGCTCTTAAATAACGAAGGTGTGTGGCAAAAGCTATTGCATAATAAATACCTTCATAATAAAACTTTGTCACAAGTGACCGCTAAACTTTCAAACTCGTAATTCCGGACGAGATTAATGGGAGTCAAAGATAATTTCTATAGAGGGGTTCCTTCCAAATAGGAGGCGGGCTTACGACTCACTTTTGGGAGGATACATGTCTATGCGAGATGCTGCTGGCTGCACAGTATCCAATGCTTTATAATATCAAGCAACAGGAAATCTTTCTAGTGGCTAACGTTTCTGTCAGGGTTGCTCTTAACATCAAGTTTAGAAAAGCCTCAACCGAAAATAAATATGATACTTGGCTGTTGCTAGTAAGATGTTTAATGAGGATAATATTAACAAACGAGGAGGATAGCTTTTTTTGGGGGGGGGGGCTTACCATGTCGGGTACCTTCACTCCGAAATTTATGTATATGGATACGATGAATGGTCACACGGTTTTCCTCGAAAGTATGTTTGGAAATTAAAAGTACCAATCAAGATTAAGAACTTCATGTGGTTCTTGCATCAAAACCTAATTCTTACCAAGAATAACCTCGAAGAGTGTAATTGGAATGATTGTATAAAATGGGTTTTTTGCGATTCAGTGGAGTCTATTAATCAGATCTTTTTGTTTGTTCGTTTGCTTGTCTTATTTGGAGAGTTGTTCAATTTACCTTTGATATTAGTCCACCAACCAATACATCGAATATGTTCGGGAATTGACTCAATGGAGTTGAGAAGAAAACTAAGGCTCGGATTTTTCTAGGTGTATGTGCTCTAGTTTGGGCTTTGTGGAATTGTAGAAATGGTATGGTCTTTAACAGAATTGGAACTGCTCATTTTTTACAGGTTATCGGTATGGCTACCCATCGGACCCGACCGTGGTCTTACCAGCTACATGGGCGCAACAGGCACCTATAGATTTTGGATGTAGCCACCTGAAGACAGTTGCTCGGGCTATCTACGATTAGGGTGGCTGGAAGCTTTCTAGAAGAATTCAACATGCTTAAGCGCATTGTACTTTTATTTTTTGATGCTTCATTTTTATGAACACCATGTAAGATCCTTGAGATGTAAACTACTAAACTTGGCAATAAACAGTTGTGTGCATTGATTGATACATAGGCCGAGGCTATGCTCCCATTTCAAGAGTAAAAACTGTAGCCAGAGTATTTTGGCAAATTTCCATCAATTGTTCAAATTCAGCAAAAGCCTGCTGAGCCGAGGGTAGATATGGAAAAGATCTTCTAGAAATTCAGCGTGAATTACTTCATGAACATAATTATCAATATTTAGCAAAAGATAACAAGTGTGTTTAATTTCTGACGAAGGCAAGTATGTGTCAACAAATCTATCCGGAATAAATCTTATTTCCCATCACCAAGATTTCACCTAGACATGGCTTTGTATAAATCCAAAAGTTTGAAATGGGATTTTCACCAAAAGTATCCTTCCATACGATTCATAGGTAACATAAAATTTGAATAATATGTCTTTCTCACTAAATTGCCGAGGGAACATCAAAATTGTTATATAACTTTTGCTAGTCCTTAAGAGCTAGTGTATTATTCTGAATATCCAGATTCAAAACCTCCAGCCGTCCCAACTTTTTTTGCCTGCAAATCTTCTTCCAAGCATAGTGAGTAGTCCATTTTGCTTGCACATCAGAAATTTTCTTTCTCCAAAGACACTGTTGCATATATTTCACTACTCGGTCATTTATTGCTACATGGAAAACAACACATGTGGAAAATCAGAAGAGATGCCACGACTGACTTAACCATTTGTAATTTTCCTCCATAGTTCGGGAAATCTGCAAGACCATACATTATTCTCTCAACACCGTCAACCATTGGCATCAAATATTCCAGGGAAGGCTTGGTGATTTTGAGAGACACTCCAAGATAAGTAAAAGAAAAGTTTCCATTCTGAGAGTTAAATGTGTTTGTGAAATGAAAGACTCTTCCATATTACTCCATCTGTTCTTGAATATAAGTCATATGGTTTTTCGAGAAAAAATCCAGAATATAGGCTTTAGTACAACACACCGCTTGTATGAATTTTTTAAGGAATTTTATTATATTTTCTTATCTTATGCAAAGTCCTCTATTTTCTCATGTCAAATGTATAGGGGTAATCCCGCCCAAAGCTAGTGTAAGTTTCTCTCAATATGTGTTCTTTAATTTCCAGAAAAATACTATATGGCTTATATTTAGCAACAGAGGGAGTAAAAGAAACCATGTGTGACTTTTGATAGTTAAATTTAGCGAAGTAGACTCCAAAAAAGTTTGTAGCAAAGATTTCTAACACATAAGCCGGGTAGCATCTGCTTTCAGTGAGCATCATCATCATATTGAATGGCAAGAAAGACTGGGCAAACAAGGCAATTGAGGGGAGGAGAAATAAATCCTTGATGCGTTGTTTTATTGAGAATTGATTGGAGCAAATCATCTGCTAGCATGAAGAAGGGAGGACAGAGTGGGTCACCCTGCCTCACTCCTCTTTTGCGATAAATTTTTCCGTGGTAATCCATTTAGAAGAACAACAGAAGTTCTAGAACTTAGAATCAATTCAGTTCATTTGATCCATTTATTAGCAAAGCCTCTAGCTTTAAGAATTTCTAGAATTGTGAAATGCTCAATCTTAGAAAAAGCTTTTTCGAATCTAAATTGAGCACAATGATTTCCTCTTTGGACTTGTGACATGGAAACAAATATTCAAATGCCCAACCCAGACAATCTTGAATTGATCCTTCTTGTCCAGGAACACATTCGAATTTTATGCACCAACTGTAAGATGATCTTGTGCACTATGTTTGCCAATTATTTTGAGGATGCTATTTAGCAGAGAAATATGTCTTAAGTCTCCAGGATTAGTTGTATTGTCTATGTTTTGGAATTAGGGTGATCAAAGAAGAATTGATGATTTTGAGTGAAATATTTCAATCATAAAAATCCAGAATTAGTGATTTATATAGTTGACAATGATAGGTCAACAGTTCTTGATAAATTCATTTATTTACCCATCTGGGCTGGAGACATTTTGTTTGGCTGTTCCATCACTACATCTTCAATTTGTTTGTTAGTGAAAGGAGGTTGTAGAGAATTTCTGATTTCTTTGTCCATTCCATGTCCATAAAAGTCTGTATTCCATGGTATTGAAGCTTTCGCATCATGATTAGTAATTTCAGGCTGATTAGTATTTTCAAGCATGGAGATGTAATTGTTTGTGTAATTGATAGTTGCATCTATATAAAAAATGGTGTATTTATCCCAAAGCTTCACCCATTTATTTTCTCTCTCTCTTTCCAATGAGATTTCAGAATATCTCTGAGATTCCACTCATGTAAGTGTAATGTTCTCAGTTCTTCCATACTGTCAATTAGCCTTTTTATATTGGATGGAAAATATTTTTAAATAGATTTCCAGGATATAAAGTGCAAAAGGTTAATAGAATTGGTAATTATGACACACCATATTGCTAGTTTCAGTAGAAAGTTGGGTTATGGGGTTCTGTTACCGGACACTTTTCCTCCCTGTGTTGGAAAGGGTTAAAACAGATTGTAATGGTAAGTGTAACCTTGACTCCTTTTGTTAAGTAATACACAACCCAGTTGGCAGCATTCCTTCGATTTCAAATTCACACAATTTAATACTGAATTCTACTCCATCTTGTTCTTCGCAAATATCAAATAGAAAGTATCGATAACTTCAAAAGAAAAAAAAAGAAAAAAACGGTGATGTAGGAAGCGAAAAATCGATGCATAATTTGACAAATTCTTGGTTTTAGGTCCCGAGTTCATTCTATTGAATCCTGAAATCTTGGTTTCAGGTCGATCAAAGGCAAGAACATGAATATTATTATTTTTATAAAGGAAATATATTAATACCAAGAACACATCAGTTACACCAAACCTCTACAACAACATAATGATTAGAACAAGTCTAGACATTAAGGATGTAGATAGCATAAAAAGAAAAAGAGGTAGGAATACAACAAAGACCTGCTGAATCAAACAAAAATTCTAAATAACAGAAGCACCACCGGTAGTAATGAGCCTAGACTCAGAAAAAACTCCACGAAAACAACGCCTCTGGAAAGGTAGCAGTGCAGAAACACCGTCGTCATCTGGTCTAACTAGCATGGTTAGATCAACAGTTCTCACTCCGGACAAGGTCCAATCTCTAGACAAAGCTATCAACAAGGAAATGATAGGGGAGCCTACTTTTCCAAGTACAACCACCTAAGGTTAGACCTATGGTTTTCACCCCAGAGAATGAGACACATTTATTGAAAAGTGTTGCCTTGAAAGAAGTTTGGCCATTGCCTCCACCACTTGTCTGAGATATGCTGCAAAACATTGTTGATCGCCATGCACACATATGTCATCATCCCATCCATTTTAATCTATACCACCGCCAACACCTAGTGAACTCACTCAACATGAGCATGGAGATCCGCTGGCATTCGAACAATCTTGACATGCCCACCTCCGCCACGACTATGGTAATCACAACAGGTGATATACCCCATGTGTTGGAGAAAGTGGGATCTTGATACCCGTGCGCATCGGTCGCGAACGACAACGATATGGCTGCATGGGCGATAGCCGCGATGTTATTGTAGACCATTGCCGTGCGACAAAAGGAGTCGTGACGCCGCCAAAAACCACGTGGATCTCTCTGGCAGCCCCACTTCATCCTTGCTCTTGACAGCCGGTAGCAGATTAGATCCTCCTGTGCGCGCCTCTTCCGAGAGATCGCGCTCAGAAGGTGCAAGGAGCTCCGGATTGAATAGAAGGCTTGACGCCATCAATAGGTTGGAGACCCCCAAGGCGTCGACATGGAAAGACTAGGATCTCGGTGGGAAGCGGCCTAGACTGCTCGGCACCATCGCCAATGAGTCAACCACGCCGGTGGCGTCGTCATCGCACTGATTACACCTGCAAAACATATCATCGCTAGTATTGCATTTTGGATTAGATCCTGGGATTTGGAGAAGAGATGTTCGGTCAGAGGAAGGGGAAAAGGCATAGAAGAACTCCCCAACACCGTTCTCTGCCGTCGGGTGGCCTCCTCCGGCAGCAGCGTGGTAAGGAAGGGTGGGAGAAGGGGTAGGCAGCGGTTGAAGGTGGTTCCCTCGCGTCGCCTCTTAGAGGGACGCATGGTTGTTTCATTTTCTAATGAGTGAATTTTACTTTTTATCCCTTAGTTATGCATTTGTGACACTAATTATCCCATTGAGCGACCAATCACCTAGATTACGCATCCTAGAATATTTAGACCCTCATTTACTTGTGAGTATCCATTGGGAAAGGTGTGGCGTGATGACCGGCGTTTTAAAATACCAGCATGATGACGAGGAATGGAACAATTGGAGAAGAGAAGCCTGGACATAATTGTCGATCACGCACACCAGTCTTACACATTTTGTCATGCTACCTCAACGACACGCCGGTCTTATCTAACAAAAACAATTATAATGCTAGACTTGGGTAAACCATATATAAAGTCTCCTAGATGGGATACTTTGTAGAAGTCCGATTAAATGGGGTAATATGTGTCACAAATACACAATCATAGAGTAAGTAAAGAGTGGAATCCACTCTTTTCTGATCCTAGTTCAGCAAGAATCTGAAATTCCTCTGGTTGGTCCTGGTCGCGAAGGGGAGGAATCCAGGAAAAAGTTGCATAGACAATTACACATATAGTCCTTGTTGTTAATATCGCAAACGGGAACAGTCATCGATCACGCACTACTACTTAGTCAAGAGGGAGCTCCTGCACTTCCGTTGGACCAAATGTAACTTATCATAAAATTCAAGTCAGAAACTTGGAAAGTAAGAAAAAAAGATGGATGTCGTCAGTTCTTGCAAGTGATTGAAGCAACTAACTGATGTACGTAGTACTACATGAGGGAGGTTGACCGTAGGTAGTGGAGAGTTCATCAGCCATCGTCGGTGCTGTTTGTTTGAGAAATCAACGGCGCTGACCGTTTTTACAGGTCTCTGTCAAAAGGTCAGAGTGTGGGAACCTGTCCAACACGAAAAGTAGGAGGTGGTCTGGTCTGCAGTGCGACGGTGGAACTCGGGAGCAGTGACCGGTTCTCCACACGGCGCGGCGAAGCCACACACGTATGCGCACGCATCGTCTCTGTGCACCTACCGCCTACTACGTGCACCAAACCCCTCTCCCCCATCTATATAAGCCAAGACCCTGCATGCAAACCAAGCCATCTCCAAGCAGCAGAAACAAACCAATCTCTCAAGTCTCAACTCACAGCAACTGATTATCGACCATCGGACACCGGAACCTGCAGGTCTAGGGACGTACAAGGCAGAAAAACCGGCTACCCCCTCCCAGCACCGGAGCAACAGCGATGGCGGCGACGGCGATGGCAATGATCAGGATGGTGCTGCTGGTCGTGTTTTCGGTGCAGATGCTCAACGTCATGGCCGCCTCGGCGAGGCCGCTCAAGGGGGACGGCGGCTGGCTGGAGAGCGGCGTCGGGTCGGTGGTGGTCGAGATGCTCGCTGGCCTGAAATCAAAGGGCAACCCTCCCACGCACTGCTGCTAGATGCGGTGCGCGACCTGATCGTGATCGGTGTACAGACAGCATCAACCCCTGACACTGCTAGCTCTTTGTTTCTTCCATTGGAAGATGGGAGGCTGTGTTTTTTCTACTTCCTCTTTGTCGTAGAGGAGAATCGCTAGCTAGGATCATTCTTTTGTTCTAGAGATCATCAGATTAAGAGGCCAGCAAGGTCAAACTGTAATCATGTGTTCTGATGAGTGGTAAATTCGTTCATTCTTTGAAGCAGTTGGTGACACACAGTACGTGTGTGTATATATCGCTTGTTATATTCCTCGTCTTACTTATATTTCGATCGATGTGAATGCACACTTTGCTACTCATTATTTATACGTTAATTAATCGGAACAGATGAAAGCAAAACCTAACTTCATATATCTATATGTCTACGTACTTAGTCTCAAATATAATGGTGACATTCCTTCGCTTTCGATTTCGCCCAATTTCCTGGTACGGAATTCTACTCCGTCTTGTTTGTCCTTGGCAAAGAGCAAAAAAGAAGAATAAACAAATTCAGAAGAAGAAACAAAAATGCGGTACCTGACGAAGCGAACACATAAATTGACCCTAGACTGCCAGCCGGCTGCTGGTCTCGTGCTCGTCTAACCAAAGACTGCTGACCAATAACTAAATCTTGGCCGCCCTTGTATCCAGGGCACCGGAATTGGCAAGGTCAGGTCAAAGCACGAGTTGGAACACGTCCGGCCGGAAATGAGTCGATCTGGTAGGTGTACGTACGTACTCCGGGCGGGAACGGGGAGGGTCTACACGGTCGGTCGCCGGCCGGCCGGCCGAGGTTTTGCAGCGGCGCAGGCCGAGGAAACAGCGTGCGACACCTGCCGCGGGGCTCTGTCGGTTCTTCACGCCTTTTTGTTCTCCTGAAATTTATGGCGAACATTCACACTTGTCATTTTTTGGGTTGTCTGGTCGCCGACGACGACGTTCGATCATGTTCCCCGGTGAACCCCAGTCACCGGCAGCATCCACACGGTGTGCCTTGGTTTTGTGTCTGTATGTTTCGGCTGATGTCTATGGTAAGTAACTTTTGTCGGTTAAACCAGAGCCAGAGAAAAATCTAGACTTAGTTATACTGTTTGCGTCCGTAAAGAATGTGTCCCATCCATCGCAGAAAAAAATACATCGCCAAGCTAAAACAAATTCAATCACTTACTCCCTTGCGGAAGGAGTATTATTTTTCAAGTGTTTTTTTTTACCTCACTCGAGGTTCAAAAGAAAATGCTACTCCATCAAAAAGAAATGCTACTGCTGACGAAATCATGACATGTTCAAGTGATTAGCATGTTTTCAACATTTCACCGAGTCAAGGGATGTAGACTCGGCCCATCTGCAAATGCTCTAAAATGCCAGGCCCATTATTTTGGGCTTCTCCTACCTGGGCCTTAGAGCGGATCAGCCGTTTCGCTTAAGAATCCGGCTGTGGGTTGAGCCCAAACAGCGGGCCTCTAGCTGTCTGGATATTTCAAAGTTCTTCAGTTTTTTTTCCTTCCGCGTTTGTATCGCGTGAGTGGGAGATCTATACTACTACCTCTGTCTATTTTTAAATATTCAAAGTTTGTCTAAATTCAAATGTATCTAGACTCTTTAGTGCATAGATACATCCCAATTTAAACGAACCTTCCGACATCTATTAACAGACGGAGGGAATATTATATTGAAGTTGGTGCTGGTACGTTCACTTTGCACTTTACACTTTGACTTCATAATTAGAAGCTTCGGTAATTAATACATGGTAATTAATCTCAGTAGGAATCACAATCACCTTCCTGGCATCTGTGGTCTGTTTTGGCAACGAAGGATTCCTTCCTAGCTACCCACAAGATCGGGACGCAATTTCCTCCTTCCCCTTAATCTCGTGCATGCGTCTTCCGCAACATCTGAGCAGGAGTTTAATATCTGAGCCCCCTAATCTCCTTGCAGAATAGTTTCATTTGGTGCGTGGATGGTGAGATCGCCCATTGGAGCGTGTGCAAGCCGACGAGACGACCGCATGGACGAGGTAACGCGCGGCGACGAGGAAGGCCGTAGCTACACTGACGAGGAAGATCCTACATGTAGAACCGGCCGGCGAGGTGACGCGAGCCGAGGAGGTCATTTTGGCTGCATGCATGGACGCCGAGAAGGATAGGAGGCTTGCCGGCATGTCGGCGGATCAGATGGGATCTACTCGACATCAACCCGTACTCATCAAACATGCAGATGTCACGGAGCACCGTCTTCAGGAATTCAGGCCCTCCATGCTTGAAGGCATGTGAAAAGAGGTGAGCTCTCCACAACTTGCTAACGTAGATGCATGTCAATGTTCATGTCCAGTCCAGTTTCTGGTATGTCCACCATCATCGCTCCGGTCTCTGGTCTGTGTGGCAGTTCTGCCGTGCCAGACATCAACGCGGGACAATCACATGCCCTTGCCATACACTGCAAAAAAATCTGACGAGTGCATCGATACATGATTTTTTCCAGCTATTTTTCTCTGAATTGCTAGGGCAGTAGGTACTCTAATTCACTGAATGTACACAATGACATGGTGTTTGCTTTGGCAAGAAGAGATTACATGACGCTCTATCCTTCTCCATGTCTATGTTCTTTCTTGGTTTACATGGTTCATTGATATGTAATCTAGGTAGGTACAGTGGAAAACAAATTTGCATTTAGCCAGTGCATGCTATCAGGAGAAGGAAGAAGAAGACATTGCACCTAGAGAGGTGAAACCATCGCATCACACATTGTGGCATACATCACTAAGTATTAGAACTTCTGAGGTGAGATAGCATTGTTTTATTTAGTTTGTTCTGTATATATTCAAATCATCTAGGAACCTCATTTTTTATATCGTATACCCTTCTATTGCAGTTTATGAGTGTTCATATATAGACCAGTCTATGGGATATATGTGAATACCCACTTATATCAATGTGCTATGTTCTTTAAAGGATGAACTTTCAAAAAAAAAACTGAACATTACCTCCCGGATGGCCATCATAGATGGCAAAGAGACTAAGCTTGTGATCAGTTCCATATATCTCCATGTCAAATTGTCAAGGACATATCTTCTTCACCTAAGTAAAATCCATTTGATAATTTTGTTGCGCTATAATTAAGGCACCCTCTTCCTGTATTAGAAAATGAAATGAGACATGTCAGCTTTTTTACATAAATAAATGAAACAAGCCAGAATAAGGTGGAATATTTGGGTTGACTTTTCTTTGAAATTCTTGTTTTCCTGATTCAGCTTCATGGATGTCCAAGCTCCTCGCGTGTCTTGTGTGAGTTAGGGATGGAAAACAAACGTGGCCACAATGTGGGTGATTGGAAGGGAACTTCTGGGCTAGCCCGGATGGAGAAGGGACGAGCTAGAGAAAGCCGCTTGGGGTGGAGCCCTTGGTGGTGAGGCATGCAACCTGACGTTGGGTCTCCGTTGACCGCTCCTTGGGCAGGGCCTTGGATTTGGCATCACATAGGATTTGCTGGTGACTACTGAGGGAGGTGCAAAGTGTGGTGTTTGTTTCCATTGTATTTTAAAATGGCAGTGTTTTTCATTTTAACTTATATTTATTCTTAGATGTTCTTTAATATGCAATACAAAATATAAGTGGATGTTATGTTAGTTGTATGTTAACAACATTTAATATTCACCATTGTTAGCTCAGGAGTAGTTTTCGGTACCTTGAAAAAAAGCTGAAGGCAAAAATGCCTAACATCATAATTAGCTTAGGAGTAGTATCTTAAGCGTGTCAAAAAATATAGTTATATGTATTAGATGTAGAAGAACTATAGCTTCGATTAAAACTATTTTTGAAGTAGGGTTATATTTTTAATATTCGGAATATAGTCAGCCTATGTGAATTATGCTTTTGTGTGCAGCAAGGGAAAAACACTCAAGGGGTGTGCGCTGATTGCCATGATCTGTCCGCGTCACGATCGTATATACAAATGCATACACAAATGCATACGTTCGAGAAATATTATAATATCACATGGAAACGCATGGGCATTCACGTAGTAAATATAAATATTTTTCTTTGTATTCAATAATAAAATAATGATTAGGCATTTATCTACATGATTGTGTCTGGTTATTTTAATTGTTTACATTATGCTCTCGTGAAATGGTAAAAAAAGTGGTTCATTCAATATGCATTGTGGCTATCCTATGGTGCAATTATTTTTTCACCTAAATTATACAAATTAATGATAAATATTATTGCGCAGGATGTTATTGAGATTTTTTTGGTACGCTTGCTCAAATACCATAAAAAGAACAAGAAAATATCCTTAACATTGTACGACAGTTTCCAAGGAGCATCGAGGAGTAGATTTTTTGTAACATAAAAAAATTAGTCAAGTGCTTATTTCATATTTGGTGATGTCAATTATATATGTTGTCAAAGTGTACTTTAGATGGGGTAGAATATATGAGTTTTTAGAATATCTTATGACTTTCTATTTGACACATGTGCATTTTTACATCTATTGTATTAGAATATTGCGAGAAAAAATAAGGACCATAGCAACGCACATGCGTTATTCAACTAGTCTTAACTAGGAAGTTCATCCCCATGTTCATTGAGTGACCACGTGACATATTCTTTTCATTTTTTCTTCTTTTGTGCCAATAGGAGATTGCAATCTTCCATCTTTCTTTTTTCTTTCCCTCTTCAGTCTGCGCTTTGGCATTTTTAGTGCTTTTTCATCAAAACAAATCTCGTTAACTCTTCTTCCCTTTTAAGTTATTTCTATTTTTTGTCATTTTCCTTTTAATTCTATTTTTTCCTTCCTTGTAGTGTGATGTGTTTCACCGGATGCTAAAACTTTGTTCCTCTTAGTCCAAAATTTTAATCATCTTCTAATAGTGATTGTTACGGTAAATAATTTTGTTCTGCTTGGTCCCAAATTATTGTTCCACATGTATCGTATTTTGTTCCTCGAATCAAAGATTTTTTTCCTGGGCGCCAAAATTTTGTTTTCCTTTATACTATTGATTTTTGATAACCTTTTTATAGTGTTGATTTGTTCCATGGGAATAAAATTTAGTTCCTTGTAGTTCAGAATTGTGCTTCGGTAATAACAGTGAGTCGTTCCACTGCTCTAAAATTATTGTTCCACATGTGTCGCCTTGGAGCCGCAAATGCTCCATAGCGCCCGAGCGTTACAGAACAACCGTTTGATTTAAGAACCTTGTCTGTCGGCTTGTCCCAAAAGTGTGTTGCTAGATGTCTAGATATTTCAATGATCATTAGTTTTCTAGGTACCAGTGTACCACCAGAAAAAAGGGAAGTGTGTACCCCTCTGCGTGGAGACATCAATGATGTAAGGGCCCACCATGTCGGTCTTAGCCCCTTCGTATTATTCTCCTTCACATATTCTTCTTCTCCTTTCTCCCATTGTCCATGGACAAAATTTTCTCACATGTGCCACCGTTGTCAATGCTATGACATGTGCCCTTTATCCCTAGCGGATTAACACACCGTTGGTGTAGGTCGATTTTTGCCGCCATCCAAGGATGTCATCGGCGTCACCCCTTCCTGAGCTCCTCCTCTTGGTCGTTGACCACTTCTCCTATCATGTTGTCACCCTTCTACTCCATCCTAGATCCCATCGGCATCTGAGCCGACAAGCCTCCAAGATCCACGCATTGTTCATGCTCTCCAACTTTCGGTTGCTCTCGGGAAGCATGCTAGCTCCCTGCCCGGTGCTACGTGCAATGGTTGGCTGAGTTGCATACAACGGTGGTCAATGCTGCAACGCCAATGCGGAGGTGCTATATGCGGTGGTCGGCTCAGCTGCATACCATGGTGGTCGATGCTGCAAAGCCATGGTAGAGATTGTAGCGGCGTTTAATGGCGATGCTACAGGCTGTTTTGGGTGGTGCTGCAACTGTTTTGTGTTATTGCACCATATGTTCTCTAATTTGCGTTATGGGAAGATTTTCTTTTGCTATGTTGATGTATCCCTGCTACAACTGTACTGCATACTGATTATCATAGTAGGAAGAAGTTGATTTCACTATAACCGTTCTTTAGTTTTTCGACAGTGGCACAATCTTTTTTGCTATGAGGTCTTCCACAAAGTAGGTTTTGCTATAATTGCACAACGCTTTTTCTGCAAGATCTTCGGCGATGTCTCCCGCGACGTCTCGATGAGGTCTCCGGTGAACTCGGTCTTTTTCTTTTATTTAGTGAGTGAACCATTATTTTCTGTAATGAAAAAAAGCAGCTGGTTTTTGCTGCAATGAAGCAAAATTGGAATTTGAAGGGAAAATGGACACATGTCAGCACGGGGACCCAGGGGCTAGAGAGTCGAATACCTTGGAGGACGCCCAACACTATCCCTATAAAAAAGCCGAACTTCGTGAAGGCCCCTTGGTGCAGCGCGGAGCACTTTCGTGTTGACATGTGTCGCATGCGAAGCATTTCCCATGAATGTACTTATGTGCCAAGGCGTACTTCATCATGAGGGCGAACTTTTGCAGTCCAGCGCGCAGGTGTCTGAAATAGGAGATCCGAAGATCTTCTAGCCTCAAGCTAAACTACGGTCTGCATGATTACGGTCTATACGCATGCTCCCCCTCCCCCCTCACCCCGGGTATATCGAATGCAAGTCACATATTTTAACTCTCTACCCGAAGTAATAAAACCAGCATCCGCTAGTTGATTTAGCTTACAGTTCCACTCTTACAAAACCAGTCTCAATCCGAATATCGCAAGGTTGGCTGGACCGCTCGTATCAATACCGCCAAGAACAAAATAGCAACGAGAGGGTAACAAATCAAGATCATCCCACTGGTTACCATACATGCATATACACATACATAGCTCGATTACCACTGTTGAGAATGCCCTACACAAAACAAAAATATCCTCCACGTGGAGGAATATGTCGATAAAGTTCTTGAGGTAGTCGCTAGTCGATTCCCATAGTTAGATTTGTCTAGCCGCGAGAACATGTTATCCCACGATCAAGTGTCGTACATTCACACCTCCGAGGAATTCACACGCACGGGAGAAGCATTATTGCATTGAAGATGCGATCAAGCACACAAACATAATGGGAATGTGTCGATGAAGATCATGTAGGGCTTACCGAAAGATCTGGGTGGTTTTAGTGATTCAAAAAATCGTTGTGATGAAGAGGTGACGATGCCGACGACAAAGTCATGGCGGCATTGTCTAGGGAGGTTGTACTAAAAGGAGGGGCGTCAGCGCCAGCAGTGCTTGGGCATCATCGGCTAGGGAGGCTTTGTGCGGTAGGGTAGTGCGGGTAGGGTTGACCTTGTCCTTGCCCCACTCCCTCTCTTTTTATGGGGGAGGGGGGCATCGGCCCCCTTTTGCCCAAACCGAACACTACTAGGAAAAAGCTCTTTAGTGGCGCACCACTTTTCCCCTTCAGTGGCGCACTGCTGGTGCGCCACTACTATCACGCCACTGCTAACTTTTAGTAGTGGCGCACTACTGGTGCGCCACAACTAACCTAAGTAACAGTGGCGCACTACACTGTGCGCCATTGAAATGACTAGTGGTGCGCCACTATTACCCCAAAGGGGTGCGCCACTGTTGTTTAGCAGCAGTGCGCCACTACTGCCTGTTGTTGGTGCGCCACTACTGCCTCCTGGGGTGCGCCACTGTTACCTCGAGCTGGTGCGCTATTGCTGGTTGTCGACGTGCGCCACTACTGTATATCAGAGGTGCGCCATTGCTAGCAGCTTTGGTGCGCCATAGCTACATTCGAAGGGGATCAGCCAGTAGTGCGCCACAGGTTCCAGAGTAGTGCACCACTGCTACTTTGTGGTCGTGCGCCACTCATGGTCCACCAGTGCGCCACTGCTAGGATTTCGTTTTTTTTTTGCATTTCTGGATGGTATTTGTACAGGTTATATAGAACAGTATAACAACACAAATACAGGATATATAACACATATGAACAACAGCACAATACATCAATACATAGTCCTTCACATTAGCCTCCATGATTCACAAGATTTCGAATATTAGACAAGTGTTACGGTGTTACAAGTCACAAATGAGCTAGTGGCGGTTACACAAGGTCGATCATCTAAACTAGCATCACATAGAAGAGAGCTAGAGTCACTACTATCACCGTCCCGATGAAAGTGGTCTTCATCCGGTTCCTCCTCCGCTCCGTCCTCTCTCCCGCCAGATAGCGTGCGTATCTGTCTTCGGCCTCCGCTCTAGTGGTGTACCCTTTGTAGCTGTTACCGCTAAAACGGTGAACCTGTCTCCGACACTCCTCCCAGTCGTTGTAGACTCCGGGAACCTTGCCCTTGTACACGACATACCACGTCATATCTGCATATATTTGAACAAGCCAAAGAAACATTAGTGCACGCTCATAGATGTTTGCAACGAATAAGAGCAAACTCAAAAACGATCCAAGTAGTATGAACTAAAAGGCATGCCTCATACATTGTTGGTCGGAACAAATATCAACATTTAGGGAAGGGGTCAGTGAAACCAAGTAGGATGCACAAGAGATTGATACTTGTGTCATTGCACCAGGTTCACTGACCCCTCCCCCAAGTGTATAGGTGACCAAACATTCTAATCATCGGCATTTTGAGATACCAAAGCAAATGGAAGAATGACAAGGGCCTCATACTTTGTCGGTCGAAACAAATATGAACATCCCGGGATGGCGTTAGTGAGGCCAGGTAGGATGCACAAGAGATTGATATTTGTGTCATCACACCAGGCTCACTAGCGACACCCCGGAGTGTACAGTGACCGAACATTCTAATCATCGGCACTAAAATGGAAGAAAGAGCCAAGTGGTATCAACTAAATAGCATATGCCTCATACATTGTTGGTCGGAACAAATATTAACATTCCGCGAAGGGGTAAGTGAAACCAAGTAGGATGCACAAGAGATTGATACTTGTGTCATCGCACCAGGTTCACTTGCCCCTTCCCAGAGAGTTGACCAACCATTATAATCATCGGCCAATGCAATTAAGAAGACCAATTCAAATAAGAGACAAGTAGCTAGTATGAACTAAATGGAATGCCTCATATTTTGCTGGTCGGAACAAATATTAACATTCCGTGATGGCGTAAGTGAGGCCAGGTAGGATGGACAAGAGATTGTTATTTGTGCCATCACACCAGGCTCACTTACGTCACCACGGAGTGTACAGTTGACCGAACATTCTAATCATCGGCATTTTGAGATACCAAAGCAAATGGAAGAATGACAAGGGCCTCATACATTATTGGTCAACACAAATACTATGGTCAAAACCATAGTTGCAGATACACCGCAGATACTTTGCAGGGGCCGGCCGCCCGAACGGGTCCTTAACGACACAACAACGCTGATCTGCCTCCGGCGCAGAACCACGGCCAGCCGCCCCTTCGCCGCGTCTCCTCGCTCTTCTGCATGGCCGACCACGATTGGACTCACCGGGGAATAATGATAATCGCCATCAACACTATCGCCACTCCACAGAGCATAGCAGTTTGCAGATGCCACTTTTCTTCCCTTGCCGTGCTGAACGAGTCTTTGATGCAAAGACCGTGCCGGCTGCCCGGAGGCCGGCACGGTCTTTGCATCAAGGACTCGTTCGGACGGCGAGAGAAGAAAAGCGGCATCTGCTGCAAAGTACTCTACACCTGTGGACTCGACGATAGTGGTGATGGCGATTATCAGTATTTCCCGGTGAGTCCAATCGTGGTCCGGCCATGGAGAAAAGCGCAGAGCCCATTAGACACGGCCACAAGGGAGACGGCTGGACTGGCGTGGTTCTGCGCCGAAGAGACATGTCGGCGTTGTTGTCTCGTCAAGGACTCGTTCAACGAACGGCGGCCGGGGAAAGGGGGGGCCGTCTACAAAGTATATTGCGGCGTATAGGTGACCAAACATTCTAATCATCGGCCAATGGTGCGAAAGCAAATGGAAGAATGACAAGGGCCTCATACTTTGTCGGTCGAAACAAATATGAACATCCCGGGATGGCGTTAGCGAGGCCAGGTAGGATGCACAAGAGATTGATATTTGTGCCATCACACCAGGCTCACTAGCGACACCCCGAGTGTACAAGTGACCAACCATTCTAATCATCGGCCAATGCAATTAAGAAGTGCCAACTCAAATAAGAAGATAAGTAGCTAGTATGAACTAAATGGAATGCCTCATACTTTGTCGGTCAAAATATTAACATTTAGGGATGGCGTTAGCGAGGCCAGGTAGGATGCACAAGACATGGATATTTGTGCCATCACACCAGGCTCGCTCACGCCATCCCCAAGTGTACGGATGACCAACCATTCTAATCATCGGCATATGCAAACAAAATTAACGACCAAATCAAGTGTGGAAAACGACAGAGCCATATATATAAGTTCACAAACATAGCCGAACTAGTAATTAATAGCAAGTAAAGTGTGCTGGATAAAGTTTATTACAACACATGCAATCACGTCTTTAGTTCACACAACTACATAACTAGGCTCGCACATCAAGACTTTCCACTCGGAGCGTGGATAAAACCGCCGCCTTTCTTCAAGCACATCCATGAGCGGTAGTCGTCACCCTGCATTTGGAGCATCGTGTCTATGTCACTGTTTGACGGCTGATGGCCGGCGTAGAACTCCCCCGCGCTTCTAATGACATCTTGATGGATGATTTCACAAAACTCTACTTGGATGCGGAAGAAGTCTTGCTTGATGCCGTCGTCAGGGACCCGCGCCAATTTGTTGGCCCAGTCTCTGAGATGCTCAGGTAGCGTAAGCTGCTGCTGGTCCCGTATGTACTTATCCATGTGATAGAGGGCGTAGTAGGCATCCTTGTTACTAGAAGGCGGCTTCTTGACGCAGGGAAACTTTGTTTGGTGCTTGAACACATGCTTCCCGTACCTAATATTTGGCCTCTGCATGTTGCCTTTCGCTTTGACGTAGCCATTGAGAGCATCATCAAGTACGGCCTTGACATTCGTGTAGTCCGTGGTTGACTTACCGTCCGCATCGAGGTATGTGGCCACGGAATGTTTCGGGGTTATGGAGATGAGTGTGCAGGTTTTGTCTCTGCGTAGAAGACATAATGTTTAAGAACATGAGGATTGAAATCTAAATAAATCACGAGTTAAGACCGGTACGGTGAGGGGGTGACTTACTCGGGAAATACAGGCAGGAGGATGTTACACTTCTTCTGGTGCGCTAGAAAGAAGTCTTTGAGGTATCCACTCGCGACTGCCCGGTCTCCGGCGGTGGCCAAGTGGACGGCACGCATGTAGAAGGGGTCGGCTATCGCGATGTCCGGGATGTTGTGTCTAATGATCCGCATCGCCTTGCTGAGCGAGTATAGGCGAATGAAGGTGTAGTGCAGCGGATAACTGTTCAGCATGGCGAAGATGTCATCATACCGCAGGAAGATCTTCTCCGCGAAGCCACTATCGACAAAGCCATGGCCCGAGGGCACCTTGGCAATATACACCGGGTATCCATGATCTCTCTCCCTGATACGCCGCTCCTCCATAAACTGAATACCGTCAACCAGAGATCGCATAGGACCGGGTGCAGCATCGTACAATCTTTTAATTAGCATCCGCTCACCCGACACATGCACCCTCGCCTCGATATTCTTGGGCACTGGTGGCCCGTCCTGAGCACGGATAGGTGCCGGCTGGCTGGCAGACTTGTTGTCCTTCTTCTTTCTTTTCCGTCCCTTCGGCTTCGTATTTACTGGGACTGCATTCTCCTCTGCGCAAGCCTTCTTCAGTGTGTTAGGACTGATAACACTTCTCACCCCGGCTTTCGGCTGAGTCTCGGTGAAGTCGGCAGCTGGAGGCGTCTCCTGAGAACTGAATAGGCGCCGCTTGTTGCAATAGGTTTTCCCCTCGGCGGCAGCTTCAAAGGGTTGGCTACTGAGATCGTAGTCCACCCCAAAATCGAAGTTGCAGTCAAGGTTGGCAAACGTACTGTCCTCGTACGGACCATCGTTCGGATCCTGTGCCATCTGCATGTCCTCATCCTGTGCCATCTGCATGTCCTCATCAGCTGATGGCGGCACCGTTGGGGTGGTCTTGCCATGGCTTGGCGCCGGCAGGGCTGGGGGTGTTGTCTGTGGGGTGGTGCCCCTCGCCCCCAAACGAATCTGGCTCTTTGGCCAAACCATGGACCAATTGAAGCAATGCTGGAGGGTAAGGACCTCATCTTCGTCGGCACCATGGGGTTGAAAGGGAGGTACCACGTCGTCGTAGCCGCTAAGCACCCGAACCAGTTGAATCCTATACACGTCGGGTTGCATGGGTCTACCGTGGAACTGGCGGTTGCTCGGTTGAACGATGGTGGCCTTGGCAACATCGATCAACTCGCCGTTCACAAAGTGCAGGAGAGTGCATGGGACGTCGACGGCGGAGCTCTGCGGAAAACATGTTGGCGTTAGGGATGGCTAGCTAGTCAAAGGCAAGGATATGGAAGTCATTGGCCGAGGGTTGGTTACCGTGATGGCGTCCAGCTCGGCTAAGGTCGAGGCACCGCCGGCGGCGGCGTGCAACTGATGGAGTGGCCGCTTGTTGGCGCGGTGCCGGGCGGCGTATTATCCGCAGCGACGGGTGCATTGAGCTGAAGTAATGGCGCGGGAGACACCAACGTTGGCGCCGCGGGAGACACCAAGGGCGCCGCCGAGCCACCAAGGTTGGCGCCGCCGAGCCACCAATGTTGGCGCCGCCGGAGACACCATTGTTGCCGCCTGGACTCACCGATGGCTCCACGATGTGGGAGTTGCTGCCCGTGAAACTGGGAACCGGGGAGGCCCCTTTTTTCCTCCCCTATACCACTCGTCAAGACCGGCAACCAAGGTAGGGATGATGGAGCTAAGCGTCGTGCCCACTTGGTCCTCCACTTGCTGTCGTTGCGTCCTCTGTTGGGTCTCCACAATTTGTTGCACTTGTTGCCGCACTTGCTCCTCGACCAATGTCGGGATCTGCGCAACTTGTGCCTTGAGATGTGCGACCTCCTTCTCATCGATGGTGGCCTTTTTCTCCTTTTTCCCCGACTTATAGTATTCTGACCATTTCATAGAGCATCCTTCGCCGACCACACGACCGGCCGACGTCGGCTTACTCAATGGATCCCTCTTCTTGTGGGCATTCAACGCCCTATTTAAAGGGTTATCCCAAGGGGCACACTGCGAGGAGCTCGTGGACCCCGCGCCGCTACTAGCTTCCTTTTCACTTTCCGCAGCGATCTCCTTAGCCTACGGGAGGAACATGCATGAACCATTTAGAAATTTGGATTCATCAATAAGAATGCAACCATAATGGAGCTAATTAAGCGGGTGCATTCCTTACCAGAAGAGCCTCAAACTCCTTCACCTCCGGAGTGGTGGTGAGCTCCTTTGTTTTCGGGTCAATACGGTACCGGGCCAGGAGAAAGTTCCTGGTTTGCTTGTTTTTGTATTGCGAGAAGAGGGGCTCGAGGCCGTTCTTCACACGCTCCTCATCCGCGGCGTCCCATTTCGGTTGCGCCACCCTAAAACCGCCAGGACCTAGTTTGTGGGTGCCTAAGTTCAGTTTTCGCATGTCCTTCCCCCACTGACTAGAATCCGACGTTGACTCGCTCTCGCACTTGATCTTGAAATCAGCGTAGTCTTGCTCGGTGATCGAGGGATTTGACTCCTTGATCTTGTCGTAACTCGCACCACTATTAATCATTTTCTTCACTCGGTTCCTCCAACTAGCGAGGGCGGTGCTCATCTTCGTGAGGGCGGCATTGTGCACTTTGTTCCGCATGAGACGCTTTTCTGAGCAGTCCACCGGGAACTCGTATCGTTCGTGCAGCTTCTTGAAGAGGAGGGTGCGCAAATTCGCTCGGTCAGGATGCCTGAGGTTCTCGGTGTTGATCGAGACCGTGCTCCGGAGGATGCACCCGAGTTGGGCAGAGTACCCTTTGACTAAATTAGGGGGCGCCGTTGGATGCCCACTATCGTTCACTTCGGTGAATGCCTGCTTCACGGTGCTGAGCACATTCGGGCGACGCTCCCTCCGTAGCTTCTTCGGTGCGCCGGTGTCATCCTCGGCGGCACCATCCGTGGTGTCATCCTCGGCGGCACCATCAGTGGTGTCATCCTCGGCGGCATCATCCGCTCGGTACTCTGGATCGGTGCCATCATCCTCACCGTCGTCGCGGCGAGGTTGTGACTCCATCACCTCCATTTCATCGGTTAGCATCCAGAATGGCTTGCTACCGCTGCCGCCGGCCTCTTCGTTGTTGGCCATGTTCGAACTAATTAGGAAAAAATGCATAAAATTAGCGCAAGATTTCACGGAAAAATTGGGCATGACCTATGCTAATTTATGGACATATGAGTGCCCCATTTTCGCCGAAACGGAAATGAATCAACATTTCGGCAATAATGGGCAACTCTGTCGATCCCTGCACAAGAATATGACAATATATAGGTGCACGACAGAAATGTTGATACCACCACATTCACACCAGCAACAAACTAGCAGAAGCTAGCAGCAGCTAGCAGCATGCATCAACAGCAAAAGCAAGCAGCTAGCAGCAGCAGCAGCATGCAACAACAAGCAAGCAAGCAGCAGCTAGCAGCATGCATCAACAGCAAGCAACCTTGGAGGATGCGGCGGCGGTCTTCTGCAGCGGCGTTAGTAGTTGAGGGCGACGGCGGCGTGCTTGTCCTGCTCCTGCTCCAAGTCTCAGCCTTGCAAATGTTCAAAATAAAAAGTCAGTAAACTTTAAGCTAACAACCTAGCAGCAGCAACAAGCAAGCAAGCAACTAACAACCTAGCAACTAACAACAACCTAACAACCTAGCAGCAGCAAGCAAGCTAACAACCTAGCAGCAGCAACAAGCAAAAAATACCCAATTTTACAGCCCTAGCAAGCAGCAGCAGCATCAAGCAAGCAAGCAACCTAGCAGCAGCTGCAGCAGCAACCAAGCAACCTAGCTCTGCTCTCTCACTCTCTACATTCTAGCTTAACAGCAGTAGGAGTGCTGATGCTCATACAGACACAACACTAGTTCAGAGAGGGAGGGAGGGGAGAAGGGCCTCACCTGCGGCGACGGTGATGGCGGCAAGCAGCGTGCTTCTCCTGCTCCTGCTCCAAGGCGCGCGTAGCGGTTAGGTGCTCAAGTCTCAGCCTTGCAAATGTTTAAAATAAAAAGTTAGTAAGCTTTGAACTCTGAAAATAAAAGAGCTACAGTTGCTACTATGATGGCAGAACTGCACCTAGCACTAATATGCATGCTAGCAGCAGCACCTAGCACTAATATGCTAGCAGCAGCACCTCCACCACTTAATCTTGTTAAAAGAAGAAATTCACATAATTGCTGACAGGGTTAATCTTGACATTCATAAAGTTCAATAATCATTAGCTATTCAGGATTTTCCTTATGTAATGTTATTTATTACACAACAGAGTCATATATTCACTCAATACTGCTTGATATATCAATGTAAAATATCTTAAACAGAGAAATATATTGACCATCTTTCTCCTCATCTTGAATTTTTGGGTAATTGGTTGGTGCATTCAAATTTTTCAGCTGCTAAACCTACTACATATTTACCATGAAGTTCTTTGATCAGCCAAATTTTCAAACCACTAAACCTACTGTCAAGAGAGAACATATACAAATTTCCATTTCAACAGAGAACATTTACAAATTTTCAAACCACTAAACCTACTGTCAAGAGAGAACATTTCCAAATTTCCATTTCAACATAGAACATTTCCAAATTTTCAAACCACTAAACCTACTGTCAACAGAGAACATTTCGAAATTTTCATTTCCAAATTTTTAGAGAACATTAGCTAGTAGCTAGTAGCTAATTAACAGAGAACATTTCCATTATGAGCAGCAGCAAGCAGTAATATTAAAAATCCATCATGAGCAACAGAAATATTAAAAATCTAGCAAGCAGCAAGACCTAGCAGCAGCAAGCAGCGGCAGCAAGCACCTAGCAAGCACCTAGCAAGCGCAGCAACACCTAGCAGCAGCAGGGGCAGCAAGCAAGCAAGCAGCGGCACCTAACAGCAAGCATGAGGATGAGGAGGAGGAGGAGGGGCATCGGGGGTACCTTGGCGACGATGATGATGGAGAGGAGGGCGCAGCGAGTACGGCGAGTCCGGTGGCTTCAGAGAGAGGCACCGGCGGAGAGGGAGTGGTGAATGGGGAGAGGCACCCGCCGGTGGGAGGAGGGGAATCAAGGGGATCTGGCCGCCGGTGGGAGGAGGGGAATCGAGGGGATCTGGGCGTCGGTGAAGATGCAGAGGAGGGCGTCGCCTGGGTGGCGAGGAGAGGAGGGCGTCGCCGGGGGTGTGGTCGCTCGTGTCGCCGGGGAGGTGGCGTCGCTCTGGGCGAGGAGAGGTGGCCGGCGGAGAGGAGGGCGCAGTCGCGAGGAAGAAGAGGGCGCAGTCGCGAGGAAGAAGAGGTGGACGGGGAAGAGCGAACGGGGGATTTTTCTAAGTCCCCGAATCCCCTTAGCAATGGCGCACGTCTAGGCGTGCGCCACTATCAGGCTTAGCAATAGCGCACCTCTAGGGGTGCGCCACTGCCTCTTTAGGTTTAGGTAAAAACGAGCGAGACACCTACAGTTGACAAGAATCGCACTGTACCGTAATGGCTAGCTCCCCCTGTTTGGTTTACCCTAGCCGGCCAGGTTCGAACCCTGGCGGCCCCAATTTTTTTCACTTTTTTATTAAATTGATTTAACACTATAATAAATAGCATAATACACCAAAATAAAGGCATAAATAATTATAATTATGTAGAATATTTAAAATACTATAGAATCTAGAAAATATCCAAAAATATAAATTATATGTCTATTTTGATCGGTACAATGTGTAGATTAACAATATGACAACCATTATTCATACAAGAAAATGATACATAATTATCTTTTCACAATCTTCTTGCCCTTCTTTCTCGCGGTTGAATAATTTAGCCCCGGAACTCCTAGACTTCTTCTCTTGAATGGACGGCCTTTAGGTAGGGTGGTCCTGCTTCTTCTTGTTGTGTATGGTTCTTCATCATCGTCGTCGTCATCTTCCATCTTCGGATTGCCGTACTGGTCAAAGTCTAGCTCGTTGGCTGCTCCATCCATTCCGATGATGCTCCTTTTGCCTCTCCTCACGACAACACGGCTGGGCTTTTGCGGGTCGGTAATGAAGAAGCATTGGTCCACTTGGGAAGCTAGTACCCATGGCTCATATTTCGCGGTGACCTTTGCGCCCGATGTGGCCATAACCATGGTGGTGAAATGTCGGTCTTCTTTTATGACGTTCTTGGCCCACCTGACACGGAACATTGGCACATTCTCTCCGGCGTAGCTCAGCTCCCAGATCTCCTCGATCTTTCCGTAGTATCTCTGCTTGACGTCACCGGTGTAGGACTCCATCGTTACCCCGGAGTTCTGATAATCGCTCTTCATGTCCTTTTCCTCGGTGTAGAATGTGTAGATATCGTACGCCTGAAATGTCATCAGGTTGTGTTCGGCGCCCTGTGACAAGGCGAATATGAGTTTTTCTTCCGCAGAAGAATCCTCGTCTATAGGGCACGTCAGCATCTTGTCCTTGAACCACCGCGTGAAGGTTGAGTTGTGCTCTTTGATTATATCTCCGTCCGTCCTCTGTTGGCCCTGATCACTGTACGTCTTTGCGATGAAGGTTTTGTGCTCTACCACCCAAGGATCGACCACGTCTATGTGTTGTAGCGCGACTAGGTTTGCTCTTTCAAAGTCGGCGATTCGACCCTTGAAGTCGACATGCATTTCGCGGCTACCGTCGCGGTGACCCCATCCAGCGAGCTTCCCGAGATGCCTGTTTACGGGCAGGCCAACGGGGTTCTCGATTTCTAGATAACTCGTGCAGAAGGAGATGCACTCTTCGGTCAGAAAGCCATTGGCTATGCTTCCGTCTGGACGTGCCCTGTTGCGAACGTACCCTTTGATGACACCATTCATCCTTTCGAACGGCATCATGCTGTGCAGGAACGTCGGCCCCAGTTGGATGATATCCTCCACGATATGTACCAGCAGATGCACCATAACGTCGAAGAAAGCGGGCGGGAAGTACATCTCAAGCTCGCACAGTATCACCACGATCTCTTCCTGTAGCCTTCTAAGTTGCCTCACGCCAACAGACTTCCGAGAGATGACGTCGAAAAAGTTGCATAGGCCAAAAAGCGTTTCACGGACGTGCGCGTCCATGATCCCACGGATTGCAACCGGAAGTATTTGCGTCATCAGCACGTGACAGTCGTGAGACTTCATCCCGCTGAACCTCTCGCTTTGTCTAGGTACCTGCTTATCTTCCCCGCGTACCCGTAGGGAAGTTTTACTCCTAGGAGACAGTCGAAAAACTGCTCGATCTCCTTCTGACTTAGAGTGAAGCACGCGGGGGGGGCAGTAATATTCGATCTTCTTGGCCTTTTTGCCCTTGCGGCGACTTTGCGTGTCCTCCGCCTCATCATCGTCATTATCATCATCATCATCATCATCATTAGGGCGTCCCGCGTGAAGCTCCTCCCTGATCCCAATTGATAGCAAGTCGTACCTTGCTTTCGGCCCATCTTTGGTCCTCTCTGGCATGTTGAGGAGGGTACCAAGCAGACTCTCGCACACGTTCTTCGTGATGTGCATGACATCAAGGCTGTGAGGCACACGTAAGATCTTCCAGTACGGCAAGTCCCAGAAAACAGACCTCGTCTTCCATACCTTGAGCAGCGGCTCCGGCGCCTTTCGCTTCTTTCCCGGCGGTGGGCACTCTTTCCAATTTTTCAATAGCTCGTCTATTTGCTCGCCGCTTCTCGTACGTGGCCGTCTTCGGGGTTCGTCTTGACCATCGAACAGATCCTTGCGTTTCCTCCATGGGTCTTCGTCGCGAAGCCACCTTCGATGTCCCATGAACACCGTTTTCGAGGACCCCGGATCTCTATCTAGCTGGCGGTACGTTGTGTCATCCATGCACCTGACGCATGCATTGAATCCGTGGACCACCTGCCCCGCGACATATCCGTAACCGAGAAAGTCGTGCACCGTCGTGAGCAGCGCGGCTCTCATAGGGAAATATTCTTCCGCGGCGGCGTCCCACGTATTGGCAGGCGCGTCCCATAGCGTGGCTAGCTCCTCTTTCAGAAGCCCCATATACAGATTGATGTCGTTCCCTGGTTGTTTCGGCCCTTCAATTAGCATACTCATTTGAATGTACTTCCTCTTCATGCACAACCAGGGGGGAGGTTGTACATCCACACAAACACGGGCCATGTGCTATGCGTGCTGCTCTGGCTGCCAAACGGATTGACTCCATCGGTGCTCGCGCCCAGCCTTATGTTCCTAGGATCGTCCCCAAATTCTGGGTACTCGAGGTTCAACGCATTCCACTGGCTAGCATCCGAAGGGTGTCTCAACATCCTGTCCTTTTTCTTTTTCTTCGGATCATCAACGTCATCTTCTCCCTTCCTCATCTCCGCGTGCCAGCGCATTAGCTTTGCTTGCTTAGGATCCGCGAAATACCGCTGCAGACGAGGAGTGATCGGAAAGTACCACACCACCTTCCGAGGAGCTTTCTTCCCCTTCTTGTACCGACTGACGCCGCACTCCGGACATATGGTACACTCCGCGTGCTCGTTCCGATAAATGATGCAATCGTTCAAGCACACATGATATTTCACATGCGGTAAATCCAGAGGACACACGATTTTCTTGGCCTCCTCGATACTAGTCGGACACGTGTTACCTTTGGGAAGACGTTCGTGCCAGAATGACATGTTGTCGTTGAAGGATGTGTCGGTCATTTTGTGCTTTACCTTCATCTGCAGAGCCATGAGCGTTACTTTCAGGCGGGTATCCTCCGGCCTGCATCCTTCATACAATGGAGTAACCGCGTCTACCTCCAGTTGATCCATCTTGGCTTTCTCTCGGGCGGCATCCCTTGCGTTACTCGTCTGCTTGAGAAGCAGCTCTTGAAGATAAGGGTCCTGCACCCAGTCCATCGACGATGGTCCATCGTCTTCATCTTCATGATCTTCATCATCGGGTCCTCCATCTTGATCTTCCATATCATCGGGTCCATGATCTCCTACATTGTGATCATGATCATGGCCGGGATCTTCTACATCCTGATCATGTCCGGGAACTTCTACATGGTGCTCACCACCTTCCTTATTTCTTGTTGAAATCCCATGGACAAATTCATAATCATCTTCGTCGCCTTCCCACCGATAGCCATCCATGAAACCACGCACGAGAAGGTGGTCCCGTACCATATCGGCTTTAGGGTCCATAAGGCTCGTCAGCTTGCATCTTCGACACGGACATCTTATCTCCTTTTGGTTATTTCTAATCATCTCGGTCGTCGCAGCTTTCAAAAACCTAGCCACAACGCCTTCGCTCATCATGCGGACCATGGTCGCCTGCGGGTATAGAGAAAATGGATATCTTAGCATACCAAAAGAAAATTTTGGCATGACCTTCCCTAAAAATAGGACATATGTATATGCGTAGTATGCCCACTATTCGCCGAAACGGAAATGAATCAACATTTCGGCAAAATATTGGCAACTCCATCGCATTTCAAATCCCTGCAAACAAAAACATGCATGCAACACATGTGTGGAGGCTTCGCATATACAACACATGTGTGGAGAGGCTTCGCATACAACACACATGCACGTGATAGAGACGCTTTTCGCGCATGCGCACAACACATGAGCTTTTCACATAACATATGTGCACACACACACACGTGTGTGTGCAAGACGATCGGAACCGGTCACACACAAACATAAAACCAACAAAGTTACCGATACGACGAGACCTAGAGTGTTGGATGAGGTGAAAAGTTGAGATTGAGTAGGGTATTGAGCTAAGAGAGCTTCACCATTACTTACCTATGAAGAAAATTTAAGTTTACCAACTTAATTTTGGTGAATGAAGAGGTGAAAATGAGGTGGGAAGGAGGGGCAACACGACCAGATCCAGATTTGGTGGGAGGTGGTGGTGGAAGAGTGTTTGGGGAAAGTGGGTGGCACATGTGAGTGGTGGGTGAAAAGCAGGAAATGGTCCCAGGTTAGTAGTGGCGCACCACCTTGTCGTGCGCCACTGCTAAGGTGACATAGCAATGGCGCACTGCTGTGCGCCACTGCTAAGCCTCTTATCACTAAAGGGGTCCTGCCCACCTCCTAGCTGTGGCGCACCTCATGCCATGCGCCATAGGTAAGCTATGTAGCAGTGGCGCACCTCGCCACTGCTAAGCCTCTCATCTCTAAAGGGGCTCTCTGGCCACCTCCTAGCAGTGGCGCACCACCAAACCATGCGCCATAGGTAAGCTATTTAGCAGTGGCGCACCACTGCAGTGCGCCATTGCTAAACCTATCACCTCTAAAGGGGCTCTGGACACCTCCTAGCAGTGGCGCACCACCACAACGTGCGCCATAGGTAAGAAACTAAGCAGTGGCGCACCACGAAGACGTGCGCCACTACTAGGTTGGGGGAGGAGCTGGCCTCCTGTCAGCACTTAGTTATGGCGCACCTAGATCAGGGTGCGCCACTACTACTTTTGTAACAGTGGCCCACCGTTTCGTGGTGCGCCACTGCTAAGTAGTAGTGGCGCACGGCATCCATGGTGCGCCACTGCTGGCAGTCTTACGGCTAGGCCTTTTCCTAGTAGTGGAATACGGAGGGAGTTGGAGTCCGGATGGACTCCTCCTCCCGTGAACCGAATTAGGGGGAGAAGTAGTCCATACCGAATCAATGCAGCCGGCCTAGGACGACAGTCCATGCGGCCGTAGGCCCATCTTGTCATTCCGAACTTTCTGTAACCATCTTCTGAATATTATATCTTCTATCGCACTCACATTCTAAATGTCGTTAAACATTTAAGTGTGTGACCTTGCGAATTCGGATATATGTGGACATGTCCAAAACACCTTCATTGACAATAATTGATGTCGACTGCTTGATAACCGTAACGATTCCCACATATAACACGAAGATTTTTAACTTGTGAACCTTTCGAATTACTTACAGATACATTCATATTGCTTCTCGGTACTTTACATAACCCGAGGTGAAATTTTTATGTTATCCTCATTACCTAGCATGTACTCTCTTACTCGTTCCATATTGTTGATGTTCCTGTGACTAGCAACTTAGCCACGTGTCGGGCTAGATGATGACGAACATTTTAATACATGAGTTGCCCCAAAGTGTATCTCTCCATCATCGAATGATCCAACTGATTTTAGTCATTTTGATTATTAGTTTCAAGGACACATTCACAAATTTATGTAGACTACAGATCACCCAAGGGAGAAACATATGCATGGTTCTACATATGTATTTACATGTGATACAATTATGGAGAGGGGATGCGCTACATGTTTATTACACGGCCACAATGATATGTAGGACACATATGACCACGAAGGTGGACAAACAAACTACCAATGCCATTGGGAACAAACCTCTTGTACAAACCTTGTATACTCTATATTTTGCTATTCCCTTACATCTTTAGATAGACAATTGACGCTAGACACTTCTATGAAGATATTTGTTAATTAGACACTTTTAGCTCGCTTCAAGATAGTTAAGGAAATGAAAATAGATGCAAACACAAAAATATTATAAAATTCATCTAAGTGGCATAGTTCAATAAGTGATGTAATTGATAAGATTTGTCACATGACAAAAAAATATTTTGACCGGTTTCTACACCTCATCATGGTAGAAAAAATCACAAAGGTGATATTGATATTTAAATGAAGAGTACAACTAACCAATACAAATATACATGAACACATGTCTAGAAATATAAAAAAACAAAGTGGGGCTAAAAGTGTATTTCTAGAACCAACTGGATACCACCGATCCTTAACTATATTTCTAGACATGTGTTCATTCCGACCGATGTGGTATTCGGTCGTGCGCACCCATGCTTTTATTCCGACCGATTGGTTCTGGAGGGAGCGGCGCGAAGCTCTTTTTCTGTGTTGACATCAAGTGACTATGGATCCATGATGAAAGTCGGAAGAAGAGAAGTTCATGAAGGCCGGAGGAGGACTAGCTAAGGGAGGTTCAAGTCTCCGCGCTGTTGAGGAACTTGCTTGGTGTTCCGGGCTTCACAACAACGGTATGAAAGTGGGGGCGACAACACAGGTGAAGTTCGAGTCCTACCTTTCAGGTGAAAACCCAAGGTCTGGCCTTAACTGGTTGTGCCTGGCAATGATCTTGTTGGAGGCATTGTTTTGAGAGCGGGGACTATCTTCAGGGTGAAAACCTAAGATCGTTGATCGGGCGACGATGGTGTTAGCGCATTGTTCCCTTCTTGGAGGCGTCGTTTTTGGAGAGTCTGTATTTCAGGTGTTGTCTTGGCGGTGGATGTTTTGCTGTTGTTAGGCCCGAGATACTGTAGCGGGACTTTTGTTTCTTAGTTTTCTTTTTCCTTTTTTTGGCTGTGTGCATCCGTAGTGCCATTAGGGTGGTGCGTTGTTGCAGAGGCTGGGTGTAATTGGTATCGTTTTGATATTAATATATTCCCTTTATCAAAAAAAAAAGATAATCTGAAATGCCATGAAAATATCATGGAAAAATCAAACTTAATTGTAGGTTATTTTTATTGTCAAGTTAAATGTCTCAGTATGTAAAATCAATAGTATTAAAATCATACCATATAGTTCTAAAAATGTTATGTAAGTCGTTGTGTTTATGTACTAACAATAAACTGGTTGAAATCATATATTTATATAATCAATTTATAAATAAATGAAAAAGTCTAGTATAAATAAGAAATAACATCTTGGGTTAACTTGTCTCCAACATATATGTTGCTAGTACCGATCGTGAACGTAAGTGGGAGAGGATTAGCATGACATGATCAATGGCATCTACTGTACAATAAAAGGTAGTGACAGTGGCATCTTTGATAGTGGTGAATGTTATAAATATAAGAATTGTTAGTGATCTTAAGTCTGAGGATTTGGAGAAGCATGGAAATGAGCTAGTAAGTATAGAGAAAACGGTGAAACCCCAAACTAGAGAATAATAGTACTAATTTTAATAATACATGTGTTTGTGAACACGAAGTAGATTTGAGGTAAACTATCAACACATGGAGGGTAGGGAAAACAATTAATGTAATCGGTCAACAATTTGTTTTTCAATTTAAGCATAGGTTCACTTAAATTTAATCAGAAATTTTGGTGTGGTAAATCTTCACATTTTTCAATTGAATCATTGTAATCAGAAACTTGTGCACCCGACGGGGAAGGTAAGAAAGACCTAGTGTGAGCTTGCTTCAATGTGATCAGCAATCTAGCTAGCTTGTTAGTAATTTTGTCTATGGAGCGACGATCAAAGACAACGAACTAGTTCCTAGAAAAGACCAGCCAAGGGCCTTGCAAAGCATGTACACCGATGATGTGCCTCGATGGAGCAAAAGGAACTAGGCAGAAGGGATGCTGGGTTTTTCGGCCCCAATGTCACACACACTCGACTCTAGCCCGAGCCAGCTTACCTGCACTAACGATGTCCCGGCTCGGCTCGGCTTGCCGTTGATAGCTTAGGTGGATTGTGGTGATGTTTTACTTTGTGGTGGCGCGAGCAGGTGTCCAGGTCCCCACGTCATGGAACATGGAGAGCGAGAGATGGCATATGCAAGACCCGGATTCCCGCGAAGGCCTAGGCACACTTGCACCCCCATGCATGCCGACCTTGGATTCGTGCTCATCTCTCTAGCTAGCCAGTGCGCGCTGTACCGCATCGTACTGCACTCCGTGCGCGCACCGGGATAGAACATGGAAAGCACGGCACATAGGCGTGCATCTGCATCGGGCTCTGGGTGATGCAAGCAGTAAACTAGAACCACTGACTGCTGCTACTATTCCATGAGAATTCAGATCAGAGACGGCCGGGCTAGGCGCGGCGTTGGGGCGCTGGAACGGCCGGCGCATGTGAGCACGCCGCTGCGGCGCTGCCGAGATCGTGCGCACGCGTGCCACGTGAGCCCCCGTGCGCGACGGCCGGCCGCAGCAGCATGCGGTGGCATGTGCTGATGTGCGCCGTCGCCATTGCCGATGTCCGCGGCGTGGGCGCGCACATGGCGCCACGCACGCGTGTGCAAGCGAGACCCGGTCAAACCTGGCTGCGCGGGAGCGAAACATGGGAGGAAGCATCCCAGCTCGCGGCTGCCTTCCTAGTTCCTATCACATCCCATCGTGCGTTTACCTACTTGTTGTCTTTGCCAACTTCATGTAATATGCATGGTTCCATATGTTCATTTGCAGCTGAATGGATTGCAATGAGCATATGCAGATGCGAGGGGATCTCCAACGGTCCGATCTAAATGGGTACGTATATGACGCTCATTATGATCCACAATGTACCAAAACCTCAGCTCTTGCCTCACCTTGATACACAGATCATCTTGCCTCACCGACATGGGCAAGAATATGCTGGACTAGCATGAGGCCACCAAGCTCGCCAAATACGGCATCCTCACGCTTCCAAAACCAACGGTATCGCCCCGTGTCCGCCACTGTTTGCCAGCAAGGACTTCGTCCACGAGGTATTTCGCCGGAGGCAAAAGAACGTGACGTGCCTCAACCCAAAGTACAATGACAGTAACAACTACCAGCCGAAGCTGGGAGTTGGTGCTAATCCGCTTCACCGTCGACCATGTAGCATCGTAGAAGAATAAAGCTGAGCGGACGCGGTTTTGGTCGGTGCTTGGTCGCACCGTCAAGGACGCCATCAGGAACACCCTGCTCGTAGCCTTCATTCAGTCGGCTACAGAGGCCAGCATTCCCTCGACTCCGTCAAGGAAGAATAAGGGCTTCCAGTGGACTCTAGCGGCACGGGCGCACGGCCCACGCGACTCCGACGAGAAAACCTTCACTGTGTACTAGGTTTTTAATCAATATGATGAATGAATGAATGAATGAATGATGTACTCTCCCTCTTATATATCCATGTGTGATGAAGGATGTTTCGCGTTTTCCATTATGAAAAATATCTCAAACATGATATGATAAAATTCATCATGCTGCGGCGTCTACCCCCACCCAAATGGACAAGTGCGAGCACGCAGCCTGATTTGTGTTCACGGTCCGACCAAAACAAAACAAAAAAGTTGACACATTTGATGTCCAAAATAGGTCAGACTGCTGGAAAAGCCTTGAGTTACAAGTAAGGGTTTAATGGTAGAGTAAATTAAGGATGTCTTCTTGTCAACGGTAGAATGCAATATACTTCCCACTTGGATAAAAGATCTGGTGTGTACAAAACAACTTTGATAAATACACACATAGGTGCAAATAAAAAATTGTATCTCACAAATACAACCAAATGGAGAGAGTTACTACCTCCGGTTACAAATAAGTTTACTTCTATATTATATCCTAAGTCAATTATTTTAAACCTTGTATAGTGTTTGTATTCTTTATTAATATAAAATTTACATAGTAGGGATTTCCCCTACGGTAAAGTTGTCAAAAAAATATTTTAAATTTTAATCAATTTTATTGAAAAAAATAACAACATTTATGACGTCAATTTAGAATCACGAGACCTGTCATGAAATGTGGTTTCATATGATAACAGTTTAACATGGTATATGTTAGTATTCTTTTTAATGCAGTTGGTCAAAGTTTAGACCAATTAACTTAGGACGAGCTAGAAGCACGGTATTTGAAGACGGAGGGAGTATTTAGCTAGACTTGGACTTCTCGCTCTTCATTTTGCATTAAAATCTCAAAGAATTATTAGCGATGAAGAAAGTTTCTATATCACTACAAAAATGTGTGATTTTACATAATTAAGAATCTTAAAAAGACATGTTTGGTTTGCAGGATTATAAGAGCACAGTAAAATGATAGGAATACATGGGCAAAATAGAGGATTCAGAACACATGAAATTTGTCAACTTTCGTGTTTGGATCATTGAAGTAGCAAAAAATGCTCACATAACAGTCTAACCAAACAAGAAAGTATAGTTGTAATGTTTTTATTATGCCGCTAAAGAACCTGGTATCGTTTTCGTGTGTATAGGCTTTGAATAAGAGGTTCAAATTACTTTTTTAATTCCCGCATTTTCTTCTTATGCTATGATCACGTAAATGTTTTCTGTGTTCGCCTTTTACTCTATTCTTGAATCAAAAGAATGAACAGTGTCACCCTAGAAAAATGCCTTCTCCCAATTTAATCTTCAATTCTAAATTGGGCTAAACAGCATGTGTTCTGTGCTCAGCTATGTATTAACTTCTTTTTTTAGATCAGCTATATATGTCAATTAACATCTAGAGCTCTCTAGAGTCTACAGAAAACTAATTTTGCAGTTGATGTGAAAAGGAAACCAATCAACATCTACATGATTCATAGAAACTAAACTTCCCTGGATATATAACATTGGCCAACGGGTGGAAATTATCTCCATTGGCTATATGGTGTTAGCTGTTAGATAGGTGAGACCTCTTCAGCAGTGAATTTATACGCGCTAAGTAACATTCTGTTTTAATTCAGTTTCCTTGAAACTCAAATCCGGGTGGACGGATTGCGCACTCGTAAAGTTTTACTACTGAGCTATCACTCAGTTCTCTTCCCTGAATATATAAATATATACGTTGACACTTTTGCTATTTGTTTACCTTACTAGTGTCATGCATACATTAATTAATTTTCAGATAAATGGAAGAGAGAACAGCTCCCGTATCAGGATCTGAGAGGCACACTGTCAAAATTATTAGACCTAAAATCATGCAGCTCTATAAAATGTAGCAGCAGCAAGCTACGACAACCTTTTGAGTTCTTGCCTCTAGGTCATATAGAAAGGTATATATATATGCTGGTATAAATATATTTTCTTTCATCATTGTAAATGAGTCTACGTGGGGCCGAATAATCAGAATACCACCTGAGTACCTGACTACAAAACAGATGCAGTACAGTTGTAACATTGATGCACATTTTCCTGATCTGCCCACTATACTATGATTTGAGCCGAGAATGGCCTCTGGAATCTTGATATAAGACATTGGCGTTTACTGGATGGCTCGAGACATGTTTCACATTGTCATGTATGCCGACCCATTACCGATAAAAGAAAGGATTTTTTTCCTTTTCTTCAATTGCTTTTGTAATGAGCTTTGTCTTTGGTTGAGCGATTAGTGGAAAGGGGATAACCCGGTTGGAAAAAGAGGCATGAATTCTTTCGAGTTCTCATCAAGAATGTACGCGCATCTCTTTTTCGTTGGCTCCAAACATACACAAAGTGAAGCAAAATTGGTACAACAAGATCGATAAGGAAAGAACGAACGGATTGCTCAAGTCATGTTTCGACCGAAGAATTCCCTTCTTCGTACAAACATGAAACAAACAAGCTAGGCGCACCGGCCGCGCACGTACGACTTTGACCGATCTGGTTATACAGGTGGCCCGAAAATACAAGGCCTTGTCTCATTGCTAGCTACAGCTAGTTCGTCAATTATGGAATGGTGCAGCAATGCTGCATCACAGCATCGCCAAACCCTGCATTAGCAGTGTGCTTCAAAGTTCAAGCCCAGCTGGCCACTCCAGATCCAGGGAAGAACAATGCTCGGCCATGAAACCACAGCTTGGTTGCTGTTGGCGCATCGCTTCCACTATGTGGGCCGACGCGACGATGGCAGACGAGCTCGCCGTGTCGTCGAGATCGTCGTCGTCGTCGACGTCGACATGGCAGCGAATCGCTGCCTCATCCACCCCTTTCAGGGCAGTCCTCCGCTTCTTTCTGAGCTTCGCCTCGCCCGAACTATGAGACCGAGCGGGGAGCAAGGAGCGGGAGCCAGAGGGGTCGACGCCGAAGGACGACCGACGTTGCTTGCTGATCTGCCCTTGAACTTGCAGCAGCTCTTCTTCGTCGTCGCGCACGTAGTGCGCCGGGCCGGAGGAGGCGTCGGAGACCATGGAGTCCTCCTCGTCGGAGCTATACTCCTCCTGCGGCAACATCTGCCGCCGGACGTCGGCGGGATGGCGAGGCAGCGCGCAGCATTGCTGCTGCTGGCCTGAGCCGGAGTGGTCCAGGTAGAGGGTCCAGCCGGACTGGCAGCCGCTGCTGCACTGCGAGCTCTCCTCCTCGTCGTCGATGAAGAAGGCTTCTTCTTCTTCTCTCCCCATGATGCTACGCTACGATCGGATCAGAACCAGCTCAGCTTTCTCTTTCTCAAGGTAAGCAGTGGCGTGCAAAGATGTGTTGTGTGCTAGCTCCTCTCACTGGCTGGGTGTGGTGCTCAGTAGCGAGGTGCAGTAGAGTGTATATGAGGAGAGTGGAGTGGGGATCTCGAGACGAGTGGAAACGCTTGTTTTATATCAGGCGCAGCTGGGTAACCCATTCTTGGTTCCTGTCCACGGACAAGGGCACATGCTGATCGGCGTGGGAGAGGAGTGCACGCTAAAACCAGCCGTGCACGTGCGCGGACACGACGGACGACATCCCGGCTTGGATCCAACCTGCTTATCGGCTTGGCTGTGGGATCGAAGCCGTCCAAGATAGCCAGAATTCTCTTCAAAAAATAAGCAAGGGCATCTTTGATTTGGGGTTATATTACTATGATGCTAGAATTTAACATTATGCTTAGTTGAATCTTGCATAAACTAGTCGTGTTGGATGTAATTAATTTTATAATTGCTGAATCCGACTCCCTGAAAACTGTCGAAGCCTACAACGGTAGCGAAACTTGGTTAACAGGTTCAGCGGTAATCTTTGCAGATTGTGTGTTCCTAGCCGTCTCTGTTGGTGAAGTTTTTTATATTCATTGTTGGAGGAAATGAAATAAAAATAATCATAACTAAGCTAGAGTGTGTTTTCTTGATAAAGTTTCGTGTAATTGGGACGATAACCTTCTTGTTTTCTCTTAAGTCTGTTAGAGTTTGTTTTCAGTATACATACGGTATGGAGTAGTACTCCACCCGTATACGTACGTATACAACCTTGTATGACACCCTCAGGGGGTTTTTCCTTGTCTCATATAACACGAAACCGATGCCCAAGAAGGGTACGCATCGTTCTCCCACCTATCGTTCTCTCCAACCTGGTATCACGAGCTATCCTCTTCCCATCTAGCCACCGCCACTGGTGCTGATCTCCATCATCGCCGCCGGCCACCTTCCTCCCCACCAAAACAACGAGGAACACCTCCCTCACATAGATCAAGACCAGGCCTCCCAATTCCCCTGGTTTTTCCTCTCCAAAACCCTCTCTCCTCTAAACCTTAGTTTGCCATGTCTTCCTCTACACATCAGCCGGTCACCATTGGTGCTCCGCCGGCCACGAAGCTCAACCGCGACAACTTCCTCTCCTGGCAGACTCAGATCCTGCCCTCTCTTCGTGGTGCCCGTGTCATTGGTTTCTTGGATGGCACCGATCAGGCCCCGCCCGAGACCCTGGAAGCTGAGGACGCGGACAAGAAAAAAATAACCATCCCCAACCTCGAGTATGAGACCTGGGTCACCAAGGATCAAGCAGTGGTGAGCTTCCTCGTCAATTCCCTTGGTGATGATCTACTCTCTCATGTGTATGGTCTGGTTCATGACAAGGAGGTTTGGAGTGCAATCCTTGAAATTTTCTCCACCCAATCCAAGTCCTGTGTTTCATCGCTGCGTGGAGCTCTCACAAATACAAAAAAACTTGATATGACTGCCTCTCAATTTCTCACAAAGATGAAGGGTTTCGCCGCTGAACTTGCTGCTGCGGGAAAGAAAGTCGATGATGACGAGCTCAAGGACTACATCCTCAATGGTCTTGATGGCTCCTACACCCCTCTGGTTGCCTCCATCAACGCAAACCCCTCTACTAAATTTGGTGATATGTGCTCTCAGCTTTTATCCTATGAATCCCGTGAAAATATGCTTGTTGCTACGGGTCAAAACACCGGCACCTTCACCTCCTCCATCAATGCTGCACCAAGCCGTCCCACTTTCCCTCACAATGCACCACCCAAGCCACCCATCCTTCCTACACCACCATCCTACCACGCCACACCACCACCACCGCAGCCCTATATTCCTCCACCACAATCCTATGCCCATGTACCCTACGCCCAACCTTCACCCCAGCCCTACATGCACCATCCCTATGCTCCTCCCTACTACCCACCACCACAAACACACCCACAATACCCTAACCAGCAGCCGCGCCCACACCTCCCGCCGCCACCGCCCTACGGTTACCAACCTCGGGCCCGATAGGATCGCCGCCCCAAAGGAGGCCGTGGCAAGGGCCGTGGTCGCCAGGATCGTGTGGCCAGTCTGTGGCAGCCAGGGGTCCTATGTCAAATTTGCAAGAAGGAGGGCCATCCCGCCACTGAATGCTGGTGGCGCTATGGCGATGACAATGATGATGATGCACCTCATGAGCACAAGGGTGCCTATGGTGTCAATACAAATTTGTTCCTCGACACTGGTGCCACAAATCATGTTGCTGGTCAATTAAACAAGCTCCAAGTTCATGAATCCTATCAAGGCCAAGATCAAATCCACAATGCTAGTGGACAAGGTATGGAAATTGCTAATATTGGTCATTCAGTTTTGCACACCCCACATAATCCTCATCATCTTTGGAATATTTTACATGTCCCTAGTTCATCCATGAATTTAATTTCAGCTCACAAACTTACCTTAGACATAATGCCTTCGTTGAAATTCATCCTTTCTTTTTCTTGATTAAGGACAAGGCAACGCAGCAAATCATCTTTAGAGGGCCATGTTGTGATGGTCTCTACCCACTTGTTACTGTGTTCACGGAATTCTCCAAGCATGCATTGGTCACCGTCAAGCCTTCCTCCTCCACATGGCATCGTCATCTAGGGCATCCTTCTTCCTTTATTGTTCAGCAAGTTATTAGGAAAAACAATCTCCCTTATACCCCAGAAATAAGTTCTTACATATGTGATCCATGCCAGCAGGCTAAGAGCCATCAGTTACCCTATCATGTTTCTACTAGTGTTTCCACTGTTCCTCTAGAACAAGTGTTCTATGATGTCGTCATCTAGGGCATCCTTCTTCCTTTATTGTTCAGCAAGTTATTAGGAAAAACAATCTCCCTTGTACCCCAGAAATAAGTTCTTACATATGTGATCCATGCCAGTAGGCTAAGAGCCATCAGTTACCCTATCATGTTTCTACTAGTGTTTCCACTGTTCCTCTGGAACAAGTGTTCTATGATGTTTGGGGTCCTGCTCCTATGTCTTTAGGAAAACATGCATACTATGTAAGCTTCATCGATGATTTTAGAAAATTTACTTAGATATATCTCCTGAAAAAACGCTCTGATGTGTATCAAGTGTTTCTAAATTTCCAGCAATATGTTGAGCGCAAGTTTAATACAAAAATTATCACTATGCAAACTGATTGGGGTGGTGAGTATGAAAAGCTAAATGGCTTCTTTCAAAAAGTAGGCATTACACATCATGTTTCATGCCCTCATGCTCATCAACAAAACAGTTATGCCGAACGCAAACACCGTCATATTATTGAGGTTGGCCTTGCCTTACTTGCCAACACCTCCATGCCATTAAAATATTGGGATGATGCTTTTCTCACAGCCACTTTTCTAATAAATCTTATTTCCTCCAAAGTTCTTGACTTTGCCACCCCTACGAAAAAACTCCTTCACACCAAACCCAACTATGACTCTTCGTGTTTTTGGTTGTGCTTGTTGGCCCAATTTACGCCCCTGCAACAAACAGAAACTTTCTTTTCGGTCTAAAACATGTGCCTTTCTTGGTTACAGTCCTCTTCACAAAGGGGTAAAGTGTCTAGATATTGCTATTGGTCGTGTTTATATATCCAGAGATGTTGTCTTTGATGAAAATGTTTTTCCTTTTGCTGAACTTCATCCAAATGCTGGTTGTCGTCTTCGCGAAGAACTTCTTTTACTTCCTCCCGAACCATCCTCCTCAGTAGACACAAATAGGGGTGTGCATACTAATGATCAATATTTTCCAGTTGTTCCTATTGTTGATCCTATACAGGTTACTGTTACTAAGGAGTCGCCAAGTTCCTCTGAAGCTCCACAGGAAAATTCTGCTAAAAATTCTGTCCAAGACACATCAAATACAAGTGCTGAAGAAAATACAGTTACATGTCAAAATAGCACTGAATCCGAGGCTGATTCTGCTCCAGAATAACCCTTGGATCCCGTGCCTGATGACACTGACGCGCAGTCACCTGGGCGTGCGTCCCCGCACCTCTCCTACGACGCCACGCCCTCACCAGCCCCCACCTCTGCATCGCGTTCCGTGCGCGCCAGCCCGCGCCAAGGATAGGCTGACACGTCCTCGCCCGTGAGTGGACGGGCTGCCCCCCGCCTCGTTCCATGTCCCCGCCACGCAATAGCCCATGGTCCCCGCCACGCGACCGCACGTCCCCTGATGCTGACCCTGCACTGTCCGGTGGTGGGCAAGATTCTTCGGTGCCAGGGGAGATTCTTCCCTGTCC
Source organism: Lolium multiflorum (assembly GCA_030979885.1). Lineage (NCBI taxonomy): Eukaryota > Viridiplantae > Streptophyta > Magnoliopsida > Poales > Poaceae > Lolium > Lolium multiflorum. The sequence goes on along the minus strand of CM061748.1, from coordinate 193,207,587 downwards.
GGATCTTCTGCACCTGGAACTGGAGAAGACCCTGCTACTGGGGGATCCTCTGCAACAACAAATGCTGCAGCCCCTCCTGCTGCCGAACCGCGCACTCGTCTACAAAAAGGTATAAGACAACCAAAAACTCGCACAGATGGTACAATTCGGTGGGCATTATTAACATCTACAGGAGAACCTGGAAATTTAAAGGAAGCTTTAGCCGATACAAAATGGAAATATGCCATGCAAGAAGAATATGATACTCTCATGACAAATCACACATGGCACCTTGTTCCACCAAGTTTCAACAAGAATATTATTGATTGCAAATGGGTCTATCGTATCAAAAAAAATGCTGATGGTACAATTGACAGGTATAAGGCTCGGCTTGTTGCAAAAGGTTTTAAACAGAGGTATGACATAGATTATGAAGATACCTTTAGTCCTGTTGTTAAAATTGCTACAATCAGACTTGTTCTATCTATATCAGTTTCAAATGGTTGGAGTTTAAGGCAGCTAGATGTCAAGAATGTGTTTCTACATGGTGTTCTGGAAGAGGAAGTTTACATGAGATAGCCACCTAGTTTTGAGTCTTCTGCTAATCTAAATTATATTTGCAAACTTGACAAAGCTCTCTATGGACTGAAACAGGCACCATGAGCATGGTATTCACGTCTCAGTACTAAGCTCCATACTCTTGGTTTTATACCCTCCAAAGCAGATACATCTCTGTTTCTCTTTAATCATTCAGGTGTTCAGATATTTTTGCTTATTTATGTTGATGATATCATTTTGACAAGTTCTTCTGATTCTGCAATTGCTGCTCTTCTCAAGAACTTAAATCATGAGTTTGCTCTCAAAGATCTTGGAGACCTTCATTATTTTCTGGGTCTTGAGGCGCACAAGCAGCAAAATGGTCTAATTCTGAATCAAGAAAAATATGCTACAGATCTTCTCAAGCCTATTGGTATGGATGTTTGCACAAGTTGTCCAACACCAGTGTCCACAAGCGACACCTTGTCATTGCATGATGGTGTACCTCTTGGTACTGAGGACAGCACTCATTACATGAGTGTTGTAGGAGCTCTGCAATACTTGACATTAACACGACCTGACTTGTGTTTTTCTGTGAGCAAGGTGTGTCAGTTTCTTCATGCTCCTACTACATCTCATTGGACAGCAGTAAAGAGGATATTGAGGTATATTCATCGTACACGTACAGTTGGACTTAATTTTTGTCAGTCTCCTTCCACTCTTCTTAGTGCTTATTCTGATGCTAACTGGGCTGGAGATTTGGATGATAGACGTTCCACTGGAGGTTTTGCTATTTTCTTTGGTCCTAATATTATATCCTGGAGTGCTAGAAAACAACTGCGGTTACTCCTTTCAGTACTGAAGCTGAGTATAAAGCTCTAGCAAATGCTACGGCTGAGTTGATTTGGGTTGAGGCTCTTGTCAGGGAACTGGGTGTTACTCGTCGAGAAAAGCCCCGTCTCTGGTGTGATAATCTTGGTGCTACTTTTCTCTTAGCTAATCATGTTCTTCATGCTAGAACAAAACATATTGAGATAGACTTCTATTTTGCTCGGGAACGAGTTGCTCGCAAACAACTTGATATCAGGTTCATCTCCAGCAAGGATCAGATTGCAGATGATTTCACCAAGACTTTGTGTTCTAAGAAGCTAGATGAGTTTAAACTCAATCTAAATCTTTCCAAGATTTAGATTAAGGGGGAGTGTTAGAGTTTGTTTTCAGTATACATACGGTATGGAGTAGTACTCCACCCGTATACGTATACAACGTTGTATGACACCCTCTGGGGGTTTTTCCATGTCTCATATAACACGAAACGAATGCCCAAGAAGGGTACGCATCGTTCTCCCACCTATCATTCTCTCCAACCAAGTCAACTTGTAAACGATGTAACTATTTGTGTTTTTTTTTTGACAATCAAAACCATATATATTCATAGCAACAAATAGTACATGGTAGAGATACATGAACTGACTCCAACGATTACAAAATAAAGTCTAAAAGATAGTAACAAATCTTCGAGGTCTTCAATTTCTTTCTTCTTCGAACACAATCTTGTACTCTTCTGAAGGCAGCCAAAGATAGATAACGAACCATAGACCTGTAGATACCGACGAAAGTTCTCCCATAATTTTTTGAGCCGTAATGCCAAGGCTGCGTGCACGCACGCAACCATTAAAGCAGTCATACAACATCGGCAAGAGTACCAACCCCAGTATGTCAGGGAATAATAACCGACTAGCTTTGTCGTCGTCGATGGAGAGCCGAGAGTACGAATCACCATTGTCGAGGACGTAGCAGCCGGGACAAAAACTGTGAGGATAATTGATGCGGGGTGGCTTTCGGACACCTCCGCCTCAAGACCGTCAAACCCTCCTCGTAGGCCAAGGGCACGAGCTCGGGCCAAAACCATATATGATAAGGTGAATTCACTCCTTTCTAAACTTGAAATCGACATAACCTTGGACGGATTGCTACCTCATACCTATGTCTATATGTCATTAGGTACCAATCTCGTCAAGGACCCGAAGGGAGCGTCAAGGAGCCGAGGAGAGGGAAGCCACATGTTCAAGAAAGAAGAAGGGAAGACCGAAGAGAAGAAGAAGGGCTCCAGCCGCCGGCCGACTGCCGGGCCGGCACTGCTTGCCGCCACTAACTTGTCGAAGTCTTCGCGCCCTAATGGGGCGGCGGACTCCTCCCCACGGCTGAGGATGATAAATTTATTATATCCCCTTAAGGTCAAGACAGCGGCTATTTATTGATATGATGAGGAGTGAATTCTCTCTCCGGTCCTCATCTCCTTCAGTTCTCCTTCTCCATCTCCATGGCGGGTCGTAAGTTGGTTGTTGGTTGCGGTTCGTGGTTCCCTCTCAATGCTTCCGAGATCGGGTTGGAGAGGATGCGGCGCAGCGTTTTTTTTTGTCCTTTTTTCTAAAAATTTTCAAAAAAAATTCCCCAAAAAATAGCCCTAATTGGCCTTTGGATGGATCTGCGATTTGGTTGCGTTTTGAGTGGTTTTGGTCCATGGATTTGGTGTTGGAGTGCTTGATCTACTATTTCCCCCACTTTCTAGCCTCAATTCCATCGATTTTTGACGTTTTGGTCGGATTTGGCCCGCTTTTCGCGAAGAACAGCTCGAGCTGTTCGTCGGGGACCGGCACTGCCGCCCCCATCAGGCAAGATCACCGGCACGCAGACCAGCCAAGCTCGACCAGCCAGATTTCGACCACATCTTCCGCTAACTTGTGTTTGCTTGTTCCGGTTTGAGTGCCTTGTTTGTGAAACTAACCCGCAGCTCCGAAGCAAGCGACGACATCCTCGGCACCCCGGACTTGCAAACGTACTCTTGACACCACCGCCATCATCGCAAGTGTGTGTTCATCACCGCCTAACATCTTAGGTATAACTTGCATCACCTTGTAACCCCTCTTCTTTTGCGATCTATCCTATCGAGCATTGCTTATCTAGTGTTGCGAGACATTGCACGTGGCCCCGATTGTGAGGTGTGTGTGTAGTGTGGAGTCAAGCTTCTAAGCAAAACTCGTGTGGCAAGATAGCAAAAGCGAGCTAACGCTAACATAGTGCGAGAAAAAGCCGCCAAAACACAAAAAGAGTGCAAGTGCACCATAGAGCAAAAGTGTGCGAGTGCCATCATACATACATATACACAAAGAGTGTAAGTGCCACCAAATACAAAAAGAGGAAAAATCTTTTAAGCAAAAGAGAGAAAGAGAAGAGAGGCCGCGTGTGAATCTTGATGTCTCTTCGTTTGCAACCAAAGCTTTGCCTCTCCTTGTGTTAGTGTGACACCGAGCCACCCTTGCTTTCGGGCTTCATACACTTTTCCGCTCATTCCTTGGTCGCACTAACCCCGCTTATCCCGTGTGTGAGTTCCATACCTTTTCCGTGTTTATAGTGATCATCGCTTTGACATTTGAATTTTTGGATCTTACCCACCCTTAACAACAAACTTGATTTCGGATTTCGTCTTTTGGCTTTCCACCACACTCACCTACCACCATATTTGCTAGCTTTTGCGTGTGTCTTTGTGTGAGTGCCCGATACAATTGTTCTAACTTTCGGCTTTGTTGGATCACCCCAATCTTGTCATACCTCGGTAAGATTGCGAGGTAGTGTTCTTCCACTAACATACACCATATAGATATTGTCTTGCTAACATGTATAGCGACGAAGAAGATACGGAGGAGTACACGGAGCACTTCGAGGAGGATCCCTCTTCAAGCACCGCGGATGTGGAGGAACATGTGGAGCTCTACACCGACAATGGCTCCGCAAGCATCGCCAACATGACCGACATCGAGGAGCTCTACACCGACTATGGCTCCGAGAGCATCGCCAACATGGACGACATCGACGAGCTCTACATCGACACTTGCTCAACAAGCATGGACGACATGGTGGAGCACCATCACGAGGACGACATCGACCCCACCATGTACACCGCCGATGCTCCCACATACCCCTACTTGGCCAATGGAGCTACATATGAAGATCGAGGACCTCCACGATGGCACCAACATATGGATCATCAAGAGCGTCCCCAACATATTCGGCATCGACACACTTCTCCGAGCTCCACAAGGCGCCATCATGAGAGTGCCTATGCACAAGATCATCGACATCACGGACACCATATGGAGCATCAAGAGCGTCCCCATCATGAGCGTCATCGACACTCTTCTCCAAGCTCCACAAGACGCCCCAAGCAACATGCCAAGTCGCATGAGCCATCATCTAGGCATGGCAAGGACCGTCATCGACACACGTCACCACATGAGCTTCGCCGCCACAAGCCACTTCATGATCGCCATCGACCAACACCTTCCACGAGTCTTCGACGACACCACTCAAGCCATGGTGATGATGCACGAAGACGAGAGCCTCGACATGAAGGCGACAAACACCATCATAGGGTGTCCACTACTACAAGGACGGCAAGTGCACATCGCGCATACCTTCCTCATGAGGCGACTTCCACCTCTTGTGCCACCACCACAATGGCCCCTTCTTCGCCATACGCCTATGGACTCCGATGCTACAAGTGCAAGCAACAAGGCCACCCTCCACGGGAATGTCCCAATCTCCTATGTGAGGTGTGCAAGGCCAAGGGTCATGTGGCATGGCAATGCACAACGCCAAGCGCCAAGAAGCTCTACTTCGACGAGCTCAATGCACAAGTCTCCAAAATGCCACCACTTGAGGACGACTTAGGAGGCGATGGAGTTGAGCATGGTGAGCATGGGATTCTCCCTTCACCTACGGAGGCGCATGGAGTTGAGATGGTTGAGCATGGGAAGTTCCCTTCAACCAAGGAGGCGCATGGAGATGAGCAAGTCGACCCTACTCCTATATGCTTGATTGATGAGTTGGTACCAATCCCATGTGAGCATGAGAGCCACTTAGCCCACTTGAGCGAGAGTGATAGTGAGTTGAGTGACTTCCACCCCATATGTGAGTTTGAGTGCTTCCATTTGGAGGACATGAGTGATACACAAAGTGAGTTGAGAGAGGTAGATGATAGGTCCATGGAGGACATCGCATTTGCTAACACATTAACCTCTCCCTCGTTTGTGTCTTCTTATGTTGCACTAGGTTCCACGGAGGACGAGTTCCCGCTCATGGAGACGATGTACATGGTGCATGAAGATGATGATATCTCACCATGCTTGCTCCAATATGGACATGTCGACCACATGGATCCTCCTACTTCCACAACACCTACTTCACGTGAGTCGGCCTTCAAAGGTAACAACATAGGTGTTGATGATGCCATGATCCCACTAGTGGACATGATGACTTATGAGTGCATGCATGATCGTGATGATACATTTGCTACGTCACTTGATTCTTTCATATTCTCATGTGATGCTTTGCTTGCTAACATTGTTGATCATGTGGAGTTGCTTGATTGTGATAACATGAACATGCCATGCTATGAGAGCTTCAATTTTTCTACCATTGCTTGCAACATGTCGACCACTTGCTCTCTACCATGTATTGCTTGCAATGATAATGACAAGGATGACATTAGCTTCCGCATGCTTTGCCCCACATGTTTGCACTATTCCATGATCCTTGCATCCAAGATTGCGAACAATTGCTCTTTCTTATGCTTGGTATGCAAGAATGCTTATTTTATTGTTCACGAGATGGCCCCCATAGCCTTCTCAATCTTTGATGATCATGAGTTACCACATGCCATGAATGCACCTTCTTGTCATATGCACCATTGCCATGCATTTCATACTATCTTGCTTGACACTAATGGTGATGTGCACAAGACATGGAACATCATGATGGATGATGTATTCATCTACCATGCACACACGCTTTTGTCTTGTTTCTTCCATGTGTAGGTACACGGACAACCACTTCCACCGCTACGGAGCATGAGCTCACGAAACGCGCAATTGAGAGCTACCCCATCAAGGATCCAACCCATGGGAATCACACCAAAGAGTATGTTCCCACAAGCCTTCGCCCTCATGTGTTTCCGGTTTGCCTTGTCGAGTTTCCGGTTTGGTCCAATTCCTCGTCATCTCTTTTGCCTCTTATGCAACATATCTTGACACATCTTGTTGGCACAATGGTTGTTGTATGTGTTGATGTTATCATCATACACTCCGAGAATCTCAAGGACCATGTCATACATGTGAGAGACACCTTATGCATCTTGTGCCACATGTCACTCATAAAGTTGCTCTTCTTTGGATTTCTCATTTCATCTTTGGCATTTGCAATGGATTCTTTCACACTTGAGGACACTCATACTCGGCTCAAGCCAACCATACTCTCCCAAGTTCGAAGTCTCCATCGCTTTGCCATTGCACATAACAATTTTGCCCCAAATTTTGCCGCCGATACTTGCCTTTTGTTTGTTCCATTTGCTTGGGACAAGGCTACACCACACATTTTTGACACCATACAACTCTTACATGCACAAATTTTTGTCCCACCATATTTTGGATACATTGACACTCTTTTGATCACCATTTTTGCCCAATGCCTCTTGGAGAAACGACTTGATGCTTCGTATTTGATTGAGAGCCTCTTGTTCGCCGGTCACCAAATTGGCATCCACAAGCTTTCCTTTTGCAAGTTATTTTTCCCCTTGTTCTTTTTCGACCGAGACTTGGCCCCTCCACCACTACATGGGAGACCCGTTATGGACTACAACAAAGACGCCTGCACTACGACGAGCATCCCTACGGACACAAGGGCACCTATACAAGTCCTTCCCGTCTACCTCATCGGTGAGGAGGAGCAAGAGTCGAGGACGACTCTTCCCAAGGGGGGATGATGCGGGGTGGCTTTCGGACACCTCCGCCTCAAGACCGTCAAACCCTCCTCGTAGGCCAAGGGCACGAGCTCGGGCCAAAACCATATATGATAAGGTGAATTCACTCCTTTCTAAACTTGAAATCGACATAACCTTGGACGGATTGCTACCTCATACCTATGTATATATGTCATTAGGTACCAATCTCGTCAAGGACCCGAGGGAGCGTCAAGGAGCCGAGGAGAGGGAAGCCACATGTTCAAGAAAGAAGAAGGGAAGACCGAAGAGAAGAAGAAGGGCTCCGGCCGCCGGCCCAGCACCAGGCGGCACGCCGCCCCACCAGCCGGCACTGCCGCCATGGCGGCTGCCGCCAAGTCTTCCGGCCTGGCCTCTCCGCTGCTGCCGCCCCGAGCACTCCGGCCGGCCCCATCGAAGTCAACTTCATCTCTACCGTTGATTTGTCATCTATGGACCAGGATACTTTCTGTAATGCCCCTTTTACCCCTGTACGGATCTGGACCTATAAATACCTCTCCCCTTCCTCCAGATTAGGGTTAGACAAGATTTAGGCTTAAACTACTTTGAGCTTTGTCTCCCTAGGGTTTCACCCCCTTTGTATCAAGGCACCCCATGTTGGATGATTGGATCTATGTGAGTGAGATTCTAGTGTAGCCCACTCTCTCTCCTCACCTACCTCCATCCTCAACACCGATCTCTCACTCCGGGATTCTACCTCGAGTCTCTCCCGTGGTGATTCTATTGGCGTGGTCCATCGAGCCACGAGGGTAAGTATCGATTGTATCGGGTTGGTGTGCGTTGTGTTCTTCGCGTTCTTCGTGTTCTTCCGCCTCTCCCTCTCTTTCCCCCTTGATTCTTGGGTCATTCGCGAGATCGGGCCACACACGGGGTCTTAGACCTTAACAATAATCCTCCTCGCGGCAACAACGACAAAAGATCCAAAATCGATCTGGCGAAGCAAGATCCGAAGGCCCATACCTAGAAAATTGTGATTTTTCAACACCACCATTGACGCCGGGAAGAAGATCTCGTCGCCGAACAAAAGGTTGAACATCACTTATTGCAGACGATGCCATCTCCATTGAGGGGAAACCAACAAGAAGGCGGCTACCAAAATCCTAACATAATCTAATGAAAACAATACTTTTATTCGGAACTCCACGCATAGATCGGGTTCCCCACTCCTCCTGACGCTGGCGAAGCCGACCGGAGGAGGGGGAACCAATCTATGGAGGAGGATGAACTGGAGGCGGCTAGGGTTGAGGCGGCGGCGGCTGAGAGAGAGGCGGACGGAAGATAGATTGTGTACTCCACGATGTAACTATTTGTGTTGATTAATAAGGCTCACATCATAATTCTGATGTTATCCTAAAACAAATACTCCTTCCGTTTAAAAAAATCAAATGCATATTAACTCTAGGGACGCATGCCTTGTCCAACACAAAAATATAATACTCCATCCGATCCAAATCAATTATGACGGATTTAGAAAAAAAAATTGCCTAAAATATGTCTAGATTTATTGAACCTGCGTAATTGGATCCGAGGTGAGGTAGCATGTTAACTTTTCGTACTCGTGCTTTCACCGATTGTATACAACAAAAACAGTTTTCACCGACAGATGCTTAGCCCCTATTCTAAAGGTTTTGATGCTCGTCAATGGCTCGGGGTTACGGGAGTTTGACTTCCACTTGGGTCGTAAGGGCATGTACAATGGGATGATGTCAACTTTTCCTTACGACTGTCATGTCAACTTTTTGCTTAGTTGCAGTAGAGATAATGAAAAGAGAAGGTTGCATTCCCTTAGCTAAGGGATGATTCCTTAAAAGTAAGATAAGGCAATTTTCTGCATACCATGCGTCTTCCCTTAGTAACATAATTTTCTACTAAAATTTAATTAATTCTCATTAATTGCTACAAATCACAATAAAAAGGTAATGTATTGTACCACTTATATTTATTATCTTCTTTAGATGATGTGAACTTCTAATGGAAGGTGATTCTTCTGTACGATTGTACATGCCATAAGGTCCATCAGTGGATATCCCCAGGCCTAGGGCTGCTGCAAGGGTGTCTAGATTGAGCATATTTTCATCGAGAACGATAGGCAAGTGAAGTTGGCTGGTCAGTTGGGCCTAATGCATGTAGCATCAGGTTTGGGTCTTGCTAATTAATCGTGTCTTCCTTCCAAACGAATTAAAATTCTATATTTGTCTTAAGGTGAACTTTTCGAAACTTGATCAAGGGTATAGAAGAAAATATACTAATGTCTAAAGCACCAAATTGTTTCCATTAGATCCATCATAAAATTATGCTTACTATATATATTTAATATTGTAGATATATTATCATAATAGGACAAAGTTTGACTCAGAGAAGATACTTCCGCTTGAAGTGCAACCATGGAGAAAGGCATCAATGTGCCGGTCACTCATGTTTCCGAATGGATTGATTTTGTATGTGGATCTTTTCCAAAATCAGGGAATCTGAGGCCGGTTTCCCTCCATTGGCAAGCATTAGCAAGGTCGCTCTGCGTAACTAAGAAATGTAATATATCATATGTCCGTTGCAGGAGCACCACCCATCACGTCCTCCTCCTTGTTGCCTTGGTTTGTAGTACCATTAATGTATCAAGACGTTTTGTAATACATCTTTTATGATCTTTGTACATGTTCCTGTAAATAATGAAGTTCTACGAACGTGCATTGTATTGGTATCTCGTTACCTCCAATAAAAAAGGGCACAAAACCATATTGGTTTCATTTAGCTCTTAGGAAACACATTTAATTTCAGGAGAATTGCAAGACAAGACATTCTCGGTCAAGCATGTGTCCAGCTAGTTGTTTGTATGCATGAACCTAGCTTAGAAGTTCTAATACCAAGTTGGATAAACGTGCGCTCTCACCATCGCAACCAAGAAACGATGGTTTCATTGAGTCCTCTCCATCAGTTCATTTACTCTCCAACATCTTTTAAATCACCATGTTTTTCACCACCTGCTCCTCCTCCTATGGTCATGCACCATTTCTGCCAGATTTTTTCTTGTGTCTTCCATTACCTCACCGAACCATGCTCATAGTTCATGCGTCATCGTATCATATCTAAAGGCACCCGAAAGTGCATGAAGAAATAGTAAAAGTGCCTGAAGAAAAATTATGAAAGCAAAATGGAAAGTGCTGCATTTTATTGGGAGGGGGGGTATTTTTGGCTGCTATTGAGCGCCTATAGAAAGAAAAACTCTGGTGAAGCTGGAACCTGAAATTAAGAAAAGAAAGCATTATCTTGGTCCAATTCATACAGCCTCAAATGCAATGAGGGCTAACCATGCCGGCAGGCTGACGTGGGCGTCACCCATGCACAAGCCATGCCCTTCCAGCCTCCTGGCCCATATATTCGTACAGTTCGCGAGAAAGCCCGCGGTCAGTTTGCAGAGTAGCAACCATGTTCCCTCAAAAAAAAAACGAGTAGCAACCCTGTTAAGTTATGCTGGCAGCCTAGTGAAAAGCCACATGGTAGATGAGAGCTAACAACTGCAGGCATGCTGGCAATTGGTCTGATAGATAATTGCGTCTGATCGAAGGAATTAGCATCTCAAATAGACGTGGTGGCTTATAGGTCGATCGATTTAACTGTTTCTTAATTTCAAGCATTTTAGATACTTCCAAAAAAATTAATTTTAGGCACTTGGGAATTTTGCTAGAAAAGTGTGCACTTATCATGTTGCTCAGCCACATCTTTTCCTTTAGTTAATACTAGTGTTTGATCAGTCTTGGGAGGTTCAGATCACTTGCCAGTGCTAGTGCCTATTGGCAGGCAAAAGTCCGTCTTTTAAACTTGTTTAAATTTTAAATTAGTCTACCCAATACTAATTTATAAGTTTAAACGAATTTGAAATATAAGCTTCTAAGAAGCCAAGGGAGGGTATAGACTAGTTTGGAAGTTTAAACGAATTTGCAAAATAAGCTTGGGTTAAGTGCACTTTTGGTCCTTCAAGTCTTGCAAAAGTCTAATTTTGATCTCTTAACTCTGTTTTGGTCTAAATCCTCCCTCAAACTCTTACTTAAGTTTAATTTTGGTCCCTGACAATGATTTAATGATGGAAAAAAAGTCAAAACCGGTCAATCATCGTTAAACTGCAATAAGAGATCAAAATTGGACTTAATTAAGAGTTTGTGGGTTGATTTAGACCAAAACAAAGTTGAGGAACCAAAGTTAAATTTTTGCAAGACATGAGGGGCCAAAAATATACTTAACCCAATAGATTTCTAATAGCAAAGGAGGGATGGTTTTGGGAGAAACCCTTCTAAAAACGAAAAAAGCCAAGAGAGGGTAATTTCTTGGAGAAGGCCTTCTACAAGAAGAATGAAGTGTATACATTGGGCAGCCCAAAAAGAGACCTTCTACTGCTGAGGTATTCTCCGGTCAGAGGGCCATTCCAGCTGATCAATCCCATTTTCCAGCCCGCGCATTTAGGGGGATTTAACTAATTGCCGGTGGTTAACATGATTAGCTTCACTAACTGTAACTTGTCGTTCAATAACAGCTTTCGGTTATCTATGGCCATGGACCGTGTTGTATTGCCACTTTGCCAGCCAAACGGATCGTCCTGGGGTACCAGGTTTGACCATCATCTATATGCATCTTCCGGCTAAGAGCATCTCTAGTGGTTCTTCTAAATAAGGACCTCTATATCTTTATATAGATGACCATCTATAAAGATTTATTTTTAGATGTCCTAAATTTTTCAGTGAAACGTCTATGTCTAGACCGTCTATATTTCTGATTTAGTCACTATCAAGTGGAACTCTTGATCTCAGATATGTGTGGGGACACGTGCGCAGGAAAGGATTTTGCTTTAGATGGTCCTCGCTTCATCCTCTAGATTTGGAGGATGAGTAGAGGAAATAGATGGTCCTCTATATTTAGATGACCGTTTAGATGAGCCACTGGAAACGTTTTTTCAGCTCATGTTCATCTATACACATTTAGATGATCATAACATATTCAAAATCCCTAAAAAACAGTATCACACGATTCATACAAATTTAAATGTGTGTTTTGGTTCTAGTTCAAATTAGTTTAAATTTAAACTAGAACCACAACACTAATTATGGATGGGAGGGAGTATTTGAGTTTCTTATTTTCCATTCTTTTACCAAAGTAACAAGGAACATCAGTAGTGCAGAAGTTGATCCATTTCTTCCCTTCATACCATAACTGCAGCTAAAGGATGTCCAAGTCTACACGAGATCTGTAGATAAGTAGCTCCGTTTGCTTCGTGAAATAGAATCTCTTCCAGCTATGTTGTAGTACTATCAAGAAGTGAATTTTAATAGTCGGTTTTCGTTGGCCAAGTTTCTGATTTCATATGATTTATCGAAAGGAACATGTCGAGATTGCAAATCTGTGTTTAATTTGTGCCCTGAACGGCTGAACCAGACCGTGTATTTTATATCTTGATCAAGGTGTCCACCGGTTGTAACTATTGGCCACGAGATACTGTTATTTCATCATGTATCATTGATGATGTAAGATGATGAAAAGAATCTCTACGGATACAGCAAAATAAGTTTGTAGACATACAAAGATCTCATTAGTAATTATGCGACTTCTGTACTACTTCTGCCAGAGAAGACAGAATTAGTTCCACATTATTCGTTACTCCTATATCAGAAAGGAATCAAAGAGAAGCAATGACCAGGAGTTGATCCATTAATACAAATATAATGAGAAGAGCCGTCAACAAAACATTGACTTAACAGTATATTTCTGCAGAGACGAAAAACATGCAAACAAAAGCAAAGAGAGAAAGAGAAACCTGGAAAGAGCAAACATATCTAGCAGGTTAAAAGTTCAGATCTAGCATGACTCAATCCAAACAGCTCACTCGTCACCACCAACATCCGTGTTCTAGATCCCAAAAGATTCAGTTCAAGAAACAGTGGATCCCAGATCCGATTGATCAAGTCTGCTACACATAGTGAATAGATTTGTCCAAGCACCCATGCAGCAACACCAGCAGAATCAATTGTCGTATCATAACAACACGCAACTGAATCAGTACTAGATACGAGAGCGGTGTTGCCTCATGGGTGCTAGCGCAAAGCTATCACCAGAATACGCATGCGGATGCTCTATCTGTAGATCCAATCCATCCTACCCGGTAAACAATTTTCTCCGAGCACCCATCTGACAACGCCAACAGAAATCAGATCTCCGGCACGGAATCACATATGAATCCGGTGAGTGAACTGAAGATGGTGTTGTAAGATGGGTGCTAGGGCAAAAGAGTTACCACATCAGTCAGATCTACAAGATGAACTTTCTTGGTGCAAGTCTGCTGCTGTCACTTTTTTTTTTTTTTTGCGGCTGCCACTCTATGAAGTACTAGGTCGAATGAGTTGGAGATGTGGAGTAGAGGGGCGAAGGGTTGTGGTGTATATATGGTCAAGCGGAAGAGAGCGAATCAAGGGTGGGCCATTGGGCCATTGGGCCGTTGGGGGCTAGTACTAGATGGGCATTGCCGTCGGGCTCGGAGACATACGCTGCGGAGGAAATGAGTAGACGCCATGCATTCCACAGCTTGCGGCTTGACCAGATCTAAATTGAGTGGACGCCATGCATTCAAATACGTCATCAAACCAAGCGGATTAGTATAGGAAAATTATGCTGCATTATGTACCCAAAGCAAGGAAAATGCACAGGATTCCATCTTCATCATGGCAGAGATGCACGGGAATTCACTTTTGATCCGGAGAGCATTTGGTCCTTTCATATAAAAAATGTCTTTTAAAATGTTAATTTTTTATAATTTGTTTGTCGGTTTATCTCGACATTTTATATGTGCACGTGAAGTTTCACGAAGATATTACTTTTTTTTTAGCTTGTGTAAAAAGATAAAAAAAAAAGTGTCTTATGATAAACCTTATTTTACACCAAATTATATATTTTTACAAAAGGCCGCCCAAAACATTGGATTTTCTCGAAACGATTTTGTGAGCACGTATGATGCATAGATGTGCGTGCAACTGTCTTACAAAATATTTTGAAATTGTAAAATATGCTCCTGCCCACACACGAGTTACCAGTATTCGTTCATAGTTAATGTGTATCGAATAAATACTAACTTTCTCGAGACTCTAGCGTCTAGCCAGCAACTAACACAAAGTTCATTGCATTAGTGAGGAAGCACGACGAAGCCCCCACCCCCAGCTCATGTGTGGGCGATTGAGGAGTGATCCCAACGTTGGGTTAACCTCCTCCTCCAGCGCTCTCCCTCCCTCGCCATCGTTGGTGGCGGCGGCGGGCCATCCTCGACCCCTCCTTGTCCAATTCTGCCATCTCATCTCCCCTCCTTTGACCACATGCAACTCCATTTCTCCACGACGAAGAAAAAATTGGGGCGGTCTCCGGTTGCTGGGAGAACTCCAACATGACTAGGGTACATGTGTGTGGTGCTATACGTTGGTGCCACCACATTCAGATCCAATTCAGTGCGGCGGGACCAAATAAAGATGTGGGACTACTTGTGTGGCTTCCTTGATGTGGCAGAGATGCACGGAAATTCAGTTTTGATCCGGAGAGCATTTGGTCCTTTCATATAAAAAATGTCTTTTAAAATGTTAATTTTTTTATAATTTGTTTGTCGGTTTATCTCGACATTTTATATGTGCACGTGAAGTTTCACGAAGATATTTTTTTTTAGCTTGTGTAAAAAGATAAAAAAAAAGTGTCTCATGATAAAGCTTATTTTACACCAAATTATATATTTTTACAAAGGCCGCCCAAAACATTGGATTTTTCTTGAAACGATTTTGTGAGCACGTAGGATGCACAAATGTGTGTGCAACTATTTTAAAATATATATTTTGAAATTTTAAAATATGCTCCTGCCACACACGAGTTACCAGTATTTGTACTGAATAAATACTAACTTTCTCGGGACTCTAACGTCCAACTAGCAACTAACGACAAAGTTCACTACATTAGTGAGGACGACACGACGAAGCTCCCACCCCCAACTCCGGTGTGGGCGACTGAGCAGTGATCCCAACGTTGGGTTAACCTCCTCCTCCAGCGCTCTCCCTCCCTCGCCATCGTTGGTGGCGGCGGCAAGCCAACCCCGACCCCTCCTTGCCCAATTCTGCCATGTCATCTCCCCTCCTTTGACCACGTGCAACTCCGTTTCTCCACGACGAAGGAAAATTTGAGGCGGTCTCCGGTTCCTGAGAGAGCTCCAACATGAATAGGGTACATGTGTGTGGTGCTATACGTTGGTGCCACCACTTTCAGATCCAATTCGAGTGCGGCGGGACCAAATAAAGATATGGGAGTTGTGTGCCTTGATGTTCGGGGTGCTCTCCCTAGTCGGTGGGTTGCATCTTCATGTGACGTGCGGTTGGGAGGAGAAAGGTGGTACGAAATACATGGAGGATGACAGGTGTCAGGCTCGCGCTAGCAACCTTCTTTGATGACGGACGAGGGTGGGCTCTCTACGTGGATAGTGGATATTTCTGTGTTAAACTAAATTCACTCAAAAAAAGATGGTTTTGAGTACGTTTTTGTCCTAGTTTATGGAGCTCCGCAAGACTCTCACAAAGCAGAATTTTTATCTGAGCTTGTAAGGATGTGTGAAGCGGAACCACTACTCATGTTACTTGTGGGTGATTTTCAAATACTCTATCGGTGTGAGGATAAGAATAACGATAACTATAATTCTCATTGGCCTTTTGTTTGTAATGCTATCATTGAGAATCTCGATGTGAGATAAATTGTCCCCTCTAGACGTCATTGAGAATCTCGATGTGAGATAAAAAGTTTGCCTATGTTTATACTCTCGCTTCTTGAAATCCCAAAGGGTGTTAGGAAACATTTGGATTAATTTCAGCGAAGATTCTTCTTGCAATCTGATGAAACTAAGAAAAGTATAGGCTAACAAACTGAATATAGTTTTCCACCCAATGGATCAAGAGGGCTAGGTATTGAAGTTCTGAACTTTAAAACAAAAAATTCTCAGTAAATGGTTGTTTAAGCTACTCACGGAAGAGGGGGTGTAGCAATATTTTTTGCGCAACAGATATTTGAAAAAACAAAATCCTTGCTCAAGTTGATGAAAAGCCAACCAAATCTTCCTTTTGGAATGGCCTTATGCGGGTTAAAAGGAATGGCTCAACTGTTCACTTTTGGGCGGACATTTGGTTTGGTGAATGCTCTCTAGCGCAGCAATATTCATCATTGTATAACATTTTTTTAGGAGAAGAATGTTTTGGTGGCAAATGTTTCAGCCCAAACATCCCTGAATATTGCTTTTAAGAGGGCGCTAAATAAACATAAATGGAATGAATGGTTACACTTGTGCCAGCGGGTAATGATGCTTCAGCTTTCCAACGAGCCGGATAGATTTATTTTGAAACCACGGAATCTGGATTATTATGTCTTTAGACTTAATGAATGGTGATTCTAGGTTTTTCTGTTATGAAAACTCAAAATCCCCCTTATGATCAAAAGATTCATGTGGTTCCTGAATACCAATGTATTGGTGATCTGCGGAAACAGTACACCACTTATATCTTTCATGTCTGTTTGCACAAATTATCTAGAGCATGATTTGTTTTACTTATAATATACCGCCACCAACTAATATTACTAATATGTTTGGTCACTGGTTGAATGGGTAGACAAGATGAACAAAACTAGGATGTATTGGTCTATATGGATTTGCAGGAATGATAATACTTTTAAGGGACAAAGGGGTACTAATTTTTTGTAGGTTTTCCGTCAGCTACGTATTGGATACAAATATTGGTCCACCTTCTCCCGAAGGATCAGCAGAAGCCTATAGTTATATGATGCAATCGAATGCTAGCGATTACTCGGGACTTTTTTTTTCAGCTAAGGAATGGCGACATATTAGTAGGCTTCAAAATGGATAGCTTGGCTTTCCATTTTTTTTTTGGATGGTAACCTTATCTGATCTATAGTTGTAAAACTTTGAATATTTGAAATGCTGAAATATATATAAAAAAATATGTGCGTCTATTAATGGAGAGACAGGGGCAGTGTGTTCTATTTCAAGAAAATAGAATTACCCATTTCATGTGTGGTAAGGATTTTTTTTATTTTGGGCAAAGCGTGTAAATAACTTAAGATTTACTACATCTGCAAAGAAACGAAATGGTCATACTAACCATTGGAAAGTCATTTACACGCAGCTGAACTACACTAGTACACCCGAACTGTCTCTCTGTTTCAGAACACCATCGTTTGCGCTTGCAAGGATGGCTGTGACCAGTGTCCTGCTGATAAATGGAGCTGCCGAGATGGGTTCAAAAAGTCAGAGAACAAATGCGCATGGAGACTTCCAGTTCTACCAATTTACCAAAGATTGTAAACATTATTTGGATCACAGGCTACTTGAACATTTCGCATGGCTCAGCGCTGCCGTCAATGAGAAAGGCTGGATGTCACAAAAAGGCAACACATCGGACAAGGATTTAATGTCAGACTCATGAGGTGCACGCCACACACGTCGAGAATACTTTGATTCTATCCGGACGGCTCACATTCTCAAATCGTTTCTTCTCTTGTGCTCTAATCATTTCTAGTGTTCGATGTACACCATTGCTTCTCTTAGTAATACTAAAAACATTGCAGCGAAAAGGCTAGGATAGCAAAGTTTAGTGGACGAATGAGGCGATGGAGTACGTGCTGCCTGCTCGGATCAAATGGGGTCATACATGTAGAGGGAAAAAAACACGCGTACACACGACCCATATAAAGGTTGGTGAAATATTCATTTGTATTGATGATAACAACTCGAAGTTTGCGGTTGCTGAATTATGTCGTGTTCATTTGTATTGATTCCAACTCGAAGAGGGCGTCCCACCAATCGCTTCAGGATGCGTAGATATGGCTGACCCTCTCCTCCAATGTTAGAAGCAGCCGACGCCCGTAGACCTCGCCATCGTGGCACGCGGCTGTGAGGACCTACGGTACGAAAACACCACCAAATTAAGGTCGATGTGCGAGCCTTTCGGCACACGGCAGGGGCGGATCTGCTTGTGTTGACCCTGATGCACATGCATCAGGGTAAGATTTTTTTTTACTACTAATAATGAGCTAAATTAGAAGGAGTGCATCAGGTTAGACATCAAAACGTGCATCAGGGAGGTAGAAATATAAGTAAAAAAAGGCTTCAAACTTAGTTGTGCATCAGGGACATGTTCTCTCCAGCTCCGCCCCTGGGCACACGCGTGGTTGGTGGAATGATGATGCCGAGCCCCGCCAAATCATGGGCCTCGGCGAGGTTGAGGATACTATATAAAATATTGGAACCCTAGAATTTTGTGTTATATTGATTGACCCTTGCGGGGATATATATATATATATATATATATATATATATATATATAGGTAAATTAACTGGTGCTCCTAGGTGCCCGGGCACCATACGTAGATACGCGTATTTTTGCTTTGTAGTACACATACCTGAGGGTATACATACCTAAGTTACACATACCTAAGGTATACATACCTAAGATATGCATACTCAAGTGATACATACCTAAGATATTGCATACCTAAGGTGTACGTACACTGATACGTGTATATATATGTTAGGTATGTGTAACTTGCATGTGTGTATGTTAAGTATGTAATTGTTAGGTATGTGTAACTTGTATGTGTATATGTTAGGTATGTAAACCTTAGGTATGTGTAATTTAGACACGTACACTCCAGGTATGTACGAAATACACGTTGGGTGCCCATGCTCCTAGGTGCCCCATCTGAGCTTCCTATATATATATATATATATATATATATATATATATATATATATATATATATATAGGTACAATGAAGGGAGAAGACTTGGACAACAAGAAGATCTAATTCTAGTCTAATCTCGTACATGTATTCTAACAGATACACGTCCAACGGCTCCCCACGCCGTTGCCGCATGCTTCGTCATTGTACGCCATGTCGTCGAATTAAGGGTGGCGAGGTATTAGAGTAGGAGGAGGGATACCGATCAAGAATGCTGACACATCCTGCTGCCGAGATGGGTAGATAAAGGGGATGAGTGCGGTAGGTAGGGGCGGTGTGCATAACGCTGACATCGATTCAATCTCTGTGACGCGTGTGCAAGGCGCAATGTTGTCGCATGGGGAAATGGCAGCCCCTGCCTAGTGCACCGGTGAGGTGGGTGCGCCATTAAACAATGTTGACCAATTGATCGTTGTGTCGATGATAGGCTTGGCCAAACTACATGGCGCCCTAGCTGGTTTCAAAAGTTGGTCACGCTCAATAGGGTGTTGGGTAGTTTTTGTTGAGATGTCTAAACAAGTGGCGGCTGACTTCATGTTCGGACCCCAATAGGCCGATAGGAAAAGACTATTGTAGAGTGTCGGTGGAGATGCTCTTACCCTACAACAATTTGGGATGACTTTCAATAGTATTACTCTCTCACTGGGGTGCACAAATTATGTCCCTTAGGGGTGTCTTGACACATGTCTGAACAAATGAGGAGCGACGATCACAGAGGTGGCCTTGCATCGATCCTCCAGGCAAGGAAATTTGAGTTGTGGAGACGGACACGCATAGGCACCATTGGATGCTCTAGAGGAAGAAGCGGTGGAGACTAAAAACACCACTAGATGAGCTCGAGGAATAAGTCGATGCCGTGAAGCATGGCGTTACTGAATGGCCGGGGCACACCCTCACGGTCGGTCGCGACATGTCGTTCCCTCTGCCCATAAGTAAGCTATTAATCCAAAGCAATATCATCTGAATCGTGCATGGCGCGTTAGGGATTTGGAGTTACAGAAACTAAACTAAAAAATAGCCGATCCTGGACTCGCAGCTCGACCGTTTATTCTCTTTGGGTCTGCCTTGCCAACCCTTTCCGTGTTTCTCTATACCCGAGAAACCTTGATACGTCTCCAACATATCGATAATTTCTTATGTTCCATGCTACTTTATTGATGATACCTACATGTTTTATGCACATTATATGTCATATTTATGCATTTTCTGGAACTAACCTATTAACAAGATGCCGAAGAGCCAGTTCTTTTCTGCTGTTTTTGGTTTCAGAAATCCTAGTAAGGAAATATTCTCGGAATTGGACGAAATCTTCGCCCAGGGTCCTATTTTTGCACGAGCTTCCAGAAGACCGAAGAGGGAAGGAAGTGGGGCCACGAGGTGGCCACACCATAGCGGCGCGGCCCAGGCCCTGGCCGCGCCGGCTGTGGTGTGGGCCTCGCGCCGCCGACCCTTCCGCCTACTTAAAGCCTCCGTCGCGAAAACCCCAGTACCGAGAGCCACGATACGGAAAACCTTCCAGAGACGCCTGTCAACACCCGGATTTTTAAGTCCAGATGCCTATTATGTCATACATCGCAATCCCAGGAATAATGTTGTTGCGAGACATAACAGTTGAGTACCATAGAGTCATCATTTATTACAACACGTAAAGTCTTACACCATATATTACATTATTCCAAATTACACAAATAGTTGATCTAAACGATCAACGAACATAGATAACTAGCGGAAGCGTCGTAGTAGGTGGAACTATCTATCCACAGGCCAACGCTTGACGTTAGAAGCATCCTAGTTCTGGTAGACGTCTTGTTGACCGTCATCCTCGTACTGTTGCTCCTCTTCAAAGTCTGGCATTGGAATAGCCAGGGACACAGCCATGAGTACTTAAGTACTCGCAAACTAACACTAATGTAAGTAATCATCAATATTAATAGTTGCTAAGCTCTAGGTTTATTTGCATAAAGCCAAGTTTATTTTTGTAAGTATTTAGTAAAGATGCTTGAATCTCTAGACTAACTCAAGGGGGAACATTAGTATCATTTCCACCACCTCAGTGGTGTTTTCAACCATTCAAGTCACCGTTCAGATTCCTCATTCCCTTTTTAAGACAAGTTCTGACAACGGAACAGTATGGCATTTCCAATCGTCCGTAACCGTGGACACGGCTATTCGAATAGGTTTAACACTCTGCAGAGGTTGCACACTTGTGCCACAACATTTGATTACATCCGTCAGAGACAACTCTGAATAATCGTAACTCAGTACGCGGATCATCAACCCTAACCTTTCATTTACACCCCCTAGTATAGGCACCTCTCCCCATGAGCTTGGCCTTCCGGTGAAAACCAACTGTTAACCCGGGAACTGCACAGGGCTTGGGCCGGACAATTCACCTCATTCACGTCATTTCACCTTTCTCGGAGGCAGCCTCGGCATAACCCCTATGACGCTTGTTTAGAGGGAACCCATACTAAGACATATAAACTTCTAGTTAGACCCTACCCATAATCAGGTATTGTGGGGGTACCTATATTGGAAAGGTATCGCATTCAACCATCATCAGTTTTCAATCAAAAATCACTATCTTCTCTTGGTCATTTTCACATTCAATATTCCTTTCATAATTTCAACATCATCATCCAATGTTCCCATCTAGAGTAGTCAATTTTATTTATTTTGCAATAGCATCTAATCATGAGGGGGTTCTATCTAGCTTGATTTGCTTAACCTTGACACTCTTGTTCTATTCTAAACCAAGTGATTCATGAATCAAAAGTGCTTTGAAGTACAATACTTTAAAATAAAACAAAGTAAAAACATGGGATAGGATCCTCAAGCATAAAGTAATATGTAATGATGCCTTGCTCATGAAGAGCTTTGCATTAAGGTGGCTTGCAAGAGTATTAGCTTGCCTTGGTTGGGGTAGGAGTCAAAGTTTTCCTCCTCCTCGTGGTTGTAGCCTTCCTCCTCCGGGTATTCCTCGAGACTAGCGTCTATATACGAATACAAGGTATAACGATCACTACACACAAACTTAAGTGCTAAGCTAATCACACACCAAAATGCATACAAGTATAGGCTAACATCACACTTAATTAGGATGGTGATTTAATTCCTTGTTTTAAAGAAAAATAATTTCCTCTCATTATCATTATTTATTAAGATTTCTCTTAAATGTTTTGGAGGAGATAAATCCTTCTCATTGAATTTTATTAAGATTTAATCTCTTCAAATAATAATAGGGTATGAGTATTGGTTGACCAAGGTCAACACTTCATATCTATTATTTGAGAGTGAAATTTAAAGGAGGTGCTACACTTTATGCATTTTAATATAAACATGCTCATAATTTAATATCTCTAAATAATCAAGTATGAGGTTTATTAGACCAAAGTCAGTACCTCCATTTGAATTACTTGAGATCACAATTTAAATGAGAGGATAGCTCTCATACTATTTAATACTCCCTCCGTTCCATTCTATAGTGCCTATAGTTTTTTGGCACGGAAATTAGCACAAGAGTGTTCTTTACACAAGACCCCCTAGATTAACGATTTGAGATCAGAGTAAAATGAGGAAAATCGGTAACTTCCTAAATTAACATAACAAATCCCACAAATCTCTCTGGTTGACTCTCCATATATGTGCAGCCAGGTTATATTAAGGAAATAAAAATATTGCTTGCTAAATCTAAGAAATCATTGGGGTCATGTATTAGGAATCTCAATTAATTGTTTCCTTTTTGAATGGATTTTTTCACGCATGTAGAGGGGGTAATTGAAAAAGAATCTAGCTACAACCTTATATTCTGAAACAAATGCCAAAAAACTATAGGCACTATAAAAAGGAACGGAGGGAGTAATTAATTTAAAGTAGTTTAAATGAACTAGAAATGGCTACATAGCCATTATTTAATTCTAGTCCATGATCATGCAAAACACTACACTATATTTTTGCATAAACAATTAAAGGGTATCAAATGTGATTTATGTGAGTTGGAATTAACTTAAAATCATTTATAGATAATTTTTAATATTTATTTGAAGTTGGAAAAGGCTCTGCCTTGTTATTTTTATCATTTAAATTCTACAAATAATTTGGAAGTGGGGCTAGTGGCATTGTTTAGATAATTTCCTAAGCTTTCCAAATATATAAAATTTACTAAATTTGGTTCAGTGGATTTTGTTGTATTTAAATTTGAAAAAGCATCTGTAAGCAATATTCGAATTAAACAGAAAAATAGAATTTGAATGTTTGGGCTTGGCGGGAAGGCTAGATGGGCTACACGGTGAAAAAGAAGTGGGCCGGCCCAGCAGCGTGTCGCCCACGCGCGGGCCGCCTGACATGGTGGGCTCCACCAGTCAGTCTCTCTTTAAAACCCGAAACGGTATGGCAAACGTGGAGCGTCAGATCAGAACGCGATCGTGCGGTGCACGATCGTCGTCTTCTCCGGCGAGAGGCCGTGGTGGCGGCGAGCCTAGGGGGTCGGAGGGCGTACCGGTGCTCCCGCGAGGTTCTGGAGGGTGTGAGGCGGTGTTGTCGACGGTGAGGAAGCTCCTGGTAGCAGTGGCGAGGCTCGGGGCGGCGTGAATCGACGACGGCGATCTGCGGGCTCCGGCGGCTTCAAGCTCCAAATTCCGGCGGCTCCGGCGACGATTGGGTGTATGGTTTGGTCGAGGAGAAGCAGTGAGGTGAGGCGGTCGTGGTGGTGTGAAGGAGAAGGCCGCGGGAGGTCTCTATTTATAGAGGGGAGATGGTGCCGTGGGTGCTGCAAGGGTTCGTCGACGGCGTGGCTGCTCCGGCGCGCGAAAGGGCAAGGGAAGGACAGCACTCGATTGGCGACGGCATGGCGAGGCTCTGGGTGCAGCGGACGCGTCCAGGGGACGATGGGACGGCTCGGGCGCTTGATGATCACGCCACGGTACCCGCGGCATGGCTTCGACGGTGGCGACGGCGACAGGTCCTCCGGCGATGCTCGAGTGTGTCTAGCACGTAGGGGTACTGGTGGTGATGCTCGGTGCAGAGAATGGGCGGTAGGCGTGGGCGCACGCGTTGGTACGGCGCCGTGCTCTGGCGCGTCCAGTGCACGCTCACCGCGTGCACTGGCATGCCGTGGCATGTCCTGGGCGCGCATGGGCACGCTTGGTGCGGCCAATGCCGTGCCTTGGCGACTTTGGGCCGTGCTGGGTGATGATCACCATGTACTGGGCTACCTCCTAGACATGGTGAGGGGGAAAGAATCGAGCCAGAGAGAGAGAGGGCATGGTGGCCGGCATGAGCTTGCCATTGGTGCTTTGGGCTTCTCCATGCCTCCACTTGCTTGAGCCAGTACTAAGAATGATGTAGGGGTACAAGAGAAGCAATGATCAACAATATTCACCAAGGATTCAGTGGAAAAACTGTTGGACAAAGCAATGTGTGCTCAATTCTATTTTGTGCCTGCCAAGTGTTCGACAGAATGGCCGCAAGAGAAAAATATTTGAATATTTGAAATATTTTTGGTGGAGCTCATTGATATAATAATTGTGATCTAATGATGGTGGTGGTGGCCATTTTAGTGATGGTTTGCAAGGTTTCCAAAAAGTGCTCATCTTCACATTACTCTCATATTGCATTTTGTTTTATTTATTCAAGTCAAACTAAGCAGAGTCAACCTTGGTGGTCAACCACAAAGTTGCTCCTCTTGACATGCTCTTGGATGAGGTGGAAAGAATTAGAGTGGTTTAGTTTAAGAATTTTCCAAACCAGGGGTGTAAAGAGGGCATCATTTTATAATTGGCCAAATTGACCATTATCATATGTATGTACAATTTGAATTTTTCTTTGATTTGAATCTAGTTTCTTCTATGCATTTATGTTTGTTTTTGTTATATAAGTGTTTTACAAGTATTGAATCAAGCCTTGGTGGCCTTGGTTGAAGATTTGAAATATTGCTCTAAGGTGTATGTGAGGGTTTTTGGTTATTTGGCATTTTCTTGAATTTCTCTCAACTTGAGATGAGATGATCATGGTTTAGGGTTTAAGTGCCATTGATCCACACTAATACACTCATCATGGCAATTGCACACCACAAACACATAAAAATGCATGAGACTAGATATAGCACTATATGAGTAAATAAAGTTTTTGTTTGTTGTCAAAATTGAGCATTTGAACATTCCTCTTCTTTATTTATTGTTAAAAACTTGAGGTGTTACAGACCCTTCCCCCTTACAAAAGATCTCGTCCCGAGATCTCAAAGAAAACTAGGTACTAAAGAGATTGGGGTACTCAGTCTTCATGAAGTCTTCCCTTTCCCAGGTAGCTTCTTCTTCGGTGTGATTACTCCATTGGACTTTCAAAAATTTGATACTCCGGGTGCGAGTAGTTCTGAAAGCTTTCTCCAGGATGCGAATTGGTACTTCTCTGTATGTCAGATCTGAGTTGATGTCCACAGATCTGTGATCAATGTTCTTGAAGACCTCGGTCTTTTCTGGTACTTCCAAGCATTTGCGAAGTAGAGAGATGTGAAACACATTGTGTACCGCTGCCATTTCTTCCGGTAATTCCAGTTGGTAAGATACCTCTCCCCGGCGACTAAGAACTTTGAAGGGTCCAACATAGCGGGGTGCAAGCTTTCCTCTAAGCTGGAATCTCTGCATTCCTTTAAGAGGGGATACTTTGAGATACACAAAGTCTCCGATCTCGAAGGTCATTTCCGCGTCTTTTGTCGGCGTAACTCTTCTGCCTGGTGGGCTGTCTTCAGGTACTCCCGGATCTTGTGTACCTTCTCTTCGGCTTCTCGGAGAACGTCTGGTCCAAACACTTGGCTTTCTCCGACTTCCGACCAATTCAGAGGAGTACGGCATTTTCTTCCGTACAATGCTTCAAAGGGGGCCATCTGCAAGCTGGCCTGATAGCTGTTGTTGTATGAAAACTCGGCGTAGGGCAGGCAATCCTCCCACTTGGATCCATACTCTAGTACACATGCTCTCAACATATCTTCAAGGATTTGGTTGACTCGTTCAGTCTGTCCATCCGTCTGTGGGTGGTATGCTGTGCTAAAGTTCAGGCGGGTGCCTAGCCCTTCATGTACCTTCTGCCTCGAGGTGAATTGAGATCCTCTATCGACACTATTGACTTCGGGGTTCCGTGCAGGGTGACTATTCGGGAGATGTACAATTCTGCCAGCTTGGGTCCTTGGTAGGTGGTCTTGACAGGGATGAAATGGGCGACTTTGGTCAACCTGTCGACCACTACCCAGATAGAATCATTTCCTTTGCTAGACTTGGGCAGTCCGGTGATGAAGTCCATTCCTACCGAATCCCACTTCCATTCGGGAATCTGCAGGGGCTGTAGTAGTCCTGCGGGTCGTTGATGCTCGGCCTTGACTCTTTGGCAGATGTCACACTTGGCGATGTAGCTCCCGATTTCTCGCTTCATTCCATGCCACCAGAACTGTTCCTTCAAGTCCTGGTACATCTTGGTACCACCGGGGTGAATGGAATAAAGCGTGTCATGGGCTTCCTTCAGAATGACCTACTTTAGCTCAGAATCTGACGGCACGCACAAGCGTCCGTTGTACCAAAGTACTCCTTCTTCATCTACGGTGAATCCAGGTGCTTTTCCCGCAGCTATCTGGTTCTTGATTCCGTCGATGCTAGCATTCCCTTTCTGTGCTTCCTTGATTTGACTAACCAAGGTCGGTTGTAACTCTATGCTGGCGAGATAACCTTCGCTAACCAGCTCCAGTCTAAACTGTTCAAACTCTTGATACAGGCTAGGTTGCTCTTCCGCGATCATGGAGTTGAGCTGACATGGTTGTCGGCTCAAAGCATCGGCTACCACATTGGCCTTTCCGGGGTGGTAATGAATCTCTAGGTCGTAATCCTTGATCAACTCGATCCATCTCCTTTGCCTCATGTTCAGTTCCTTCTGAGTGAAGATATACTTCAAACTCTTGTGATCCGAGTAAATCTCGCATCGATTACCCATGAGGTAATGACGCCAAACCTTCAAAGCTAACACAACTGCTGCGAGTTCTAAGTCGTGGGTTGGGTAATTTTGCTCATGCTGCTTCAGTTGCCTTGACAGATACGATATCACTTTCCCTCCTTGCATCAACACACATCCAAGACCAATCTTGGAGCGTCGTAAACGTCAAAAGGCTTGGTGATGTCGGGCATGATTAGTATTGGGGCTGTCGTCAGTCTTGCCTTGAGCTTCTGGAAGCTCTCTTCACATTTGTCAGTCCAGTCAAACTTCTTGTCCTTCTTCAGCAGTTGGGTCATGGGTCTTGCTATGCTCGAGAATCCTTCAACGAATCGGCGGTAATATCCCGCCAATCCAAGAAAAGCGCGGACTTCGGTCTGAGTGGTTGGGACTTTCCATTCTGCAACGGTCTTGATCTTTGCGGGGTCCACGGCAATTCCTCCTGCAGACAAGATGTGTCCCAGGAATCCGGCTTCTTTCAACCAGAACTCGCACTTGCTGAACTTTGCGTACAACTTGTGCTGTCTAAGGGTTTCTAGGATTATCTCCAGGTGTTGCTCATGTTCCTCTTCGGTCTTGGAGTAGATTAGGATGTCGTCGATGAAAACAACGACAAACTTGTCCAAAAAGTTCATGAAGATCTTGTTCATGAGATTCATGAAGTATGCCGGGGCATTGGTCAATCCAAATGACATGAAATTGTATTCATACAATCCATATCTGGTGGTGAAAGCAGTTTTGGGGATGTCCGATGCACGGATCTTCAGCTGATGGTACCCTGTCCTAAGATCAATCTTAGAGAACACGGTGGCACCGGTCAACTGGTCAAACAGGTCTTCTATTTTGGGCAAGGGATACTTGTTCTTGATGGTGACATCATTGAGCTTGCGGTAATCCGTACATAAACGAATCGTACCATCCTTCTTGTCCACAAACAAGACTGGGGACCTCCAGGGTGATGCACTTGGTCTAATCAAACCTTTGGCTAACATATCATCCAGTTGTTTCTTTAGTTCCACCAATTCTGCGGGTTCATACTGTAAGCTCTCTGGGCTATAGGTCCTGTTCCGGGGATTAACTCAATGATAAACTCGATATCCCGATCTGGGGGCATACCGGGTAAACCATCGGAAACACATCAGGGTATCTACAGACGACCCTAATCTGATCCAAGGTGGGTTGGGCTTGACTCTGGTTACAAGTGAAGTTTCTAGGTAGCCTTTCCGATATGTGCTCCACTAGTACTCCGGTGCTACTAGTCATGGTGATAGCCTTCTTGGCACAATCAATCAGTCCTTGATGCTTGGACATCCAATCCATACCCAGTACTACTTCCAAACCCTTTGTTCCCAGAACAATCAAATTTGCATAAAATTCTATTTCATGTATGATGATGGGCACATCTTTGCAAATTTTTCTAGCTTTGGTTGTGGATCCGGGTATTTGAACTATCATGACATGCTTCAAACTGATGGGTTGAATCTTACTAGTGCATGCAAAATCTTCGGTGACAAAAGAATGCGATGCTCCGGAATCAAACAACACTCTTGCTGGTACGGAGTTAACAGAGAACATACCCAGCACAACATCTGGCGCTTCCTGAGCTTCTTCCGCACTCATGTGAAAGAGGCGGCCGCCAAGGTTGTTGGGGTTGTTGGGGGTGAACTTTTTGCCGGTGGAGACGCGGCGTTGCTGCTGGGCAGGTGCAGCGGTGTTGGCGGCGATCTTGGCGAGTCTCTTGGGGCACTCATTGGAAAAGTGTCCCACTACACCACACTCGTAGCAGGTGATGGTGGACTTGTCCTTGGGGAACCGGAACAGCGTTGCTCCCGGTCCTTGGTGCGGTGTTGGTGTTGTTGTTGTTGGCGGGGGCTCTCATCGGAGCGCGGTTGAAGTTGGTGTTGTGGTGGACGTAGTTGCTGTTGTCGTGGTTGTTGTTGTGGTGGCCTCCTGGCCTGGAGTTTCCTCCGCTCCGGTGCTGAAAACCGGGGCGTGACATCGGGGTTGGTGGCTTGTTGCTTCTGGGAGGGAATCCTCCGCTTGAGTTGGGGCGATACCTTGAGGTATTGCTGGGCCCACTCTGTTGCATCATCCTGCGCTTGCGGTTCTCGTTGGCCTGGTTCAGCTTGCCCTCCATCTGGATGGCGGAGTCGACAAGGGCTTCAAGGTCAGCGAATGGAATGTTGACCAGCACGGTCTGCATCTCATCATGCAGTCCGTTCAGGAACCTCTCCTTCCTCTTGTCGGTGGTGTCCGTCTCATCAAGTGCGTACCTCGACAAGGTGAGGAACTTGTCACGGTACTCCACCACTGTCATCCGCCCCTGCTTGAGTTCGCGGAACTCATCCCGCATCTTCTTGATCAGGCCCTGAGGCACATGGTACTTGCTGAACTTGAGCTTGAAGTCAGCCCAAGTCATCATTTGCCCTGCGTTCAACGCGCGGGCACTCGTCCACCAGGCACGTGCAGGTCCCGCCAGATAATGCGTGGCGAACAGAACCTTGTCGTTGGCCTCTACTCCGGCCACTTCCAGATTGTTCTCCATTTGTCGGAGCCAATCGTCGCATCCGGGGGTTCCTCCGTCTTGCTAAACGCCGGTGGGTTGGTGTTGGAAGTTCTTCAACTTTGAGCCCGGGTGCTCGTGGTTCCCGTGGCCCTGGTTGTTCTGCACAAGCTGTTGTAGAGCAGTGATGTTGGCTTGGCGTTCCGCACGTTCAGCCTCTCGGTCTTCCATCAAGATTTGCAGCATCTGCATCAATGCATCCTGATTGGCGTTTCGAGTGGGAGGGGCCATCTGAACAGAGAGATAGATCATGAGACGAGAGGGAAATCTCTATGGCTTATTTTGGCTTAATTTGAAAACTTGAGTTCTTAGATATATTGAAATTTAAACACACTTTTATTTTATTCATGATGCAAACATTACAAGCTTACACATAGGAGGGTTTGAAGAACCCTTTCAACAAACTACGATACAGTGGGACCGATACAACTCACACCTACGCAAGGTGCACAAGTGAAACTAAGCTTCATCGACACAGATCGGGACGGTGTCATCCATCCCGGCTGTCAGGTGCTCATGGCCATCCTCGTAAAGATAGTAGGCCAGGTCATCATCATCCTCTTCATAGTCGTTGTCGTTGCTCACATAGGAGTAGCCATCCCCTTGGATGTCTTCCCCCTCTCCTTCGCTCTCGAGGGCCTTGAGCTGGTCCTCCTGAGTCTTGATGGTCTCCTTGAGGTTGGCGATCTGGTCGCGGAGGCGGGAGATCTTGTAGTCCTTCTTCGCGTTCTCACGGCGAAGGGTCTTGCGCTCTGCGGCGATGATCTTGGTGATCTCGTCCTTCTGAGCCATCTGGTGGTAGGCGAAGTTGGCGAGGGCGCGAGCGTTGTCGAGCTGGACGTAGGTCTCGCACAGCATGTAGTCGGTGTGGTCCACGTGGGACTTCAGCTCGGGGTGGGGCGAGAGGTCCATCGGTGCCCCCATGGAGTCATGCCTTGCCATGTGGAAGTAGCGGGTTCCCCGGATTCGGGGCAGCTCCAGCCCGCACAGACGGGCTAGTGCTTCCTTCATGGCCCGAGCAAGGCCGTCCATCCAGCTGTTCTCTAGGACGGAGAACTGGATCCTGCTGGTCGGGGGTGACTCGGGCGTCCCGCGGAGGTCAGCGCAGACGATCCACTGCATCTGTCCTCCGAGCTGGTTGGTGACCCGTCCCCCGAAAAACTCCGGGAAGGGGCGTCCGAGGAACAGGGAGAGCTCAGTCAGGTCCTGCTCGAAGATGAGGCCTCCAGCGTTGCCTAGGCGGTAAGACTCTGTCTGAGCGAAGTGCTCCATCTGTAGAGACATGGATGAGTAAGTTAGAGAAGTGCAAGTGTTCAAACTTTTAATTTCATTGTAAGAAGAAAACATGAACTTGTTATTTTGCAAAGGATCTCAAAGGTAAGGGTGTGAGTAGGTTTTCATAACTATTTCTTTTATTAGTTTTGAATCTATGTGTTTCAAACGTCCATTTTAAACTAGGGGCTTCTAAGGTCAAACAATGACTCTGATGCCAACTTGTCAACACCCGGATTTTTAAGTCCAGATGCCTATTATGTCATACATCGCAATCCCAGGAATAATGTTGTTGCGAGACATAACAGTTGAGTACCATAGAGTCATCATTTATTACAACACGTAAAGTCTTACACCATATATTACATTATTCCAAATTACACAAATAGTTGATCTAAACGATCAACGAACATAGATAACTAGCGGAAGCGTCGTAGTAGGTGGAACTATCTATCCACAGGCCAACGCTTGACGTTAGAAGCATCCTAGTTCTGGTAGACGTCTTGTTGACCGTCATCCTCGTATGTTGCTCCTCTTCAAAGTCTGGCATTGGAATAGCCAGGGACACAGCCATGAGTACTTAAGTACTCGCAAACTAACACTAATGTAAGTAATCATCAATATTAATAGTTGCTAAGCTCTAGGTTTATTTGCATAAAGCCAAGTTTATTTTTGTAAGTATTTAGTAAAGATGCTTGAATCTCTAGACTAACTCAAGGGGGAACATTAGTATCATTTCCACCACCTCAGTGGTGTTTTCAACCATTCAAGTCACCGTTCAGATTCCTCATTCCCTTTTTAAGACAAGTTCTGACGGAACAGTATGGCCTATCCAATCGTCCGTAACCGTGGACACGGCTATTCGAATAGGTTTAACACTCTGCAGAGGTTGCACACTTGTGCCACAACATTTGATTACATCCGTCGGAGACAACTCTGAATAATCGTAACTCAGTACGCGGATCATCAACCCTAACCTTTCATTTACACCCCCTAGTATAGGCACCTCTCCCCATGAGCTTGGCCTCCCGGTGAAAACCAACTGTTAACCCGGGAACTGCACAGGGCTTGGGCCGGACAATTCACCTCATTCACGTCATTTCACCTTTCTCGGAGGCAGCCTCGGCATAACCCCTATGACGCTTGTTTAGAGGGAACCCATACTACGACATATAAACTTCTAGTTAGACCCTACCCATAATCAGGTATTGTGGGGGTACCTGTATATTGGAAAGGTATCGCATTCAACCATCATCAGTTTTCAATCAAAAATCACTATCTTCTCTTGGTCATTTTCACATTCAATATTCCTTTCATAATTTCAACATCATCATCCAATGTTCCCATCTAGAGTAGTCAATTTTATTTATTTTGCAATAGCATCTAATCATGAGGGGGTTCTATCTAGCTTGATTTGCTTAACCTTGACACTCTTGTTCTATTCTAAACCAAGTGATTCATGAATCAAAAGTGCTTTGAAGTACAATACTTTAAAATAAAACAAAGTAAAAACATGGGATAGGATCCTCAAGCATAAAGTAATATGTAATGATGCCTTGCTCATGAAGAGCTTTGCATTAAGGTGGCTTGCAAGAGTATTAGCTTGCCTTGGTTGGGGTAGGAGTCAAAGTTTTCCTCCTCCTCGTGGTTGTAGCCTTCCTCCTCCGGGTATTCCTCGAGACTAGCGTCTATATACGAATACAAGGTATAACGATCACTACACACAAACTTAAGTGCTAAGCTAATCACACACCAAAATGCATACAAGTATAGGCTAACATCACACTTAATTAGGATGGTGATTTAATTCCTTGTTTTAAAGAAAAATAATTTCCTCTCATTATCATTATTTATTAAGATTTCTCTTAAATGTTTTGGAGGAGATAAATCCTTCTCATTGAATTTTATTAAGATTTAATCTCTTCAAATAATAATAGGGTATGAGTATTGGTTGACCAAGGTCAACACTTCATATCTATTATTTGAGAGTGAAATTTAAAGGAGGTGCTACACTTTATGCATTTTAATATAAACATGCTCATAATTTAATATCTCTAAATAATCAAGTATGAGGTTTATTAGACCAAAGTCAGTACCTCCATTTGAATTACTTGAGATCACAATTTAAATGAGAGGATAGCTCTCATACTATTTAATAATTAATTTAAAGTAGTTTAAATGAACTAGAAATGGCTACATAGCCATTATTTAATTCTAGTCCATGATCATGCAAAACACTACACTATATTTTTGCATAAACAATTAAAGGGTATCAAATGTGATTTATGTGAGTTGGAATTAACTTAAAATCATTTATAGATAATTTTTAATATTTATTTGAAGTTGGAAAAGGCTCTGCCTTGTTATTTTTATCATTTAAATTCTACAAATAATTTGGAAGTGGGGCTAGTGGCATTGTTTAGATAATTTCCTAAGCTTTCCAAATATATAAAATTTACTAAATTTGGTTCAGTGGATTTTGTTGTATTTAAATTTGAAAAAGCATCTGTAAGCAATATTCGAATTAAACAGAAAAATAGAATTTGAATGTTTGGGCTTGGCGGGAAGGCTAGATGGGCTACACGGTGAAAAAGAAGTGGGCCGGCCCAGCAGCGTGTCGCCCACGCGCGGGCCGCCTGACATGGTGGGCTCCACCAGTCAGTCTCTCTTTAAAACCCGAAACGGTATGGCAAACGTGGAGCGTCAGATCAGAACGCGATCGTGCGGTGCACGATCGTCGTCTTCTCCGGCGAGAGGCCGTGGTTCGCGGCGAGCCTAGGGGGTCGGAGGGCGTACCGGTGCTCCCGCGAGGTTCTGGAGGGTGCGAGGCGGTGTTGTCGACGGTGAGGAAGCTCCTGGTAGCAGTGGCGAGGCTCGGGGCGGCGTGAATCGACGACGGCGATCTGCGGGCTCCGGCGGCTTCAAGCTCCAAATTCCGGCGGCTCCGGCGACGATTGGGTGTATGGTTTGGTCGAGGAGAAGCAGTGAGGTGAGGCGGTCGTGGTGGTGTGAAGGAGAAGGCCGCGGGAGGTCTCTATTTATAGAGGGGAGATGGTGCCGTGGGTGCTGCAAGGGTTCGTCGACGGCGTGGCTGCTCCGGCGCGCGAAAGGGCAAGGGAAGGACAGCACTCGATTGGCGACGGCATGGCGAGGCTCTGGGTGCAGCGGACGCGTCCAGGGGACGATGGGACGGCTCGGGCGCTTGATGATCACGCCACGGTACCCGCGGCATGGCTTCGACGGTGGCGACGGCGACAGGTCCTCCGGCGATGCTCGAGTGTGTCTAGCACGTAGGGGTACTGGTGGTGATGCTCGGTGCAGAGAATGGGCGGTAGGCGTGGGCGCACGCGTTGGTACGGCGCCGTGCTCTGGCGCGTCCAGTGCGCGCTCACCGCGTGCACTGGCATGCCGTGGCATGTCCTGGGCGCGCATGGGCACGCTTGGTGCGGCCAATGCCGTGCCTTGGCGACTTTGGGCCGTGCTGGGTGATGATCACCATGTACTGGGCTACCTCCTAGACATGGTGAGGGGGAAAGAATCGAGCCAGAGAGAGAGAGGGCATGGTGGCCGGCATGAGCTTGCCATTGGTGAGCTTTGGGCTTCTCCATGCCTCCACTTGCTTGAGCCAGTACTAAGAATGATGTAGGGGTACAAGAGAAGCAATGATCAACAATATTCACCAAGGATTCAGTGGAAAAACTGTTGGACAAAGCAATGTGTGCTCAATTCTATTTTGTGCCTGCCAAGTGTTCGACAGAATGGCCGCAAGAGAAAAATATTTGAATATTTGAAATATTTTTGGTGGAGCTCATTGATATAATAATTGTGATCTAATGATGGTGGTGGTGGCCATTTTAGTGATGGTTTGCAAGGTTTCCAAAAAGTGCTCATCTTCACATTACTCTCATATTGCATTTTGTTTTATTTATTCAAGTCAAACTAAGCAGAGTCAACCTTGGTGGTCAACCACAAAGTTGCTCCTCTTGACATGCTCTTGGATGAGGTGGAAAGAATTAGAGTGGTTTAGTTTAAGAATTTTCCAAACCAGGGGTGTAAAGAGGGCAACATTTTATAATTGGCCAAATTGACCATTATCATATGTATGTACAATTTGAATTTTTCTTGGAATTGAATCTAGTTTCTTCTATGCATTTATGTTTGTTTTTGTTATATAAGTGTTTTACAAGTATTGAATCAAGCCTTGGTGGCCTTGGTTGAAGATTTGAAATATTGCTCTAAGGTGTATGTGAGGGTTTTTGGTTATTTGGCATTTTCTTGAATTTCTCTCAACTTGAGATGAGATGATCATGGTTTAGGGTTTAAGTGCCATTGATCCACACTAATACACTCATCATGGCAATTGCACACCACAAACACATAAAAATGCATGAGACTAGATATAGCACTATATGAGTAAATAAAGTTTTTGTTTGTTGTCAAAATTGAGCATTTGAACATTCCTCTTCTTTATTTATTGTTAAAAACTTGAGGTGTTACAACGCCGCCGCCGCGAATCCCATCTCGGGGGATTCAGGAGATCGCCTCCGGCACCCTGCCGGAGAGGGGATTCATCTCCCGGAGGACTCTTCATCGCCATGATCGCCTCCGGAGTGATGAGTGAGTAGTTCACCCCTGGACCATGGGTCCATAGCAGTAGCTAGATGGTCGTCTTCTCCTTGTTGTGCTTCATTGTTGGATCTTGTGAGCTGCCTAACATGATCAAGATCATCTATATGTAATACTATATGTTGTGTTTGTCGGGATCCGATGGATAGAGAATACTATGTTATGGTGATTATCAATCTAATGTTTATGTGTTGTTTATGATCTTGCATGCTCTCCGTTATTAGTAGAGGCTCTGGCCAAGTTTGTACTCTTAACTCCAAGAGGGAGTATTTATGCTCGATAGTGGGTTCATGCCTTCATTGACACCTGGGACAGTGACAGAAAGTTCTAAGGTTGTGATGTCTGTTGCCACTAGGGATAAAACATTGATTCTATGTCTAAGGATGTAGTTGTCGATTACATTACGCACCATACTTAATGCAATTGTCTGTTGCTTAGCAACTTAATACTGAATGGGGTTCGGATGATAACCTGAAGGTGGACTTTTTAGGCATAGATGCAGTTGGATGGCGGTCTATGTACTTTGTCGTAATGCCCAATTAAATCTCACTATATTTATCATATCATGTATATGCATTGTTATGCCTTTCTCTATTTGTCAATTGCCCGACTGTAATTTGTTCACCCAACATGCTTTTATCTTATGGGAGAGACACCTCTAGTGAACTGTGGACCCCGGTCCTATTCTTTACATAGCATACAATCTACTGCAATTGTGTTTTACTGTTTTCTTGCAAACAATCATCTTCCACTCGATACGCTTAATCCTTTGTTACAGCAAGCCGGTGAGATTGACAACCTCACTGTTTCGTTGGGGCAAAGTACTTTGGTTTTGTTGTGCAGATTCCACGTTGGCGCCGGAATCCCTGTTGTTGCGCCGCATCACATTTCGCCACCATCAACCTTCAACGTGCTTCTTGGCTCCTACTGGTTCGATTAAACCTTAGTTTCTTTCTGAGGGAAAACTTGCTACGTGCGCATCATACCTTCCTCTTGGGGTTTCCAACGAACGTGTGAGTTACACGCCATCAAGCTCTTTTTCTGGCGTTGCCGGGAGATCAAGACACGCTGCAAGGGGAGTCTCCACTTCTCAATATCTTTACTTTGTTTTTGTCTTGCTTTATTTTATTTACTACTTTGTTTGCTGCACCTAAATCAAAACACAAAAAAATTAGTTGCTAGTTTTACTTTATTTACTGTCTTGCTCTCTATATCAAAAATACAAAAAAATTAGTTACTTGTCTTTACTTTATTCGCCTTGTTTACTTTTTTACTTATTGCATCATGTTTCCTTTTAATTTCACCACAAAAGACATACCGGTAGGACGTGGGTCCATAGTTGGGAGAAATAATATAGAAGAATTTTTCAATCATGTTAGTATTACTGAAGATTTTGAAGATAGACACTTGGTAGAACTTGCACCTACCTATGAAATTGCTGCTGCTGCTTTAGTTCGCATGTTGGAAACTAAATTTGTTAATCTCAATCCTATAATCCAACACATGTTTCTTACACTTGGTGATAAGGAAGAAGGGGAAAAGAAAGATTTTGTTTTAGAAACCCTTCTTAGAGAATTTGGTGGTCTAGCAAGAGAGGCTAGAAAGGTTTTTGCTAAATTTAATATGCTAAGTTCTCATACCAATTTTATTGGTCTCCTTGAAAAAATGGACATGGATAGAATAAGGTACACTAATAATATTAATGATGGTGGGGAGATCAAAGCACCAATACCATGTAAACTCCTAGCTATGAATGATGCACTAGAAAATAACTATGCTTGGCTTGTTCCTGAAAATTTGTTCGATGAGAGTAGCAAGCCTAAGACTAATGAAAAGGGAGACGCTAAAACTTATATATCAAATATACTATGCTTGGTTGAGAAAACTCCCAACACCCCTGGTAATGATGTTGATGCTTCATCTCTCGATAATACTAGATTTGCACTTTCTGCGCCTAGCTGAAAGGCGTTAAAGAAAAGCGCTTATGGGAGACAACCCATGTTTTTACTACAGCAATTTTTTGTTTTGTTGAGTCTTGGAAGTTGTTTACTACTGTAGCAACCTCTCCTTATCATGTTTTTGTGCCAAGTAAAGTTTCTATGTTAAAGTTGATGTTATATTTGGGATCGCTGCGCAGAAACAGCATTGCTGTCTGTCACGAATCTGGGCACAGTTCTCTGTAGAAAATTCGAAAAAATCTGCCAATTTACGAGCGTGATCCTCAGATATGTACGCAACTTTCATTAGTTTTGAGTTTTTCCATTTGAGCAAGTCTGGTGCCAGCTTTAAATTCGTCTTTACGGACTGTTCTGTTTTTGACAGATTCTGCCTTTTATTTCGCATTGCCTCTTTTGCTATGTTGGATTCATTTCTTTGATTCATTAATGTCCAGTAGCTTTATGCAATGTCCAGAAGTGTAAAGAATGATTGTGTCACCTCTTAATATGTGAATTATTAATTGTGCACTAACCCTCTAATGAGTTTGCTTGAAGTTTGGTGTGAAGGAAGTTTTCAAGGGTCAAGAGAGGAGAATGATATACTATGATCAAGAGGAGTGAAAGCTCTAAGCTTGGGGATGCCCCGTGGTTCACCCCTGCATATTTTAAGAAGACTCAAGCGTCTAAGCTTGGGGATGCCCAAGGCATCCCCTTCTTCATCGACAACATCATCAGGTTCCTCCCTGAAACTATATTTTTATTCAGTCACATCTTGTGTTCTTTACTTGGAGCGTCGGTTTGTTTTTGTTTTTGTTTGAATAAAATGGATCCTAGCATTCACTTTGTGGGAGAGAGACACGCTCCGCTGTTGCATATGGACAAATATGTCCTTAGGCTTTACTCATAATGTTCAAGGCGAAGTTTCTTCTTCGTTAAATTGTTATATGGATGGAATTGGAAAATGCTACATGTAGTAATTCTAAAATGTCTTGGATAATGTGATACTTGGCAATTGTTGTGCTCATGTTTAAGCTCTTGCATCATATGCTTTGCACCCATTAATGAAGAAATACATAGAGCTTGCTAAAATTTGATTTGCATATTTGGTCTCTCTAAGGTCTAGATAATATCTAGTATTGAGTTTTGAACAACAAGGAAGACGGTGTAGAGTCTTATAATGTTTACAATATGTCTTTTATGTGAGTTTTGCTGCACCGTTTCATCCTTGAGTTTGCTTCAAATAACCTTGCTAGCCTAAACCTTGTATCGAGAGGGAATACTTCTCATGCATCCAAAATCCTTGAGCCAACTACTATGCCATTTGTGTCCACCATACCTACCTACTACATGGTATTTCTCCGCCATTCCAAAGTAAATTGCTTGAGTGCTACCTTTAAAATTCCATCATTTACCTTTGCAATATATAGCTCATGGGACAAAATAGCCTTAAAAACTATCGTAGTATTGAATATGTACTTATGCACTTTATCTTTTATTAAGTTGCTTGTTGTGCGATAACCATGCTTCTGGGGGAACGCCATCAACTATTGTTGAATATCATGTGAGTTGCTATGCATGTCCGTCTTGTCTGAAGGATCTATCATTTTAGTGGTTGGAGCATGCAAAATTGTTAGAGAAGAACATTGGGCCGCTAACTAAAGCCATGAATCATGGTTGAAGTTTCAGTTTTGGACATATATCCTCAATCTCATATGAGAATAATAATCATTGCTACATGCTTATGCATTTAAGAGGAGTCCATTATCTGTTGTCCATGTTGTCCCGGTATGGATGTCTAAGTTGAGAATAATCAAAAGCGAGAAATCCAAAATGCGAGCATTCTCCTTAGACCTTTGTACAGGCGGCATGGAGGTACCCCTTTGTGACACTTGGTTGAAACATGGCATGCAAAGATCCGGTAGTCCAAGCTAAGTAGGACGAGGTGCGGGCACTATTAGTATACTATGCATGAGGCTTGCAACTTGTAAGATATAATTTACATAACTCATATGCTTTATTACTACCGTTGACAAAATTGTTTCATGTTTTCAAAATAAAAGCTCTAGCACAAATACAGCAATCGATGCTTTCCTCTTGAAGGACCTTTCTTTTACTTTTATTGTTGAGTCAGTTTACCTATCTCCCTCCACCTTAAGAAGCAAACACTTGTGTGAACTGTGCATTGATTCCTACATACTTGCATATTGCACTTGTTATATTACTTTATGTTGACAATATCTATGAGATATACATGTTATAAGTTGAAAGCAACCGCTGAAACTTAATCTTCCTTTGTGTTGCTTCAATACCTTTACTTTGATTTATTGCTTTATGAGTTAACTCTTATGCAAGACTTATTGATGCTTGTCTTGAAGTACTATTCATGAAAAGTCTTTGCTTTATGATTCAGTTGTTTACTCATGTCATTACTTTTGTTTTGATCGCTGCATTAATTACATATGTTTACAAATAGTATGATCAAGATTATGATGGCATGTCACTTCAGAAATTATCTTTGTTATCGTTTTACCTGCTCGGGACGAGCAGAACTAAGCTTGGGGATGATACGTCTCCAACGTATCGATAATTTCTTATGTTCCATGCTACTTTATTGATGATACCTACATGTTTTATGCACATTATATGTCATATTTATGCATTTTGGAACTAACCTATTAACAAGATGCCGAAGAGCCAGTTCTTGTTTTCTGCTGTTTTTGGTTTCAGAAATCCTAGTAAGGAAATATTCTCGGAATTGGACGAAATCTTCGCCCGGGTCCTATTTTTGCACGGAACTTCCAGAAGACCGAGGGAAGGAAGTGGGGCCACGAGGTGGCCACACCATAGGCGGCGCGGCCCGGCCCTGGCCGCGCCGGCTGTGGTGTGGGCCTCGCGCCGCCCCGACCTACCCTTCCGCCTACTTAAAGCCTCCGTCACGAAACCCCGCACGAGAGCCACGATACGGAAAACCTTCCAGAGACGCCGCCGCCGCGAATCCCATCTCGGGGATTCAGGAGATCGCCTCCGGCACCCTGCCGGAGAGGGGATTCATCTCCCGGAGGACTCTTCATCGCCATGATCGCCTCCGGAGTGATGAGTGAGTAGTTCACCCCTGGACCATGGGTCCATAGCAGTAGCTAGATGGTCGTCTTCTCCTTGTTGTGCTTCATTGTTGGATCTTGTGAGCTACCTAACATGATCAAGATCATCTATATGTAATACTATATGTTGTGTTTGTCGGGATCCGATGGATAGATAATACTATGTTATGGTGATTATCAATCTATTGCTTATGTGTTGTTTATGATCTTGCATGCTCTCCGTTATTAGTAGAGGCTCTGGCCAAGTTTGTACTCTTAACTCCAAGAGGGAGTATTTATGCTCGATAGTGGGTTCATGCCTTCATTGACACCTGGACAGTGACAGAAAGTTCTAAGGTTGTGATGTCTGTTGCCACTAGGGATAAAACATTGATTCTATGTCTAAGGATGTAGTTGTCGATTACATTACGCACCATACTTAATGCAATTGTCTGTTGCTTAGCAACTTAATACTGAATGAGGTTCGGATGATAACCTGAAGGTGGACTTTTTAGGCATAGATGCAGTTGGATGGCGGTCTATGTACTTTGTCGTAATGCCCAATTAAATCTCACTATATTTATCATATCATGTATATGCATTGTTATGCCTTTCTCTATTTGTCAATTGCCCGACTGTAATTTGTTCACCCAACATGCTTTTATCTTATGGGAGAGACACCTCTAGTGAACTGTGGACCCCGGTCCTATTCTTTACATAGCATACAATCTACTGCAATTGTGTTTTACTGTTTTCTTGCAAACAATCATCTTCCACTCGATACGCTTAATCCTTTATTACAGCAAGCCGGTGAGATTGACAACCTCACTGTTTCGTTGGGGCAAAGTACTTTGGTTTTGTTGTGCAGATTCCACGTTGGCGCCGGAATCCCTGTTGTTGCGCCGCATCACATTTCGCCACCATCAACCTTCAACGTGCTTCTTGGCTCCTACTGGTTCGATTAAACCTTGGTTTCTTTCTGAGGGAAAACTTGCTACTGTGCGCATCATACCTTCCTCTTGGGGTTCCCAACGAACGTGTGAGTTACACGCCATCAAACCTCCCCATCCGCGTGTGAGGCGATCCGTTGGCCTCTTCGTAGTCTACCCCCATTACCGCAAATCTCACCCTTCGTGTCATTTCCGGTGAATTGAAATGGAAGAGTGAAGAGTAGAATACAAATTCATGAGGAGGGCGGGATGTGTAAGCCAAGACCCTCTCTCTCCAATATCTAGCGGCAGCTGCGCGACCTCTTCTCCACACGAGCATGGCTATCTCCTCCGTTCCGCCGCATCTAGGAATCTTCTCCCCATCTCACCTGATGTCGGCTCATCCCACCTAGGGCATGTACATTGCTGCTTCAAGTCCTCAGCCGCCTCCCACCGGTGGAGTTGCAAGCCATCAAAAGAGGTGCGCGGCGCGATGTTGGTAAACATAGAAAGCCATGTCGTATATAACTTGCAGAGTGTATTCACTCGAAGATTTTTTAATGTTGTTTTTTTAGTGTTCAAGTGGTTGTTGTTTTTTAATTGAAATCATGAGATTATTGTTAAAAGTGTTGGATTTTTTTTGTCGTATGAAATTTAAATTTCATATGGACATTTTTTGATGTTGGAATCATTATTGTCTTTTTTGTGGAAACACTGATAATTATAGTTGTAAATGAAAAAATAAGGAGGCAAGAGATAAGCATGATGCGGGAGATACAAGGCGCAACGCGTTCAACAAGGTAATGACCAAGCCCTAGGATTTCCCCTCTAAGAATCTCTTCTTTGCACGAGCACGGCTATCTCCTCCATCCTATTGTAGCTAGGAATCTTCTCCCCTTCCAATCCGCCACCAGCTCAGAGCACCTAGGGCATCTACGCTACTTATTTAAGTCGTTGGCTACCTCCCAATGAAGATTATTGTTGAAAGGTCTGGGTTTTTTGTGGTAGAAAATTTACGAATCTGCTATAAAGAGATTTCATATGGATATGTTTTGGTGTTGGGATGGTCATTGTATTCTTTTTATTGAAATGGTGATAACTATTGTTTTAAATAAACATATAATATGTTGTAAAGAGCTTTTTTTAGATTTTGTTAATGTTGGATTTGTTGCTAATTATTGTTGAAAATGGTAGTTCTTAATGTTTTATTTGTGTTTTGTTGTTGAAAATGGTGGTAATTATTGACTAAAATATGTTGTAAAGATATTTTCCAGGTTAGGTTAATATTGGATTTGTTGCTAATTATTATTGAAAACGGTGGTGGTTAATGTTGCAAACCACTATGTTTTGGAATTTGTAATGAGACCTTTGTGTTTGGTGGGGCCGATGCGAGGATTTTCTTCTCTTTATGAGCCTGGCTGAGGCAAAACGATGCAAAAGATATCGTTGTCAAGTTGTTTGGTAGCATGCAGGGTGATAGGTGGGGGTTTGAGGAGCCATGCTATGTAGTGTTTAGTTGTCGCAGCTTCCTGCATGCCATGTGAAAGAGTTATGTAATCTTCACTGAAAAGAAGGTGAATATTTCTTCCCTTGTTGCTCGCGCCCATCTGGCTGGCTAGAAATGGCCGATTCTTGCGTTGCTCTCTAGCCTGCCCCGCGGCTGGTTTAAACGGTGTGCGTGCAGCCTCTCACTACCCCTCCGTGTTTGGTTGCCAATGGAAAAAAAAGCATTTTTCTCTTCTCATGCAATCTACCTACCACAATGCAGGCTACCAAACGCGTCTTATGTGAAGAGAAAGCCATGAAGGAATCAAGCCTAGGCACTGCACTTGAAAAACGATGTTTTCCGGACTCCAGCCAGGATGAGGTGCTAGTGAAAATAACATTTTTGAATGGGTCCATCAGACGGATATACGAGGGTTATCCCACGACATGTCTAGAACTACCAATTGAATTACATAACATATTTTATCTTATCGGGCTCAATGCTGAATGCGGTCGGCCCATCACCAACCTGTCAACTATGACCTCTCTCAGGTAAGGAGATTACCATTAGAAAATAATTTGCTTTGAACAGAGATGAGCAAAGGAGTTCTCAATTAACAAGAGTGTCATATCATACATCAACTGCTCATTTTAGTTGTCCATCTGCTAAGAAACAAAATGGTCATACGAATGAACGGAAAGTAACTACCGAACCAATTGTGCAGCATAATAGCACTAGTACATCTAGTGGCCGTGAATAGTCTCGGCTCTTTATCAACCCGGTCATTTTGCTATGTTGGGACGTTTTCTACCAATTTACCAAAGATGGTTCACATGCCTGGAACCACATTCTACTTAAACATCGTGGATCCTGCCAGCGATGATAAAGCAGTGATGTCAAAGACATGCAAAATATCAAACAAGGAAATGGTGTCACTTTCACCAGGTGCCGGTCATAGACGTCGAGAGTACTTTGATTATATACTGATGCCTCA
Organism: Lolium multiflorum; assembly: GCA_030979885.1. Taxonomy (NCBI): domain Eukaryota; kingdom Viridiplantae; phylum Streptophyta; class Magnoliopsida; order Poales; family Poaceae; genus Lolium; species Lolium multiflorum. Next base: position 193,163,570 of record CM061748.1, on the reverse strand, counting down.
CATTCTCAAGGTATGTGCTTCAGTTGTGCTCTAATCAGTTGCAGTGTTTATTGTGAATCTATTGACATATACTTATATCTGTAATACGAAAATGTTGCAGCGAAGGCTGTGATAGCAAAGTTCAGTGGACGAATGAGGCAATGGAGTATGTGCTGCCTTCTCGGATGAAATTGTGTTGTATATGTAAAGAGAAAAGGAAGCACCGCCTACACATATGAAGGTTGGTGGAATATTCAGCAGTATTGATATCACCTCAAAGTTTGCGGTAGCCGAATCATGTTTTGTTTTGTTAAAAATCTATTGTTGAAATTAAGAACAAGCAAATAAAACTACTCAGTCCGATCTAGCTATCTCTTAAGATGCACCACTGATTTGTGTTTTAAAGCACACAATTAATCGACATCATGAACCGATTGATGGAGCAAATAACAAGGTCTTTTGTCCATACTCATTACCACCTATACTCCACGTGTGTGCGCGCTTTTCTCCTACTCTCCTAGCCATCGTTGCTGGATGTCTATACATGGTTAGACGGTGGCGCTTGTGTACTTGTGTGGCTGATGAGTCTCGACTAGAGCATCAAAATTGAGCAGCGTGACATTCTTATCATAGAGGTAGCAGGAGATATGGATAAATGACCCAAAGAAAATAGATTCATGGTTAAAGTGCAAAAGAAGGAAACCTAGCATGATACTGTGTATCTACTCGATCTTAGCTCCTGGTATCGACTGTTCATTTTGAGAGCTGTTAGACTAAATGAACAAATGACTTCCGTGGCACATCAACTATGTGAACACCGCCGTTTTCTGCGACTCGGCTGGAACTCCCTAAGCATTATCCAGCTGATAAATGGCGTTAGCGAGGCAGGTGATACAGGATGTCCAGAAGATGCACATGAAGGATTTAATTCCTACCAACCCATCAATGAGCATCAACTTTCACCTCAGCAGTGGCTAATTAAACATTGTTAATGGCGCAAGGCCGCGAACAATGAGAAAGCCAACACCTGAGGGGCTGCCCAGGCCGCGAATGAGGAACTCCTTGCACGCTCGCGTGGTGCATATGATACACGCCAAGAGTACTCCTATTCTATCCCGATGGCTCATATTCTCACATACTTTGTTCTGGCTTTGGTTCCTTCATCTCTGTGAGTACTGTACATTCATGATAAAAATATCAAATACCGAACCAAAAAAGCTATGACAGCAAAGTTTAATGAGGAGTGAAGAGATGGAGTTTGGGCTGTGGTGCCTTCTCAGACGAAAATGGGGTCATATATGTAGGAGGGAAAACAAAGCATCGCCTACACAGAAACATAAGCATGCTAGTGAGATATCCATTTGCATTCAATTCATTGGGGTGTGGTGTCACTACCCCACATACTATGATTAGCGGCACTTTGGTGCAGGCATTTTATTTCATTTTGAAACGAAGGCAAAGGAATTGCCTCATTCATTAATTGAGAAAAAGACAATGCTCAGTTAATTTACAGAAAACCAGACGAACACTGTTACAACACAAACACATACTTACTATCCAAAGAATGAAACTCAGCGACCATCTCTAAACACTCCAAACACTAGAGGTGAATCTAAGATTCCCCAAGAACACTTTAGCCCACTGCAGTTTCTACACCTTTACAACGCATTGTTCTCCTTTCCATTAGCTAATTTTGGCACTTTACTTTTACTGTTTAAAACACTAAATTAAATATTTTCTCCTTTTACTTGGAATTAAGTGCATCCTTAAAAAAGTTGTAACAAAGAACAAATAATTGACTATAGCCGGTAGGCTCTATGTGGGATCGATACTCTTATTTTGAAACTAGAAGGAGGGGGAGGAGGAGGATCGATACTCTTATTTTGAAACTAGAAGGAGGGGGAGGAGGAGGAGGAGGAGGAGGAGGAGGAGGAGGAGGAGGAGAAGAAGAAGAAGAAGAAGAACGGGACGACATCTAGGACTTCGTTGGTTACCTCGCCTACTCGTGGAGAAGGCCATGGAGGACGGCATGGTGGACCAGCTCCTCTTCATGCCAGAAGACGTGGATGAGGAGGAAGCGTTGATCTCTCCATTAACGCCTCGCATGAGCATCCGCCTCCGCTGCCACAAGCTCCACCCCGTTATGTCGCGGCGGTCATGTCGAAACGTCTGTCCGAGGAGGATGCCCTCAGGATTGCCATGGAGGCCTCACGCACACCCCCTTCCGCGCCACGATCGTCGTGGGAGCAGTGAACCGAGCCTTACCCCCTCCTCCTCCTCTGATGGCGTATACACTCCTTTCATGGGTGCCCAACTGGCCCTCAGAGTAGAAGGCAACATTTGCCTCGTCTATCCCTCCTACTCTGCCGCCGGTCAACCATCTGCCGACGCTGACACCCAACTGACCGTGTGCTCTGCCAGAGAAACTAGACTTCACACATGACGACAACAACGAGCATGAATTTGGGCCCCTTATTTTCAATGCTCTTCCTCTTTTTTTACCTATCTAAATTATGTTTCCTATCAATGAAATTTACCGATTTTTTTTGGTGATGGGCCGCAGGACATGCCTCAACCCAAACGGACAAGAGTCGTAGTGCGACCGATTTAGTGTCTGTGGTCCAACACAAATGAACCAAAATGGACACATTTGGGGTCCGGAATGCATCGGGCCGCTGGGGTGTGTCCTTAGACTATGTTTTCCTCCTTAGAGAATCTCCAACAACCTTTGTGTATTTGACTAGAATTGCTAAACACTGAAAATATAGTAATTTCGTTCAAAAACGTTGCTCCAACAACCTAGCTTTGTGCAAGTGGTACCTCCACACAATTATAGAAAGCTTGGTATAATTGCGCCTTCACTTGCTATATTTGCAATGTCTAGAGGCACTCCGTATATCACACGAGAGGGCCAAACCGCTCGCATGAGGAAATTTCATCGCGTGAGCTCCAATTGCCGGCCACTGTCCCGCCGTCTCCCACACTACCGTCCACCCGGACTACCATCCCCACCGCCCCACCGTAATTCTGCACCATCCAACCCTCCTTTTTCCGCCGTTTCATGCAGATGTGGAAGGAGATTGAGCTACGTCCCCTCGCGACCTCCTGTTGTCTGATTCATGCCGAGGGAGGCCGACTCCACTGATTCGTGTGTGGTGGAGCATGGAAACGCCCTGCGCCATACCCGCCGAGTGTCCCCTCGCCTCCGCCCCACCCAAGCCCCCTATCCTCGACACACGTTGGAGCATGACATGGACCATCGCCACCCCGCGTGCTCAAGGCTAGAGGTTCTCCAACCACATGTCTCCATGCCTTTGTCCGCATGCCCGGGGAGCTCCTAGTGTCCTTTCATGTCACCATCTCCATAGGGGCGCTCCCGGTCATGGGAGGAAGAAGATATGTGAGAAAAAAGAGGGAAAAATGTCCCATCGACATGTGGGGCATAGTGTAGATTTCCTCCCTATCAGTTTTTGCAATCCAACTTATACGAAGGCTACAAAAGCAAAAAAAAAAAAAGGCTTGTGTTGATCTCTATAACCTCTCTCGCCTCTTCCTACAACCGTTTATTTAGGAATACAATATGCAAAGGATGTTGGAGACGCTATTATGAAACAGTAAACATGATATATCGAAAAGAAGTTATTAATACTTAGAATGATTTAAGTGTAGTTGCCATATATGTATGCTAATGAGGAAAAATAGTTATATCTCTCATATAAATTTGATTACATAACTTTCTTTATCGTAAATGCTCAATCCTGAATGTGATAGAGTGGCCATCTACCAGGCGTTGTTCGAGTCTGGTAGTGGGATCCGAAGAGTTCTTGTCTCGTCCATGTCATGCCTAGTGCCGTCTCGCTCTCCCCTCTAGAACCCTCGATGCCCGCCTCTCTCTAGCCCCTTTCCCTCCCATCTCTGGCGGCCACGGTGGCTAGAAGTGAGTGGGAGGGGGCCTTGAAGCTAGTTTAGTTTGATGTTCAGTAGGGTTCTTTCTTTTTAGGTGTTTTTTGTGTCTGCCAGTTAAAAATAAATCAGATCTAGCGATGTTGCTTCTTGTGATGTTCTTGTCTCTAGCTTTGGTCGCCGGAGTGAAGGATGTTGAATTGTTGGTTCACGGGCTAGATCTGAGGTGGTATGGGTCCCAAAGCTGGAGGATTCCCTTGAAGTTTCTCTCGGTGCCGGCAGCCGGCATGGTTGTGGTGAAGGCTTAGAGGCTCACTGGAGATGCGGTATCTACAAATTGGATAGTTATTCATCCTCATCGACGAATACTGAGGAGCGATGCCCCTACTTTGCTTCTTTGACATTGGTGGACGATGGGCGGTCTCCTTGACAGAGGAGCAACACCACCTGCTAATCTTCTCTAAGATCATGAGTCGATGGGCAGTCTTCTTGGCCATCTCGATGCCTCTCATTGTTGAAGGGCAGTCTACAAAAGTGGATGGGCCTTTGGCTCGCGCTGATCTTCTTCCTCCCGGTTGGATGCCATAGGGGAGGCAGTGTTGTGGAAGTTAGGAGTCCAACTCTCTCAAATCTGGCGATTATGGATGCTTAAGATGGCGAGCTGGCATTCCGGCGGTCCCATGTGGTCCGTCCCCCGGCGACGGCCGATGTGTTTCCCCAATGAAGCAACGTTCTAGACCTGATTACAATCCCTTTTCTTATTTCAAGGTCCTCCCTGCTAAGTTTAGGGACTCATCTATAATTTACTCTTCTGCTGAGTCCTTATCTGTGCTTTGTAGTTGTGTGTTATATTTAATACAAAGGTTATGGTCCTTGGGACCCAACTAGTGTTAAAAAAAAATAAAGTGGCCATCCGAAGTATAAAGGTGAGGAAACACATGCGTGTGGAGACTTCCAGTTTTGCCAATTTACTTTCAACATCACGAAAGAGCTAGGACCTCTGATAGTGAGAAAGTCATGATGTCAAGAACAAGCCGGCAAATTAAGGGCATAAGCAATGGAAGCAATATATTTGTGTCGCCACAGTACAACCACCTAGGTATGGATAGATGGAGCTTTAACTAATTATTTGTACAACTAAATCCAATAATTATTGATGAACTTATCAAAGTACAAAGGACCATCTTTCTTGCCTCCTTTTCCCCCTCTCTTTACATTCTCTTTCTTGCCTTTTGCTTGTGGAGAAGTGACCTCCTCACCAAGCTACAACTTCACTTTTGAGGATACTACTTTTGTAGCTTTGGAACATCCTAACCTACGTGAAACTACGGGACGGTATGTTAAGGCATACCATTGGCCATGCCTAATACCTTCACTCTCCATAGTTGTCGGTCATAGATATTGAGAGCACTTTGATTCTATCCTGATGGCTCACATTCTTAACATATGTCTTTAGGTTGTGCTCTACGTATTCGTAGTGTTTTATTTTACATCCATTGACATATAATTGAGTACTTGTATAATGGTAATAGTAAAACATTACAATGAAAAGGCCACGACAACAAAGTTCAGTGGACGAATGAAATTGGGTGGTATATGTGGACAGGAAAGGAAGCACTACCTACACATGTGACGCATATGAAGGTTGGTGGAATATTACTTTGTATTGGTGTCAGCTCGAAATTTGGGGTTTTTTATGTTATGTTAAAATCTGCTGTTGAAAATTAAGAATAAATAAACAAAACTACTTAGCCTGGTAGTACTAGATCGTTAGTTTTATATGTATATAGTATAATTTATATAACACGAAATGTATATCATCAGAAAATATAATATCTAAAGTTTTCAATTCTTTTTTTATTATATACTACCTCCATCCCAAGGCTTAAGGCCTATATTTTTTTTTCAAAAGTCAAACTATGTTAAGTTTGATTAAGTTTTTATCAAAAATCATTAACATGAAAAGTACAAAATCAATATCATTAGATAGATAATGAAATATATTTTCATATGATACCCATAAAATATCATATTTATTCATAAATTCTTCTAAAATTTTAGTCAAACTTTACTTTGTTTGACTTTGTAAAAAAATATAGGCCTTAAGGCTTGGGATGGAGGTGTTATATACCTCACTGGTCAACCGGTAAATAATTAAGCGGTGTTTAGTTAGGCTGTATCTTTTAAATAAGCATTTGTCAGAGTTGTTGTGCTGAAAAGTTGTTGTAAGCAGTGGAACCATTTGGCAAACTAGCCGTCGCTTATCGGCTTCTATGGTGGAAAGTCTAGAATGCCCTCGGATACTAAGAGTATGTTCATATATAATGTTAATGGCCCGATGTATTGTATTTCACTGATGCATAAATGGGCCAATTACGTGTATATATATAGTTGATTAGTTGCTTTGCATGCAAACATACATGAAGCTAATTAGCTACTTCATCTGATTCATATTACTTGTCACAAATATGTCTAAATACATCTATATTAGTGGTAACTAATTTGGATCGGAGTGAGTAGTAAAAGGTCAATACGACAGATTAAATTTGAACACACAAAAGATTACATTACAAGTTCATCCAAAATATAGTTACATGACCAGTTATTTTAACTAATCTAATTAATTTAATGAAATGGTCAGTGTACAAGGAGATGATATATCATTGTAAAATGAATCACAGATTTAGTTTATAGGACAATGCAAGATGCCATACATACACAAACTTCTTAACTAACATGGCGCATTTCCGTTACTGAAAAATCTCTAACAAATAGATCACCAATACAAATAATTTAGAAAAAAAGGGACAGGAAAAATATCTAATTGTATGTATTTTGTCATGGCACAAATGAATTAGCTATCATCACAAATCGGAGGAGATATTGCGACGGATCCCCGGTCTTCGTATTCGTTGCCCTCTGGTCGGACGCGCCGGTCGATGGACGACGCGAGCAGGTTGACGGGAGAGCGGGGTAAGGGATGCAGCAGACGGACGGGATGGATCGGGCGAGCAGGACCGTTAGGCCGGAGGAGCAGGGCGATCACGCCACCGGTCGAAGTTGAGGTGGAAGGAGGAGGATACCGGGGGCGGGGGAGGAGATGAAGGGCAGCGGCCGGTTCAAGGCCAGCCGGCCGGAGGGGACGAACAAGGAAGACGGGCGGGGCTTGGGTTAGGACGGCGGCGCTGATGTTTTTCACCGATCGAGTGGGGGAGGGAGAGTATAATCGGGGCACATTTCCAGCGGGGTATTTTGACGTAATTTCGTAGAGGTAGCCAGGATATACGGGCAAAACAAGGGACCCCTAATCGGCATGATAGTATGGTACCGTGTGGTGGCGTATTTTGGGTTCTATCTGCTCTCGCCTCTCAGTTTGCAAGTTTAAATTCTCCGTTTGATCAGAGAGAGTAGTACCGATTGTTCATTTCAAGAGTTGTTGGACTAAATGAGTAAATAATTTCCGTGGAACAGCCTAATTTTACCTTGCTCTGTATAAATTAAAAGCCGTCGTCTGCACGGTTGGTGGAATTCATGTAAGCATTGTCGAGCTGATAAATGGAGTTCTCCTACCTGCTTATGACTGAATATCTAATTTCGTCACGAGACTGGCTGAAAAAACATTACGAATGGCGCAAGGCCGCAAGCGATGAGAAAGTGAAACTTGAAAAGGCTGCACACGGAGTAGACAAGGTACTCCTGGCACTCGCCCGATCTGCAGACGATACACGCCGAGAGTACTTCTATTCCATCCCGATGGCTCATATTCTGACATGGTTGTTTCGGTTTTGCTCCCAGCACCTCATGTGTTCACTGTACATTGATTCATTGCCAGGGTAATACCAAATACTGGATTGAAAAAGCTATTGTAACAAAGTTCAATGAATGAGTGCAGCTGAAAATTGGGGTGGTATATGTAGAGGGGAAAACGAAGCACACAACCTATACGCATGACACATTAGCAGCTTGGTGGGATATTCAGTTGCATTGAGTGCAAGTTGTATTATCTTATGTATGGGATTTTTTTTTTGAAAGGGGGGCAAAAGCTTTGCCCCATTCGTTGAATAAGAAAGAGTTATGATTTGTTACAAGCCAAGTAAAACTCGGAAAACAAATGATCACTGTCGCGGTATGAAAACAAATGTATGGGGTTTTGCTTCTGCTTCTGTTGGAAAACACCAATACTATGTAATCTTTCTTGATGATTATAGTAAATTCACTTAGATCTACTTTGTCAAAGATGTTTTGATGTTATTTAAGTTTTTCTGAACTTCTAGCAACTTATTGAAGCAAATTTAGCTACAAAACTATTAACATGCAAACTGTTTGGGGTGGTAAATGTTAGGGCAATATGCTTGTTGTATTATCAGGGGGCCAAAGGCCACAATATATAGTACATGTACAGGTGGAAATATGCAGGAAGCCCCCTAACATATGGGGAAACTACAATATACAGATATATACATCTAACACCCCCTCAAACTCATGGTGGATCCACAACACTGAGTTTGGAGAGTAAGAAATCATGCTGCGCTCGAGTCTGTGCCTTCGTAAAGAAATCCGCCAACTGCAAATCTGAAGGCACATAATGAACCGCAACAACATCATCCTGCACCTGAGCACGTGTGTAAAAAGCATCAACACCAATATGCTTGGTCAGCTCATGCTTGACCGGATCACGTGCAATACTGATAGCAGAGGTTTTAGCACGTAGCACCATTTGTTGGGGCTTCTTTTGCAGGAAACCACAACAACTAGAAATTTTTGCACCAAACACCAGTATTTGTTGTAAACGTTGCACAGAACACATAAATCACCATTAACAGCCTTGATAGCCATTAGTTAATTAGGCTCACACTTGTCATTTCATAATCTGCCCCCGGGCAAAGGTCAAGGGTGGTGTGTGACGATGTGGGGATCGTGGTGGCCGACGATGCGACAGGGCTCGGGTAAATCGAGGCCGCGCTGATTGCCTGGATCGATAGACTGAATGGACGACGGTGAGTAGGTGATGCACGCTAGCGGTGGCGGATGTCAGTGCAAAGCAAGACATCGACGGAGAGGTTAGCACTATCATAGGAAGTGTAGGGACGTCGTCTGGACGAGGGAAACGGCGGCGGAGCGCATATGGGATGTGGTGGGGATGGCCGGGGGGTGCGCGGATGCTCGGGGAGGCGGTGGCGGATACATGAGCACTGGGGGATGGCAAGAAATGGGAATCGAACGAGCTGGCGGAATCTGCGGAGGAGATCGGCAAGGTTTCGGCTGGAGACGGGGAACAAAGACTGTTGCATTGATTTTGGCGCTGTGTTCCAATTCTTTTTTTTCGAAACGGGGAAATATCACCCCAGGTTATGCATCTAAAGAATGCACACGGCTTTTTTATTAGATTATTCACAAAACCTTACAAGAAGGTAACGACGCGTAACGTCGCCATCGCCTGCCATGACTAGGGTCGGAGCGCGATTTTCACCGGCAACCGCACATCTCCAACTCGCGAAGTGGAGTGACGAGACAAGCAAAGACGATGCCTCCGATAAGGTAATGACGCCAAGCGACGCCGCCATCGTCCGCCATGCCCGAGAGCGAAGCACGGTTTTCACCGACTGCTCGTCATCCTAAACTCGTCGTCGACTGGATATTCACCGCCGGAGATCTGTGTGGGATCCCAAGATCCCCCACCCCAGATCCCAACGAGGCTGTCCACCTCCGGGGAGGAGGTCGCTGCCGCCATGCCCGGGGCCGCCGCCCCGACTCCCATGTGATGCGCACGGAGCATCCCGTCGCGCGGAGGAGAAGGCGCAGCAGCCGGCCTCCAGGCCCCAAGGGCCAAGATCCGGCCACGTCACCACCGCCGCCGCCTCGCCTTCCGGCCGTCGACGCCGCGCACCACCACCACCACAAGATAGAGATTAGGAGCGCCGCCCCATCCCCCATGATCGCGACCATCTGAAACCCCCGCCGCCGCCATGCCACGCGGGCTTTGCCCGGCGACACCTCCGGCGGCTGCGGCGAGGGGAGGGAGGCGCTGGAGGGGTCTGGAAGGCGAGGTCCCATTTCTGCCCGCGTGCCCCTCCCTGCGGACGCTTGCCGCCATGGTGCCACCCGCTCACCATGGCCGGAGCTGTGGTGCTGCTGCTGACCATGATTGAACTCATATGTTCATCTATGTCCAGCAAAGAGCTTGTGAAATCCATGTTGCATGCCGCCTTGATTATGAAAGTGGGCCTAATGCGGTAATTCCCCGTTAAGACTCCTAATTGAAGTATTTGTGTTTTGTGCAAATCGTTACCCCAAACATTGGTGTTTGGTGCAAAGAAATATCATTGTTGTGGTTCTGTGCAAAAGAAGCCCCAACAGTTGGTGTGATCTGCTATTTCCTCCTGATAGCACCTGTACTGTCAGACAAAAGTGGAGTGGGTGTCGTAACAGAGACCCCAAAATCTGCAAGCAACCACCGTAACCAAGTCACCTCAGCAATCAACAAAGCCATAGCCCGCAACTCAGCCTCAACACTCGAACGGGAAACTGCGACTGTTTCTTCGTCTTCCAAGCAACAAGCGAACCACCAAGAAACACACATTAAGCAGAAAGTGAACGACGATCCGTAGGATCACTCGCCCACGTAGCATCCGAATAGCACTGGAGCTGGAGAGAGCTGGAACGGGGAAAGAAAAGGCGACGAGTGATCGTGCCACGAAGGTAACGTAGAACACGGAGGAGATGACTATAGTGAACAGTGGTAGGAGCTGAGACAAACTGACTCAGAATATGAACAGGATAAGAAATATCAGGACGAGTGACAGCAAGATAAACAAGACTCCCAACAAGATGGCGATAACGGGTGGGATCAGGAAGAGGATCACCATCAGTAGGACGAAGCTTAACATTAAGCTCCATAGGAGTATCGGTGCGCTCATCCCCAAGAGCAGCACGAGCAAGAAGATCCTGAATGTACTTTTCCTGAGAGATAGAAAAGCCATCAGAAGTGGAGGAAACCTCAATGCCAAGAAAATATCGAAGAGGACCAAGATCAGTCATAAGAAACTGATCACGAAGACGAGCCTTGACGAAGGCAATATACTCAGGATCATCACCAGTAATGATCATATCATCAACATAAAGAAGAAGAAGAGTACGTCCACGAGGAGAAGTGTGAACGAAAAGTGCTGGATCATGAAGACTAGGAGAGAAACCAGCAGCAGTCACCACAGAGGCGAAGCGCTCAAACCAGGCACGAGGGGCCTGTTTGAGACCATAGAGAAAACGTCGAAGACGACAAACCATCCCATCGGGAACAGAATACCCAGGAGGAGGCTGCATGTAAACCTCCTCACTCAACTCGCCATTAAGAAAAGCATTCTGAACATCAAGCTGGGAGACAGACCAGCGGCGAACAGAAGCAACAGCAAGAAGGGTACGCACAGTAGTCATATGAGCCACAAGGGCAAAAGTCTCATCATAGTCACGCCCGTGCTCCTGCTGAAAGCCACGAGCCACAAGACGCGCTTTATAGCGCTCAAGAGATCCATCAGAGCGAGTCTTAATTTTATAGACCCACTTACACGTGATAGGACGAACACCAGAAGGGGGAGAAACAAGATCCCAAGTGCCAGTGCGCTCAAGCGCAGCGATCTCCTCAGCCATGGCAAGCTGCCATTCAGGATGACGCTCGGCATCCCGATAAGAAGTCGGCTCGGAAACGACAGAGAGACCATACTGACTAGGAGAGTAACGAGCTGGAGCACGACGCTGACGCACAGGCCGTGAAGGGGGAAGCTCATCTGCAGAAGACAAGTCATCAGAAGAAGAGGAAGAAGGGACAACATCGGAAGGAGCCGAAGCCGGAGAACGAGGAGTACTAGGTGGACTAGACGAACGAGAGGATGGCGCCGAGGGGGCATCAGTAGGAGGGAGGGGAGGAGGAACAGCAGGGGGTGCATCCGGAAAAAGAAGAAAAGAGATATCATCCACCGGGTAAGTACCCGAGGTGGGGCGAGGATAGAAGGGACGCGTCTCATCAAACGTGACGTCACGAGAGATGCGCATCCGACGACCAACGGGGTCCCAACAGCGATAGCCCTTATGCTCATCACTGTATCCGAGAAAAACACACTCAACAGACTGAGCGGTTAGTTTGGTGCGTTCACGAGGAGGCAGAAGGACATAGCAGACGCAACCAAATGAACGGAGAGTCGAGTAGTCTGGAGAAACACCAGAGAGACGCTCGAGAGGAATGCCACCCTGTAGAGCAGCGGAAGGCTGAATGTTAATGAGGTGGGCCGACGTAGCAACAGCCTCAGCCCAGAAATGTGGCGGAAGAGAAGAAGCAATCATCATAGCACGGGTGGTCTCAAGAAGATGACGATGCTTACGCTCGGCGACGCCATTTTGAGCATGCGCGCCGGGACAAGAAAACTGAGCGAGGGTGCCCTCCTCAGCAAGGACACCACGAAGGTGCTGGGAGATATACTCACCAGCAGAATCAGCACGGAACACGCGAATGGGTGAGGAATACTGAGTGCGGACCATGGCCGCAAAACGCTGATAAATAGAGAGCACCTCACTGCGAGAGTGCATGAAAAACACCCAGGTGTACCGTGAAAAATCATCAATGAATAAGATATAGTATCGATGGCCCCCTTTCGAAGCGAAGGGAGCCGGACCCCAAACATCTGAATGGACTAAATCGAACGGTCGCTGAGAGACAGACACACTAGTAGGATAAGGAAGCTGAATCTGTTTGCCTAACCTACAGCCCTGACAGTGTAACGACCCATCTCCAGAGACAGACCCCAGAAGGCCACGATGAACCAAAGACGACAGGCGAGAGTCACAAAGGTGACCAAGACGATGATGCCACTGCTGAAAAGAGCCGGTGACAGAGGCAACAACCGGAGGAGAACTGGCAGATGGAGTGGCAGCGGAAGGAACACAAAGCCAGTCTAACTCCCAAAGCCCCGGAGACTTACGGCTACGAGGGCCAGCTCCAACCAGGGCCTGTGTGCGACGATCCTGAACCGCACAAGACTCGGCGTCAAGAATGACGCGACAACCAGAATCGGTGAGCTGGCTAGCAGAGAAAAGGTTCATCTGAAGGCGAGGAACATGAGAAACATCAGGGACAGAGAAAGAGGGAGTAGAAAGGGTGCCTCTACTAGAAACAGGAATAGAGGTACCATCAGCCGTGACAACACGGACAGGAGAAATAAGAGACCGAAGAGCAGACAGAATAGAAGACTCAGAGGTCATATGAAAGGAAGCTCCAGAATCCAGATACCACGGGGACGTACCTGACTGTGTAGAAACGGTGGTCGCGCAGTGCCAGAAGAGCCAATCACAGAACCAGCAGCGCCCGGCGAGGAAGAGTCTGTAGTAGCGAGCAGACCACGAAGACCCCTGAGAATGTCCTGATCAGAGAGTGCAACTGCAGAAGATCCTGAAGAGCCAGCCTGACGATCCTGGAACTGCTGACGTAAACTGGGATCCCACGTCCAACAGGTGGAGGAAGTGTGGCCAACCTTGCCACAGTAGGTGCAATAAGGACGAGGGCGGAGACTCGGACCGCGGGGCTGCTGACGTAAACTGGAATCCCAAGCATCAAGCAGGCGGTGAAGCTGCGCTATCTCATGCGCAGAGAGGGGCGCGACTGGAGAGGTCGACGTACAATCAGGTGCCGACGAGGAGCTATCATCCACACGCACAGAGGCCACCAAAGGGGGCGGCGGAGAGCAACATGCCGATGAAGACAGATTCGGCAAAGCGCGGTCATAACCACGTGAAGAGGCCGCGAAAGTCGGTGTAGAGCGGCAGGCCGACGCAGACGGAGTCGACGAAGCGCGGCCATAACCGCAGGAAGAGGCCGCAAAAGTCGATGTAGAGCGGCGGGCCGACGTAGACGAAGTCGGCGAAGCACGGGCAGAGCCGCGTGAAGAGGCCGCAAAAGTCGATGTAGAACGGCAGGTCGAGGGAGACAAAGTCGGCGAAGCGCGGGCAGAGCCGCATGAAGAGGCCGCAAAAGTCGGTATAGAGCGGTGAGCCGACGTAGACGGAGTCGGTGAAGCGCGGGCAGAGCCGCGGGAAGAGGCCGCAAACGGCGACGAAGAATGACTAGCCGTCATACACGGAGACAGCGAACAAATACCAAGTACCGAAGGTGGGCCCAAAGAAGGGGCGGGATCAGCGGAAGACATAGTTTTTTTTTTGCTTTTTTTTTGCTTTTTTTTTCAGCTGAAAGTCAACAGCACGGTCAGGCTTGGGCCGATCGGAAGAAGAGATCGACCAGGGACCAGGGGGCGGGAGAAGAGGAGATCGTATTTCACCTCACGATCAGGAAGCAAGAGCAGCACGATCTACCAGGGAATTAGGGGATTATTTCACCTCACGATCAGGGAATCGGCCGGCAGCCAGGAACCAGGCGGGAGCAGAGATTGGACAGGGGATCGGCCGGACGGAATCGGCCAACCAGCAAGGACGGAATCGGCCAGGCGGACGGCGCCAGCAAGTCGGCGGTGGTGGAATCGGCCGGGCGGAATCGGACGCCACGCGCACGAGGATTCGGGCTGCGAGGTCGGGCGCAAGACAAAGGAATCGGGCGACGGACGGAAGTTGAACAAGCAAACGTCGGCCGGGGGAGACTAGAGGATCAATATTTGCTCTGATACCATGTTAGGGCAATATGCTTGTTGTATTATCAGGGGGCCAAAGGCCACAATATATAGTACATGTACAGGTGGAAATATGCAGGAAGCCCCCTAACATATGGGGAAACTACAATATACAAATATATACATCTAACAGTAAATATGAAAAAGTCCGATTTCTTTCAAAAAGTGGGCATTACTCATCATGATTAATTTCCTAATTCTCATAAAAAAAGAGTCAACTCAGCGTAAACACCATTACACTGTTGAGTGGAACTTGCTAATGCTTGTTAATGACTTTTGTCTGAACACTCTCTAATAAAACATTGTGAATAGCGGAAAGCCGCAAACGATCAGAAAGTCCATCACCCAAGGGTTGCACAGACAGCAGACAAGGTACTCCTGGCACTCGTGCGATTTGCAGACGATACATGCTGAGAGTACTTCTGCTCTATCCCGATGGCTCCTATTCTCAGGTAGTTGTTTCGGTTTTGCTCCTAGCACCTTTGGCGTTTACTGTACTTTCATTGCCATGGGTAATACCAAATACTGGAGCGAAAAAACCATGATAACAAAGTTCAATGAACGAGTTCTGCTGAAAATGGGGTGGTATATGTAGGGGGGGGGGGGGGAACAAATTAAGAACAGCCTAGGCATGACGCATTGGGAGGTTGGTGGAATATTCAGTTGCATAGAGAGTTCAGGTCAAAGTTTAAGGTTGCTGAATTGTACATATGTCTATTTTATTATCAGTAGTAGACATTTAACAACAAAGAAAGCTGGCTGAAGAAGTTCGAATGGGAAGAGGAAAAGGAAATCCTACGGGTTGGATTGCTCGTGTGTCCACGGGACAAATCCCATTTGAAATGGATGGTGTGAGTTTGTCAAATGCTCGACAAGCCGCTAGATTAG
The DNA here is from genome assembly GCA_030979885.1 of Lolium multiflorum. Classification (NCBI taxonomy): domain Eukaryota; kingdom Viridiplantae; phylum Streptophyta; class Magnoliopsida; order Poales; family Poaceae; genus Lolium; species Lolium multiflorum. The sequence continues at coordinate 193,148,136 of CM061748.1, read as the reverse complement.
CGGCGCATAAACCATGTTCGTCAACCAAGTTTGTTCAGTGGTCGTAACGTAATTGGTTAGTGGGGAAAAACCGGGCCGGGACTCAAAAGAATTTGGCGAAGTGTTTGTTCCTGAACGAGGGAAGTGGAAAAACAAAGAGGGATAGGGAGCTCGCCTCCTTCTTTTTTGTAATCGCCGAAATTGTACGACGACCCTTCTTGTTCCAGGCATACGACCCTGAGACGTGACGGAAGCAGACAGAACCGGACTGAGCAAACAAAGGACGCATTGTCGGACATATGATTTTACAATTACCTACATGTACATATTTGTTTTTAAAATATTTAAAATTATAAAAATAGAGTTTCGAATATTCAAAATAAAAAGCTCCAATGAGCCTGGAGTCATATTGATCCACACATGTTTTCGTCCCTATACCTTAGAGCATCCCCAATAGGCGCACAAAAAGCCGGCGCGCTAAACCTCCGTTTCGCCGCGCGGTAAACGGATGGCGCGCGCTGGGCCGGATTTTGCCCCGCCGGACGCGCCAAGATGCAACGCGGGCGTGGGCGGTAAAAATAGTCCTCCACCGGGCGCGCCAAAATATAGCGCGCGCGGGCGCGGAAAACAGCTTTGTACACTACTATGCATCTCACAAGATCAAACACTCACATATAAATCATGAAACAAATGATGTACCATAATTTAAAAGGATACAAAGTCAACACACATCACGTAGTTCAAGAACGACACACAAAATGACATAGTTCAACAACGACACACGAATTATGGTTCAAATGGACAAAGTGGAACACACAATTTGCATATCACAAATGCATACCACACTTCCGCATTTTCAAAGTCAACACATTCTTCTTCTTCCTCGTCATCTTGGGTTGAAGGAGGAATAGTAGCATTCATGGAAGACACGAAGCCTCACTACTAGGGAAAAGCCTATAGGTGGAGGCAAGTGGTGCCGGCGCACCACCTTGGACATGCGCCGGTGGAAAGGATTGCAGGCGCACCACATCTCAGGCGCGCCGGCGATGAAGTGCTACTCCCGGCGCACCACGGGTGAGGGCTCGCCGGCGCTATTTCCTGGCATGGCCCCGGCCGATTCGGGCCAGGCCCAGGAATCATTGCCGGCGCACCGGCCCAGTGGTGCGCCGGTGGAGAAGTTGCTATTGCCGGCGCACCCCTGGGCCGGTGCGCCGGCAATGATTCTTGGGCCTGGCCCGGGGGTGATATAGCCGAAAGGGGCATATGTTGCCGGCGCACCATGGTCCAGGTGCGCCGGCAATAACCTGGGAGTTATTTCAGCCACCAACCAGCACACTCACTCACACACTCACTACACTCCACTTCTCCACACAAACCCGAGCCTTCTCCCAACCCAGCTCATTTTTGCCCATTTCTATCCCCAATTTCACCAATTTGACCAAACAAAATCATATTTTTTGAGCAAATCTTCCCTTCCTACATGCATCTCCCACATCCCCCTATGTAGATCTAGATCTACTATCCCGCATTGACCGCTCAATCTAGATCTAGATCTAGAAAGTCGGCATCCATACGCCATTATCGCGGCGCGTCGTCTCGATCTTATCGACGAATATATCAAACAAATAGGTGATTAATGAACAAATTAAGGAATGTATCAATGTATGTTGGACATTTGAAGAAAAGCTCTCGTGTGTGGCATATATATATGTTGTGCTTGTGCTTGTGTGTGTGTTGGCGTTGAAAATGAGTTGCCAACGTTGCGCCGAAATGTTGATTCTTCAAGTTTCCGTTTCGGCACATTTCTGGCGCTCCTATGTCCTACCGTGTAGGAAGGTCATGCCGAAATTTTCCGTGAAAACTACCGACGGATGCATGGTTCTAATGAATTATGTAATCTTACCATGCAGGCGATAATGGTTATCGAGATGAGTGAAAGCATCGTGATGAGATATCTGAAACACGCGATCATCGACATGTATGAAAATAACCGCACGGAGGTATTGTGTCCGTGCCGGAGATGCAAACGAGGGAAATGGTTTGACCCGTATTCAGGCAAATTGCAGGGGCACCTGCTCACTAATGGTTTCATGCATGGACACACTCAATGGATGAGCGATGATGGCGCGGAGGTCAATGGGGCGACGGCAGCAGGTGGTAATAATGGCCGGCAAGAAGGAGGGCATCATGACATTGATGACGATGAAGAGTTTGTCGCAGAAGACGATAACCTTGACGACGATAATAACCTTGACGATGACAATAACCTTGACGACGACGAAGAGGTGCCGCTAGCTTCAGTCGTGCGGGACCCTCATCTTCAAGATCTGCTTCTCGAAAAGACGAAGGGCGCCAAGCGGAAATCAAAGCTTGAGCAACTGGAGATAGACTCGAATACTCCGTTGTACGACTCAGGTCGCGGGTTGGGGGAGTCTCGCTTGAGAGTAGCTCTCGATGTGCTGCAGATGAAGGCGAAACACGGATGGACGGACACAAGCGTCGACGACATCCTGGAATACGTGAAAGATCTCCTTCCTGCCGGGAACACGTGTCCTGGTAGTCTAGCCGAGGCCAAGAGAATCACGTGCCCTCTCGACTTACCCCACGAAAAGTATCACGCCTGCATCAACGACTGTATCATGTATCGCAAGGAGCACGTGGACAAGACCAAATGTCCTGTGTGTGACGCTGAACGGTACAAGAAAGGGAAGAAGAAAGCTCCTCGGAAAGTTGTGTGGTACTTCCCGCTCGCCCCCCGGCTGCAACGGTTCTACGCGGACCGCAAGGAAGCAAAGCTCATGCGCTGGCACGCTGAAAGAAAGGAGGCAGTGTTGAATGATGAAGATCGGATTGAGCACCCAGTGCTGACACACCCTTCGGATGCAAGCCAGTGGAAAGCATTAGACAATGAATTCGGAAGTTTTGGGGCAGAACCCAGAAACATCAGGTTGGGTGCGAGCACGGACGGATTCAATCCGTTCGGAAACCAGAGCAGCACACATAGCACATGGCCCGTGTTTGTATGGATCTACAACCTCCCGCCCTGGCTGTGCATGAAGAGGAAGTACATACAGATGAGTATGCTAATTCAAGGGCCGACACAGCCAGGAAACGATATCAACATGTATCTCGAACTATTAAAGGAGGAGCTTGAAACGTTGTGGGCGGAGGAAGGGGTAGATACATGGGACGCCGTCGCGGAAGAATATTTCCCTTTGAGAGCCGCGTTGATCACGACGGTGCAGGACTACCTCGGATACGGTTACATTTCGTGCCAGGTGTGCCATGGACACAAGGCATGTGTCAGGTGCATGGAAGAGACGATGTTTTTGCAGCTTGGTAAGGATCCCGGCTCTTCGAAAACAGTTTACATGGGGCATCGAAGGTGGCTACAGAAGACTGACCCGTGGAGAAAGCGTGGAGATCTGTTCGATGGTACAAATGAACCCCGAGGACCTCCACGGAAGAAGAGCGGCGAAGAGATCGATACATTACTGAAAGGTTGGAAGGAGTGCCCTCCGCCGGGAAAGATACGTCAAAAGCCTGGAGAGAAGAAGAAGAAAAAGGCAACGGTGACGACGCCGCTCATTGGTGTATGGAAAAGGAGGTCCGTGTTTTGGGACTTGCCGTACTGGAAAATTCTCGATACACCTCACTGCCTTGATGTCATGCATATTACAAAGAACGTGTGCGAGAGCTTGCTTGGCACTCTTCTCAACATGCCGGACCGGACCAAAGATGGGCCGAAAGCAAGACACGACCTGAAAGTTTTGGGCATCAGGGAAGAGCTTCAGATCCCGGCGGCCCAAGAGGGACAGTCGGAGGAGGAGGCGGACGGCGGTCAGAAGCGCAAAAGGATTAAGCAGCCAGACTATTACTGTCCCCCCTCCTGCTTCACTTTTAGTCCGGCCGAGGTCGATCAATTTTTCAATTGCCTTCTAGGAGTCAGAGTGCCCTTCGGTTACTCCGGGCTAATAAGCAGATACATGGACCCCAAGAAATGAAACTTCAGCGGCATGAAGTCTCATGACTGTCACGTGATGATGACGCAGATTCTTCCGGTTGCAATCCGAGGTATAATGGATGACCATGTTCGTGCAACGCTGACTGGGCTCTGTAACTTCTTCGACGTCATAACTCGGAAGTCGATAAGCGTGAAGAAACTCGCAAGGCTCCAGGAAGAGATCGTGGTGATCCTATGTGAGCTTGAGATGTACTTCCCGCCTGCATTCTTTGACGTGATGGTCCATCTGTTGGTCCATATCATGGATGATATCGTCAGTCTAGGGCCGGCATTCTTACACAACATGATGCCGTTTGAAAGAATGAATGGGGTCATTAAAGGATACGTTCGTAACAGGTCACATCCGGATGGAAGCATCGTACAGGGCTGGCTCACCGAAGAGTGCATCTCTTTCTGCACGAATTATCTAGACATCGAGGACCCTGTTGGTTTGCCTCAAAACAAGCACCTCCGCAGGTTCGAGGGAGTAGGCCACAAAAATGGAAGGAAGGAACTGCACGTGCACATGTCTGGTCGGACTTCCGACTTTGACAGGGCCAACTTAGTAGCGCTACAACACATTGACTTGATCGATCCTTGGTTGAAAGAGCACAAAACCATGATAGAGAACAGTGGCAAGCCGATGATGACGGAAGCAGAAATATACAGAGAGCACAACTCCTCTTTCGCGCGCTGGTTCAAAGACCACATTGATGCTAATCCCCCACCAATGGATTCTGACAAGGATAAACTAGTATTGGCCTTGTCACATGGCCCCGCGCCCAACCTCATGACTTACCAAGCGTACGATATCAACGGGTACACATTCTACACGGAAGAAAAAGACAAGAACAGTGCTTACCAGAACTCAGGGGTAACGATGGATTCCTGGACGGGTGACGTAAAGACTAGATACTACGGAAGAATCGAGGAAATCTGGGAGCTTAGCTACGCTGGGGAGAAAGTGCCGATGTTCCGTATCAGATGGGCTAAGAACGTCACAAAAGAAGACCGGTATTTCACCACCATGTTTCTACCCGAAGCCAACAAATCAAAGTCCACGAACGCCACCGCGCAGAATGAGCCATGGGTACTGGCAGAACACGTGCACCAATGCTTCTTCATAACCGACCCATCCAGGCCTAGCCGTGTTATCGTGAGGAGAGGCAAGAGGACCATCGTCGGAATGGATGGAGTCGCCAACGAGGAAGACTTCGAAGGACAAGTCGGAGACCCAATGATGGAAGAATCCGATGTGACGAAGGCTCCTCCTCCCAGGCGTCGACGGGCAGGGTAGCCTGGGACAAGCCTCTCGTACGGGCGCTAAACATCGTTAATGAGCATTCACCGACGAGAAGGCCGCATAGAGGCCGTGTGGCTGGCGCCGGTACAGGCTACAAGCATGGTCACTATGGCTTGTCGTCTGCGGACGATAAAAATGCGCGCAGTGAGAGGAAGCAGCGGGAGGCGGAGGAAATGAGGGAGTCAATCCTAGCCGAAGTCCAAGCTGGTTTGGTACCGCAACTGGTACCACAACTCAAAGCTACGCTCGTACCTGAAGTCAAAGCTGAAGTCGCCGCTTCAGTCCAAGCAGATTTCAACGCTCTACACGCGTGGTATGAGGGTGGCAAACAAGGCCCCCCCCCGAAAATGCAAGTGGTTAGCTTCGACGGCAGCAACTCGATGGCGCCGCCGTCCGCCGGCAATGACAATGTTATAATGGAGACTCCTCCGGCCGCCGGCAATGTCGCTGGTGCTAGGGATTCACCGTCCATGCCGGGTAGCAGCCCCTCCGTCACTTGCACGCCCGCCGCCGCATGTGCCGGCCCGTCGACATTAGCCGAGCTCAACGCCCTCACGGTAATTAACCCATGTGTACATCAAGTTAATATATTAGTTTCGTCATCCTTGCCCTCTCTCTAACGCCATACACATGTTCTCGCAGGCGCTCTCAACGCCATGCACCTTCCTGATGAGAGTAAACGGCGAACTCAAAGACGTCGCGAGGGGGTCCATCCTTCGGCCCCTGGATAAGAAGTGGCACACACGAGATATGGAGGATGACGTTTACCGGGTTGAAGTGGATCGGGCGTTACCGGGCTATGAGGATTTGTTTCCTCCTAATCAACCGCATGGTGCCGATGACGAAGACCCGTTGAATCTTGCCTCACTGAAGGGTTGGGTACTGCTATGGCCGAAGACCCTAATTAGGATCAACACCTACTCGGGGTCGACGGCAAGCAAAGACAAGCACCTTGCGGCGCCACAGGTCAGCGTCCCTCCACGACAGCCAGCGGCGCCGGTGGTCAGCGCCCCACCACAACAGCCAGCTGCGCCGGTGGTCAGCGCCCCACCACAACAGCCAGCGGCGCCGGTGGTCAGCGCCCCACCACAACAGCCAGCGGCGCCAGAGGCCGAGGAATACGAACGTGAAGACTTCCAATGGGATATTCCTACGTCTTCACAAGTTGTCCATGAGGATGCGCCGGCCCCGAAATTTGGGTGCTCCAAGAAGCTGTTCGATTCTCAAGAAACGGCTGAGGAGGAAAATCCCGAGGAGGTCGCCGCCGTCGCCGTCAAAAAGATGTTGAGCCCAAACACACTCCGTGCTACGGTTACGGCGGTGGGAGATGGTCCAGTACTACAACCCAAGAAGAGGAAGAGGGCAAACAAGAAGGACGCCAAAGACAAGGCGGCGGCCAAAGACAAGGACAAGGTGGCACTCCTTGACAAGTTGCCAAACAATTGGCGACCTCTGCATCACTTGGGTGAACCGATGCTGCCGGAGCATGTCCTCAACCTACTCACCGGGGATATGGCGAGCTTGCATAACCAAGTCCAGTATTTGGAGAGGCAGCTTCTCAAATCAAAAAATCCTAGTTACCCTCTCTTCGTGGCGAAGGTGCCAACTGGCATGAACTTCGTCGAGAAGTACCCCGCGGACTTGTGCTTCATCCGGTTCAATGACATCTTCAGCATCTATCGCATGCAAATGCTCCACTTTAGTGTGGTTCGCCTAGTTGCTCTTAGCTTGTCTTCCCAGATCGTTAAGGAGGGGACGCCGACCATCGCGATAATGGACCCCTTCTATATGCGGGAGAGCATCATCTGCAACGCTGGGGATCGGGCGATTGCCACACGGCAGGTCGAGGATTTCATGCTGGCGAACATTAAGAAGGGCGCCATTCTCATCCCTTACTTCCCCGAGTAAGTAATCACACACTAGTCCCCATCACCATTCTATCCTATATCTCCATTTGCATTTCCAAAGGTTAATCCGTGTGTTTTCCGCAGAGACATGTACTGCACCCTCATCGTCGTGCACCCGCAACACTCGCATGCAGTCTATCTCGACTCGGGTAGGGACAAGAAGAAAGACTACACCAACATCAGGGCCCTTCTCAATGATGCTCTCACCGGCTTCGCCAACAAGGCAGGCCCCCTCAAAGTAGAGAGGAAATCCCGAGGAGGCTTGGTCTTAACCCACACAACCAACTTCCCCTGCCTCAGGCAGTCGAAGCAAGACAATGGGATGGACGCGTGGTACGCCATCCTTCAGATGCAGGAGTACATAAAGTACGCAGATGACATGTTGCTGCCAGAGAGTCTCAGAGAGAGGTTTGTAAACATGGCGGATGCCCCTGATAGAGAGATTAGAAAGAACTGGAGTCGCATCCAGCAGTTCATTTGCACGGTAATCGTGCATGATGTCAACAAAAGGTCTGGCGAGTTCTTCTACGGCTACGGTCTACCACCTAATGACGAGATAGAACTCCGCTTGGAGATGTCGCGTGATGAGAGGCCGTTCAACACGCTTGAGGGCTGCCGTCCATTCCCCCCTAGGCGTACAACCTGATCCTACGACGGGAACAATATTGCTACAGCTTGAACGATATGTCTTTGAACTTCCGTATTGTAATACTTGCTACATATTCCCATAGAATCGACTTGTTGCTTTTATTTAGTTGTATGGATGTGCATGTGAACATGTGTCTATAGTTTCATTTACTTTGCTATATATTTCAAGATTATGGCGTAGATACCTTAATAATTATTTGCATTTACTCGACCCCTACTTGCCTCGTATTTGGAGTTCGCCGATGATTAGAATGTTCGGTCACTAGTACACTCGGGGGTGGAGCCAGTGAGCCTTGGTGCGATGGCCACAAGTATCAATCTATTGTGCATCCTACCTAGCCTCACTGACTCCATCCCTGGATGTTAATATGTGTTTCGACCGACAAATTATGAGGCACGCTATTTAATTCGTACTACTTGTCTTTTATTTGAGTTCGCACTTCTTAATTGCATTGGCCGATGATTAAAATGTTTGGTCACTTGTACACTCCGGGGTGGGGCCAGTGAGGCTTGGTGTGATGGCCACAAATATCAATCTATTGTGCATCCTACCTAGCCTCGCTGACCCCATCCCTGTATGTTATTATTTATTTCGACCAACAAAGTATGAGGCACATGCTATTTAGTTCATACTACTTGTCTTTTATTTGAGTTCGCACTTGTTCATTGCGTTGGCCGATGATTAGAATGTTTGGTCACTTGTACACTCTGGGGTGGGGTGAGTGAACCTAGTGTGATGGCACAAATATCAATCTGTTGTGCATCCTACTTGGCTTCACTTACCCCATCCCTGAATGTTACTATTTGTTTCGACCGACAAAGTATGAGGCACATGCTATTTAGTTCATATTACTTGTCTCTTATTTGAGTTGGCACTTGTTAATTGCATTGGTACTAACGTTTTATTTGTCTTGTGCATGGAGATGCCGACGACATATGTCGTGTACAAGGGGAGGGTTCCTGGAGTCTACGACGACTGGGAGGACTGTCGGAGACAGGTGCACCGCTTCAGCGGCAACAGCTACAAGGGATACCCCACTAGGGTGGAGGCGGAAGGAAGATACGCCCGTTATCTAGCGGGAGAGATGAGGGACATGAGGAGGAACCGGATGAAGACCATGGCCTTCGTGATGATGGTCATCGTGACCATGTTGGTCATGTTCTATGTGATTGTAGTTTAGGTTAGTAGCTACATTGGGAGGTGTATGACGACACTTGTGACGACTATGTACCGAGACTTCTAACTTTGTGAAACTTCGTCCTTCGGTGTTGCATATGCACATGTGTTGTATGAATCAACATTCCGGAACGAGACTTGCGTATTTGTGTATTGATACCGAAATGAGACTTGGCTCTCTATGTGCTTCTCATATTGCATGTTCTGCTGTATAAATATGAACTGTGTTGTAAATATATACTGCTGTCAAATATGTATTCTAATATGCTGGGAAAAATCTAAAAAGAATTTTCGAATATTATTGCCGGCGCACCTACATGCCCTACTGCCGGCGCACGTCGTATGCGCCAGTGCTGCAAGCCCTACTGCCGGCGCAGCTGCTGGTGCGCCGGTGGAACCTGCCCTTTGCCGGCGAATCTACCGAGGCGCGCCGGCAGTACATGTCCTATCGCCGGCGCACCGCCTGGTGCGCCGGCAGTGGCCAGTTATCACCGGCCCGTTCGCAGCGGCGGGCTCGTGGTGCGCCGGCAATGTGACTTTTAGGTGCGCCGGCAATAGGCATTTCCCTTGTAGTGCCTCCCGGTGGTGTTCCCATAGTCCCATACACACCACTCACCGAGCCTCCCATAGTCCCTCCAAACACTCCTCCATAGCTTGGTCCTCACATGCCGGCCATGCCTCCATAGCCTCCCATGGCGGGCATGGGCATGCTTCCCATGCCGGCCATGCCTCCCATGGCGGGCCATGCCTCCCATGCCGGTCATGCCTCCCATGCCTCCTCCAAACGTCGGCATGCCTCCTCCAAACATGCCTTCTCCAAACATGCCGGCCGTGGGTGTGTTCATGTTGGCTACCAACAATCTCTTCTTGGCCAACACTTCATCGCGAAGAAGGTTGATGTACTCCTTTTGCCTCTCATCCATTTGGGAAGTATCCATCAAGAAAAGCTTCCTCTCCTCCTCCGCTAGGCGTAGATGCTCCTCGGTGGCTTGCCTCTTCTCCTCCAAAGCCAACTTCCTCTCCTCGTTGGCGGCAATCCTCTCCTCCAAAGCGGCTCTCCGAGCTTCAATAGCATTCATAGCCTCTTTCTCCAAGTTTCTTGCCATCTTCCTATCTTCATTTTCTTGCAACCGTGCATTTGCAATCCTTTCCATAGCCATTGCAATGTCGTCATCTCCGGCCTTCTTTCCCTTCATATCTTTGGCGGTCTTCCTACCATGCACATTCCTCCGCCCATTGTTGACCGAGTGAGGAGTGGATCTTCTCTTCTTGCCTTCGTCACTTGAATCATCATCATCGATGATTGTTGCATCACCGGTAGCATTGGCCGCCATAGTTGCCGCATCCAACTTGCCGCGGGTCTTCCACTTTTCTTCATTCCCTAGCACTTCATAGCAATGATACAAGCTGAATGGCTTGCCAAGAATCTTGTTGCCTTTCTTGTTCTTCTTTCCCACATCCCTAAACAATCCTTGAGCCATAGAGTTCTACACTGTAAGGGTATATTGCTCCTATGTGTGGTTTTGGTAATTAATGACAACCCCTATGGACTAATGTTTTCATTGAGTTTATATGAAGGAATATTCCATAGGTACTACTTGTATTCCATGTGTTGGATTCAAGTATGGATGCCATGAAGATAAAGATATACCTTGTGTATTGGCATCAAGATCATCGATTTGAAGATATATATGTGATATGATCAAGATGAAGAAATAAAGATGGAGTTCTTATGTGGAACTCAATATTAGCCATGCTCTAGCTTATGTGATAAGCAATGGATGATCAAGATCTTGAGTGCTTGATTCCAAGTGAAGAATTCAAGTTATGGCTCTAAGTCGGTGTCATGATAGTCTCATAAGTTGAGCTATGGTTGACTAAGATTTAGAGCATGCAAACAAATGAAGAATTCTTTATACACCTCAAGATAGTATGATAGAGCATGAGAAGATACAAGGTTGACCAATACAAAGAGTGAAGAATAGATTCAAGTTTGGTCAACACATGAAGCATGAAGAATGTGCCACGTGAAGTCATGTGGTATGGTAAGCCTTGTCAATTATGCTTTATGAACTAACCCATCATATATGTGCTCTTGTGTTGTCTATGTGGGTTAGGTATCTTTCCATGGGCATGCATCAAAAGTGAGATCTCATATAGCCCATGAGAGGATGACATCAAGTGGTGATCGTCATCAAGGTCGAGTTGGACAAGTTCAAGATGAGCATCTCAAGTGGATCACATGCTTGAAGCTTGCCGTCCATTTGGTGATAATGGACATGTGAAGATGTGCATCAATGGAGCTTTCCCATCATGGTGTATGGGGGAGCATTTGTGAGTCTTCATGAAGCAACAATGATCAAGTGAGGCATTCCGGCATGAGTGGAGCTTGAAGAGCTATCATCGAGATCAAGCGGGATGCGCAAGGCAAAGGTATGTCCTTGCTAGGTTTTCCTTTTACCGGTCTCAAGGTGGTTGTTGGGAGACCGGATTATAGGATAGATAGCCGCACTATCAAGTGGGGCTTTCGGTTGGGTAACTTGATCACATCGTCTTAGGGAGCTCAATCCTTTGCATACTTTTCATATCCCTATTGCTTCTTAGTGTTTCTCTGTGAGAGTTTCTTGAGCTTGTTGCTAGCTTTACAACAAGTCCAAATTCATCGAAAACGGATTCCGTATGCATCTTCTATTGCGTTTTTGAGTTTGGACGTCTTCACCGTTTCTTGACGGTGGGAGACTCCCTCTCTAAAAACATCTAAAAATATCCTGTGAGGAGTCTCCATATTTCCAACAAAATTGGTTTCATGTCAATCGGAGTACGGACACAAAAGTTATCACAGTTTTTGTATAATATGTTTTCATGTGGCCCGGTTCCTCGCCCGGCGTGACCGGCCGTCCAACCGGATGGCCCGGTTCTGACCGGCCCCTGGACCGGTGCCAACCTGGCACCATCCAGGGGAGTTTTTGTTGGGGTTCTATTCGTCGTATCTTTCCAACAAAATTGGTTTCATGTCAATCGGGGTCCGGACACAAAAGTTGTCATAGTTTTTTATAACATGTTTTCCTGCTCGCCCGGTTTCTCGCCCGGTTCAAACCGGCCCCTGGACTGGTGCCAACCGGGCACTATCCAGTAAGGTTTCCAGCTTCGCCCGGTGCTGGTCCGGCCTGAGGTCCGGTTTGGACCGGTCGGGTCCGGCCCCTCGTCCGGTCTGACCGGGCGGTGGACCGGCCTCCCCGCGGGTTGCGCGACCCCCCGACCGGCGCGTCCGTCTGTGGCCGGTCCGACGGCCGGCCCGAGCCCGGTTGACCGGGCTCCTCGAAGATTTGCTGAGCTCGACATTTCCCCAACGGTTATTTTTCGGCTTGGGCTATAAATAGCCCTTCTTCTACCTTGGGCTGAAGAAGTTCTTCCACTCTCTCTCCTCCATTGTTGACTTTGAAGAACTTGCCCTATCTCTTGATTCCCCCATGATTCTTGCTCATTCTTGAGGGATCTAAGAGAGGAGATCTAGATCTACAATCCCCACCAATCCATCTCTCCTCTAAGTGAGGGGAACTCTTTAGATCTAGATCTTGGAGTCATTTGTTGATTTTCTCTTTGTTCTTCCTCTCCAATCTCATCCTAGCATTCGTTACTTTGGTGGGATTTGAGTGTGAAGGATTTGAACACCTCTGGTGTTCTTGCTTTGCATCATTGCATAGTGTTGAGCTCCCCACCACGATTAGTTCGAGTGAGAGACCGTGAGTTTGTTACTCTTGGAGGGAGACCTCCTAGTTGGCTTGGCGGTTGGTGCTCCGGTGATCTCTTCAAGGAAGATTGTGAAGAGGCCCGGGCTTCTCCTTCGTGGAGCTTGTGAAGTGGTTGTGGAGCTTGCCATCTCCGGAGTGGAGGAAAAGCTAACCATAAGGAAAGGGCCATTATCCTTCGTGGGTGTGGCTCGGAGAATAGGGTGAGCCTTCGTGGCGTTGGGGAATCCTTCGTGGGACCTCCACTCCTCCAAACGTGATGTACCTTCTTGCAAAGGAAGGGAACACGGGAATACATCCTCATCTCCGCGTGCTTCGATTATTTCTATACCCGAGCTTACTTTCCTTGTGATAGCCATCGTGCTTGAAGTACATATATCTTGCTATCACTTGTGCTTCATATATCTTGTGCCTATCTTGCTTAGCTCTAGTTGCTGTTGTTGCACCTAGTTGAGCCTAGCATATTTAGGAGTTGTGCTTGTAAACTAAATGTTAGTTTAATTCCGTATTCTTACAAGCCAAATCCGCAAGAGTTTTTAAATGCCTATTCACCCCCCCTCTAGGCGACATCTCGTCCTTTCATACACATATGAGCAAAAGAAAATAGATGAGCTATTTGAACTAGAACCATATTCTTCACATATGAGCCATATGGTCAACATAGTAGTAGAATGGCTTACCCTATCATTCTCATTTGTGCCACTTGGATTAAGAACATCGACGTTGGCTTGCACGCCCGCCCATTTTTGGCAATCGGTGTTGATGCCGGACCAACGGGACCGAAGTGAGCGCATGGTTCGCTCGTTCCCACTTGTGTTGTGTGTGTTGAAGTACTCCGTCATCCTCATCCAATATGTTTCTCTTGTTTGATCGGTACCGGTTGTTGGATCCATTCCAATTGTCAACCACGTCTTGCAAAGCAACTTGTCCTCCGCTATGGTGTAGTTGGCCGACCGACCGGGATGGCGAGGTTCAATCAACCCTTCTCCTTCCTCATCTACATCCTCATATTCCTCATATCCCTCAACGGCTTCATCATGCATAAACGAAGATCCAACATTCATTGTCTCCATGAATGTCTCATCATCGACTCTACATTGCAATGAAATTCATTATTCTCCGGCTATGTATGCATCTAAACTAAAATTTGGATGAAAAGTAGTGTTTTTACCTCTCGGGAATTTCATCATGCACCGTATGTGCGCCCGCGGGGTTGCCGAACGGAGGCGCCGACGGCGTCTGGTTCGTCGGTGGAGGAGGCGGCGGAGGCTGCGGCCGGCGGGAGGCGGGCGCCTTCACTTTCTTCGGCGGCGCGACGGAGGCGACACCGATGTATGGCCGTTTGGTCGACGGCGCCTTCCTCCTCGGCGCCGCCCGCGCATTGCCGGCGGCCTGCGCGGCTGCCATCTGCGCGACGGCGGCGTTTGTGTGCAGCGCCCCGCGCGGTGGAACGAAGAGCGCACGAGCAGCAGCCGTTGTGTTTCCAGCATTGGCACCACCGCTAGGGTTTGCCGCATTGGGCGGCGGCGCTGCGGAAGCGGCGGCTGCGGCGGAGGGTGGGACGGAGTAGAGAGGGGTCGGTGGGTTGTCGGAGGGCCCGTCCATCGTCGGGATTGCGCCGGTGGCCGCGCGGAGACGAGGGATTGGGCGGTCGAGCGACAACGCGGAAGGGGAAATTTCAGTGCGGGAGTTTCTTCGCGCGTGGACGAGCGATGCCGCGCGCTATAGCCAGCGCACAAAGTATAGCGCACGCGATGGCGCAAACCCGCCCAGGCACAAAAAAAATTACAGCGCCGCGCCGTTTGCAGCGCCTGCTGGAGCGGCGATTTTGCTCCCGCGCGCTGCAAACCGGCACCCAGAATATTATTTACAAATTCAATTTCGTTGAATACCCAACCTCCCGACGCTACTCCTGAGCGGGCATTTTTGGCCGTAGGATCGTGGCTATGAATGGTTAGGATTGTATGTTTGGAAAGAATGAAGTGACTTACCACTACCCGGATTATATCTCTGGCGTGGCTGACATTCTGACAGCTTGGCCCGCTTGATGCTAGCAGTTGATTTTTTGTCAAAAGAGACCACCTGCCCCAATTCATTGACAAAAAGGACCACCTCCGAATTAAATTGGCAAAAAGGACCACGTCGTGGGTGGCGGCAGGCCCCCAAGCCGACACGTGGAGGATGCCGCCGTTGCAAGGGGCGGCAGGGACCCGCCGCCGACCGACGTGGCGGCACGTTACCTGCAACGGCTCGCCGTCAGTCGCCGTTTGGTCTGGTGGGCCATGCCGCCGTTTCATGGGGCGACAGGGCGACGTGGCACTTGCCGCCACACCGGATGGAGGCAGGGCCCGACAGATTTTTTGCCCGCCCGACAGCTGCTGCTGACACTGACTAAAGAAGCTGACTGCACTGATTTCAAGGCCTGCTGAAACTGTCGGAGATTCCCGCTCGAAACAGGAAATTAACCACCGAAAGCGGCCTATATGCGTAGGAATTCTGTGCTGATACAACAATTAGAGCACCGACAGCCGATACCAATAATTGTGAACTAATTTTTTGGTACTGCTCACACTAATTGAAGGCTATATAAGTCGGCTTCCCCGCATAAAAATCGAAACAGCAGGATCAAGTTTGTCTTCTCCGCATCTCTGTTTCGTGCGCAAAATATTGGAGTGAGTATGAGTGTGCCTTGCTCGGACCAGGATTTTAGGCCGATGAAGGGGAAGAATGTTGGAGATATGCCCAAGAGGCAATAATAAAATGGTTATTATAATATATCTTTGTGTTTATGATAATGTTTGCATACCATGCTATAATTGTATTAACCGAAACATTGATACATGTGTGTTATGTAAACAACAAGGAGTCCCTAGTAAGCCTCTTGTATAACTAGCTTGTTGATTAATGGATGATCATGGTTTCGTGATCATGAACATTGGATGTTATTAATAACAAGGTTATGTCATTAGGTGAATGATATAATGGACACACACCCAAATGAGCGTAGCATAAGATCAAGTCATTAAGTTCAATTTGCTATAAGCTTTCGATACATAGTTGCCTTAGTCCTTCGACCATGAGATCATGTAAATCACTTACACCGGAAGGGTACTTTGATTACATCAAACGTCATTGCGTAAATGGGTGACAATAAAGGTGGGATTAAGTATTCGGAAAGTGTGAGTTGAGGCATATGGATCAATAGTGGGATTTGTCCATCCTGATGACGGATAGATATACTCTGGGCCCTCTCGGTGGGATGTCATCTGATTAGCTTGCAAGCATATGAATGGTTCATAAGAGATCACATACCACGATACGAGTAAAGAGTACTTGTCGGTAACGAGGTTGAACAAGGTATGGAGATACCGATGATCGAACCTCGGACAAGTAAAATATCGCGTGACAAAGGGAATCGGCATCGTATGTAAATGGTTCAATCGATCACTAAGTCATCGTTGAATATGTGGGAGCCATTATGGATCTCCAGATCCCGCTATTGGTTATTGCTCGGAGAGGAGTCTCGACCATGTCTGCATAGTTCGCGAACCGTAGGGTGACGCGCTTAAGGTTCGATGTCGCATAAGTAGATTCGGAATATGAGATGGAGACCGAAATTTGTTCGGAGTCTCGGATGGGATCCAGGACATCACGAGGAGGTCCGGAATGGTCCGGAGAATAAGATTCATATAAGGGAAGTTATTTTCCGGGGTTCGGAAAAAGTTTCGGTGTTTGACCGGAGCTTCTAGAAGGTTCTAGAGGGCCACCGGTGGGCCCACCACCCCGGGAGGGACCACATGGGCCAAGGGAGTGCAGCCTAGCCTAATGGGCCAGGGGCACCAAGCCCTCAAGGCCCAGCCGGCCAGCCCCCTAGGGATAAGATCAAATCCCGGAGGATAAGATCAAATCCCTAAAATCGAGGGAGCAACTTTGGAAGGGGAAGCAAACTAGGAAGGGGATGATTTCGGATCCCCCCTTTCCTTCTGTGCAATGGTGGGGCCCAAGGGGCTGCCTTGGCCGCCCCTCCCTCTATAAATAGAGGAGAGGGGCAGCCGACCATTTGCCCCGTGACACACCAAAGTCTGCCGCCCCCTCTCTCCTCCACCGCTAGTCTGCTCCGGCTTGGCGAAGCCCTGCAGCTTTTCTCCTCCACCACCACCACCACGCCGTCGTGCTGCTGGGATTCCGAGGGGATCTACCACACCTCCGCTGCCCGCTGGAACGGGGAGAGGACGGGCTTCATCGACACCGTACGCGCGACCGAGTACGGAAGTGCTGCCGGATTGCAGCACCGGGGACGATCGTCTACATCAACAACGAGATCTGATCTCGTAGGCTTTGGAAATCTTCAAGGGTTAGTATCTTATCAATCTCGTTGCTTCGATCTTGTAGATTAGATCTTGGGTGTTCCATAGATTAGATCTTGGATTTATTCGTCTTGCGGTAGGAAATTTTTTGTTTTCTATGCTACGAACCCCATCAGTGGTATCAGAGCCATGTCTATGCATAGATTTGTTGCACGAGTAGAACACAATGGTTTTGTGGGCGTTGATGCTTTTGTTGCTTTAGTTTGTGTACTTTGCATCTTGCGGGATGGTGGGATGAAGCGGCCCGGGCTAACTTTACATGACCGCGTCTCATGAGACTTGCTCCACGCTTGACATGCAACTTGTATTGCATAAGTGGCTTTGCGGGTGTCTGTCTCTCCCACCATAGTGAAGATTCCAATTTGCACTTTCTATTGTCAACACTAGTATCACCGTTGTGGTTCATGTTCGTAGGTAGATTGGATCTTACTCGAAAACCCTAAACCACGTAAAATATGCAAACCAAATTAGAGGCGTCTAACTTGTTTTTGCAGGGTTTGGTGATGTGATATGGCCATGATGTGATGATGATTATATTTGATGTATGAGATGTTCATTGTTGTATTATGGCAACCGGCAGGAGCCTAATGGTTGTCTTTAATTTTTGTTAAAGACCTGCGTGTCTATTCATCATGTAATAGCTTTATTTCAAGTAGTTGTCATAGTAGCTATAAGTGATGGACAACCATGAAGCGGCGCCACGGACCTTGGTGCAATGCTGGTGATGATGGAGATCATGATCATGTGCTTTGGAGATGGAGATCAAAAGCACAAGAAGAAAGGCCATATCATATCACATATTATGAATTGCATGTGATGTTAATCCTTTATGCATCTTATCTTGCTTAGATCGCGACGGTAGCATTATAAGATGATCCCTCTCACTAAATATCAAGATAATAAAGTGTTCATCCTTAGTATGCACCGTTGCTAAGACTTGTCGTTTCGAAGCATCTCGTGATGATCGGGTGTGATAGACTCTACATGTGCATACAACGGGTGCAAGCCAGATTTGCACACGCGGATACTAAGGTTGCCTTGACGAGCCTAGCATGTACAGACATGGTCTCGGAACACGGGATACCGAAAGGTAGAGCATGAGTCATATGAATGATATGATGAACACTTTGAGTGTTCGCCTTTGAAGCTACATCTTTTCTCGTGATGATCGGACTTGGTGTAGTGGATTTGGTTCGTGTAATCACTAAGACAATGCGAGGGATGTTGTTTTGAGTGGGAGTTCACCTAGTTAATTGAAGAATTAAAAATGAACTCAAATTATCATGAACATAGTCTGAATAGTATTTTGAATTAAATTTGTAGAATTGGCATCCGTTTTCTACCATGCGCTAGTCTTGTAATTGAGATAGAAATACTGTTAAGTCTGACAAGTAACTTTACGGACTGGTACCGTATTGTTAAAGAATCAAGATATGATTAAGTCCTAATGCAAACTTTTAGTAAACCTCACATTAATGATTCAAAGAACAATGGTTTCAATTAGTACCTAGAATCATCTTGCCTCCGTGAAACTTGAAGTTCAAATCTGTTTGAAAAGTAAGGAGCTGGAAATTTTGTTTTCAGAAATAAGCAAGGTATGAGATATATATGATATCTAAGACCTTATTGCAAGATGATAGAATATAATCTAGTGAGACTACATAAACTCATAAGTTTTATGGGAATGTACGAAGGTTGAAGACGCCAGGCGTCCCAATCCTCCAACTAGTTGGGCACTAACGATATTCGCATATCCATGAGGTGATCGTCCTTAGAATGCACCGTTGCTAAGACTCGTCGCTTCGAAGCATCTCGTGATGATCGGGTGTTATAGATTCTACGTGTGCATACAACGGGTGCAAGACAGATTTGCACATGCGAATACTAAGGTTAAAACTTTACGAGCCTAGCATGTACAGACATGGTCTCGGAAAGTCGTCATGATTTGATGGATAAAATTATGAGTGAAATTGTTCATTACATTAAAGGTTACTAATAGTGAAATCTAGAACGCTTGTCATGTGATGATCAACTTCAAGGTAAGAACCTCAAGGTTATTGGTATTTGACCAATGGACCTAGAAGTTATTGAAGGTGAAGTGTTTTTCTGAGAATGAGGAAAGCTAAAAGAGAAACTACAAAAGATATTTTGGCAGAAAGAAAGAAAAGACTAGAAAGTCTAGCTCAGGTGTATATAGATGATATACATGTTATGAATGTATTCCTTGTTTTGGTCACACAATGAAATTCTTGGGTATTAGTACCATATTGGTTGGTATGAGGTGTCATACAAAACAACGCAATACAAGAATACAATGGCCTAAGTGACTGACAAGGAATGTGGTAGGAATGCACGTCTGGAACAAAAATAAAGTGTTATTATGTTCGTCGTTGGCATTCTGTCTAGCCATTCAGATTTATAATAAAGAACTTTATAACTGTTGTATTGTTCTGGTTAAATGAAAACAACGAGTTGTTCAAATTGTAACAGGATTCCATGTACGATGGATAAGTTATTATAAATCTTTATGGTGAAGCACACATACATAACACTGACGCTAAAATGCCATAAGGGAAATGATATGAATTCCACTTATTAGTGGAACCGCCATTTAGGTCATGTTAGAAAGGAACGCATGAAGGAACTCCATGCAAATGGACTTTTGGAGTCATTTGATTTCTGAATCATTTGGCGCTTGCAAATCTCTTCTAAAGAGAATGACTTAAATCCCGTTCATAGGCCAAGAGTTGAACGGGCAATTAACTTAGTGGAAACATACATGGTGATGTATATGGTTCACTGGGCATAGTTGTGTGTGGGAGATTCTTCTACTTCATGAAAACTTCTAACAATGAATTGAGTATATATGTGGATATATTCGATAAGGAAGAAGTTTGAAACATTTGAAAGGATTCAAATAAATTTCAGCATGAAGTGGAAATCATCGTAATAGAAAAGTCAAATATCTATGATTTGATCATGGTGGAAATATTTGAATTACGAGTTTTAGCGAACATCTAAGAGAATTATGAAATTGTTCTACTACTCACGTTTCTTGGAGTATCATAGTGATGATAGAGTATCCAAGAGACGTATCCAAAACTTGTTGGATTAATGATGAGATAAAATAAAATGACGCCATTATATTTTTGTGGATTATGCTTTAGAGACTACCGCTTTTACACTAAATAGAGCATCATCATGATCCATTGAAATGACACCATATGAGTTATGGCATGGGTATAAACCCTAATAGTCCTTTCTTAAATTTTGGTATGCGTAGCATAAGTGAATGAGTTTACAACCAAAATCGGATGAATGTCTTTGTTGGTTATCCCAGAGAATTGATTGGGAATTCTTTCCACTATTAAGTAAAAGACAAAAGTGTTTGTTGATGTTACTTGCTTATTTCCAAGAAATTGTTTTCTAGCGAAGTATTTGAGTGGGAGGACAATGAAACTTGATAAGGTTTATGAACCTAAGCATGATGATCAGAGTAGCACAGCATCGGAAATGGTTCTGGAAGCGGCTACGAAGATCATGGCTCCCATGTCTACAAAGTGTTATAGTCATGGAGATCAAAGTACTTATTGAACCTTGTAGATTTGGTTTATTTTGTGATCAAATAAATGATTTGTGAACAAAGGATTGATTTTGAACAATGATAAACCAACTACATACAAAGAAGTTATGATGGGCCCAGACTCCGTTAAAATGGCTATGCGCCATGAAATCCAAGATAGGTGAATACTTTTGAAAGTAAATAGATCTATAAAGTAGATGGACTTGGATGGAATATCCTTAAAGAAGCTCAACTTATCGAAAAGCAGTTTACGAAAAAGTTCAAAGAGTTGACTACGATAAGATTAGATCTTCCGTAGCAATGCTTAAAGTCTATGTGGATTATTCTAGTAATCGCTACATATTTCTTTTATGAGATATGATAGTAGGATGGCAGAAATACATTCCTTACCAGAAGTGTGTATGAAGGATGTATACTAGATACAACCAAGAGTTTTGCTGGTCCGTGGAATACTAGATAGGTATACAAACTTCAATTGGATGAAGTGAGTATCACGGAGTTGGAATCTTCACCGGATGAAATAATCAAAGAGTTTTGATTTCATCAGAAACGATGAAGATGCTTGCATTTGCAAGAAATTAAGTGGGAGCGCTGAGACATATTTATAATACTTTATGTAGATGACATATCGTTGATTATAAATAGTGTAATTATATAATTGATTTAAAAGGTTTCATTGAGAATTAACATCAATGAAAGGATATGAATTGAAACATATTTAGTGTCAAGATCTATGAAGATAGATAGAAACACATAATAAGTTTAAGTTTAAGTACATAGAATAGATATTGAAGTAGTTCAATTAAGAAGGTGTTCTTTTCATGTGAAGGTTTAACAAGACTTGAGTGTATTTGACACTCGATGAGTAAATACACATGAGTGATTTTAGATCACGAATAATATGTACAAAGTCAGATGTCCTGTGCTCTAAAGTGTTACGAGCATATACCAGAATGATTCATGTAATGATCATTGGGCAACAGTAAGAATATCCCTGAGTGCTTTAGAAGAACCAAGGATATATAAATATAGTTTTTATATGGGGTAATGACAAACAAATCGCTGTAAGGTGTTGCACCGATATTAGTTTGGTCACATATAAAAATAAAATTTCAATCTCAATTAGGCTAAGAGTTATTTAAAAGGTAGCACAATGAGCTAGAACAAGTCTATGCTAGATTTGGATGAGTTCTAAATATTGTGACGGATTCTACAAACAAAGGCAGAGTATGTCATTGTTTTGACAATGACTGAGGATGTTAAGTCGAAGAGTTCTTTGAGAACTTGGTGTAGTTCCGATAGTGTCAGAACTTTGAAGCTATATTGTGTGTGACAATATTAGTGACTTATGTCAGACCGCGGAATTAAGGTTCCACCAGAGGACTAAGCATATACAATTAATGCCGTCTCATTTGGAAAATGAGTGATGCGTTGAGACGCAAATGAATTGCAAAATACATATGTTTCTGAGCGTGTCAGATCCGTTGACTAAAACCTCTCCCGTGAGCAAAACATGATTAGCACCAGAAGGCCAAGGTGTTATATCTTTACATATGTAAACTAGATTATTGACTCTAGTGCAAGTGGGAGACTGTTGGAGATATGCCCAAGAGGCAATAATAAAATGGTTATTATAATATATCTTTGTGTTTATGATAATGTTTGCATACCATGCTATAATTGTATTAACCGAAACATTGATACATGTGTGTTATGTAAACAACAAGGAGTCCCTAGTAAGCCTCTTGTATAACTAGCTTGTTGATTAATGGATGATCATGGTTTCGTGATCATGAACATTGGATGTTATTAATAACAAGGTTATGTCATTAGGTGAATGATATAATGGACACACACCCAAATGAGCGTAGCATAAGATCAAGTCATTAAGTTCAATTTGCTATAAGCTTTCGATACATAGTTGCCTTAGTCCTTCGACCATGAGATCATGTAAATCACTTACACCGGAAGGGTACTTTGATTACATCAAACGTCATTGCGTAAATGGGTGACAATAAAGGTGGGATTAAGTATTCGGAAAGTGTGAGTTGAGGCATATGGATCAATAGTGGGATTTGTCCATCCTGATGACGGATAGATATACTCTGGGCCCTCTCGGTGGGATGTCATCTGATTAGCTTGCAAGCATATGAATGGTTCATAAGAGATCACATACCACGATACGAGTAAAGAGTACTTGTCGGTAACGAGGTTGAACAAGGTATGGAGATACCGATGATCGAACCTCGGACAAGTAAAATATCGCGTGACAAAGGGAATCGGCATCGTATGTAAATGGTTCAATCGATCACTAAGTCATCTTTGAATATGTGGGAGCCATTATGGATCTCCAGATCCCGCTATTGGTTATTGCTCGGAGAGGAGTCTCGACCATGTCTGCATAGTTCGCGAACCGTAGGGTGACGCGCTTAAGGTTCGATGTCGCATAAGTAGATTCGGAATATGAGATGGAGACCGAAATTTGTTCGGAGTCTCGGATGGGATCCAGGACATCACGAGGAGGTCCGGAATGGTCCGGAGAATAAGATTCATATAAGGGAAGTTATTTTCCGGGGTTCGGAAAAAGTTTCGGTGTTTGACCGGAGCTTCTAGAAGGTTCTAGAGGGCCACCGGTGGGCCCACCACCCCGGGAGGGACCACATGGGCCAAGGGAGTGCAGCCTAGCCTAATGGGCCAGGGGCACCAAGCCCTCAAGGCCCAGCCGGCCAGCCCCCTAGGGATAAGATCAAATCCCGGAGGATAAGATCAAATCCCTAAAATCGAGGGAGCAACTTTGGAAGGGGAAGCAAACTAGGAAGGGGATGATTTCGGATCCCCCCTTTCCTTCTGTGCAATGGTGGGGCCCAAGGGGCTGCCTTGGCCGCCCCTCCCTCTATAAATAGAGGAGAGGGGCAGCCGACCATTTGCCCCGTGACACACCAAAGTCTGCCGCCCCCTCTCTCCTCCACCGCTAGTCTGCTCCGGCTTGGCGAAGCCCTGCAGCTTTTCTCCTCCACCACCACCACCACGCCGTCGTGCTGCTGGGATTCCGAGGGGATCTACCACACCTCCGCTGCCCGCTGGAACGGGGAGAGGACGGGCTTCATCGACACCGTACGCGCGACCGAGTACGGAAGTGCTGCCGGATTGCAGCACCGGGGACGATCGTCTACATCAACAACGAGATCTGATCTCGTAGGCTTTGGAAATCTTCAAGGGTTAGTATCTTATCAATCTCGTTGCTTCGATCTTGTAGATTAGATCTTGGGTGTTCCATAGATTAGATCTTGGATTTATTCGTCTTGCGGTAGGAAATTTTTTGTTTTCTATGCTACGAACCCCATCAAAGAATGCAAGCTTGCCACCGGGGGTGAGAGCAGAGAGGTGTTGGTGCGGCCGCCTTGCGAAGGTGAAGGAGGTGGTTGATTTTTCTGATAAGTTCGGCATGAAATATTTCATGTGCGCGAGCTATGATCATGATCCCCAGGCAAACAAGTTCATCGTCCTCGAGGCCTGCGGTATGTTCTAACAGCATGATTAAAAAAATTAATTGTATGTCATTAATTTTCGTTTATTAACCGTATTATTTGTGTTGTAGTCTCCCCCGCCCCTTTGCATGTGGTTTCATTGGATAGACCAGGAGCAGCCGGATTGGGCACGCCGTGAGGTGGAGGAAAAACAGCGGCGTGCATGGGCAATGTTCCATGAGGAAGAGCGTTTCGAAAAGGCTATTGCTAATGATAAAGCAGAAAGAGAGAGACAGATACAAAAATTAAGGGCGGAGCAAGCTCGAAATCGTGAGGTGAATCAGAAGAGGATGGATGATGAGGCTGCACGTAGGTATGCAGAGGAAGAGGTGCGCAGAGAGGCCCGTGAAGCGGAGAGGAAGAGATTAAGGGAAAGAGCTGCCGAGGCGCAAGCGGCAGAAGAACGCGGCGACAAGTCCGGAAAATGGCCACGGTGGACACAGGGCAAATAGAGTGATCTGTTGTACTAGCTATGTATGTTAATTTCAGTTTTACTTTCGCGTTGTATCTTAAAATTCGTTGCAGTTATTATGTTGTATCTTAAACGTTTTTACTTATGTTGTATCTTCATTATTGGAGTTAATTTAGAAATTAAACTTATTGGAACTAATATTAATATGTCTCTGAGATACATAGAAAAATGTCTCATACATAGATTAAATGTCTGTCGCGCGCATAGATAAATATATGATACATAGAAGTAAGGTCCATTTGTATCATTCCTGTCGACGACGACGACGTTGCTGCCGTGGCCTTGGACCGGAAGGCGACAACCGGGGACGAGGGGGATGAGGTGGACGCAAACCTCGGCCGTACTGATTTTCCTCATCCTCTGTACGTGTCTCATCTGCTGGCGATGGAGTCTGAAATATGTATGGAGATTCCTGATTTGGGGGAATCAAACTGGCATCTGTGCCGAAAATAGCACCTCCAAAAAATTCTTCAACTATCCCGGTAACATCATCGCGAGGTTGTTGGGAAGTGCTGTCGTAGTATTGTGGTTGCTGCGTCATATCTGACCATGTCGGGACTAAAGATTCCTGCGTATTCAATGGCTCCGTCAGAAACATGCACACCATAATCATGTATGTAATTAACATGAATTAACCTGAGTTGGGTATTGCGATTGCATGTGGTCACGACCACGCAGTGGAGGCATATTGTGACCTAAACCAGCTCCCATATTGGACCACGTAGGGTCAACAGATTCCTGCGTATTCAATGGCTCCGTCAGAAACATGCACGCAAAATCATGTATGTAATTAACGTGAATTAACCTGAGTTGGGTATTGCGATTGCATGTGGTCACGACCACGCAGTGGAGGCATATTGTGGCCTAAACCAGCTCCCATGTTGGACCACGTAGGGTCAACAGATTCCTGCGAACGTGAACGACATGTTATTAGTAGGCATGTAAATAATCACGTGTTGGTACGTAATTATTAAATATGAGCATACCTGAGTGTTGAATCTTTGCGAGTACTCGCCTTCTGTGTAGGAGTATCGTTGTTTAGATAGATATGACGGAAAATGATCGTTCTCCTAATAAAATTGGGAAAAAATGTGTCATTGTTGTAAGTTCAGGAGGAATGTATGTACGCAAGTTGATTACCTGTGTGGCGCCATGGCGTTGAGATATGTGTGCGGACTGTGATCGTTCAAGTAGAGATGAGTCGCGTCGTGGATTAGATGTATGCGAGGTAGAGGGAACTGGTACGGTCGGTGTGGCCGATGGCTGGCTAACACGTACCATACTCGGTCTGTTCGACGGTGCCTCCGGCATGTCGAATGCTCGGCTGACAACATCATCGTGACGGCTGCAACCAAGACGCCTAAGCCCTTTAATGGCAGTATTAAAAATACGTTTTACCATGGATTTTCCCTCCGAACTATCCATGTTGCGCAACTGCAAAGTGTTCTGGGCATTCTCTGCGATCTGCCTAAACTCGTCAATCTGAATGAAAAAAATTAATATTGCCTATGAACACAAGTTTTCTGAATTATATTTATATAGAAAGTACCGAAGTGTCACGGTGGTAAGCTGAGGCCCATGTGAGGTGTGCCGGACTCGATGGTGGGGGACCGGTGAGCAGAGTCCGTGTGCTAGCGCGGTACCATTCATTATACGCTGCCAATATCTCACCGTGGTACCGTCTGCATTAGTGATAAATTACGTTAGCACGTACATGATGATAAGATGAATTAAAATATATAATTACCTATTTTCGCGTATTCCATCGGACTCTGCTTCATCAATCCATTTCGTAATCCATGTTTGATTACGCTGACTTCAGTCAAAACAACTCATGCCTTTATTATCTTGTCTACAATCCAATAAGTTAGTCATTGCTATCTGATGGAGTAGTCTCGGGGAAAGGTCATATGCCTCCTCATAGGTGCCATACAATCTCTGGAAAATCTCCTCATTCGCCCGCCTTGCCTTACTAAAGCTGACCGGGAAGCCAATCAGATCTTCCGCGGTTTTTTGCAGCTTCTTTGTACCAAGGGTTATATCTTCTTCCACCGCCACTTGCATGATATGTGATACATATTTTGCAGTGACGTTGCGGTGGTTGTCAAGAGCCCCCAATTGCTCGCAGCTATGGGGTTCTATTTTTGAGATATGCCATGGCTGACATACCCCAGGGCTCACCCGAGCGATAACTCTCCCCCTGCAACCCTCATTCAATTTGACGCATATGACTTTCAGCTGCCTTCGATCAGACTGCTTCACTCTGTGTTGCCGAGATATGGCCAACGCATACCTCTTGATTGCTTGGTCAGCCGAGTCCTTGTCTGGGAAAGTTTGCCCAACCTGCAGACTCGCCTCCCCTAGGCCTGGAACAGAGCGGAATTCATTGCTGATGGTCATTGTTTTTAAGAACTCAGGGTCCATTGGTCCTGCAACCGCCCTCCGGGAAGGACCGACGCCTTCTTCGTCAGAGGAGGATTCAGACGAAGAAGAACTAGCGTCATCGTCCAACGCCTCTGGCAGTCCCTCCACACGCTCGCTAATGTCAACGAACGCGGACCAGTATCCTGGCTCGGCAGCAAACTGGGCGACCATCTGCTCCGATGGGCCGGTGCTATGGCCTGCAGTCAGTGCCTCATGCTCTGATTGGCCTATCATGCCTGCTGCAGTCAGGGCCAAATGCTCCGATTGAACGGTGCTCGGTCCTGTGACGATGGCCATCTCCTCTTCACCAGCGCCGGTACTACTTCCGGCACCATCATCACCTGATATAAACTGAACATACACCATGGGCTCTCCGTACATAGCAGCACCAGGTGTGCTTGCAAACCTCATGTACGTACCCCAATTTCTATCACTCTTTACCTCCCGCAAACCCCAACGGGCAGGTGTCCCATCATTCCCTCCTACGACGATGAGAGCCTCAACGGTCATCTTCTTCCCACGCATCTCACGCCCAAACTGTGCTCGGATGCATCTTCTAACATCCAAAAATTCTCTATTGACCATATCTGT
The DNA here is from genome assembly GCA_030979885.1 of Lolium multiflorum. Lineage (NCBI taxonomy): Eukaryota > Viridiplantae > Streptophyta > Magnoliopsida > Poales > Poaceae > Lolium > Lolium multiflorum. The sequence continues at coordinate 193,120,406 of CM061748.1, read as the reverse complement.
CACTACAACTTTCATCGAGTCGCAGCGCGACACATCGACACCAGAAAATTCGTCGCGTACGACGTCTCCATAAAACACTAACACAGTTTCCATCGTACCTACCGCACAACCATATTTTTAAAACAATATTAGATTACAACACAACAATATTTAACATGTGATTAACAATTTTAAATAATCGTAACGCAACACCATCTTTAACATTTTTAACAACATTCCATAATAATTCTATTAGAAGCCTACCGCTCACTCATTCCATAATAAATTTAACAACAAACATAAGATGACACTATTTTTAAATACGCGACAAATTTTAATACTACCAACTACAAACTAAAATTAAAATAAGTACGAACGGATTTTAATACCTCAACTTCAGCCCGTGCTTAAATACGCGACACTATTTTTAAATACGCGACAAATCTTTATTTACTACTAATATTCACCATTACTTAGTCCACTTAGTCCTAATATGCACCATTACTTAGTTTAATTAGAAGATATCATTATTTACTACTAATGTTCACCGTTACTTACTCTAATTAGAAGTTGATCATTCATACGAGATATATTTCTACGGACATAGTCTATATATTTTGCATGTTGCATACATAAAACATAAATTCTAAACGGCCCATTCAATTAGCTATTTACTCCTAATCTACACCATTACTTTGTCTAATTACAACATTTTTTAACCCTGTCTATGCATGCAACCGGAGCACATGCACTAATGACACAAACTAATTACGTTCTAACTACATAAATAAAATATAACGGATCTGCTTGTTAAAAGCCTTACCTTGATCTATCTTCTCTGCAGCTAAATCAGCTCCTGCACCGTACACATAATACTTGAGAGAGCTGAGAGAGTGTGATCGAGCTGAGAGTGAGAGTCAGAGTGTGAGCAAGCTGAGAGTGACAGAGTGAGTACGCGCATAGAATGTGAGAGCTAAGAGTGAGAGTGTGAGCGATTTAAATAGAAGAGGCTGTATAGCGTGTACAGAACTCGCATCTCTTACATCATCCAAATAAAAATGTAGCAAACTTCAGTCAGCCTCGTACTCAACGCAGTCACGAAAATCAGCTCACTTAACCTCGAAATCGAATCAATCAGCTAAAATTCACCGCACTGCTTGCATGCACAGAAATATTCGAGCGGGAAAGCAGCCTCGGAATCAACGCCGTCTATCTCGGGAATCAGCGCGTCTCCTTGTTCCCTGCCGACGATTCCAGGCCGGGCCCTGCCTCCACCGAGTGCGGCAGCAAGTGCCACCTAGACCTGCCGCCACCTACAAAGGCGGCATGGCCCACCTCAACGAACGACGACTTAACGGCGCCAGCACGGGCAAACGTGCCGCCGGCGAGTGACATAGGCATCCCCAATGGGCCTGCCGAAGATGGTACCCGGGGTTTACTGAAGGCCCAGGACTCGAAGAATAAGAAGGTTCGGGAGCCCAAGATGTTAATAAGGAAAGCTAGAGTTGTATTAGGAAATATAGAGACTTGTAATTTCACGGGACGGGTTAGAAACCCTCCCGGACTCTGTAACTTGTGTATTACGAATCCCTCAACTCCACCTCCTATATAAGGGAGAGTCGAGGGACAAAGAAAGGATCGAATCTATTGTCAACAGAACCCTAGTTTTTACAATCAGCGAGTACTTTTCGGCTGAAACCTTCGAGATCTACTTGCCCTCTACTTCTAGCAAAACCCTAGTCTACAATCTGTAGGCATTGGCAAGTTAATCCCTTGTCAATTGGCGCCGTCTGTGGGGATTAGAGGTTGCAAGGAGCTGATCTCGATGGCACGTCCAGAATCGTCGACTTCGTCGGTAGCAAGCAATGCGATGGATCGAGGTAAACAGGAAAAAACTGATCTAGTCGATTTTATTCCTCACCCGCCCTCCCGTTTGGATGCATGTGCGTATCTGGAGGAGCCCATCGTCATGACGTTCGGAGAATTCCGATTTGGCGTCAACAAGGAAGGATCTTATCGTCTCGAAGTTCCGATCTCATCGGAATTTTCAGCGATCGATTCTGACTTTTCATCGAGCGATGAAGAGCTTTCGTTGCCACGCTTCATCAACACCAAGGCAAGCGGAAAGCTCGCCAAGATCTTCAGCGACACATCCTTCGAGTCGTCTGCGGACTCCTTATAAGCAGCGACTCCGACAGCGTCGACAGCTTCAACTTCATCGACAAATCTGTGTCATTGGAAAGGTCTTCACCAATCCCTATGATGGTGTCACCAATCCTGATAAAAATCAACGCTCAAAATATCACCAGGTCTATGCAATTGAGGAAACAAACCGAGCAGAACCGGAGACATCAGAGGCTTTCGACGATTTGGGAAACCCATACGTCGATCCCGCTGATCTCAGAAGAGGTCTATGCACTAAATATGTCGGGACCAGTCCACGTATAAGAGTTCAGCTCCCGCAGGCAGCGTGGGATAGAGCCGCAAGAGCCATGGATGGTTCAGAACCAATGACCACAACTGCTACTGCAGAAGAATTACAAGCCTATCAATATAGACTTGCTCGTGTGAGTAGGGAGTTGGAAAAACAGACAGCTTCTCTGAACAGAAGAAAGGAGGCAGCCTCCGCATCAAGTAGGCGACGAGCAGAGTTAAGTGGACAATCAAGAACTTCGGGAGATAGCCATAGAGAAGCTCGGAGGAGAGCAAGATCTCGGCTGCAAAATATACCTGAAGAAGAGAGAGGAAATATAATTCAAAATCTCGACATGTCCTTCATGACGATCGATACAAGGGGAAATATTATCCCGAAAACACCAGAAGCAGGGTACATGGCAACACAAGCTTATATCCTTGCATCCAGACCACCTCCGGGGGACCCGAGAGAAGCATTGTTCAACATGGCAATGGCAGGAGTTGGAGTCATGGGAACAGCGTTCGCAGCTACACCTCCCGAAGGAACTGCAAGGCAAAATAGTCCACGACCCACGACAGCAGTGCAAGATGCACCAAGAACAAGCGGAGCAAGGGATACAGCGGCTCAAGCAAGGGTGGATAGATCGCGACAAGAAAGAAGGGAACATCGGCAGTCACCAGAAGTTGCCGATGAAGATATGTGCGGGCTCCCGTGCTTTACGAGACGGGTTCGAAAAACTCGAGTCCCGTCAGGGTTCAAGCTACCCGAAAATTTCAAGAAATTCGACGGCCTACAGGATCCCGAAGATTGGCTCGTTGATTATCTCGAGATGGTGAAGTTGATAGGAGGAACCAGAGCAACAGCCATGTAGAGCATCCAAGTACATTTGAGTGGAGCCGCGCGATCTTGGATAAAGAAACTCCCCCAGGTTCCATCGACAACTGGGATAGTTTTGAGGACATCTTCGTGAAGAATTTCCGATCCACCTGCAAGAAACCCGCGTCACTGGAAGAGCTGAGGGCGTGTAGACAGAAACATGATGAATCAATGAGAAAATATATACAGAGGTGGAATATTATTAAAAACTCGGCAGAGGACATATCTGACGAGAGGGCAATAGACGCGTTTGTGGCAGGAATTCGACGAGGAGATTTCGTCGAGGACCTAGGGAGAACTAACCCAAAAACAATATCAACACTGATGGAAATAGCAAACTAATGGGCGGATGGAGAAGATGCTATACACAACAAGAGACATAGGTCACCAGAGGAGGACCGCAGTCGAAATTTTCAAAATAGTAGGCAATTTTCTCGACAGTTCTACATCAATGATGCTCCTGGCCACATATCAGCTGGTTTCCGAGGAAATTCTGGAGGAAATAGTCGAGATGATTATCAAAGAAGTAATGAGCAACAAGGCGACAATAGAGGTGACTTCCGTAATAACAGGCAAAATAGTGGACCAAGGTTTCAGAGACCATATGTGTCTCCCGAGGATATGATGAACGGGCCATGTCAGATGCACTTCTATCTCGACAATAATGGAAAAGGCAGTCAGGACATCTCCAGAAAGACTGTCGCAATTTTCAGCGATGTTGCATGTGTTACCACCCGATTTTGGCCAAATCAGGAGGTGGGCCGTAAGTGAAGATGGACTTGAAGGACGTACGCGTGGAACATCTTCGAAGCGGCCTCGCGCTAAGAGTTTGGGCTTAATTGCCCGTGTATCTGTAATATATTAGATCGTGTTGTAATCTAGATTAAAGAGATAGAGTCCGGCCCGTGCACGGTTAGGTGCACGCCTCAATTAGAAAGTCCCTTGGACTATAAATATGTATCTAGGGTTATCGGAAAAGGAGGACAATCACCGTTCAACCAAAACAAACCAATCTCGGCGCATCGCCACCCCTTTCCTACGAGGGTTCTTACCGGTAAGCATCATGCTGCCTAGATCGCATCTCGCGATCTAGGCAGCGTAAGCTTAGTATTGTTCATGCGTTGCTCGTACTGAAGCCTTTTGATGGCGAGCAACGTAGTTATCATTAGATGTGTTAGGGTTAGCATTGTTCTTCACGTAATATGCTATCGTAGTGCAACCCTTGCATATCTAGCTGCCCTTACGTCTATCCAGACGTAAGGGCAGCATCTTGCTTGATCATGCTTAGTAGATCCGATCCGTTATAGTTGCTCCTTGCATCTGCAGGGATTAGTTTAATATCTGCATAGTTAGGCCTTATGCTGGGGTCGGAGGATCCGGTGGTGCGTTAGATGTGTTTACCGTCCCTGCGAGGGATGTTCCGGGGATCAACGTTATGTTGGTTTTTAGGCCTCTCGTAGGGGTAGTTTGCACCGTCTCTCGTAGCTGCTAGGCCCGATCGCACGTAGGACGTTCCGATTATGCGGTGAAAACCCTAAACTGTCGTGGATCGTTTTAGCTTTGTCCTGATCAAGCAGGATCCCCATGCCATTGCTAATCCATCAAGGACCATGGGGCGATCGGCTCTTTGAGCCGATCCACAGGGAAACCTGAGAGCCGATAAGGCTCGTATTTAATGTGCACGTGTCTACCATGCAGGAACAATCGAAGCACTAACACCTTCCTGACCAGGTCTAGGTCAGGTGGCACGCCCAGCAACCGCCAGGACGCGCGCCAGAAGATTTGCGGGACGACGCGAGGTGCCAGGGATCCACTAAGCGGCCCTAGGAGCCTCCCGGCTCTTCGTGTTGCTTAACCAAAGCCCGTCGGGGGGTTTTGGAGGGTAACACATTCTGGCACGCCCGGTGGGACATCTTCTGCAACATCCACGTCAACACCGACATACGAGATGGCAGAGGAGCAGATCACATACAAGGATCTCCCTGCGGAGCACAAGAAGAAATACGATGAGCTGAAGGCCATCTGTGAAGCCGAACTCATCGGCTCCTCTGAGACAACCCGTTCTCGCAACATCAAGCTCAGAGGAAACACGTGTCTGTCGCATGGCGTCAGTACGGTAGATCTCAGCCACTCCATAAGAGAACCAGGGTTCTCTTTCGATGCCAATATGGCAGGGTTCGTGATTCGCCATGGCGCGGACAAAGCAGAGAGCAGCCACTCTCGTGGCAAAGATAAAGAGGAGGCCGTTCCACGCGACCGGCCCCAAGACGACGATAGACGATACCTGACCGAGGAGGAGGTGAGAAACATACGGTATCCACGCCCATTATCCGTGCATCTCCTCAGCAAATATGAACAGCAGTACGACCGACGTCGCCGCTACGACAACGACGATGAAGGATATCGTCGGTCTGATGCAAACAGGAGGTATCGTCAGCATGACAGGAACGACGACGGGTACGAACGTCGCGCCAGAGGGAGGTCAAAAGAGCAAGACAACGTGGACAAGCACTGGAACTGTCCCTTCTTCAAACATTGCTGGGACTCAGGAATGAGCCGATTGCCAACAATCGAGAACTGCCCAGAATGCACACAACAAAGGAGAAGGACGAACGAAGTTTCAGTGTTCGAGCGTCTAGGACCTCTCCCACATCGGAACAAACGAGCTGAGTCATCTGAAGAAGAAGACTTCGAGGAGTCAGATGAAGAAGATAGGTATCACCGACCAAGGTGGTGCCCTGATGGACTCAGCCATTCTCAGAAGCGCCGGGTGCAGCGGCTGCGAAACTTGGAAGAAGCCGAGGCACAGTACCTGTACACGTTGAGAAGAGCGCGGCCCGATCTGGCCGCGAAAATCCAGCAAATAGTGGAGACGAAGGCGCGCCCGCCAAAGAAAGTATGGCGCCCCAAACAGGCGAAAGCCGATGCACAGGCATCGGCTGATACCGATGCAGATGCATCGGCTGGTACAAACATGGTATTCATACTCCCGTCAGAGTTTCGCGCTCCAAGCGACGAGGAAGTTTCAGTGGCTCAATTCGACTGCGGTCCACGACCAGTTATTTTTGAAAAGCCACAAGATAGAAGCTACAGGCATCTGAAAGCCCTATACTTGAAGGGTTACATCAATGGGCAGCCTATCAGCAAGATGTTGGTTGATACCGGAGCGGCAGTCAACATAATGCCGTATTCCATGCTACGTCGTTTGGGGCATTCCAGCGACGATCTGATCAAGACCAACATCACATTAAGCGACTTCAACGGCCAGGCGTCAGAAGCAAAAGGTGTTCTGAATGTAGAGCTTACTGTAGGCCGGAAAACCATACCTACCGCGTTCTTCATCGTTGACAGCAAAAGCAATTATGCCGTCCTATTGGGAAGGGACTGGATTCATGCTAACTGTTGTATCCCGTCTACAATGCATCAATGCATCATACAGTGGGACGGAGATGAAGTGGAAGTCGTTCAAGCGGATGACTCAATCGAGATATCATTAGCTGCCATGAGCGTGTGGGAAGCAGATGACCAAGAGCCGCTCTCTGGGATCAGTTTAGAGGGTTGTGAGCGCATCGAAGCCTCGAAGAATGGGGTAAGGCTGGTTTTATCCACCGGCCTAACGGAATAGCACGTCCAAGACATTGGACATACGTGGCAAGGCCGATCCCTGCGATCGGCCCTCAAAAAATGAAAAGTAAAGGATCTTATCTCCAACATGCCACGTAGCTACAGTGGAAATCCAAGAGGTTGCAAACCATCGTCAAGCATTGCAACAAAAAAGGAGGCCGATTCTGGCAATCGGCCGAAATTATCCTCAACATACCTTCGTCTGTGTTCAGCATTGATCCAATGGATGCCTGAAGAGCCGATACCATCAATTACTTGACAGAATCGGCTCGGGGGGCACATAGATGGATGATATACGAGGATACGGAGCTGGGAACGGATGTCAAATTTCCAGCAGAGCAGCTCAAGTACGGGGGCCGATACATAAACAAATCGGCCACAAAAAATCGAAATTTTTGAACACAGCCGATGCACGGCCATCGACTTCAGGGATGCGACCGTCACACGCAGCAGTCATCAGGCAGCGAGGCTCCACTGAAGGGCAAACATGCCGGCGGCTCTCCTCAGTAGAATTGTTGATGGCTCCGTTAGCAAACCCCCAAGCGGATCATTGTGTTGGCAATATCGGGTCGCGGCCCTGATCAATAGCAGGAGCAGCACAAACACGCAGTTCAGGTTAAGGGCGAGCCCGACGAAGCAGCATGTCTCTTCTGAGACCAGGAGGATAGTCGATGATGAGGCGATCGGCTACGGCATGTCACGACCAAAATGGGGGAGAGCATCAGGGAAACGTCCTCACCGGGAGCTGCATCAGCCTGCCAAAGATGATGAGCCAATATGATCGGCGAGACGCGGGACTTGAACGGAAGAAGCTCGGGGGGCAGTTGGCCCTGAAGGATCCTTTGCTATAGGAAGCCGATTTTGTCGGAATCGGCTGGCCCTGCATCACAGCTTGTCTGAGGAACGGTGCTGATGTCGCCAAAAATATCAGTTTCCACATACAAGTCATTTGAGTGACACGCACAGGGCTCTGTTGTAGGCACCTGCCCGGAACCAGATGGCCAGCCCGCTGGGTTGGCTGGTAAAAGTCATGATCTTGTTTGAGGTCTCATGGGGCAAAGCCGACGCGTAGCGTTACAAGCAGAGGTCTTATGGAGCAGCCATCACCAAATCGGCAGTGTTTGCGCAAGCCTGCGGATCAGGTTAGGATCATGAGAACAACCGATGATCATCCGATGGTCTCCTAGAGCCGAGCCATTCGCACCAGAAGCTGCATCAGTTTGCCCGAGATGATGAACCACTCAAAACAGCAAGGTGCATGAATGGAGCTGGGAGGGGCTGAAAGGCCACTACATTGAGGATCCTTGATTCAAGGGAGCTGCTGACCTTTCCAAAATCTGCCAGGTGCTGGCTCCTTGAGCGTAAGCGTTCTTGCCTTGTTTTTTAAGCTGGAGTGTCTCGGGGGGCAGCTAGCTCTGAAGCATCGATGATCTGGAGAGCCGATTTTGTGGAGTTCAGCTAACACAGCGCTACAGTTGGGAAGCCGATGGTGGCTCAATCGGCTGGTCTGCTTTTATCCTCGCCTGGACTAAGGCTCGGGGGGCAGCCCGCTCTTAAGGTTCCTTGTTCTATTGAGCCGATTTGGTTGAAATCGGCTTGCTCTGCATCACAACTCGACGAGAGAGGGTGAATTATTGCAGAAGGGAATGGCTGGAGGTAATGGGAGGAGGCAACGATCGTTGACGGGCTCTGGACCAGATGTGACTACAAAGAAATGAAGCATTACAAGGACAGTTGTGGGCGAGTACCGCCTGTTCCGCAAAAGTATTAGCTTCAGTATTGGAGTTGTTCTAACGATGGTCCTAAGACCTCTAGAAGGAAAAGAGGATCCGGAAGACGAGGATGCCGCTAAAGTCTAACATTCCGTTCAGATTGAATCTGCATCTCCAGGATCTAGGATTCGCACGATTGTGGCTCGTCCGGAAGGTGGAGGTCCGGATGGATCTCCCGAATTTGCCATGAGAGTCCGATGCATTGCCATCGGCTCCTTAAGCACCGACCAGATTGGCAGTCGGCAAGCTCAGTACGAAGGGCAATCGGCTAAATTACCATGAAGAAGGTCGACAAAATCGAGTTGGGGAAATTCTTCATTGATAAACTAGAGTGCTTACATAAAGAGCCGATTGCTCTCAAAAGGACCCTAGGGGCTACATTGCCCCGTCTGCTACTGCTGGCCCTAAGCTAAGACCCTATCTAGGGGCCGTTGCTGCCCTCGTCGTCGTCGCCATCATCGCCGTCGTCGGCGCTGCTCCCAGCCGGCTCATCGTCGCTGCTGTAGCGACCGCCGGCAGGACCTTCGTTGTCCTCGTCTTCTTCATACGCGTCGTCGTCGTCGCTGTCGAAATCGCTGAGATTGCCGGGCCAGGGGCAGTGGCGCTTGGCCGGCGGCTCGTCGGAGGAGTTGTCATCTTCTTCCTCCTCCTCCTGCTCCTCCTCTTCGGAGGAGGGGGCCCCGTCCCAGAGAAGGTGGTCGTCGTCGCTTTCCTCCACCGCTTCCTCATTGGCGAGGAAGCGGAGGTCGCTCTCCCCGTCGGTCGGGACTGGTCGTCCTCTGACCAGGTAGAGAAGTCGTGGCTTGGCTCGTCCCCGGCCTCGATGGCGCGGCGGATGTTGGCCGCATGGGCTTCCTCCGGGTTCCACTCCGGCGTCGGCTCGCGGAAGGGGGAGGACTGCGCAGAAAGATCCGACGAAGAGGAGGACATGGTGGCGAAGGAGGGTTTTTTCTTTGGAAGTACTAGTGCAAAGAGGATGAGGAAGAGAACTACAGGAAGTGGCCGAATAAAAGGGGGAATATATGGTTTAATGCCTAAGCAGTTCCCGAGGACGTGGTGCCAGAACCGTCAAGTCGTGCAGAGAAGGCGAGGAGGCAAGACGTCATCATGAAGAAAACTGCGACGGTTCTGCCACGACATGACCCTTCGAAGAATGCAGATGGTTTTGCAATTATCATTATCAAAACCAGGGGGGCATGTGTTACCACCCGATTTTGGCCAAATCAGGAGGTGGGCCGTAAGTGAAGATGGACTTGAAGGACGTACACGTGGAACATCTTCGAAGCGGCCTCGCGCTAAGAGTTTGGGCTTAATTGCCCGTGTATCTGTAACATATTAGATCGTGTTGTAATCTAGATTAAAGAGATAGAGTCCGGCCCGTGCACGGTTAGGTGCACGCCTCAATTAGAAAGTCCCTTGGACTATAAATATGTATCTAGGGTTATCGGAAAAGGAGGACAATCACCGTTCAACCAAAACAAACCAATCTCGGCGCATCGCCACCCCTTTCCTACGAGGGTTCTTACCGGTAAGCATCATGCTGCCTAGATCGCATCTCGCGATCTAGGCAGCGTAAAGCTTAGTATTGTTCATGCGTTGCTCGTACTGAAGCCTTTTTGATGGCGAGCAACGTAGTTATCATTAGATGTGTTAGGGTTAGCATTGTTCTTCACGTAATATGCTATCGTAGTGCAACCCTTGCATATCTAGCTGCCCTTACGTCTATCCAGACGTAAGGGCAGCATCTTGCTTGATCATGCTTAGTAGATCCGATCCGTTATAGTTGCTCCTTGCATCTGCAGGGATTAGTTTAATATCTGCATAGTTAGGCCTTATGCTGGGGTCGGAGGATCCGGTGGTGCGTTAGATGCTGTTTACCGTCCCTGCGAGGGATGTTCCGGGGATCAACGTTATGTTGGTTTTTAGGCCTCTCGTAGGGGTAGTTTGCACCGTCTCTCGTAGCTGCTAGGCCCGATCGCACGTAGGACGTTCCGATTATGCGGTGAAAACCCTAAACTGTCGTGGATCGTTTTAGCTTTGTCCTGATCAAGCAGGATCCCCATGCCATTGCTAATCCATCAAGGACCATGGGGCGATCGGCTCTTTGAGCCGATCCACAGGGAAACCTGAGAGCCGATAAGGCTCGTATTTAATGTGCACGTGTCTACCATGCAGGAACAATCGAAGCACTAACACCTTCCTGACCAGGTCTAGGTCAGGTGGCACGCCCAGCAACCGCCAGGACGCGCGCCAGAAGATTTGCGGGACGACGCGAGGTGCCAGGGATCCACTAAGCGGCCCTAGGAGCCTCCCGGCTCTTCGTGTTGCTTAACCAAAGCCCGTCGGGGGGTTTTGGAGGGTAACAGCCGCAGGGATAGCCAATGCTCAAGCAATGAATAGAAACCCCCAGGGGCCAAGGAGCGAGATCCATCTTCCACCTCCTCCCGCAATTACGGATGAAAATCGGCATCAGCTCAGAATAGCGGCAGCACCACACCCACCTCCATACGTTGACCCTAAATCCAATGGTGCGGTCTCGATGATTCAGAAAGCTAGGCCATCTAACAGGGCGCAGAAAGTAATCTCGCGACAAGTGTTCATGGCAGAGAAGATGCCTCCACCAACAGTCGAGTACCTAAATTGGTCGGGACAGGACATTGGCTTCACAATTGCGGATCACCCGCAGCAAGTTCCTCGACCAGGGCAATCTGCACTTATCTTACCCGCAGTCATCGCTGGTTTTGATGTGTCGAGAGTCTTTATAGATGGCGGCAGCAGCTTAAACCTTATGTATGCAGATACATTAAGGAAGATGAACATATCCCTAGCAAATTTAAAACCAACTGACACACGTTTTCACGGAATCACGCCAGAGAAGCCGAGTTATCCGTTGGGGAAGATCAATCTCGATGTTCAGTTTGGGACCCGAGAAAACTACAGGATAGAGAGGTTAGAGTTTGAAGTTGTGGATTTCCCGTCGCAATATCACGCCTTGTTGGGACGACCAGCATATGCCAGGTTTATGGCGGTACCACATTACACATACCTGTTGTGGAGGTTGCCTGGACCTAAGGGACCAATCACAGTCAAGGGAAGTTTCGCGCTAGCTGATAAGTGCGACAAAGATTTTCATCGACTGTCGGAAACTTTCGGGATGCAAGCAGAATATATGGCGTCAAGGCTCACTGACTATGATGTGCTGCCAGATACAGGAAGGCCACTCAGGGAACCAACCTTCAATACTGCTAAGGATTCAAAAGAGGTGCAGATCCACCCGACGGACCCAAAGAAAACGACATCCATTGCAACAAACATGGACCTCGCATAGGAAAGCGCGCTCGTCGAGTTCCTCCGTGAGCACTGGAAAATCTTCGCATGGTGTCCAGCTGACATGCCAGGAGTACCCAGGGAACTTGCCGAGCACCACCTAAACTTGGATCCAATTGCGAGACCAATCAAACAACCTTTGCGGCGTTTTTCGGAACCAAACCGCAAAGCTATGCTGTCAGAAATAGATCGACTCAGAGAAGCTGGTTTTATTAAAGAAATATCTACAGAAGCCACGTGGGTAGCTAACCCAGTGATGGTGCCGAAGAAAAACACGAAAGTCCTTCGCATGTGTGTCGACTTTACGTGTCTCAATAAACACTGTCCAAAGGATCACTTTCCCCTCCCAAGGATCGATCAAATCATCGACTCCACGGCAGGATGCGAACGTCTTTCCTTCCTGGACGCATATTCTGGTTATAACCAGATCAGATTAAAAGAAGATGACGAAGCCAAAACAGCGTTCATAACACCTTATGGCGTGTTCTGCTATAGAACAATGCCTTTTGGTCTAAAAAACACGGGAGCAACATATCAGCGGATGATGCAGAAGTGCCTTGCAACACAGATTGGGAAAAATGTACAGCCCTTGTAGTCGAAAGGGAAGAAGAAGGAAAGCTCCATGGAGTACAGAGGCCAGTATATTTCATCAGTGAAGTACTATCGCCTTCAAAACAGCGGTACCCGCAGAAACTGGCGTATGGATTGTTTACAACAGAAGAAAATTGCGGCACTATTTTTCGGCGCACCCGATAATAGTGGTCAATGAGGCTCCTCTGTCAAATATATTAAACAACCCAGAAGCTACGGGTCGTGTCTCCCTTTGGGGAATAGAGCTTTCCCCTCGGGACATCACGTATGAAAAAAGAAAAGCAATAAAGTCGCAAATCTTACCAGATTTCATCGCAGAGTGGATGGAGCTACAAAATACAGGACCTCCAGATTTATCGAGAACCTGGACTATGAACTTTGATGGGTCCAAAAGGTTAGAAGGCGCTGGAGCAGGCGTGATACTAATATCACCTGAAGGCGACAAATTAAAGTATGTTCTACGGATGACGTTCCCAAACGCGTCTAATAATGAGGCAGAATATGAAGCTCTCATACATGGGATGAAGATGGCGAAAGCTTGTGGTGCAACCCGATTAAAAATCTTTGGCGACTCACAGTTGGTGGCCCAGCAGGTCATGAATCAATGTGATGCAGTCAACGAGAGTATGATAGCATACAAGGAGATGTACAATGAGCTAGAAAAGCTGTTTGATGGATGCGAGGTAAATCACATCAGCAGGTTGAGCAATGATGAAGCCGATGTTCTTGCAAACATCGGATCGCTGTCTCGCGATTCCTCCAGGCGTGTTTTGGGAAGAAATAAGCGAGAGATCCACAAAGCCGATGAAACCAAAGAAGAAGGAGAAGGATGAAAAACCCTCGGGTGTTACAAAAGAATCACTGGAAGAAGAAGAGGAACAGGAGCTAGTCATGATGGTGCAAACCCCATGGATGCAGGCCTATATATCGTATATCTTAAGGAAAACAATACCCGACGATCCAATAGAAGCAAGGCGAGTAATCAGGCGTTCTAAAGCCTTTACTGTGGTCAAAGTGGAGTTGTACAAGTGAAGTATTTCGGGTGTGCTGTAGAGGTGCGTCACACCCGAAGAAGGAAGAATAATCCTGAAAGATGTACACGAAGGAATATGTGGCCATCATGCAAGCAGTCGAGCTATCGCAGCCAAAGTTTTCAGGGCAGGATTTTATTGGTTGACAGCAATTGAGGACGCGAAGTAAATAGTGCGAACTTGTGACGTGTGCCAGAGATTCGTCGCAAAACCTCATTCTCCAGCAGCAGAGTTGATTCCAATCCCGTTGTCTTGGCCCTTTGCCCAATGGGGTCTCGATATGGTGGGAAAATTGCACAAAGCTTCGCCAGGAGGATATGAGTATATGCTCGTTGCTGTCGACAAATTTACCAAGTGGATAGAAGCAAAGCCGATAAATTCACCGGACGGCGCGTCGGCAATCAAGTTTGTGAAAAGCATTGTTTTTCGATTTGGAGTCCCTCATAGCATCGTCGCAGACAATGGCGGTAATTTCACATCCTAGGAGTTCAAAGCGTACTGTGCAGAAGTGGGCATCAAATTGAGTTTTGCATCTGTCGCACATTGATACGTCGCAAACGTATCTATAATTTCTTATGTTCCATGCTACTTTTATTACAATACTTGAATGTTTTATACATACTTTACAGCATTATTATACATTTTCCGGCACTAACCTATTAACAAGATGCCGAAGTGCCAGTTCCTGTTTTCTGCCGTTTTTGGTTTCAGAAATCCTAGTAAGAAAATATTCTCGGAATTGGACGAAATCAACGCCCAGGGGCCTATTTTTACACGAAGCTTCCAGAAGACCGAAAGGGGGACGAAGCGGGGCCACGAGGCGCCGACACAACAGGCGGCGCGGCTGGCCCCGGCCGCGCCGGCCTGGTGTGTGGCCCCCGTGACTCCCCGACCTACCCTTCCGCCTACTTAAAGCCTCCGTCGCGAAACCCCCTGTACCGAGAGCCACGATACGGAAAACCTTCCAGAGACGCCGCCGTCGCGAATCCCATCTCGGGGGATGATACGTCCAAAACGTATCTACTTTCCCGAACACTTTTGCTATTGTTTTGCCTCTAATTTGTGTATTTTGGATACAACTAACACGGACTAACGCTGTTTTCAGCAGAATTGCTCTGGTGTCTCGTTTTTGTGCAGAAATCCAACTTTCGGGAAAATCCTCGGAATTTATGCAGAAGGCCCTATTTTCCCAGAATACTGACGGAGCCAGAAGGACAAGTAAGGTGGAGGCCCGAGGGCCCCACACCATAAGGCGGCGCGGCCTAGGGGGGCCCGCGCGGCCCTATGGTGTGGCCCCCTCGGTCGGCCTCCGACGCCCTCCTTCGGACTACTTATCGGCCTCGACCTAAAAACGCACGGGAGAAGTCGAAATCGCCAGAAACCCTCCAGAGAGCCGCCACATCGCGAAACTCCGTCGCGGGAGCCAGAAGTCTCCGTTCTGGCACTCCGCCGGGACGGGGAATTGGAGGAGATCTTCACCGCCATCACCGCCAACGCCTCTCCATCGACCAGCCATGTTTCCCCCATCCATGTGTGAGTAATTCCCCCGCTGTAGGCTGAAGGGGATGGTAGGGATTGGATGAGATTGGTCATGTAATAGTCATAAGATTGTTAGGGCATAGTGCCTAGTATCCGTAGATGTCACTTTTATGATATTGTTGCAACTTGTTATGCTTAATGCTTGTCACTAGGGCCCGAGTGCCATGATCTCAGATCTGAACATGTTATTGATTCATGAAGATATTCGTTGTTTATGATCTTACCTGCAAGTTGTATACACATGTCGCTGTCCGGAACCAATGGCCCCGAAGTGACAGAAATCGGGACAACCGGAGGGGATGGTAGTGATGTGAGGATCACATGTGTTCACGGAGTGTTAATGCTTTGCTCCGGTACTCTATTAAAAGGAGTACCTTAATTTCCAGTAGTTTCCCTAGAGGCCCGGCTGCCACCGGCTGGTAGGACAAAAGATGTTGTGCAAGTTTCTCATTGCGAGCACGTACGACTAAATATGGAACACATGCCTATTGATTGATTAGTACTTGGATACCGTTTTATTATTATCTGCAAATGCCCCTGCTTTGATTGTTATATGAGTTTCTCTCATCCATGCAACGCCCGTTAATCCGTCCCTGTGCCTACAGTATTTTAATCCTGCTGTTTACTATAATCACTACTGCTGTCTTTATTTCACCGCTGCTGTTATTTCACTATTCCTACTGCCATAAAACTGTTACTACTGATAAACTCTTGCGAGCAAGTCTGTTTCCAGGTGCAGCTGAATTGACAACTCCGCTGTTAAGGCTTACAAGTATTCTTTGTCTCCCCTTGTGTCGAATCAATAAATTGGGTAATACTTCCCTCGAAGACTGTTGCGATCCCCTATACTTGTGGGTCATCAAGACTATTTTCTGGCGCCGTTGCCGGGGAGCATAGCTTTATTTGGAAGTTCACTTGGATTGATATTGTTCGCTGAAATTCTCCATCATGGGTAAACCTCGCGATACTAAGATCGCCATATTACCATCCACTACAAGAAAAGGTACAACTCTTAGTACCTCTGCTGCTCTTGATTCACCATCTGTGATAAGTAAACTTGTTTCACCACCACAAGCTTCAAATGCTGGTACTTCTGCTGAATCTGAAAATTCCTCTCATAATTGTGATGATGCTTCTGCTGTGCTTGATAATGATGGTTCGTTAGGATCTTTTCTAGATGCTACAATTGCTAGGTCTAGGCAAATTGAAAATACTGAAACTCCTAATGAAAATGCTGCTACACCTGTTAATTCACCTGAGTCTGTTGAATATTCTAGTGATGATCTTGATGAAGATTATGTAGAGCTTGATGATGATTTTATTGAAAAATGCAATGCTACTACTGATGCAAGAAAAATTAAAAAGTTGCTTGCGGAACATGCTGTTAGATATAAATTATCTCCTGATCCTAAATTTGCCACATCTCCTATAAACATTAGGGATAAAGATTATGATTTTTCTCTTGATTTATCTCATATAGCTATTGTTGAGAAAACACCCTTTTGTGGTACTGAAAAAGAAAGTGCTGTTGAACACATGACTGAGTTATCTACTCTTAGTGGCTTGTTTTCTGATGATATTAAGATGCGTACTTATTTTGTCGCTAAAATTTTTCCTTTCTCATTAAAGGACGATGCTAAAACTTGGTATAATAATTTGCCTCCTGGTTCTATTAAAAGCCCAAAAGAATTGCTTGATGTTTTCTTCCGGAAATACTTTCCTGCTAGTGCTCAACATGCTGCTTTGCAGAGAATTTATAATTTTGACCAGGAAGATGGAGAGAAATTGCCTGAGGCTTGGGCGAGATTTTGCTCTCTTATTAGAGCTCAGCCTGACCATGATTTGGAAAAACATGATTTACTTGATATATTTTATAGTGGACTAACCATTGAGTCTAGGGCATACCTGGATAGTTGTGCTGGTTGTGTTTTCAGGAAAAGAACTCCAGACGACGCTGAAGAATTATTGGCTAAAATAGGCCGGAATCATGATGATTGGTCTACACCTGAACCAACCCCGACACCAATAGTGAAGAAGAGGGGTATGATTAAATTAAATGATGAAGATATGAGGGAAGCCAAGAAGTCTCTTAAAGAGAAGGGTATTAAACCTGAAGATGTGAAGAATTTACCTCCTATAGAAGATTTATGTGAGATAACTCCCCCTTCATCCATGATTGAGGTACACTCTCTTCAACGCTTTACTAGGGAAGATATTCCGTATTCAAAACCTCCTGCTCAATGCTTAGATGAGTTTGATAATTATATTGTTAAGCAAGAAAACTTTAATATGAGAGTAGAGAATCATTTAATGGAAAATTCTCGAGCTATTAGTGAATTGCATGGTATTGTGGAGAGAACCTCCAATGATGTTAAGATACTTGTTAAACATTTTCAAATGGTTCAAACTCAAATTGATCAACTTACTAAAGTGCAAAATGACTTGTTGGGAAATAATTCTAAAGAAAAACATGCTTATGAAGTAACAACTAGAGGTGGTGTTTCTACCCAGGATCCTCTATATCCTGAAGGGCATCCCAAAAGAGTTGAACAAGATTCTCAACTAACTAAAACTAGTGCTCCATCTAAGAAAAAGAAAAAGAAACATAAGAATGTTGTAGAATCCTCTGAACCTGTTAATGATCCTAATAGTATTTCTATTTCTGATGCTGAAACTGAAAGTGGTAATGAACATGATAAAGATAATGATAAGGATGATACTCCTGATAAAGAAGAAATTGAAAAAGAACCTGAAAAGCCTGCTAAAAATAAAAAGTACACTAAAGAAGATTTTATTGCTGAGAAACATGGTAATGAAAGAGAACCTTGGGTTCAAAAGCAAATGCCTTTTCCTGCTAAGAAACTAAAATCAAAGGAGGAGGAACATTATAATAAATTTTGTGATTGGATGAAACCTTTATTTTTGCAAATCCCTTTGACTGATGCTATTAAATTGCCTCCTTATTCAAAGTATATGAAAGATATTGTTCTAACAAAAGGAAAATCCCCAATGAGGAAATTTCCACTATGCTTGCTAATTACTCCTTCAATGGTAAGATTCCAAAGAAGCTTGGAGACCCAGGTATACCGACTATTCCTTGTTCCATCAAGAATAATTATGTTAGAACTGCTCTATGTGATTTGGGAGCAGGTGTTAGTGTAATGCCTTTTTCCCTTTATAAGAGACTTGATTTAGATAAGTTGATACCAACTGATATATCTTTGCAAATGGCTGATAAATCTACTGCTATTCCTGTTGGTTTATGTGAAAATGTTCCTGTGCAAGTTACTCAACATTGCTTGATATTAACTGATTTTGTTGTGTTGGAAATGCCTGAAGATGATAATATGTCCATTATTCTTGGAAGACCCTTTCTTAATACTGCAGGGGCTGTTATTGATTGCAATAAAGGCATGGTTACTTTCAATGTTGATGATAAGGAACACACTGTCTATTTTCCCAAGAGGATTGATAAAGTATGTGGAGTTAATACAATTTTTAATGTGAAAACTATCAAAGTGGGATCCATTGATTGTCCTATATATGAGCCTAAAGAAGAATATCAAACTCTTGTGATTGGATCCATATCAATTCAATATAAGGTAACATGATTGATTTGAGGTTTATTTCTTCTTATGTCATATAAAATTTATTTGGTAGCAAGACTTGATCAACCTTGTTAACAAGTATATTTTAATGCATAAGAGAGCTAAACAACATTTCTTTCTTTCTTTCTCCCTCCATTTATTTTACTTGCTGTAGCACCTTTTGTTTTGCAATATGCTTTAGTTGTTAAGATTTTGGAAATCATTTTCCTGCGCAGTAATAATTAATTTAACACCCAGAAATGTGCATTTTTCGAAGTTCTCTAAAAATTACAAAAATTACACCGTTGGTCCTATTTTTCGACGAGGCACCTGGGAGCACCAGAGGATGACCTGTGGGGCACCACAGGGTGCCACACCACAGGCCGGCGCGGCCAAGGAGGTGGGCGCGCCACCCTGTGGTGTGGGCCCCTCCTTGCCCCACTACTTCATCTCTTCCTCCCAGCATCTTCTCTCTCCCGAAAAAACTCGCACCAAGTTCCTCTCACTCGCGTTTCTGCTCAAGAACTCGCGATTTTTCGATCTCCTTGCTCAGCCCAGATTTCTGTCTGAAATTTGGCACATTTACTCCTTGGTATGTGACTCCTTTGATTGTCCAATTAGAATTTTGTTTGGTTGAGTATATCTTGAATATTTTGCTGCTGTAGATAACATGTTTAGTGAGCTTGCATGCTTGTTCTAAGTGGAAGAAATTAGTTTTGATGCATGTTTAGTACTCTAGCAAGTTCCTATAGTAGTTCCCTTCAATTATATACCTTGAAATCAAATTTTATAATGGTTGTTGAAAATTTCAGAAAAGGAAGATGAAGAAATTCAAATTTGGAGAATTGTTCAAGAAGGGAACAACCAGCACCGGTAGGCCCTCGAGGGCATCCACTCAGATTAGGCGATCCTACAATGAGGATATCATCGCGCCTAGCTTCGCGCCCGAGGAGGACAATGGGGCTCCTAATGCTTCATCCTTCCCATGTTATGATTTTCTGACAAATGCAGGGATATTGGATGACTTCTTCACCCTTGTCAACAGGGCAGGCTTAGCCACCTACGTGGGAGATGAAAGGGAGCAATACTACAGGCTCACCAAAATTTTCGTTGAGAGCTTCAAGTTCCACAACACGCAATATGAGCCGACAGTTGCATTCAAGATCTATGATAATCCTGTTACTATGGAATTGGAAGAATTTTGTCGTGCATTGGATATTGCCCCTGTAGGTACAGCAAGGAGGATTGATGACAACCCCCGGGACCTGTTGGAGCTCTATCGAGGGATCACCGAAGATGATTGCCGCACCATTCAGCGCGGCAAGATAAGAAATATTCAACTTCCCGCCATTAAATATTTTGCATATTACATTGCTACTAGTATTCTTGGTAGGGAAAATACTAGTAATATCTCTAGCTCACTACAAGAAAAGTTGCCATGGCCGACGAAGTTGAAGTCGCGCCGTGGTTGCTGGTGTACCATGGCCGACGATTTTGGTCCCTCCGTGGTGCATGTCAAAACTTTTTTTTCTCGTTTTTGAGGCCACCTAGCCCGACGAAAGCGGCCAAAACGTGGCGTATGGTGGCCCGGGACGTGGTGCATCTCGAAATCTCGGGTTCGCCGGCCGAGTCAACGCAAATCCGCACCGCCGAGGGATGTAGGGCCCAGATGGCAGCCTCTCTGGCATTGTTTTTTTCTACATCGCGCCATCTCGTTCAACGTTCTCCGATCGAGCCGTTTACGATGCAGGATCATGGGTCCCGCATGTCATCCTCTATGAACCAAAATTCTTTCTATTCTTGGATTTTTTGACCCCCTGATTTCTGGCTACTTCCTTTTTCTTTTGATCCCTTGCCGCCTTGGAAACGTTGAGACCGCTGCTGCTAAATGGGACCCGCATGTCATCCTCTATGTGCAATCAACTTTCTTTTCTTGGAGTTTTTTTGGCACCTCAAATTTGGTCACTTGCCTTTTTCTTTCGATCCCCTGCCGCCTCTCAAACGGTGATACCGCTGCTGCTAACTGGGACCCGCATGTCATCCTCTATGTACTATAAAACTTTCTTTTCTGGATTATTTTTGGCACCTCAAATTTGGTCACTTGCCTTTTTCTTTCGATCCCCTGCCGCCTCTCAAACGGTGATACCGCTGCTGCTAAACGGGACCCGCATGTCATCCTCTATGTACTATAAAACTTTCTTTTCTTGGATTTTTTTGGCACCTCATATTTGGTCACTTGACTTTTTCTTTCGATCACCTGCTGCCTCTCAAACGGTGATACCGCTGCTAAATGGGACCCGCATGTCATCCTCTATGTACTATAAAACTTTCTTTTCTTGGATTTTTTGGCACCTCATATTTGGTCACTTGACTTTTTCTTTCGATCACCTGCTGCCTCTCAAACGGTGATACCGCTGCTGCTAAATGGGACCCGCATGTCATCCTCTATGTACTATAAAACTTTCTTTTCTTGGATTTTTTGGCACCTCATATTTGGTCACTTGACTTTTTCTTTCGATCCCCTGCCTCTCAAACGATACCGCCTAAATGGGACCCGCATGTCATCCTCTATGTAAATCACGTTTCTTTTCTTGAATTATTTTTGGCTCCCGATATTTGGTCACTTGCCTTTTTCTTTCGATCTCATGCCACGTTTGAAACGTTGAGGAACCTGCTGGCTCATGGGACCCGCATGTCATCCTCTATGTACTATAAAAGTTCATTTTCTTGGTTTTTTTTCACCCTCTGATTTTTGGCAATTTCTTTTTTCTTTCGATCCCCTGCCGCCTCTCAAACGCTGATACCGCTGCTGCTAACTGGGACCCTCATGTCATCCTCTATGTACTATAAAACTTTCTTTTCTTGAATTATTTTTGGCTCCTCATATTTGGTCACTTGCCTTTTTCTTTCGATCTCATGCCAAGTTTGAAACGTTGAGGAACCTGCTGGCTCATGGGACCCGCATGTCATCCTCTATGTACTATAAAAGTTTATTTTCTTTATTTTTTTCCACCCTCTGATTTTTGGCTATTTCCTTTTTCTTTTGATCCCCTGCCGCCTTGGAAACGTTGGGTAAGCTGCTGACTCATGGGACCCGCATGTCATCCTCTATGTACAATCAACTTTCTTTTTCTTTTGATCTCAAGCCGCATTTGAAACGTTGAGACCGCTGCTGCTAAATGGGACCCGCATGTCATCCTCTATGTACAATAAAGTTTTTTCTTGGATTATCTTTGGCTCCTGATATTTTGGCACTTGCCTTTTTCTTTCGATCTCATGCCGCCTTTGAAACGTTGACCAAGCTGCTGGCTCATGGGTCTCGCATGTCATCCTCTACGACAATAAAAGTTTTCTTTCTTGGAGTTATTTTTGACCCCTAATTTCTGGCTATTTGCCTTTTTCTTTTGATCTCCTGCCCCCTCTGAAACGATGAGGACGCTGTTGGGAGGTCGGTCCCACATGTCATCCTCTATGAACAATAAAAGTTTCCTTTGATTGATTTATTTTGAACCCCTAATCAATTTCTGGATATTTCCTTTTTTTCTTTTGATCCCCTGCCGCCTTGAAATCGCTGAGGATGCTGCTGCCTCATGGGTCCCGCATGTCATCCTCTCAGAACGGTAAATGTTTCTTTTCTTGGATTTTGTTTACCAAATGATTTTTGGCTTATTTTTTCTTTCGATCTCCTGCAGCCTTTAAAACGTTGAGGACGCTGCTGGCTCACGGGTCCCACATGTCAGCCTCTATGAACAATAAACGCTGAGGATGCTGCTGCCTCATGGGTCCCGCATGTCATCCTCTTAGAACGAAAATGTTTCTTTTCTTGGATTTTTTACCAACAGATTTTTTGGTTTATTTTTTCTTTCCATCCCCTGCCGCCTTTAAAACGTTGACGACGCTGCTGGCTCATGGGTCCCCGATGTCAGCCTCCCCGTAGAACAAACATGTGATATCTTGATTATTTTGCAGACAATAAACAGTGTATTGCGCTCTGAGCTATTTCAAACGGATAAATTAAATCTTTATTTTTACATAAACAAACTTATATGTTGAATCTCCTTGTTTTTTTGTTTTTGCGAAGCATAGGACTTTCCTGTTTTGTTTAGAAAATTCCGAACTTTCCTGTTTTGGAGTGGGCTGAAATTGTACGAGTCAAAAGGCCAAGCACGATAGTTCGAAGGCCCAGATGTCCAGATGCAGCCCAATTGAAATCTTTCTTCTTGGAATTTTTTTCACCCCCTGATTTCTGGCTACTACATTTTTCTTTTGGTCCTGTGCCGCCTTGGAAACATTGAGACCGCTGCTGCAAAATGGGACCCGCATATCATCCTCTATGTACTATAAAACTTTCTTTTCTTGAATTATTTTTGGCTCCTGATATTTGGTCAATTGCCTTTCTCTTTCGATCCCATGCAGCCTCTCAAACGGTGATACCGCTGCTGCTAAATGGGACCCGCATGTCATCCTCTATGTACAATCAAGTTTCTTTTCTTGAATTATTTTTGGCTCCTGATATTTGGTCACTTACCTTTTTCTTTCGATCTCATGCCACGTTTGAAACGTTGAGGAACCTGCTGGCTCATGGGACCCGCATGTCATCCTCTATGTGCTATAAAAGTTTATTTTCTTGGATTTTTTTCACCCTCTGATTTTTGGCTATTTCCTTTTTCTTTTGATCCCCTGCCGCCTTGGAAACGTTGAGTAAGCTGCTGACTCATGGGACCCGCATGTCATCCTCTATGTACAATCAAGTTTCTTTTCTTGAATTATTTTTGGCTCCTGATATTTGGTCACTTGCCTTTTTGTTTCGATCTCATGCCACGTTTGAAACGTTGAGGAACCTGCTGGCTCATGGGATCCGCATGTCATCCTCTATGTGCTATAAAAGTTTATTTTCTTGGATTTTTTTTCACCTTCTGATTTTTGGCTATTTCCTTTTTCTTTTGATCCCCTGCCGCCTTGGAAACGTTGAGTAAGCTGCTGACTCAATGGACCCGCATGTCATCCTCTATGTACAATCAAGTTTCTTTTCTTGAATTACTTTTGGATCCTGATATTTGGTCACTTGCCTTTTTGTTTCGATCTCATGCCACGTTTGAAACGTTGAGGAACCTGCTGGCTCATGGGACCCGCATGTCATCCTCTATGTGCTATAAAAGTTTGTTTTCTTTGTTTTTTTTCACCCTCTGATTTTTGGCTATTTCCTTTTTCTTTTGATCCCCTGCCGCCTTGGAAACGTTGGGTAAGCTGCTGACTCATGGGATCCGCATGTCATCCTCTATGTACAATCAACTTTCTTTTTCTTTTGATCTCAAGACGCATTTGAAACGTTAAGACCGCTGCTGCTAAATGGGACCCGCATGTCATCCTCTATGTACAATAAAGTTTCTTTTCTTGGATTATCTTTGGATCCTGATATTTGGTCACTTGCCTATTTCTTTCGATCTCATGCCACGTTTGAAACGTTGAGGAACCTGCTGGCTCATGGGACCCGCATGTCATCCTCTATGTACTACAAAAGTTCATTTTCTTGGGTTTTTTTCACCCTCTGATTTTTGGCTATTTCCTATTTCTTTTGATCCCCTGCGGCCTTTGAAAGTTGAGGACTCTGCTGCCTCATAGGTCCCACATGTCAGCCTGTATGAACGATAAAGCTTTCCTTTCTTGGAGTTTTTTTACCCCCTAATTTCTGGCTACTTTCTTTTTCTTTTGATCTCAAGCCGCATTTGAAACGTTGGGACCGCTGCTGCAAAATGGGACCCGCATGCAATTCTCCATGTACAATAAAAGTTTCTTTTCTTGGATTATTTTTGACCCTCATTTTTGGTCACTTGCCTTTTTCTTTTGATCCCCTACCGCCTTGGAAACGTTGAGTAAGCTGCTGACTCGTGGGACCCGCATGTCATCCTCTATGTACAATCAACTTTTTTTTCTTTTGATCTCAAGCCGCATTTGAAACGTTGAGACCGCTGCTGCTAAATGGGACCCGCATGTCATCCTCTATGCACAATAAAGTTTCTTTTCTTGGATTATCTTTGGCTCCTGATATTTTGTCACTTGCCTTTTTCTTTCGATCTCATGCCGCCTTTGAAACGTTGAGTAAGCTGCTGGCTCATGGGTCCCGCATGTCATCATCTACGAACAATAAAAGTTTCCTATCTTCGAATTATTTTTACCCCTAATTTTTGGCTACTTCCTTTTTTCTTTTGATCACCTGCAGCCTTAGAGGATTCTGCTGGCTCATGGGTCCCACATGTCAGCCTCTATGAACAATAAACCTTTCCTTTCTTGGAGTTATTTTGACCTCTAATTTCTGGCTATTTCGCCTTTTTTAAAATCCTGTGTCGCCTTGGAAACGTTGAGAATGCTGCTGCCTCATGGGTCCCGCATGTCATCCTCTCAAAACGATAAATGTTTCTTTTTTTTTGGATTTTTTTACCAACTGATTTTTTTCCGATCCTCTGCCGTCTTTAAAAACGTTGACGACGCTGCTAATACAAGCTCTTTCGCTCCAAGATCTTGCAAGTTAATAGAATAAATCATGGAATTATTAGGATATGTTTTAAATTTCAAATCCACTTTATGAATTTTTAAAAATACCGTGATCCGTGTGGGTATGGAGCGATCAAGGATTTTCATATTGGCCATGAGCAGTTTCAAAAATTGCAACCGGATAATTCTAAATAAATAAAAACAACTTTTATGCAGAATCTCCGTGTTTTTGTTTTTTGCCATCATAGGATCTATGGTTCATTAGAAAAGGGCCGAAATTGCATGAGCAGAAAAGCCCATTTCTAGTTATTGGGCTTCAACAGCCTGAGCAAGTAGGCCTATAGCAAATACCATGTAGATGGCCGTTGAAACCCAAAAGTATTTGTTACCTAGACTTGACATGAACCTTGCTATGCACACGACAATTTCAGTCCGATCCGTGTACGCAACACAAGATCAAACCCAACGTGTGAGGAAGCAGGTGGCAGCACACCTCCAGATGCTCAATCGTACACATATCATATAGGAGTTGTCGTATGTACATTAGTTCCGTATTGACATGTTTGTTTCTTTGGTTAACATGTGGGGTCCGCACAGTCACCTAGGTCGCACATCAACTTCTTTGCTCATAGTTGATGCATGTTTAGTGGCCTGCAGCAAGAATCGCTGCCCCCAGGGATGTACTTTACCCTTTAGCGGCGAAAAAAATAGGAATGGTCCTCTCATGACTATGATCAACAAGAGGTGGCTATATTATAGTGCTGAAATAAAGTCAATCCTAAAACAGCCATGCATGGGTTATAATATGAAGGCAACACGAAATACAAAAGCAGGGCAGTGTTCAAATAAACTGATTCAAACTAGTACATACTAAAAGCAGTGTACTACTTCTCAACACTTCAAGCATAATAAAAAAGTGTGTCAGTGTTTTTTTAAAGGTAACACCGAACGGGCAATGTTTAAAGCAGGCTTAAACCACATAGCCGCTTGTCGGACACTACCCCAACTAACTCTGGGAAGGCTGATAACTCCCACAGTCTCACCTTCATCTGGCTGGAGGTTGCAGCGCAAAATTTTAGGGTATTGATTATGAAGATACTTCCGGTATGCTGTGTAGACGCAGTTTTTCCTCATGAATGGAACCAATGTGCCATCAGGAGCTTTGGATTCACGCTTCTTCAGGTTGGCAATGATCGGGTAATTGAGTCCGAGGAACAGAGAGTGGTCGCCGAGGCTGTTAACCTGCCTCCAATGAAAGTCCCCTGCACGTGCTGCAACGAACAGAGATATGGGATCCTGCTCAAAGACGTAGGTGGCAACAGGAGGATACTGCCGTAGCTGAAGCCCATTAGCAGCATAGGGAATGTCATGAGGTACTTCAGCATTGGCAATCCCAATGTTGTTTACTGTAAGGATGATCATCAATCGCTTGCCATCAGCAGTTGGAGCGAGGAACCACGCGTACTGCTGATCATCCACCACCGGTGGCGGGATTACGAACATGGACATCGGGTTTTCTGCAATATTAGAAATGGAGACGAATAGGGTGTTACTGGCAACCATATTCAAACAGCAGCATTGTTCATCGTTCATGCTCACAGTATAAATACGACTATGTAAGCTAAGGACATTGGTCATTCATGTGTTCAAATCGAGTGTCCAATATATCAGTTATACTGCATGCATCCCACGAAACAAGTCTTAACTTCGCCAAAACTAGACACTAGTTAGTGTATACACAGTTATATACTACCTCTGTCCCACCGAAAGTGTCTGAGATTTGTCCAAATTCAGATGTATCTAGACAGTGAAAGCATATAGATACATTCAAATTTTGACAAATATATCATCTTAAGTTTAAGTCCTGTGTTGTAGTTAATTCCCTTTGTCTTAAGTGATCCAACGGTGTATATGATTAGATATTTGTATACAATATAGGAGTACAGACAATCTACCAGTTGGTCCAGTTTTAAACTGAGTATAGAGCTTCAATCATGACCCTTGGAGTGCTAAATCTAACGGTGCACAACAGCAGGATTCTCTGTGAAGAGTGCACATAGCTAACTCTACAATATTTTAGAACCATCACGTGAGCCTTGGGTCTACCCCAAAAAATGACCAAATATCTGAAACCCCTGAAGCATATGAATAACCCCATCAAAGAAATCGCTATTCAGCACTGCTACATGGATCAATGGAAGGTTCTTACGGTCTCAACTCTCAAGGAAACATCAAAGGAAAAGGTAGATAAGAAATGAGTGAGTGTTAGATGTACACATATTTTTAATTTTTTATTTGTTCCCTTCGTTTGCCGACTGATGGGAAGAAACATCATTTTTTGTAGGACCACTCTTGTTTTCGTATTTTATATATGCATTGCTGGCAATATTTTCTTTCGAAAACCATGAATATAGCTCGAGCTACATGTAGCATGGTTTTTGAAAATTTTGAGAGCTGCATTTTGAAGTTCCAAAGAAAACGGAGATTAAATACGGGTGTCAACAATGTTGTGTTCTACCAACATTCAAATGTCCAAATCAAAATATCTTATATTTAAGGTTTTGCAACAACAAAAAAATCTGACATATATTTTCCAACATTTTGTAACTTCAAAATCTATCAGATTCTGTCATTTTTGTGCGGCCCGAATATAGGGTATCTCAATTTCAGATTTTACACTCTGGTAGAATAATACATTCTCTACATCTATTTTTTTAGATTTTTTATATATTCTTTCAAAACTTGCGAAAGGCATGCTATAAATATTCTTTTGATTATCAAACAGAATCTTTAATGGTTTGACGTGCATACATACTAGTAATATAAAAATATAAAAGTTCTCGCCTTGTACACATTTTGTTGATTTTTTGGAATGAATACAACATTCAATTTGGTAGATAGAGTACTAAACATTTCATGGGAAACTTAAAGCAGCTTGCCAAACAAAGGCTAATAGAAGAAAAAAATAGAGGTATGACAGGCATAACATCCACGATGGGGTTGAAATATGCATAAGCTTCGGGCAATTTGGCAAAGAAAAATCTAGCCGGATAAAGAACATAATTAAAAAAGGTACAGGTTAAACTAAGTAAATTAGGCATAACAAGTATTTCATTCTTGTTTAGTAAATAATTGGATTTTGATTGAGTTACTTTTCTAAGGGAAAAAAGGAGAAGGCAGATATTCAAGACACTTTTGGTGGGACGGAGGGAGTAAATCAAAAGTAAGAAAAAGTTATAACATGTTTCATGAGATGGAGTACTAAATAACGGCCATATGCATCTCTTCGATGCAGAGGCCGGGGTACCTCGCCCTCTATTTCGAGCAAAAATCAACTAGTTATATGAAACAATGGGTGTAAAAGTTAATCAAGAAGGGTGCCTTCATTGTGCTACGTTAACATTTGAGATACTTGTTAATTACATCCATATTCTGCAGTGGATAGAGTTAGTAATTCAGGATTGCATTCACATACGGAGTATACTATGTATGCTGATGACTGATTAGTACTAATTCGTTGCAAGCAACGGTTCATTCATATTCAGATAAAGGATGTGATCGTTAAGTCATATACTTATGAAAGTCCTTATGCATCTCTCTAATGCAGATGGCGGGGGTCTCTCGTCCTCCTTTTGGAGCAAAAATCAATTAGTTATATATGAAACAATGGGTGTAAAAGGTTATCAAAAAGGGTGCCTTCATAGTGCTACCTTATCTTTTGAGATACTGGGTAATTACATCCATATTCTGCAGTGGCGTAGAATTACTAATTCAGGAATGCAATCACATACTGAGCATACTATGTTTGTTGGTGACTAATTAGTACTAATTCATTGCAAGCAACGGTTCATTCATATTCAGCAAAAGGCGGTGTGATCATTAAGTCATTTATGAAAGGTAAAATATAAACAAGGTAGTTCATGAATAACTTCATTGATTAAGGCAGTGTATCATGCAATGCAACATAAGGACTGAAAAAATACCATTTGGGGTGTCCCAGCAGTACGTCCAGCCCCTAATTTCGTCCACCGCAAAAACTTGGCCACCGAGTTCAATGGCATCACAGAACGCCGGCACAATTTGTTCAGGTGTAGGGTTCTTCAGCATTCTCCAGTCGCCACCCCCTTCAAGGTAGAAAATCGTTTTGTCGAACAAGGCGATGAGCTTGTAATCTGCGTACCTCCCACCTTTTGTGGGCACTTGGCAGATTACAATCTTCAACAAATTAATTGCTCGACTCCAGCAAAGATAGTATAACCAATCTTTAGTAGCAGGTTGATATGTAACACCATGACCAATCTTCGGATCAGGTGGGGATGGAAGGGGGATATGTCGCTCGGTGTAGACGTTCACAAGGCACCACTGGCACCCACGATGATCGGCGGCGGCGATCCAGTCGCCGTTCGCGCCAAGCCATTTTCTGTCGTGCATGAACGGCAGGGTGACAGAACGGCGAGGATGGTCAAGGGGCACCAGGTCGTACACGGTAACATGCAGACGAGATGCTGTCGCCACGAACCAGGGATCATCGAACCAATAAGCAGGCGGAGGCATCAGCAGGCAGGGTTCATCCCAATGGTGCATCTTACCTTCATCATTGCTGATCTGGTCGTAGAGCTCCCTGGAACATGCGGCAAGTCGGACGGTGTAGGTAACGTCCAGATGCGCAGCGATGAGGTCGATGTTGTCGCCGGTGAGAGCCTCCAAGTGGCCGTCCCCGCCGCACCGGCAAAGCCTTGAATATTCCATCAGGTGAAGATGGATTTAGATGGATGGCGGATGCAACTTCGCTATGGAAGAAACGATGCGCGCCGCGGCCGGGTGGGGTGAGGAGAGAAAGGCCGGTATAGTACTAGTGATGCGGCGTGGTGGGGATCGAGATCCTGCGCGTGCGCGTGATTCTGCGAGGGTGAAGAAAAAGACGATAGACATGCAAGGGGCAAAACCTAGGCAGTACTCTAGGCTGCTGCTGCTGCGACTGGGCGCCGATTTGACTGTTGGTAGATGGTAGACTAGCACGCCACCCATCTATAAATTTGCGACGACGTTTGGTGCAGTGATGTCTCGTCACATCAGCTTGAGCAGAGAGGGCTTTTTTTACAGTTTCCATTACGATATATTTTTCGCCGATAATCGTAGTACTCTATGCCAGAGACACGTACCTTAACACGTGGGCAGCATGCAACCGCGCGAGCACCAAAATGAAATGAGAGATGTTTTAGAGCAGAACTTCATTTTCAATGCCTTTCCTAGCTTGGTTTGGAGGAGCTTCAGTGACTTGATGCTTCCAAGTCTCATTGTGACTAGGTGCCACCATCTACCATCTTTCGAGATCCAACGTTCCAAACTATCTGTTATTTCGAAGCTAAAAAAGAAAAAACTATTCAGAAAATTTTGAAAAAAATCCAGTAATATGTAGATGCCTTGTTTTAAAATCTATGAATATTTCATCCCATTCGGATGACTAGCTTGTGATTAAATAGCTTCTTACGTATTCGAGCACTAGTTTAAACTAAATATTATTTGCTCACAAACCAATTATTCAAATCGAATGAAACTCCACCAAAATATAAATCGAAATATGCATGATTTACTGCAATGTGAGCGGATAATTCAATCCCACGAAAAGACAATATGCTCCAAGACCAGTAATCTCTTCCCTAGCTTATCTGAACATAACTGACAGTGTCCTTAGAGAACATCTTGCAGCCTCAGTAAAGCCTCAGGTATGAACAAGAAGCATACTGCCATCTACAGATCACGCTAAGAACCACAACCCAGGATCATCCTCATAGCCTATATCATCAAGGTTTCCCTCCAAAATGCTTATGTTTTTGGAAAGTTTTCTTGACGATAGGGAAGATTCTGAAGGGCTTAGATTCGCTACAATAGCAAAAAATGGAAAATTTTCGCCGCTAAAAAGAGTATCCCGCCATTTTAATATACACTTACTAGTAGTTGATCAATTGTGCATTGCAAAACACAAAGTTCAGATCAAATGTGCAACATACCAACAGATAGTTAACTAGCAGTTTTACGAGCACATGGCGATACTAAGGTGATGAAGCAGTTAACTAGCAGAACAAGATCTCCTACTCAGGGACGCTCTTGGTGGACGCCGAGATATAGGTCGCTAGCTGTGCACGGAGATCCTCCTTCTCCTTGATAATCGCATTAAGGACGGCGGTTTGTCCGCGCATTAGCACCCTCGAGATCTGCCTCTTGAGCTTTAATTTCAACTTCTGTTCCATGAGATACTTGATGAGGTTGCTTCCAGTATCCATCCATGTGACGCTCTTGTTGTTCAGTTCCACCCAGTAGGCGTTCTGCTGCTTAAGCATGTCGACGCATTGCGCAAGATGAAAGGAGATCTCCTTCTCAGACGCCAAAACTCTGTGAAGACGATCACACTCCAGGGTGAGGGAGTGTTCATTCTCCAGCTGGCTGCCTATGTGGGCCTTGTTCTCTTCCTTTTGCTACAACAATAATTGTATGAAAAAAAAAGAAATCAACCCATTCATATATGAGTATTAGTTACCCGCAAACAATAGGACTACTAATTTCTAGCATGGATATTGATAAAGGAATGGACAACACTCGGACGCTCCACAAATACCACAGGGTTCATCAACACATAATTAATCGGAAAGCAGTGATTACATAAACTATAAAAAAACAAGTGGACAGAGGCATACAGCCTACCTGGCTTGGCCGGGAAACGGGGCCGAACTTAGCTTCGGACGGCCGGACTTGGGGCGCCACCGTCGTTGTGGTTACCGGGGAGACATTTGAACCGCCGGCCCTTTGAGATGTAAATAAATGTAAAAACGGTTAGAAAATAAGAATCAACTGAAGGACACCCCGCTAGAAACTTACCCGGACGAACCCTCGCCCTTGATGGTGGTGTTTGCATCATCATCATTCATCAATGTGACGCTCTGGTTATGCAGTTCCACACAAACGCGGTTCTGCTCATTAAGCCTGTCGAGCTCGGCAGTAAAGGTATTGATGCCTTGCTGAAGATTATGGCAGATCTTGTTCTCGGACGCCAAATCTACGTGAACAGGCTCAAACTCTGGGGTAAGGGAGAGTTCATTCCCCAGCTGGCTGCCTATGTGGGCCATGTTCACCTCCATTTGCTGGCACGATCATTGTATGGAACAAAAAAGAATCCAACCAATTCATATATGAGTAATTACACGCAAAAAAATAGGAGTACTACTAATTTCTAGCACAGATCTTGATACAGGAATGGACATCACATGGACGCTCCACAAATATCACAGTGTTCATCAACACATAATTAAAAGGAAAGCCGTGATTACATAAACTACTCCATCCTATCCCTTTTAGTAGTAGTAGTAGTAAACACGGATTTAGTAAAGTTGTATTCTCCCTATGATCCCTTTTAGTTGACTCGGATTTAGTACAAAGTTGTACAAATTTTATTTGACTCAAATTTCAAATAAAATGGATCGGAGGGAGTACTAAATCAGAGTCTATTAAAATGGATTGGAGGGAGTATTAAAAAAAAGTGGATAGAGGCATACAGCCTACCTGGCTTGGCCGTGAAACGGGGCCGAACTCAGCTTCCGACGACCGGACTTGGGGCGCCACCGTCGTGGGGGTTACCGGGTAGACGTTTGAACCGCCGGCCCTGTGAGATGTAAATAAATGGAAAAAACAGTTAGAAAATAAGAATGAACTGGAGGACACGCCACTAGAAACCTACCCGGACGAACCCTCGCCCACTGGCTCGCTCTCCATCGAATAGAGGATAGACTGCTCTGCGAGAATGCTCAGGCGATCATAAGTGGCCATACAACGACGCGCTAGCTGGCTAGATGAGTTTTTCTCGGCGGTCCTAGTCCTCATCGTCTTCCCTAGGATATCCTGCCGCCGGGCCGCCCGGCTCAATGGAGCCATGGCTTGCGAGGTACGTAGTACTTTACTACTCAGTAGTTAGGGTGGAGGGCTGGTGAAGGCTAGTTACTAGCTACCAGCAGAACAGAAAGAGAAGAAGGGCGGAGGGCTGGTCAAGGATAAATCTTACATACACCCAGAAAAGACCATCGTGCCCTCGCGGGGCTTCTGAGCAATTATAGGGACGTCTGTTCTCAAATGGGCAAGATAGGGTACCTTCCCGAGGAAGCATCTAGCACCCAAGCCAATGGACTGCGCGTTGATCAATGGTTACAGTATGTGTGGCATACTGTAAAAGAAAAGATAACAAGGGAAATGCCTGGCAGGGTCCAGAGGTGCATTTAATCGGACATGGGATTCCATAGTACAGTATACACCATAGAGTATGTGAACATAAACACAGAATACAATCAAGTGTTGGACCCTCTCCGCCAAATAAGATCATATATCGTCGTTAGGGCCGCCCTGGTGAATCCTCTGAATGAAAAAAGCCCATAGTTGGCAACCTAAACCCGCCGCTCCGAATAGGAACTTCCGTCCGACGATAACTTTCTGACAACAAAAAATAATTAATTCAGTACTGCATAAACCGCAATTTCAATTAGATAACCACGAAGATTAAGATAGGCGCATGTATCACCTGTCGATGCGAACCCAGATAGTCAGCTCCGTGCACGGTTGATACCATTGCAACGACCGCTCTAGTTCCGACCATTTGGCGGCGCCCGGCGTGGTCGTGCTGTTCGCCAGAATAGTGGCCGTATAGTTGGGGAGCATTAAACCAATCTCAGAGCGATTAAGTAATGGCTTGCCGTGCGACGACATACTCACATTGTACTCCGGCCACACGCACGCCGCCGACCTAACGCACTCAACGGATAGGCAGGCCAGCACGCATCCATTTTTCGGCTGGACTTGCGTATATGTGTGCCAGACGAACACGGTACCATCGTTCCCGTAGAAGATGACCGGACGTCTTGGCTCTGGCGGTGCCAGCACCGGGATGATGAACGCCATCGCGGTGCCGTACGGGATCATGTCCACACAAATCGAATGGATTTCTCTGAGGTGGGCGATGAGCGCTGCTGGCGAGGCGGAGAAGTCGCAGCCGGCCTCTGTGCAGTCGCACGGGCTGTGCGGGCACGCGAGCTCGTGGTCGTGGAGCTCGTTGTAGGCGACCACGCTCCCGCACCCGTCGTGGGGGCACTCCATCCTCTTTAATCTGCTTTGAAGAAGATATTGATGGGGAGGGGAGGGGAGGGGCGAGTGGAGAAGAAGGAAGGTGGTGGCTATTAATTCGGGCCTCACCGTCCCACCAGTTTGGCTAATTAAGGTGACGCTGAAAGTTTCACTGTCTATGTTTTCACACGCAGTACACCTTATATGATGGCCAAAAATGGGATATGAAGATTTTCTCGAAATATCAAAAAAAAAGATTGATGTTTGACATATGTGTGATGTTACTCAAAATTGAACTACATGTTACGAATGGACGGTCGGCAATTTTTAGGGAAGAAAATGAATTTTAAAATATTGAAATACTTTGAGTGTCTCTGTGTGAAGCCTTGCACTAAGATCATAGAAATTTCCATTACCCTTGGACTAGCTTGTGTCGTCATATGAGATATAGATGGTATAAAAATAACAAACTACAATACTAAGAGTGATTTATATAAATCAAGTTTGATTTCTTGCTTTCATGTATGAGTTAATTTATTAACATGGCTTTCTACCCCCCCCCCCACACACACACAAACACACAAACACACTCTCTCTCTCTCTCTCAAATGGGGGTGAGAGGAGAAGAAGGATGTTCGTAACTCATGCCTCACCATCCTACCAGACTTTGGTCGATGCCCAACACATTCATGACCTAAAAAGGTGACGTTGACTATTTCATAGTCTACATTTTCACAAGCATTATACAATGTATATTGGCCAAAATGTGATGTGTAGATTTTCTCGAATTGTACCTTATTTGGATTCATGTTTGACGTATGAGCGGTTTTACTCAAAATTCAACTACATGTTCAAATGCCAGGTCGGAAAATTTGAATGAAGAAAATATAGTTTAAATATTGAAATAAGTGAGCATATGTGTGCGTGTGTGCGTGTGTGTGTGTGTGTCTTTTGTGCACTACGATACGTAAAATTGGCACTACCATTTTACGAATGTGGTGGGTCCTAGAATATTGAAGCAAATTCAAAAAAAATGTGCTAGCTTGAGTCATCGTATGAGATAAAATCGCTATACAAATAACAAACTTACAACCTTAAGGTAATTTAAGAAAGATTTATTATCTTGCTTGCACATGTGTGGTCATGTTGATTGCATTGTATATTAGTATGAACTTAATAATAATTATCCCAAATATTGGCAGCAATGTGCATCTTACCGTTCACATATATTTTATTCAACTTCATTTCACACATAAATACATTCTACTTTATTAGTGTAAAATAAGAGCTTTATGTGAGCTTTATTGTGAAGTGGCTGCCTGAGAGAAGGGCCAAATTTTCAAGGTAACAATTTTGAAACATGGCATACTTCATAAGATGACCATTTAGGTGATATATATGTTGATTATTTCTCGAGTTTGTAATATATGTGGACTTATGTTGAGTTTTAACCAATTTTAGTCAATTTAAAATTGCATGTTCTTTAAAGTTCGGCACGAGTTTTGGTAGAAAATATGCAGATTTTACCATGGTAAGGTGTTATGCTTCATGCATGAAAAATCTACAAAGAAAAGATGAACAATTTGTACGAATGGTGAAGCCGGTGAATTTGAAGCAAATTGAATGCAACCAAAGGAAATTCATTAAAACTAAAAAAAAGATGAAGAGTTCACGAGGAAATGGTATGGCGATTTGAAAAGAAAATGAATCACTACATATGTGAATCTGGTCATAGTAAACGAAAATGCCAAGTAGAGTTTCCAATTTTGTTCATAAAAATAGATCAAATTTGAACTAGATTTGTGATGTAGATTGGTCATAGAAACCGCTATAAGCCATCGCAATGTACGGAAGTGAATAATTCTAGGCATCCATATTTTAATTACTTCATGTAATGTAATTGAACAAGCTAGATTGGGTATTGCCCCATGAAATTGTACCACACATGCCAACAATAGTAAACCTGGTTGCTTACAAGTACGCCAACATTATGTGGCTTGATTAAATGTGCATTAAACTTAAAATGCCTATTTATTTATATTGTTTTAGTAGTCGTATGACAGTGAAGGATCCAGAGTTGCATTAATCGGCGAATTGGGTTACATATTACATAGAATAATTCATGGTAAACATAAAATACATCCAATCCGTCAATATTTTTAGATAAAGGTCTAAGTAGTCCTTCCCCACCGAAGTAGATGACCACCTCCAACACTACGGCCGTCCTGACAAGAACCATCAGCAAAACGTCTCTTTTAGTCCTTGTACTGAGTACTTTGAAGCAGGAAGCCCCAGACACACCCTTCCTTTTACGGTGATGAAGCAATATTAAACATCAAAAGAAGAGGCAGAACAAGATCTCCTACTCAGGGACACTTGGTGGACGCCGAGATATAGGTCGCTAGCTGTGCACCGAGATCCTCTTCTCCTTGCTAATCGCCCTGTCACAAGAAAAACAAATTAATTCAGCATTACTTAAATCCGCATTAGCATCGTCCCAATAAGATTGAGGGTAGTGTTATGTTCACTCACTCCTTATCGATGCGCAAATAGATAGTCAGCTGCTTCGATGATTCATTGCCGCACAGGTACCGCGGCGGCACCGAGAGGAAGGAAGTGACATCTCCCAAAGAAACTGTGCCCGGAGTCGGGCTGCTCGTCGGCTCTAATACCGCCTTCACCACGTCAAACAAGTGTTCCCCGGTAAGCTTACGCGGCCCCGGCATCGGCGGGCCGTTCGCCCACATTGTCACCCTATACCGGGGCAAGTTGCACGCCGCCGGCCTGACGCACACGAAGGATACCGCGGTGTCCATGCCGCAAGGGTGGATGTGCAAGGCGAACACTGCGCCATCCGTCCCGTAGCCGATGAGCTGTAGTTTTGGCGAGCCCGGTGCCGGCACCTTCAGATGAACAAATCCGAAGTCCTCGTCGTACGGGAACCTATCCACAGCGGTCAAGTGGGCTTCTCTGAGGTGTAGGATGAACGGTACCTTCGAATCGGCGAATTCGCAGCCGGGGTGCGTGCAGAAGCAAGAGCCGTGCGGGCACGCCATCATGTGCTTGTCTTCCTCGTTGTAAGGGATCTCCCTCCCGCACCAGTCGTTGATACACTGGATCGTCGGCTTCAGAGGCTGCTTCTTCGGCACAGGCAACTCCATAGTCTAAGGTCTGATGAGGGATCGGAAAGGGGCGCGGGGGGTTGTGGCGGCGGCGGCGCGAGCGAGGGGGGAGCAGTGAGAAGCTGAGAACTGAGAAGGGAGATTGATGTTTATGGAGATTGATGTTTCTTTATAATAATATAGAGGGCTCTTCTTTTAACGGGAGCCTCTAGACTGGTGGACACATGACCTGTGCTCACTGAAGTGTGGGACCTCACGCATGGGAACCACACGTAAGTGACAGACCAGTTGGTGTACTCGGGTGATTATTATAATGTATAAGTACTCCATAGTTTCCTATAGATCCAAGGGTAGGAAAGCCAAGTTATCTCATTTACAAGACATTATTTTTTCCATGAAGCCAAGTTTATCCCCCTCCCCCAGTGATTTGACCTAGATTTGAAATCAAGGCACACGTGATTCAAAAAAGGCAATCTAAAAACATGGAGTATTCATCATTTTGTAGTACATATATCTAGGGAAAATACCAAACATGCCATACCAGTGTTTTAGAGAAGAACCCTCAAGTAGATTGGCACCATGTTGGAGTTCGTCTAGCTAAATTTCCTCCCACATGCATGTGAGCTTGGTACCACTACACAAGAACCATGCCAAACTTTTGAATCATGGCCCAATTTTATGTATATATTTGCAACTTTTCATCATGCAAGCATGAATACTTTGCAAAATATGTGCATTTTGGGTTGTCGCCCATAAATGTGTTTTTGCTTGTCTGCCACCAATCAAGTTTTCATTCGCGGGGAAACATGCATGACAGGATGACCATTTCCAAGGTTTCATGAATTATCTCAATGTGCATCTATAT
Organism: Lolium multiflorum; assembly: GCA_030979885.1. Lineage (NCBI taxonomy): Eukaryota > Viridiplantae > Streptophyta > Magnoliopsida > Poales > Poaceae > Lolium > Lolium multiflorum. The sequence continues at coordinate 193,082,083 of CM061748.1, read as the reverse complement.
ATATACAATTTCTTGGGCTAAATCCGATAAAATGCAAATTTGACACAGTGTGTAGATGAAGTACAGATCAAACAAATAATTTAAAAAATACATGGGTGTGTGGCCTGAATGTGTGGATCGAGCCAAGTACATTTTATATAATAATGGCCAAACACATGCACCGCACCCTCGTACTAGAGCAAATTAAAACAAGCAGGGTGAGAGCATCGTGAGATTGCTCGACCTAGCTAAATTTTAAAACAAGCCGAATTAATAAGTTATTGTGTGGGGATTGATAGAAAAGATCGAAACAAAGCATGCATAGTCATATCATTTGTGGTTTACATAATACCTCTATGAACAGTACCAAATAAACATGGCATATATACACTTCTATGTTTAGACAAGAACCCTGCATATTTTTTTGCACCATGTGTTTGAGGCCTCGCTTCCCCAGAAGTGTGTGTGAGAGCATTTTGCATGCTACGAGAAAACAATGCCAAACATTTGAATCGCATGACTCATTTTTTGGTAGTGATATATAGGTTTATGGTTTATATATATAAGGTTTAGTGTTAGGGTCTAGGGGTTTAATATAATTAGGGTTTAGGGTTTATAGAGATTCACATCATCTGTTTCATTTCACATTTGTGATGTACAATACTACATACCTAAGTAAAATCGATCCATTCTTAGTCACTCCAAAATGGAGCTCGTGGCCGGGAGGTTTTTGGAATTTCCATGTTTGAAACCCAATACCACTTCTCTTTGGTTCAAAAACCTCCCAAAATTAAGCCCGTTTTCAAATATTTCAAACTTATTCAAATTTGGTTCAAATTTGAAAGACATACAAGTTATATCACACATATTGCATACATTTTCACACAAACTGCACTAGATGCTAACCCTATAATTTGAGACCATTTGGATGAGGTCGAAAAAATTCTTGGATTAGAATCGTGTTGTTCAAACCCCGTAGTTGGATTTTTTTTTGAACCTTGATCTGTAGAACTGGGCAAAACCCGAGTTTAACCTATTTAATTATAGATTCGTATATCGATTTTTCTACTACCTTTTTATTATTACTATGCAGCACATGGGTGTTTGCCCGTCGAGTGAAACACGGAGGAAGAGGGATCACTCGGAAGGAGAGAAGAAGGGGTGTCTCCCCTTTTTCGGGTGATGATGTTGACTTTTGTGCAGGGTTTGTCAGTGAGCAGGAGGTGCGAGCGAGCGAGCGAGCGAGTCGAGCGAGGCCGAGAATGAGAGAGATTTGTTTTTTTTGTGAGAGGGACAACCGAAGGATCCAAAGGACCCACAGACTTCCAATACGCATCTGATGCGTCTTCTCTTGACAAAGAAGATGGCTGGGAGTTTGCGTACCTACTGCACGTGACTTGTGCTCACTGAAGTGTGGGACCTCAAGGGTGGGCACCACACGTAAGTGACAGACCTGTTGGTGTAAAAACTCGGTTGATTATTATAGTGCATTAGAACAAAGTTTCCTATGGATTCAAGGGTAGGAAATCCAAGTTAACTCATTTACGTGTTAAACTTATCTAAATCTTGGTCAAACATAGGATTTGACCAAGATTCAAATGGGCAGAAAAATAAAAAAACAGAAAAATGAAAAACCAAATCACATAGTCTTCTTATGTCATGTAGTAAGCAGTAAAGTTGATAAAAAAAGGTCCATACATATTCAAACCACACAAATCATGTATCTATATATACCCCCTAACCCCTAAACTCCGTCTTATGAAGTCAAACATGGAAATTTCAAAAACCATCCTAAGAGCTACATTTTGGGGTGACTAAGAAGGATACATGCTTCCCTTTTCATTTTCATGTTTTAAACTTGTTTAAATTATCTTGGTCAAACCTAGGATTAGACAAGATTCAAATGGGCATCAAAATTGAAAAAAATTCAGCAAAAAAAAACCAAAGCAAATAGTTTTCTTGTGTCATATAGTAAGCATTAAAGTTGATAAACAAGGTCTAGACATAATCAAACCAGACAAATCATGTAGCTATACCCCCTAACCCCTAAACTCTGTCTTATGAATTGAAGTCAAGCATGTGAAGAGAAGTGGTTTTGGGTTTCAAACATGGAAATTTCAAAAACCTCCCAAAAGCTTCATTTTAGAGTGACTAAGAAGGATCCATGCTTACCTTTTCATTTTCATGTTTTAAACTTGTTTAAATTATCTTGGTCGTCAAACCTAGGATTTGACAAGATCCAAATGGGCATCAAAATTGAAAAAAAAATCAGAAAAAAGAAAAACCAAAGCAAATAGTTTTCTTATGTCATATATATAGTAAGCATTGAAGTTGATAAACAAGGTCCATACATATTCAAACAACACAAATCATGTATCTATACCCCTAACCCCTAAATTGATTAACTATGTCTTATGAAGTCAAGCATGTGAAGAGAAGTGGTTTTGGGTTTCAAACATGGAAATTTCAAAAACCTCCCAAAAGCTTCATTTTAGAGTGACTAAGAAGGATCCATGCTTACATTTGCATTTTCATATTTTAAAATTGTTTAAATCATTATCAAACCTAGGATTTGACCAAGATACAAATGGGTGGGCACAAAATTCAAAAAAATCAGAAAAATGAAAAACAAAAGCACATAGTCTTCTTATATATGTCATATCGTAAGCATTCGAGTTGATAAACGAGGTCTAGGTATATATATCCAAACCAGACAAATCATGTATCTACCCCCCATCGATCTTATGAAGTCTAGCATGAAGAGAAGTCGTTTTGGGTTTCAAACATGGAAATTTCAAGAACATCCCAAAAGCTTCATTTTAGAGTGACTAAGAAGGATACATGCTTACCTTTTAATTTTCATGTTTTAAACTTGTTTAAATCTTGGTTGAACCTAGGATTTGACCAAGATTCAAATATATGGGCATAAAATTCAAAAAAAATAGAAAAATGAAAAACCAAAGCACATAGTCTTCTTATGTCTATAGTTAGCATTAAAGTTGATAAACATGTCTAGACATATTCAAACTAGAAAATCATGTCTATATCTACACCCCTAACCCTAAACTCTGTCTTATGAAGTCAAGCATGCATGAAGAGAAGTGGTTTTTTTGTTCCAAACATGGAAATTTCAAAAACCCTCCCAAGAGCTACATTTTGGGGTGACTAAGAAGGAAAGATGCTTATTTTTTCATATTCATGATTTAAACTTGTTTAAACCATGGTCAAACCTAGGATTTGACCAAGATTCAAATGGGCATCAAAATTGAAAAAAAAATCAGCAAAAATAAAAACCAAAGCAAATAGTTTTCTTATGTTATATAGTAAGCATTAAAGTTGATAAACAAGGTCTAGACATATTCAAACCAGACAAATCATGTATCTATACCCCTAACCCCTAAACTCTGTCTTATGAAGTCAAGCATGAAGAGAAGTGGTTTTGGGTTTCAAACATGGAAATTTGAAAAACCTCCCAAAAGCCCCTTTGCAAATATTTCAAACTTATTCAAATTTGGTTCAAATTTGAAAGACATACAAGTTATAGCACACATAGTGCATACATTTTCACACAAACTGCACTAGATGCTAACCCTATAATTTGAGGCCATTTGGATGAGGTCGAAAAAATTCTTGGATTAGAATCGTGTTGTTCGAACCCCGTAGTTGGATTTTTTTGAACCCTTGATCTGTAGAACTGGGCAAAACCCGAGTTTAACCTATTTAATTATAGATTCGTATATCGATTTTTCTACTACCTTTTTATTATTACTATGCAGCACATGGGTGTTTGCCCGTCGAGTGAAACACGGAGGAAGAGGGATCACTCGGAAGGAGAGAAGAAGGGGGTGTCTCCCCTTTTTCGGGTGATGATGTTGACTTTTGTGCAGGGTTTGTCAGTGAGCAGGAGGTGCGAGCGAGCGAGCGAGCGAGTCGAGCGAGGCCGAGAATGAGAGAGATTTGTTTTTTTGTGAGAGGGACAACCGAAGGATCCAGAAGGACTTCCAATACGCATCTGATGCGTCTTCTCTTGACAAAGAAGATGGATGGGAGTTTGCGTACCTACTGCACGTGACTTGTGCTCACTGAAGTGTGGGACCTCAAGGGTGGGCACCACACGTAAGTGACAGACCTGTTGGTGTAAAAACTCGGTTGATTATAATAGTGCATTAGAACAAAGTTTCCTATGGATTCAAGGGTAGGAAATCCAAGTTAACTCATTTACGTGTTAAACTTGTCTAAATCTTGGTCAAACCTAGGATTTGACCAAGATTCAAATGGGCAGAAAAATAAAAAAAAACAGAAAAATGAAAAACAAAATCACATAGTCTTCTTATGTCATATAGTAAGCATTAAAGTTGATAAACAAGGTCTAGACATATCAAACCATACAAATCATGTATCTACCCCTAACCCCTAAACTCCGTCTTATGAAGTCAAGCATGAAGAGAAGTGGTTTTGGGTTTCAAACATGGAAATTTGAAAAACCTCCCAAAAGCCCCTTTGCAAATATTTCAAACTTATTCAAATTTGGTTCAAATTTGAAAGACATACAAGTTATAGCACACATAGTGCATACATTTTCACACAAACTGCACTAGATGCTAACCCTATAATTTGAGGCCATTTGGATGAGGTCGAAAAAATTCTTGGATTAGAATCGTGTTGTTCGAACCCCGTAGTTGGATTTTTTTTTGAACCCTTGATCTGTAGAACTGGGCAAAACCCGAGTTTAACCTATTTAATTATAGATTCGTATATCGATTTTTCTACTACCTTTTTATTATTACTATGCAGCACATGGGTGTTTGCCCGTCGAGTGAAACACGGAGGAAGAGGGATCACTCGGAAGGAGAGAAGAAGGGGTGTCTCCCCTTTTTCGGGTGATGATGTTGACTTTTGTGCAGGGTTTGTCAGTGAGCAGGAGGTGCGAGCGAGCGAGCGAGCGAGTCGAGCGAGGCCGAGAATGAGAGAGATTTGTTTTTTTGTGAGAGGGACAACCGAAGGATCCAGAAGGACCCACTTCCAATACGCATCTGATGCGTCTTCTCTTGACAAAGAAGATGGATGGGAGTTTGCGTACCTACTGCACGTGACTTGTGCTCACTGAAGTGTGGGACCTCAAGGGTGGGCACCACACGTAAGTGACAGACCTGTTGGTGTAAAAACTCGGTTGATTATAATAGTGCATTAGAACAAAGTTTCCTATGGATTCAAGGGTAGGAAATCCAAGTTAACTCATTTACGTGTTAAACTTGTCTAAATCTTGGTCAAACCTAGGATTTGACCAAGATTCAAATGGGCAGAAAAATAAAAAAACAGAAAAATGAAAAACAAAATCACATAGTCTTCTTATGTCATATAGTAAGCATTAAAGTTGATAAACAAGGTCTAGACATATCAAACCATACAAATCATGTATCTACCCCTAACCCCTAAACTCCGTCTTATGAAGTCAAGCATGAAGAGAAGTGGTTTTGGGTTTCAAACATGGAAATTTCAAAATCCTCCCAAAAGCCCCTTTTCAAATATTTCAAACTTATTCAAATTTGGTTCAAATTTGAAAGACATACAAGTTATAGCACACATAGTGCATACATTTTCACAAAAACTGCACTAGATGCTAACCCTATAGCTTGAGGCCATTTGGATGAGGTCGAAAAAATTCTTGGATTAGAATCGTGTTGTTCGAACCCCGTAGTTGGATTTTTTGAACCCTTGATCTGTAGAACTGGGCAAAACCCGAGTTTAGAGTGACTAAGAAGGATACATGCTTCCCTTTTCATTTTCATGTTTTAAACTTGTTTAAATTATCTTGGTCAAACCTAGGATTAGACAAGATTCAAATGGGCATCAAAATTGAAAAAAAATCAGCAAAAAGGAAAACCAAAGCAAATAGTTTTCTTATGTCATATAGTAAGCATTAAAGTTGATAAACAAGGTCTAGACATATTCAAACCAGACAAATCATGTAGCTATACCCCCTAACCCCTAAACTCGATCTATCTTATGAAGTCAAGCATGTGAAGAGAAGTGGTTTTGGGTTTCAAACATGGAAATTTCAAAAACCTCCCAAAAGCTTCATTTTAGAGTGACTAAGAAGGATCCATGCTTCCCTTTTCATTTTCATGTTTTAAACTTGTTTAAATTATCTTGGTCGTCAAACCTAGGATTTGACAAGCAGATTCAAATGGGCATCAAATTTGAAAAAAAATCAGAAAAAAGAAAAACCAAAGCAAATAGTTTTCTTATGTCATATAGTAAGCATTGAATTTGATAAACAAGGTCCATACATATTCAAACCACACAAATCATGTATCTATACCCCCTAAGCCCTAAATTAATTAACTATGTCTTATGAAGTCAAGCATGTGAAGAGAAGTGGTTTTGGGTTTCAAACATGGAAATTTCAAAAACCTCCCAAAAGCTTCATTTTAGACAGACTAAGAAGGATCCATGCTTACATTTGCATTTTCATATTTTAAACTTGTTTAAATCATTATCAAACCTAGGATTTGACCAAGATACAAATGGGTGGGCACAAAATTCAAAAAAATCAGAAAAATGAAAAACAAAAGCACATAGTCTTCTTATATATGTCATATCGTAAGCATTCGAGTTGATAAACGAGGTCTAGGTATATCCAAACCAGACAAATCATGTATCTACCCCCGTCGATCTTATGAAGTCTAGCATGAAGAGAAGTCGTTTTGGGTTTCAAACATGGAAATTTCAAGAACATCCCAAAAGCTTCATTTTAGAGTGACTAAGAAGGATACATGCTTACCTTTTAATTTTCATGTTTTAAACTTGTTTAAATCTTGGTTGAACCTAGGATTTGACCAAGATTCAAATATATGGGAATAAAATTCAGAAAAAAACAGAAAAATGAAAAACCAAAGCACATAGTCTTCTTATGTCTATAGTTAGCATTAAAGTTGATAAACAGGTCTAGACATATTCAAACTAGAAAATCATGTATATATCTACACCCCTAACCCTAAACTCTGTCTTATGAAGTCAAGCATGCATGAAGAGAAGTGGTTTTTTTGTTCCAAACATGGAAATTTCAAAAACCCTCCCAAGAGCTACATTTTGGGGTGACTAAGAAGGAAAGATGCTTATTTTTTCATATTCATGATTTAAACTTGTTTAAACCATGGTCAAACCTAGGATTTGACCAAGATTCAAATGGGCATCAAAATTGAAAAAAAAATCAGCAAAAATAAAAACCAAAGCAAATAGTTTTCTTATGTTATATAGTAAGCATTAAAGTTGATAAACAAGGTCTAGACATATTCAAACCAGACAAATCATGTATCTATACCCCCTAACCCCTAAACTCTGTCTTATGAAGTCAAGCATGAAGAGAAGTGGTTTTGGGTTTCAAACATGGAAATTTGAAAAACCTCCCAAAAGCCCCTTTGCAAATATTTCAAACTTATTCAAATTTGGTTCAAATTTGAAAGACATACAAGTTATAGCACACATAGTGCATACATTTTCACACAAACTGCACTAGATGCTAACCCTATAATTTGAGGCCATTTGGATGAGGTCGAAAAAATTCTTGGATTAGAATCGTGTTGTTCGAACCCCGTAGTTGGATTTTTTTGAACCCTTGATCTGTAGAACTGGGCAAAACCCGAGTTTAACCTATTTAATTATAGATTCGTATATCGATTTTTCTACTACCTTTTTATTATTACTATGCAGCACATGGGTGTTTGCCCGTCGAGTGAAACACGGAGGAAGAGGGATCACTCGGAAGGAGAGAAGAAGGGGTGTCTCCCCTTTTTCGGGTGATGATGTTGACTTTTGTGCAGGGTTTGTCAGTGAGCAGGAGGAGCGAGCGAGCGAGCGAGCGAGTCGAGCGAGGCCGAGAATGAGAGAGATTTGTTTTTTTGTGAGAGGGACAACCGAAGGATCCAGAAGGACCCACAGACTTCCAATACGCATCTGATGCGTCTTCTCTTGACAAAGAAGATGGATGGGAGTTTGCGTACCTACTGCACGTGACTTGTGCTCACTGAAGTGTGGGACCTCAAGGGTGGGCACCACACGTAAGTGACAGACCTGTTGGTGTAAAAACTCGGTTGATTATAATAGTGCATTAGAACAAAGTTTCCTATGGATTCAAGGGTAGGAAATCCAAGTTAACTCATTTACGTGTTAAACTTGTCTAAATCTTGGTCAAACCTAGGATTTGACCAAGATTCAAATGGGCAGAAAAATAAAAAAACAGAAAAATGAAAAACAAAATCACATAGTCTTCTTATGTCATATAGTAAGCATTAAAGTTGATAAACAAGGTCTAGACATATCAAACCATACAAATCATGTATCTACCCCTAACCCCTAAACTCCGTCTTATGAAGTCAAGCATGAAGAGAAGTGGTTTTGGGTTTCAAACATGGAAATTTCAAAATCCTCCCAAAAGCCCCTTTTCAAATATTTCAAACTTATTCAAATTTGGTTCAAATTTGAAAGACATACAAGTTATAGCACACATAGTGCATACATTTTCACAAAAACTGCACTAGATGCTAACCCTATAGCTTGAGGCCATTTGGATGAGGTCGAAAAAATTCTTGGATTAGAATCGTGTTGTTCGAACCCCGTAGTTGGATTTTTTGAACCCTTGATCTGTAGAACTGGGCAAAACCCGAGTTTAGAGTGACTAAGAAGGATACATGCTTCCCTTTTCATTTTCATGTTTTAAACTTGTTTAAATTATCTTGGTCAAACCTAGGATTAGACAAGATTCAAATGGGCATCAAAATTGAAAAAAAATCAGCAAAAAGGAAAACCAAAGCAAATAGTTTTCTTATGTCATATAGTAAGCATTAAAGTTGATAAACAAGGTCTAGACATATTCAAACCAGACAAATCATGTAGCTATACCCCCTAACCCCTAAACTCGATCTATCTTATGAAGTCAAGCATGTGAAGAGAAGTGGTTTTGGGTTTCAAACATGGAAATTTCAAAAACCTCCCAAAAGCTTCATTTTAGAGTGACTAAGAAGGATCCATGCTTCCCTTTTCATTTTCATGTTTTAAACTTGTTTAAATTATCTTGGTCGTCAAACCTAGGATTTGACAAGCAGATTCAAATGGGCATCAAATTTGAAAAAAAATCAGAAAAAAGAAAAACCAAAGCAAATAGTTTTCTTATGTCATATAGTAAGCATTGAATTTGATAAACAAGGTCCATACATATTCAAACCACACAAATCATGTATCTATACCCCCTAAGCCCTAAATTAATTAACTATGTCTTATGAAGTCAAGCATGTGAAGAGAAGTGGTTTTGGGTTTCAAACATGGAAATTTCAAAAACCTCCCAAAAGCTTCATTTTAGACAGACTAAGAAGGATCCATGCTTACATTTGCATTTTCATATTTTAAACTTGTTTAAATCATTATCAAACCTAGGATTTGACCAAGATACAAATGGGTGGGCACAAAATTCAAAAAAATCAGAAAAATGAAAAACAAAAGCACATAGTCTTCTTATATATGTCATATCGTAAGCATTCGAGTTGATAAACGAGGTCTAGGTATATCCAAACCAGACAAATCATGTATCTACCCCCCGTCGATCTTATGAAGTCTAGCATGAAGAGAAGTCGTTTTGGGTTTCAAACATGGAAATTTCAAGAACATCCCAAAAGCTTCATTTTAGAGTGACTAAGAAGGATACATGCTTACCTTTTAATTTTCATGTTTTAAACTTGTTTAAATCTTGGTTGAACCTAGGATTTGACCAAGATTCAAATATATGGGAATAAAATTCAGAAAAAAACAGAAAAATGAAAAACCAAAGCACATAGTCTTCTTATGTCTATAGTTAGCATTAAAGTTGATAAACAGGTCTAGACATATTCAAACTAGAAAATCATGTATATATCTACACCCCTAACCCTAAACTCTGTCTTATGAAGTCAAGCATGCATGAAGAGAAGTGGTTTTTTTTGTTCCAAACATGGAAATTTCAAAAACCCTCCCAAGAGCTACATTTTGGGGTGACTAAGAAGGAAAGATGCTTATTTTTTCATATTCATGATTTAAACTTGTTTAAACCATGGTCAAACCTAGGATTTGACCAAGATTCAAATGGGCATCAAAATTGAAAAAAAATCAGCAAAAATAAAAACCAAAGCAAATAGTTTTCTTATGTTATATAGTAAGCATTAAAGTTGATAAACAAGGTCTAGACATATTCAAACCAGACAAATCATGTATCTATACCCCTAACCCCTAAACTCTGTCTTATGAAGTCAAGCATGAAGAGAAGTGGTTTTGGGTTTCAAACATGGAAATTTGAAAAACCTCCCAAAAGCCCCTTTGCAAATATTTCAAACTTATTCAAATTTGGTTCAAATTTGAAAGACATACAAGTTATAGCACACATAGTGCATACATTTTCACACAAACTGCACTAGATGCTAACCCTATAATTTGAGGCCATTTGGATGAGGTCGAAAAAATTCTTGGATTAGAATCGTGTTGTTCGAACCCCGTAGTTGGATTTTTTTTTGAACCCTTGATCTGTAGAACTGGGCAAAACCCGAGTTTAACCTATTTAATTATAGATTCGTATATCGATTTTTCTACTACCTTTTTATTATTACTATGCAGCACATGGGTGTTTGCCCGTCGAGTGAAACACGGAGGAAGAGGGATCACTCGGAAGGAGAGAAGAAGGGGTGTCTCCCCTTTTTCGGGTGATGATGTTGACTTTTGTGCAGGGTTTGTCAGTGAGCAGGAGGTGAGCGAGCGAGCGAGCGAGCGAGTCGAGCGAGGCCGAGAATGAGAGAGATTTGTTTTTTTGTGAGAGGGACAACCGAAGGATCCAGAAGGACCCACAGACTTCCAATACGCATCTGATGCGTCTTCTCTTGACAAAGAAGATGGATGGGAGTTTGCGTACCTACTGCACGTGACTTGTGCTCACTGAAGTGTGGGACCTCAAGGGTGGGCACCACACGTAAGTGACAGACCTGTTGGTGTAAAAACTCGGTTGATTATAATAGTGCATTAGAACAAAGTTTCCTATGGATTCAAGGGTAGGAAATCCAAGTTAACTCATTTACGTGTTAAACTTGTCTAAATCTTGGTCAAACCTAGGATTTGACCAAGATTCAAATGGGCAGAAAAATAAAAAAAAACAGAAAAATGAAAAACAAAATCACATAGTCTTCTTATGTCATATAGTAAGCATTAAAGTTGATAAACAAGGTCTAGACATATCAAACCATACAAATCATGTATCTACCCCTAACCCCTAAACTCCGTCTTATGAAGTCAAGCATGAAGAGAAGTGGTTTTGGGTTTCAAACATGGAAATTTCAAAATCCTCCCAAAAGCCCCTTTTCAAATATTTCAAACTTATTCAAATTTGGTTCAAATTTGAAAGACATACAAGTTATAGCACACATAGTGCATACATTTTCACAAAAAACTGCACTAGATGCTAACCCTATAGCTTGAGGCCATTTGGATGAGGTCGAAAAAATTCTTGGATTAGAATCGTGTTGTTCGAACCCCGTAGTTGGATTTTTTTGAACCCTTGATCTGTAGAACTGGGCAAAACCCGAGTTTAGAGTGACTAAGAAGGATACATGCTTCCCTTTTCATTTTCATGTTTTAAACTTGTTTAAATTATCTTGGTCAAACCTAGGATTAGACAAGATTCAAATGGGCATCAAAATTGAAAAAAAAATCAGCAAAAAGGAAAACCAAAGCAAATAGTTTTCTTATGTCATATAGTAAGCATTAAAGTTGATAAACAAGGTCTAGACATATTCAAACCAGACAAATCATGTAGCTATACCCCCTAACCCCTAAACTCGATCTATCTTATGAAGTCAAGCATGTGAAGAGAAGTGGTTTTGGGTTTCAAACATGGAAATTTCAAAAACCTCCCAAAAGCTTCATTTTAGAGTGACTAAGAAGGATCCATGCTTCCCTTTTCATTTTCATGTTTTAAACTTGTTTAAATTATCTTGGTCGTCAAACCTAGGATTTGACAAGCAGATTCAAATGGGCATCAAATTTGAAAAAAAATCAGAAAAAAGAAAAACCAAAGCAAATAGTTTTCTTATGTCATATAGTAAGCATTGAATTTGATAAACAAGGTCCATACATATTCAAACCACACAAATCATGTATCTATACCCCCTAAGCCCTAAATTAATTAACTATGTCTTATGAAGTCAAGCATGTGAAGAGAAGTGGTTTTGGGTTTCAAACATGGAAATTTCAAAAACCTCCCAAAAGCTTCATTTTAGACAGACTAAGAAGGATCCATGCTTACATTTGCATTTTCATATTTTAAACTTGTTTAAATCATTATCAAACCTAGGATTTGACCAAGATACAAATGGGTGGGCACAAAATTCAAAAAAATCAGAAAAATGAAAAACAAAAGCACATAGTCTTCTTATATATGTCATATCGTAAGCATTCGAGTTGATAAACGAGGTCTAGGTATATCCAAACCAGACAAATCATGTATCTACCCCCGTCGATCTTATGAAGTCTAGCATGAAGAGAAGTCGTTTTGGGTTTCAAACATGGAAATTTCAAGAACATCCCAAAAGCTTCATTTTAGAGTGACTAAGAAGGATACATGCTTACCTTTTAATTTTCATGTTTTAAACTTGTTTAAATCTTGGTTGAACCTAGGATTTGACCAAGATTCAAATATATGGGAATAAAATTCAGAAAAAACAGAAAAATGAAAAACCAAAGCACATAGTCTTCTTATGTCTATAGTTAGCATTAAAGTTGATAAACAGGTCTAGACATATTCAAACTAGAAAATCATGTATATATCTACACCCCTAACCCTAAACTCTGTCTTATGAAGTCAAGCATGCATGAAGAGAAGTGGTTTTTTTGTTCCAAACATGGAAATTTCAAAAACCCTCCCAAGAGCTACATTTTGGGGTGACTAAGAAGGAAAGATGCTTATTTTTTCATATTCATGATTTAAACTTGTTTAAACCATGGTCAAACCTAGGATTTGACCAAGATTCAAATGGGCATCAAAATTGAAAAAAAATCAGCAAAAATAAAAACCAAAGCAAATAGTTTTCTTATGTTATATAGTAAGCATTAAAGTTGATAAACAAGGTCTAGACATATTCAAACCAGACAAATCATGTATCTATACCCCTAACCCCTAAACTCTGTCTTATGAAGTCAAGCATGAAGAGAAGTGGTTTTGGGTTTCAAACATGGAAATTTGAAAAACCTCCCAAAAGCCCCTTTGCAAATATTTCAAACTTATTCAAATTTGGTTCAAATTTGAAAGACATACAAGTTATAGCACACATAGTGCATACATTTTCACACAAACTGCACTAGATGCTAACCCTATAATTTGAGGCCATTTGGATGAGGTCGAAAAAATTCTTGGATTAGAATCGTGTTGTTCGAACCCCGTAGTTGGATTTTTTTGAACCCTTGATCTGTAGAACTGGGCAAAACCCGAGTTTAACCTATTTAATTATAGATTCGTATATCGATTTTTCTACTACCTTTTTATTATTACTATGCAGCACATGGGTGTTTGCCCGTCGAGTGAAACACGGAGGAAGAGGGATCACTCGGAAGGAGAGAAGAAGGGGTGTCTCCCCTTTTTCGGGTGATGATGTTGACTTTTGTGCAGGGTTTGTCAGTGAGCAGGAGGTGCGAGCGAGCGAGCGAGCGAGCGAGTCGAGCGAGGCCGAGAATGAGAGAGATTTGTTTTTTTGTGAGAGGGACAACCGAAGGATCCAGAAGGACCCACAGACTTCCAATACGCATCTGATGCGTCTTCTCTTGACAAAGAAGATGGATGGGAGTTTGCGTACCTACTGCACGTGACTTGTGCTCACTGAAGTGTGGGACCTCAAGGGTGGGCACCACACGTAAGTGACAGACCTGTTGGTGTAAAAACTCGGTTGATTATAATAGTGCATTAGAACAAAGTTTCCTATGGATTCAAGGGTAGGAAATCCAAGTTAACTCATTTACGTGTTAAACTTGTCTAAATCTTGGTCAAACCTAGGATTTGACCAAGATTCAAATGGGCAGAAAAATAAAAAAACAGAAAAATGAAAAACAAAATCACATAGTCTTCTTATGTCATATAGTAAGCATTAAAATTGATAAACAAGGTCTAGACATATCAAACCATACAAATCATGTATCTACCCCCTAACCCCTAATCTCCGTCTTATGAAGTCAAGCATGAAGAGAAGTGGTTTTGGGTTTCAAACATGGAAATTTCAAAAACCTCCCAAAAACTTCATTTTAGAGTGACTAAGAAGGATACATGCTTCCCTTTTCATTTTCTTGTTTTAAACTTGTTTAAATTATCTTGGTCAAACCTAGGATTTGACAAGATTCAAAGATACATGCTTCCCTTTTCATTTGACATGAATCCTTGTGGCACGACCATGTTGGGGTCACTCCTGGCTGTCTACCCAGCCGAGCATGCGGGCTCTATTACCTTGTACGAATCCTCGTTTTAAACAAAGAAGTGAACAAACGCCCCCCCCCCCCGCCACGGACACACTCTCTCTCTCTCTCTCTCTCTCTCTCTCTATCGCATCATTTGTCTGTCAGACTCCATTGATTTGCCCCAAGTTCAACAAGGTCGCCCCCTTTTCCTCTGAGAGTCCATTGATTTTTATTTGCTGGTGTCACTTGTGCTAAACTGTCATTCCTTGTACTCCCTCCGATTCATATTATTTGATGGTAATATAGATGCATCTATACACATTATAGTTGTAGATACATCCATTTTACCATCAATTAATATTGATCGGAGTTGCAGCGTGGTATGAGGCCTGCCGCCTGCCACCGTCGGCGAGGTTCCAAGTAAACGGCGCCAGAAGAAGAGTAGCGCGGCTCCGGATTCAACCAACTGGCGGCGATGGACGGCACTATGGAAATAAACGCTACGAATTTGGAGGCCATCGCGTACAACATCGCTGGAACGGCGCAGGTCATGTGCTCCCACGACGGCTGCGGGGTCATCGTCAGCTACCACGAGTCCCTAAGCCACCAGATCGCGTGCCCGCACGGCCGGTGCAACTGCACGGAGCAGGGCTGCGACTTCGCCGCCCCACCGTCAGCGCTCCTCGTTCACCTCGCAGAGGCCCACTCGATTCAGGTGCACAGGTTAGAGTATGGCAAGTCCATAGAGTTCCGGGTGACCATGACGCACCCGTGCTCGCCGTGCAGGCTGCTCGTCGTCGAAGGGGATGACGGCTCCGTGTTCGTCCTGTACATCGACGCGCTCGGCCCGGCCATTGTCTTGTCTTTGGTATGCGTCAGTTCGGCCACATCCGTGTGGCCGCTCTACAGGGTGAAGATCTGGGCGCACGGCCCGCCGCCGTCCTCGAAATCGGACTGCAGGCGGGATGTCGTGAAGATGTCTGCCGATGCTTCTGGCAGCGCGTCGCCGGGCGCTGTCGTGTTTGAGGAGCTCACGTCGTTCCTCGTTGTGCCGGGGCCATACCTCGTTGGTGCTGGATCGTCCAAGGAGCTGCGTTTCTACATTCGCATATGCAAGCAGATGTAGCTACTGCTACTTTGCGTAGTTGAAAAAACTGTCAATTTGTCATGAGGAATGATAAATTTCGATGAAAAGTACTTGATTGTTCGTACGGCTGCTATTTTTTTATGGATTCTTCGTTTCATATTTGTGCTGAACTGTTTGTAGTAGTACTTATACTGTACTTAATAATAATGCAGCGTGGAAGTGAATACTCCTTTTTTTTGTGAATCGGAAGTGAATACTCCAACTATATGTAATTGTAACCCCTCCATCTGATTTATATAAAACTATGTGCACTTCCAGATCATTTCTCCTGTTTTTTAGATGTCCTTTCACTTACTATAAAAAACAAAGAAGCACTGCTGCTTTGATTCAAAGGAATGTGGAGAGTGTAGAAATAGGAAAGGTGTAGGATTGAAATTTTCCCATAGGAATCAAATCCAACATAATTCCTATGTCAATCCTATGAATCAAAGAAGCCCTAAGTGGTTACCGGTGCTTAATGCACAGTTCCAAAAAGTTCATCCCGCAGTCCAAATAACTAATAATCAGATGATGTCAATTTTTGTGTATGTAGTTGTGCCTATTACCATCACAAATATAGTCTCAAATAGTATGATGGTGGAGATACACATTTTTTAACTACCATGATTTTCGGTAAATGCTTAGTCAATTTTGACATAATTTGACTTTCTAAAAATAATATAAGCTAAGCTTTGAGATGGAGGTACTATATTGGGTTTTCCTCGTCTTAAGCAAAATCCCTTCCCATCCCCTTAAATAGAGTACTCCAGCCTCGAGGCTAGGAGATAAGAGAGGCCATCGATAGGCCACATACTCCTCGCGCGCTCGCAATGCTGGAAACTGTCACCGTTACCCTGAAGATGGACTCCACCGTGCTTCACTGCATTTTCTGCTCCCAGCCCCTCAAGCCCCCCGTCTTCAAGGTCGATCCCTTTCCCTCCCACACTCCATTGATGTTTCTTTTGTGGGTTCACTACTGCAAAAATGGCAATCCACGAACTTTGATTTGTGCAGTGCAAGGGTAATCATTTGGCCTGCGGCCGCTGCCTCAGCGAGCTTCCCGGGAACCGGTGCCATAGGTGCGTGGAACCCCGCGGCGGATTCGAGCACGACCCGGCAATGGACGCCGTCGTATCAGCGGCGACGGTTGAGTGCCCCCACAGCAGCTGCGGGAGCTTGGTGGCCTACCACCAGGTCCACGACCACAAGATTGCATGCCCGCACGCCCCTTGCGCTTGCACGGAGCCCGGCTGCGACTTCGCCGCCCCGCCAACAGCGCTCGTCGCCCACTTTGCAGCGGCCCACTCGATCCAAGTGCACAAGCTCCCGCCGTACAACACGACCAAAGTGTTCGAGGTGCTGGTGCCGGTGCCGGGTTCGCCGTGCCTGCGGATCATCGCCGAAGGGGAGGACGGCGCCGTGTTCGTCCTGATCATCGGCGTGCTCGGTTCGACTTCGACCACCATCGTGTCTACCGTGTGCGTTAGGGCGGCCGCGTGCGTGTGGCCTCTGTACACGGCAAAGATGTGGGCGAATGGGCCGGCGTCGTGCTCGTTGGCGCACTCGAGGAGCAGGGCGGACACCGTGAATGTGTCATTGGAGGCGTCGAGCTGCGCCTTGCCGGGCGACGTCGCGTTTGATGAACTCACGTCGTTCCTCTCGGTACCGCCGCTGTACCAGGTGCTTGGTGGACCTTCCAAGCTGCTGCGTTTCTACATTCGCATCGAGAAGGAGAACAATTAATCCTCAAAATAAGTACTCCTTATATAGAAAGGGACTAACTGTTTTTCGTCCTGCTAATGCAACCTTGAGGTGACCGGGACAACTTTGTACAAAGCATCGTGCTCATATAAATATACGTACTCTACAAAATCATCAGCAGTGGAGTACCTCGTAGGTGCCATGTCCATGGATCGACAAGACAAGACACATACATAGACTGGGTCACTGGGAGATGGATATTACTACTGGATCGTGATAGGATGCCTACATACACCCTACTCGGCAGGTGACGATACCTTCCCAACAAAGGTATCCAGTCCCATCCATTGATTATATTTTATTATGGACGGAGAGCATTCTACTACGTAGAAGAGATGTCATGTCTTGGGGCAGAGGTTCGGCTTAATCATGGTTTAGATGACTCTAATGTAGATGTATCTAGACATATTGTAACTATAGATACTTCCATTTTAGCATCAAGTAATGTGGATCGGAGGGAGTAATACTATAGTACAATATACTCAGTATAAGGTTAACTTTGGCACACGCTGGGACGCACATATTTGTTAGAAGTACACACATGCAAGACAGAGCACAGAGTAAAATAATTACTATTTACTTATGGGCAACCAAAAGCTTGTACGTGTCCACTCTATATATGGGCATGGACTACACTTATTGCTTGTGGACGAGGATAGCTGTTGTGGACAACACAGTGGATGCTGTTAGAGTGAAACGGCACACTTATTATGGATCGTAGGGAGTATGCAAGATAAAAAAAGATCTACCATACATATTAGTATTATTATCATCAGTTATGTACTCATGACACTGGGAGCATACACACACGATCGTACATACTACAGTAGTACTGTACTACTTTTAAAACTACTTGCAAGATAAAATATACTGTACTACTTATCACTGGGTGCATACACACACGATCGTATACATACTAGTACTGTACTACTTTTAACACTAGGCTATCCTTTTCAGTGGTCTTCCTCTTCAGCTTCCACAGCCTGTACCATGTTGCTCTTCTTCTTCTTCTTCTTCTTCTTCTTCTTCTTCTTCTTCTTCTTCTCCCGCTGTCCTGGAATTCCGCCAATTTTTGTTGACCCTTCTCAAAGTTCACTATTCGCCTGTATACCTCATATGTTGCGTATGCGTCGATGCTTGCATACAGGATATGCTTCATGGACAAGGGCACCTGCTTCCACAGCTTGTGTTCCTCTTTCGTAAGTTTTTTCATGATAGATTTGTACTGGCTGTCTATAATGGCCGCAGCATAGTCAGCCAACGAATCCTTATTGTTACTAGTGGAATCGGCAGGCTTCCACCTTTTCTGGATGTCCACGAAGTTCGCCACTGAGAGGTTGCAACGCCCAAGCCTGGTAATGTCGTTGCCGATGTCAACACCTGCAAATGTTATGTCAGGCCTGCCAAGAAAGTCAGCGAGTTTGGGGCAGGGCTGGTCGGCCGAGGAAATCTGGTACAGGAGGCAGTCTGTGCCCATGCACAACTGTATGAGGGCAGCCTTCTGTTCAGGCCCATAGGTGTACTCTACGTCTAGGCCAACAATTTTGTACGAGTCTTCTTTCTCCAGTATCAACTCGATTTTGTTGATGTGTTCCTCCACCTTAGACGCCATATTGGTATAGTTCGCCGTAATGGTGGTTGTTCCATGAGCGAGGAAAGTGTGTCCTTGGTAGAACGCTTCCATGGAGGGTAGCGAGAGAGGGGCACAGGCGAGAGTGTCAGGGAGAAGACGAAATGAGGAAGACGAAATGAGGAAGACGAATGTTAACCGCCACGCCAGGGCCTGGAAACCGCCCGTCGCTAGATGCATGCATTTGGACGGTTTTGAAGATGACGGGCCATAGGGCACGAATGCAGTTTCCCTGTTAAAATAATAATAACCGCCCACGTACTTAATTAATTGTATGCTTATTTGTTTCTCGAGAGGAGCCTAGTTTTTTTCTACGAAACTCTGAAGATCTATTAAAAATCATCAACATTAGTACAAAGAGATTCAAAATTAATATTACCTTCGTCTAAAAGGAGGTGTCTTAGTTTTGTCTAATACGGATGTATAAAGACATATCTAAGTTGTAGAAATTACAAATATGTCTTCTTTGCACCACTTAGCTACCACTACAAAGTACAAACACTAACGCAAGGTAGATCAGCATCATGCAATGTAGACATTACAGTATTTTTGTACTACTGTACTTGTCTTCCCTGGTCTATGATTCAATATCTAGTATACTGTACTGCTTATACACCAGGGAGATTCAAAATACGAGTTGAGCGCCAAAACTCCCGCCTCCATACACATATTTCGAATTCCCTTTCGACCCTATTAGCAATGACGCAAAGGCAGACAAGTGAAGCCGGCGTTGGTTGGGGTCTCGTTCGTAATTTACACACCCCCTCTGATATATATAGTCTACCGCCTTCCATTCGTCTTCCCCATTTCCGCAAAAAATCTGTCGCAATACTCCAGGCCCATCATCTCTCACCTGCCGGACCACCGCACCGGAATATCCCAGCCGTACTTAGCCGGCATACCACCTCACCTACCTGAGGCCACCGACTCCCTCGTCCGCAGCACCAGATCCGCTTCACCAACGCCGCCGTGTACTGCATCGGATCTGCTTCACCGACTGCTTCATCCGCAGCACCAGATCCGCTTCACCAACGCCGCCGTGCACTGCACTATCTGAGTTCACCGACTCCCTCGTCTGCCGTACCTGATCCGCTTCACCAACGACGCCGTGCACTGCACCGGATCTGCTTCACCGACTCCCTCGTTTCAGATCTGCTTCCCCGAACCCATCATCGACCGCCCCAGATCTGCTTCCTCGACGCCGACGCCCACCGCAACCGCAGCACCCCCGCCGTCGTCGACGTGACCCGCAAGGATGCCGAGTATGACTACACGAAGCCGCCGTCGAGGTAACCAGACCCCCTCCCCCCTACACGTTTTGGTCTGTTACCATAGAAGGTTCAAGCATGTCTTGGTCAACTAGAATGTGTCCCATAGATCCAGCTCCGCCCCGCTCTCAATGCGCGTGGCAGATGGCAGGATCCTGCGCATTTGCCCATGCCACTCCTCGAGCTCTCTGTCTTGATGTGCTTCACACACAGGGCTTATAATACTAGGAAGCTTGTGCCTCACATACACTTACACACAGGGCTACTACTACTAGGAAGCTTTATTGGATATCTCAGTGGTACAAAGCTTACTTACATGGGACGGGTGATACTCTATTTAAATTTTTGTACATGACCCTTTAGATTGTTGCCATGTGCCAGAATCCAAACCCTATACCATACTTCTAGAATACTCTACAAACTCTAGATATTTCATACTACTCGTAAATATCTTACTCTAGAACATTCCCCATTCTACAGTTCTCTCTACATACCTTGGATACTTCATGACTAAGCTAGCTCCTTTACTAGCCAACCACATTGATAAGATTACTACTAACAATCCCCCCATAATCTTGTCATATAAACTATCTTTACTATTAAATTTAAAATAGGCCGCGGTGGTTGGTGATGGTACGTCAAACGTGTATACAACTCACCCCGAACATAAAAAGTAAGGTCAGCGTGACCGGCTCCATGAGGAGTTCTTATCAGGATTAGTTAGGTCACGACCAAAATCCAATCCGTAGCACTAGGTAGCAAAATCAGCATCCCTTTCCTAATTCTAATCGGTAAGACAAGCATAGATCGGTCCAGCCACACATCTTTTTTGTTCGCTCCCCTTTTTATTCTCTAAGGAACCCTCTCCTTAACGAGCGTAGATTGATGGAGATGGTTTTTGTACCGGTCAATCTTTATATCCTTTCTGGCATAGTTCTGTAAAAGATCGGCAGGTGATCCGTCCTTTCTCCTCTGCCGTAGTTCATCAACGCGTGTCCGGCAATCCCGGTTAGATCGACACAATCGGCAAAAAAGAAAAAGGCCAAAAGAGACCCATTGATTAGGCTCCTCTTGCCGTGCTACTTTAAATTTTCTAACTTTTCTTTCATTCGCAAACATACAGTGACAATCTATATGACTCTAGGTTTCTTTTCCTAATTTTTGCACGTGCATGCATTTTCCCTTTAAAATTCGTAGGACATACAAATCTCAACACTTATGCAACTAAAAATCCTTAAAAAAAACAAAGCTTTCATACCCTGCAGCTTTTAAGAGGTTAGTCACAAGAATCAACCACATGTTTTGGAGCGCAGTGACATTCTCCCTAAAAAAACATGTTTCATGCGTGGGTGTTTCATTAATAAAGAGAAATATCTGTTCAGTTGGGGCCACGTATCGACGTGTGTTCTCGACAAATCAGTTTCTCAGACAAAGTATCTTGAAGGTGTTCATAGAGATTGCATGTGCATTTGTGCGTTCGTAGGAGCGAGTATGCATTTAGTGAGCATTTATATTGTACCGTGTTTTGTTAAAAAAGATGGTGTAAAACGGGCACCTTTTACGATATACTCTCTCCGTCCCAAAATGTAAGGCGTCTAAGGATTGGTCAAAACTCAAAAGTCAAACCTTACGAACTTTGACCAAATATTTTAAAAAATATTTACATTTTCAATATCAAATTGACATATTAAGAAATTATACTTTAGGGTGACTCTATTGATAATGATTTAGTATTGTAAATATTTATATTTTTTGTGTGTAAACTTGGTCAAACTTTAAAAACATTGACTTTTAACTAATCCTTAGACGCCTTATTTTTGGCACGGAGGGAGTATCATTCAATAAATACTATGAATTATTCGATCGTCTGTTCAAACATGTTAATTAGATCGGTCGATTGATCAACTCGGATCGGTCGATCGAGCATCAGAGTTGTCTCAGTGATGACAAAAAATAAGCACATTGTATGATACTGACGTACCACAGATTCTAAAGAAAAATGAGGACCATGTGGCCACACATCCTGGACATAGACATTGCGATTATATTCCATTTATTCTATATTTGGAGGGAGCCATCTTTCGTTATTAACCCGTTGCAACACACGGGTATTATGCTAGTATCCCCTAATCCAGATCACATGGACCATGCACTTCATCTTGTGATGGCATCACACCGACTCACGTCAAGCAACGACGCCGCACCTTGCTTGTTAGCCTGACACCGACTTCATTTTAGATATCATGTAGTACATGTCAAGTACCAAATCACTGAGAACCAACCTGTGGTTGGATGGTTAGGAGGGCAGTGGCACCCCCAGATTTAACGCTTTGGTGTCTCAAAAATGGAGGAATATTCTTCTGTGGGACGCGGCGTTCCCGATGACATTGTGGTGCTAGTGGTGACTTCGTCAATCTCAATACCCGTCGGAACAGTTTCTTGGATGCAGTTTCCTGAAGGTGCTCGAAGGGGTAGTGTGTGTGCCTGAGTGATGAGTGTATGTATGTACGTGTGAGCGTCTATGATTGTACTGTGTGTTGCAAAAAATAGTATTAATTTTGTCTTGTTCATACTAAGACTAGCAAAGCGTTCCCTGCTCTATAAACTCTCAAGAAACACCCCTATAGTATCCATCTAGTTCGTCCTAATGTTAGAACAGTAATTGCATGCTATGTAATTCATCTATTTTTGTTAGGAAACCTACATGTTTGTTTGCTTTTCTTATTCTCAGGTGACAGGTTGTGTGCTGGGACCATAGCCGCCGTCTGTTTTGTTCGTTGCAAAATGTTGTTTTATATTCCGCCATTCTGTGCTCTTCTGTGTTCACAAGGTTTTACATTATAATTTCCATCTGTTTTGTTGTAAACAATGACGGTAAATGCCAATTACTATTTCCTTTCTGCTATCCTTTTGCCATCCTGTAGTACATGTGTGAACTCATTGCTCTGGTACATTTAAATTCTTCATTGTTTTTTTTCTTCAAGAGCTGCAACCCTAACTCTTTGCTGTAATTTCATGTTGCACTATCACATGGAACACAGCAAATCGTGGAGTGAATCACCCCTATAATCCAGTAAGTACCTTTCATTTTTGTATTGATATGCTTATCGTGCTGGAACCAGTTTGTGTTTAACACATTTACTCTCCATATAGATAGGATAACTGGTTTGAAATAAATCATGCTATTTGTATGACTGCACGTCTTCGTTCATTTTCCTGCTAGCTTCTCAAACTTGTTCTATTGCCTGTCTAATCTTTTTTTGTTTGATCGTGATTAAACCAATTTAATTGTTCTGCTTAACTTAAATGATCTGGCATTTTATTCTAGCCACATAATGTTTGATTGCTCATGCACTTCCTCATACTGTTATGTCTTCTGGATTTCTTCCATAATGATAAGAATGTTTTGCTTGGTGAATATGAGTCAGATGATGATTCAATTGGTTATTAGTCCTTGATTCATTGAGTTGACTGATGATTAAAACATATAAACCTTGCGACTATCTGGCATGCTTGTTGTGGGATATAATGAGCATATTTGTTTTTTGTAAGACTTTTTTCGGATTTCACTGTTGATTAATCCAATGCCACCTTCTGTAGTAGGAAATCCACCTTCAGTAGGTATCATAAATAAGATTTGTTGTTACTTTTTGGCTGACCCATCTTTTATTTTTAGGCACAAAATGGTTCATTTGTTTGTTTCTCCTTCCCTTATATTGCGCTCATGGGTTAAACATTGAAATAATATGTCAGTTTATATGAATCCCAGAATGGTTGCTGTCTAATCTGTCTTAATTGGTCCTGCTCGTTTATATTTGGCACCAAATGGATATATTTCTCTTTTATCTGAGGCATTCCCATGGCTGGCTGATGATTAAAATAATGAAATTTAGGGAATGTCTGGCTACCACTTTTGTGGAACTTAAGGGATCTGAAGCACCCCTTCCAAGTGTCAATTTTAATAGACAGCTGTTATGCAGTTTCCTGGCTTATTTTATTAGGCACAGACTGTCTAGTTACTTGATTTATTTTGTTCATATTTGCCATCCGGTTGCTCTGCCTGTTGCATTGGGGTTGATAGCTTGCTTTGTTATATTATGCCTTGTGCTTTGTGAAAATCTGCCATCTGTTTTGATGCTTTGCAAAAATCTGTGACAACTAATAGTATGGTTGTTTTCTCAAATTGTATGGTTCTGTAACTTGCACTGTCTTGTTTTCAGCCCCTGAATAGAGCAAGGAAGGCAGATGGCAGGGCATGTACATCAAGTGTCCAGGTCTTTCCACAGCACAGCCGTGACAATGCCAATTCATCTGATTGTCAGATGATAGCTACTGTCCCAGCCATTCCAGCGCAAACAATCGCTGCCTTTGCACACGAATCACTTGATATAATTCAGCAGCAAAGAGATGAAATAGATTCAAATATCATCATAACAGTCAATGAGATACATGAATTGAAAAATAGGCAAGCTTGGATTGAGCAGATCCTTAATAATCTACTCTGCAGATCTAATGGAAAGCCAGCTGTTACTTGCACTCCGATGAATTCTACCTAACAGAAATGCAGTTTTGCCGATGATGCCATTTGTATGGCTTGTATCATTTGAGTTATTTCGACTTGTTGTATTTGAGAATTTTTGCTGTTATTGTAATCCTTGAGCATTTTTTCCTGTTATTGCTATAGTTTGCAATCATTGTAACAAATTTTCAATGTAATGATTATTTTATCTTGCACTCGGCCTTAAACAGAACTACTAGTATGGTCTCACAATTTTTTATCATTATACTATGCAAGATTTAGCGGTTGCCCCAAATTCAGAGCATCTCCACCGGCGGCCCGGCCTGATAGCGATTTGGGGGCCGGCGTCGTTTTATGGCTCGCACCGGTGCGCTCCAAACGGCGCCGGCCATTTTTCGAGCCCAGTAGAATCTCCGGCATCCCCGAGAGGACGCGACGGTTCGCATCGACTGGCCACGACGCGGGAAGGTTGGTCGTCGGCGTTTAAATGGCCTCCCGCGCGGAAACCGAGGCAGCGACTGGCCACGAGGGCAGCGACTGGCCACGCGGCGTCCAGTCGCCGTAAATGTGGGTAGTTGCCACCGCTAGATATATAGGACGTACGCCGTCCACCACCGCCGCTCCATTCTCTACTCTCCACATCAAGATGCCGCGCCGTCTGAAGACCACCTACTCGATGCTTGGCCTCAACGGCCGCGCGCTGCCTCCACCACCACGGCAGCCGCAGCCGGAGCCGGAGCCGGAGCTGCAGGCCGACGACGAGCACAGCTCCGACGAGGACGAGGACCCACGGTTCGAGTCCTGGCACGATGTCTACGTAGCAGAAGCGGAAGCAGAGGCGGCGGATCGAGGAGTCAGCGCAGTCGGGCGAGCCGCCGCAGGCCCCCACCGACCCGGAGCAGGCGGCGATCCTCGCGTCGCTGAACGCACAACGATACCAGCGGTTGAGGGAGGAGGAGCGCGAGTTCGTCAACGACGCGAACCTCGAGCACGTCCTCGAGATATCGCGCCAGCGAGCGGTCACGGAGGAGGCGGGACGCCGCCTCAAGGAGGCGGAGCGACAGAAGCTCGCAGAGCTCAACGCTCATCGCCACCAGGACGAGTTCGCTCGCCAGCAGGCGAGGCGCGCCGAGATCGAAGCTTCTCGGGAAAGGCTGGAAGCGCGGGGACAGCGCCGCCGGCCGCCATGCTCCACCGCCAGATGCGCGAAGCAACGAAGGAGAAGCGGGCACGAAAGCAGGCGGCAATGGCTAAGAACAACGACGAGGCAGTGCCGTCGAGCGCCCCAACCGACGGCCCGTAGACCAGGATTAAGTTTAAGTTTAGTTATGTTTAAAGTCGAGCTACTTTGGTATAAATTTCGTATGATTTTGGGTTTTTAAATGTCAATTTTAATTTTAAAATGGCTGCCGTTTGGGGCCGCTGGTGTGGTGTGGGAGCAGCATCCCCAAATAGAGGATCATGGTAACAGAAATTGTCAACGTGATGATGATTTGATGTTGCACTTGACCTTGAACATAAGTACTAGTACGGTCTCACAATTTTTTTAATCATTATACTTTGCAACATTTAGCGCGGATGCGCCAAATTCAGAGATAGATCATGATCATGGTAACAAATTTTCAACGTGATGATGATTTGATGTTGCACTCGACCTTGAACAGAAGTACTACTACTGTCTCACAATTTCTTTATCATTATACTTTGCCAGATTTAGCGGATGCGCCAAATTTAGAGATAGATCATGATCATGGTAACAAATTTTCCACGTGATGATGATTTGATGTTGCACTCGGGCTTGAACAGAAGTACTAGTACGGTCACTAATTTTTTTAGCATTATACTTTGCAACGAATGCACCAATTTCAGGTGCATGTCACCAGATCTGTGTCCGATGATGATCATGGTAGTAACCGATGTTCAACTTGATGATGATTTGATTTTACAGTCGGCCTTGAACAGAGGTACTAGTACGGTCTCACAATTTTTTATCATTATACTTGTACCTTAGCGAAATTCAAAATCTCATAGCGGCAAAACTTCCCGCCCACAAAATACAAAAATTTCACACGCTTCCAAATTCCCATTCTACCCCTGTGGAGATGACAGCAAAGTCGGTTGGTGAGGGGTTTGCCCGTCATTTTTTCGATCACCACCTCCCTAGCCCGGAAACCCTCCCAAAAAAATACATTTCCTTCAGTCTCTCATCTGAGACCACCCACCGGAACTTCTCAAGTCCCTCTCTCTACCACCTCCACGACCACCGCACCGGAACATCCCCGCCGGACTTCCCTGGCCTACCCGAGCCCTCGCGATCCTCGTCATCCGGCTGCCTGCCGGAGCCGCTTCATCGACGCCGTCATCAACCGGACCGGATCATCCCCGCCGAACCTCGAAACCATATATGCTCATCCAGCAGTCTACCGCAGTCGCTTCAGCTGCGGCATCGTCCACCCCACCGGAGCCGCTTCGCCGGATCCGTCGTCCACCGCATCGGATCTTGCTCACCGACACCGCTGTGCATGAACCGGATCTGCTTCACCGGCGCCGTGCATGATCTAAACTCTTCTACTGTCGCTTTTCTATTGCTTGCCTGCAAGTTCTTGTTTAATCTTGGGGGAACCTGTTTGTGCTAACGACGCGCCGTTACGTTTTTGCAGATGAGATGAGTAATCATGAAGTGTAATGGCCGTCTCTCCAACCCCAAGTAGCACATGTAGCGTACTTCATCACCGGATCTATCAACCCCAGGAAGATCTGCTGTGACTCCCACAGAGTGCTTCTCCTAATGTAAGTCCCTTGTTTTAGCGCCATGTTCTGGGTTCAGATGCTTGTTTATCTGAAGCTCTTTTAGTTCATTCCTAGCTATGACCGTAACACGTTGCTATTTTCTACTTCATTGCTAACTTTAAGCGATTGAACATTTTGGTTTGCATTCCCTGCTCTGTAGATGTAGCCATCATAACTTCTATCTTGCTCAGTCGTTGTTACAAAAATTATACTGTAGGTATTATAGTAACATCCTGCTATTATTTAGTTCATGGCCAATTTTAAGTAATTGCACATGTTGGTTCGCATTCCCTGCTCTATAGCTTTTGGCATCGTAACTTCTATATTTGGTTTACATTCCCTGCTCTGTAGATCTAGCCATCATAACTTTATCTTGCTCAGTCGTTGTTACAAAAATTATGGCCTGCTACTATGTTGTTTGTGCCAATTTTTTACTCCATGAACATGTTGGCTTGCATTCCCTGTACTACAGGTGATGCCATTGTTTTGTATCTAGTTCATTGTAAGCTAACAAAGTAAGGACTTAGTTTGGCATGCTATCACTCTGCTATCTAGCCTGTAGTACAAATAAACTTGTCATACTACTAGATAATAATTTTGCGTGCCATCTTGTTCTTCAAAAGCTGCATTATTGACTTGTTTCTCTGACTTGGCATGACGCTCACATATGGAAAGCTGAACATATTGGTTTGCATTCCCTCTTATACAAGTTCACAGGTGATCCCACTATATTCTGTATCTGGTCCATCCTAAGCTCCAGCGTTAACTATCCTCCATGTGTTGCTCATTACAAGTTTATATCCCGAAACATCTTGATTTGCATCCCCTTCACTATAAGTTCAGGATTATTATTTAGTTCACGGCCAAAATGAAGTAATTGCACTTGGCACATGTTGGTTCACATTCCCTCCTCTTTAGCTTTTGCCATCGTAACTTCTATTTTTGGTTTACATTCCCTGCTCTGTAGATGTAGCCATCATAACTTCATCTTGCTCAGTCGTTGTTACAAAATTTATAGCCTGCTACTATGTTGTTCATGCCAATTTTGTACTCCCTGAACATGTTGGTTTGCATGGGACTCGACAGTAGTAAGTCTGCTGTTTCATTCTAACATGCTCTGTTATATTGGCTGTTGGTATGCGGCATGCACTCTTTGTTTGCTTATTGTGCGCATTACAATGATCTTGTTATAACGACGAAATGATGAGTTCCAAATTCTTTGGCAAACTATATTGTAGTGTCTTTGCCTTTCCATTGTTGCTGTCTTAACTTGTAATGTCTTTGTTTCAGATATAGGTGCTGCATGGACAACTTAAAAGATTGCCGGATCGCTTCATTGTATTGCTAGGTTTAATTACCATTCAATTTCTCTGGGTTCTGTAATATTTTTTTCAATGCCTTGCAGCTGATGTAATATTTAGTTAGTTTTTATAGTTCTTTCGCGCATTTTTTCTTTGGTGCTTGTGGTAAGTGAGGCTATCCGACAGAAATCAACTAAATCACGAATTCCCATCCCTTAAACGGCCCAATTAAGCGAAATCACATATGTGCCTGCCCGCAAAATCCTAAAGCGCATATTATGCCGGCATATAAACAGCACCTAAACAGGCTGGCCCACTTACTTCTTGGGCCAGCCCATTTGATTTACGGTGGACCCCACACACTAATTGGGCTGGCCCACTTGCTTTAAGGTGGACCCCACCAACTACTGGGCCGGCCCACTAATTAGTTGGGCCACCCCATTTGCTTTTGGGGGACCCCACATAATAAATGGGCCGGCCCTTTAAGAGGAAAGTGGGACCCACCTGTGTTTTTGGCCCGGCCCATTATCTTGTTGGGCCGGCCCACTTGCTAAATTGTGGACCCCACGTACTAGTTGGGCCGGCCCTTTAACAGAAAAGTGGGGCCCACCTGAGCTTATTGGGCCGGCCCACTATCTTGTTGGGCCGGCCCACTTGCTCTATGGTGGTCCCACATGGTAAATGGACCGGCCCTTTAAGTGGAAGGTGGGACCCACCTGTGTTTTGGCCCGGCCCACTAGCTTGTTGGGCCGGCCCACTTGCTATACGGTGGACCCCACACACTAAATGGGCCGGCTTTTAACAGGAAAGTGGGACCCACCTGTGTTTTTGGCCCGGCCCACTTGCTTTTGGGCCGGCCCGTTGCGTAAGGTGGACCCCTCATGTTAAATGGGCCGCCCATTTAAGTTTTGACCAGTCAACCTTAGAGGTTAGGCCCGGCCCACTTAACTAATGGACCAGCCCAGCTATATAGTTGACCGAACTATGTCATCTGGCCCGCCCGCTTAAGACGTGGCAGGCCTCGTGTGGGCCTACCATCTACCACGGGGTTTCAGCCGGTTAACGCCGTTAACTGGCAGTTAACGGCGTCTGCCACGTGTCAGTTTGCATGACGTCAGCAGTCAACGGGCTCCCGAAAACACTTCCGCAACGGTCCGATTTTCCGTGGCGGAAGGGCGCCCAAGCGCGACGGACCGAAAAAATCGTCGTTGGACTTTGCCTGACGCAGTTTCCACAACAGAACCCATATCGTCGGGTTAGGCCCATAGGCGACGAAAAATACCCCTTAGCGGACGATTTTGAGACGTTGTCTATCAGAACTTTTCTTGTAGTGGCTATCATCTTGCTTTCTTGAATGCTGCACTTACTGGACAGACATCTTATCATCTTGGTTCTCTTATTGCTCGCCGCCTGTCTAGCAGGGGGCCTATTTTTGGAGGAACTATTGCACTACGCATTTTAACACATTTAAGACTCCCTCTTGATTCTAATGATGTGCCATTAACCCCTAGGAGACTAGATATTGCTGCTATGAAGAGTCATCATTTTGTTACTACTGATTCCACTATAGATAATATGGTCTATAGAATGTTGTTTGCTGACGGGAATGAGAAGGAAATCCCTCTTCCCCAGCCAGGTTTGTTCAATATTGACAGGCAATCATGGTCGCTCACTAAGGAGGAGGTGGAGGAACATATGAAGATACAAGAATTCCACCAGCAACATGACTCCGAGAACGCCGAGCCCTCCTACGACTGCACCGTCACATACCCCGATGTTTCCTCCAGCACATACCTGGAACCGGGTCGTTCTTCGTCGTACTACGGAGACACCACTTCATGGGGACCGTGGGAATGAACTCCACTTAGGCCAAAAGCCTAAGCTTGGGGGAGGTATACCGGCATCACTCATTCTTTGCATATTATGGTTGCTGGATACTTGTACATACTTGTTTAGTTTCTTAGAGTGGTTTTCTAATGAGAAGGAGATGATATTTGGGGAAGTGCTGTCCAAAAACAGATTCTGGGCTGTTACCAAAAAAATTCGTACGCACAGCCAGAACGTTATTTTGAGTTGCCAATTTTTGAGCATGTGCCCCAGGTTGTTATATAACTTTCATTAGTTGAACACTTTTTGGTCTGAGCAATGGAAGATTTTTGTTAATTTTGATTTCTGTACTGCTGTCAGGATTTGGCAGATTTCTGTCATCCTGCTTTTCTGTGTTTCTTTTAGTTTACATTCTTTTGTTTTCGCTTTGTTTCTTTCCTAAAACACAAAAAGACCAAAAATATTTCTGTTGTTTCTCTTCACCATTTGTTTATTTAGTTCTTTGCTCTTATTTTACTTCGTTTACTATCGGTAGTTTGCCATAAGAAAACCCAAAAAGATTTTGCTTTGTTTTCTTGTTTTCTTTTGTTCTTGTTTCCAATTCGAAAACACCAAAAATATTTGCTGTTCTTCTTTGGTTTGTAAAGTTCATCATGAGTTCAATGGTCTTCGGTGGCTGGAGCGTGGTTTTCATTTCATATTATCCAAGCTACACAAGTGAAAGGCAATAATGACGATCTACGACAATTGGATTGTGGTGAGAGGCTGGTATGAACTCTATTTGTTTTCATTTTTGTACATATACTCATCCATGTGAGCATGCTTAGTTGGTTCATGTGAGGTATATGTTATTTGAGAAAGTCTAGTAGTTCATGATCTCTCATGTTTAGCTCCAATTTATTAATATGAGTAGCATGTCATGGATGTTCGCTTGCATTGTTTTATTCATAAGTAAGTATGGCATTGTGGTATCCTCCTCTGAATAATTCATTTATATCGACTTGGCACATGCTCACACATGCATATGACTGAACAAAAAGTCAATTAGATTACTTCAGAGTTCTTGTATCACTTTTATGCCTCCGTTAATTTATTTTGCCGCAAGCATGATTATGATAGTTACTGCTCTCTTGATTTGTCGCTCCCTAGTCTTTTGCTAGCCTTCACTTGTACTGAGCGGGATCGCCGCTCGTGCTTCCAAACACCTGAAAACCAAGTTGTTCCAAAGTGTCCACCATAAATACCTATGCATGGCATTTCAAACCATTCCAAGTAAATTCTCATGCGCTACCTTTAAAACCTTCAAAATGCTTCTCAATTTGTGTTAATGTTTCATAGCTCATGAGGAAGTATGTGGTGTTTAGCTTTCAACCTTGTCATTTACTTTTGACGGACTCTCATATGGACTAGTGGCACATCCGCTTATCCAATAATTTTGCAAAAAGAGCTGGCAATGGGATTCCCAGTCCCAAATTAATTAACTTAAATAGACACTCCTCCATGGTTTGTGATTGTTGGACGGCACCCGAAGGATTCGGTTAGCCATGGCTTGTGTAAGCAAAGGTTGGGGGAGTGTCATCATCATAATAAAACTTAAATAAAAAGGCACTCCTTCATGGTATGTGATTGTTGGCAGGCACCCGAGGATTCGGTTAGCCATGGTTTGTGTAAGAAAGGTTGGAAGGAGTGCCACATAAACATGCAAATAATTCATGGGAGCCGCTCTTGTGAGTCCGGTTGATGAGGTAGTTAGTGTACCCATTACCATTCGTTGACAACAACAAACACCTCTCAAAATAATTTTACTCCTGCTTTACAAATGAAAAGCTCTAGCGCATGTTAATCCCTGCTTCCCTCTGCGAAGGGTCAATCTTTTACTTTTATGTTGTGTCTCCATTCTTTCTTTGAGCACTATCTTGAGAGCACAACTGTCATTCTTAGTATAATATGCTTGTCTCAAAATATGATTGATTGTGGTATAACTTTGATGCTTTTATCTTTGACAATCACTACTTCTAGTCTTTCTATGAACTCCAGAGGTGCCTGGGCATTTATGTTTTGCCGATCAAATACGGGCAAGCGAGATACCACTTTATCATATTCTCTTATGAACATTGCAATCCTGCTTATATACATGATTCATGATGCTTATTATTAATTGTTGGTACCTCTCCATGATTGATATAGCTGTTGGATGATCTTATTTGCATGTATCTCATTATGAACTGCTTGAGTATTAGCCATAGCATGAGAATATATACATCATATGAGCAAATGTGTTCGTGAAAGTTCTTTTATCGCTCAGTTGTTAACTGAATTGCTTGAGGACAAGCAATAAGCTAAGCTTGGGGGAGTTGATACGTCCAAAACGTATCTACTTTCCCGAACACTTTTGCTATTGTTTTGCCTCTAATTTGTGTATTTTGGATACAACTAACACGGACTAACGCTGTTTTCAGCAGAATTGCTCTGGTGTCTCGTTTTTGTGCAGAAATCCAACTTTCGGGAAAATCCTCGGAATTTATGCAGAAGGCCCTATTTTCCCAGAATACTGACGGAGCCAGAAGGACAAGTAAGGTGGAGGCCCGAGGGCCCCACACCATAAGGCGGCGCGGCCTAGGGGGGCCCGCGCGGCCCTATGGTGTGGCCCCCTCGGTCGGCCTCCGACGCCCTCCTTCGGACTACTTATCGGCCTCGACCTAAAAACGCACGGGGAGAAGTCGAAATCGCCAGAAACCCTCCAGAGAGCCGCCACATCGCGAAACTCCGTCGCGGGAGCCAGAAGTCTCCGTTCTGGCACTCCGCCGGGACGGGGAATTGGAGGAGATCTTCACCGCCATCACCGCCAACGCCTCTCCATCGACCAGCCATGTTTCCCTCATCCATGTGTGAGTAATTCCCCCGCTGTAGGCTGAAGGGGATGGTAGGGATTGGATGAGATTGGTCATGTAATAGTCATAAGATTGTTAGGGCATAGTGCCTAGTATCCGTAGATGTCACTTTTATGATATTGTTGCAACTTGTTATGCTTAATGCTTGTCACTAGGGCCCGAGTGCCATGATCTCAGATCTGAACATGTTATTGATTCATGAAGATATTCATTGTTTATGATCTTACCTGCAAGTTGTATACACATGTCGCTGTCCGGAACCAATGGCCCCGAAGTGACAGAAATCGGGACAACCGGAGGGGATGGTAGTGATGTGAGGATCACATGTGTTCACGGAGTGTTAATGCTTTGCTCCGGTACTCTATTAAAAGGAGTACCTTAATTTCCAGTAGTTTCCCTAGAGGCCCGGCTGCCACCGGCTGGTAGGACAAAAGATGTTGTGCAAGTTTCTCATTGCGAGCACGTACGACTAAATATGGAACACATGCCTATTGATTGATTAGTACTTGGATACCGTTTTATTATTATCTGCAAATGCCCCTGCTTTGATTGTTATATGAGTTTCTCTCATCCATGCAACGCCCGTTAATCCGTCCCTGTGCCTACAGTATTTTAATCCTGCTGTTTACTATAATCACTACTGCTGTCTTTATTTCACCGCTGCTGTTATTTCACTATTCCTACTGCCATAAAACTGTTACTACTGATAAACTCTTGCGAGCAAGTCTGTTTCCAGGTGCAGCTGAATTGACAACTCCGCTGTTAAGGCTTACAAGTATTCTTTGTCTCCCCTTGTGTCGAATCAATAAATTGGGTAATACTTCCCTCGAAGACTGTTGCGATCCCCTATACTTGTGGGTCATCGGGATTATCGCCTCCGGCACCCTGCCGGAGAGGGGAATCATCACCGGAGGGGCTCTACATCATCATGCCCGCCTCCGGATTGATGCGTGAGTAGTTCATCCTTGGACTATGGGTCCATAGAAGTAGCTAGATGGTTGTCTTCTCCGCTTGTGCTTTCATTGTTATAGATCTTGTGAGCTGCCTAACATGATCAAGATCATCTATTTGTAATGCTACATGTTGTTTTTGGCGAGATCCGATGAATAGAGAATACTATGTTAAGTTGATTATCAATCTATCATATATGTGTTGTTTATGTTCTTGCATGCTCTCCGTTGCTAGTAGAGGCTCTGGCCAAGTTGATACTTGTAACTCCAAGAGGGAGTAATTATGCTCGATAGTGGGTTCATGCCTCCATTTAATCTGGGACAGTGACAGAAAGTTCTAAGGTTGTGGATGTGCTGTTGCTACTAGGGATAAAACATTGATGCTTTATCTAAGGATATTTGTGTTGATTACATTACGCGCCATACTTAATGCAATTATCTGTTGTTTACAACTTAATACCGGAAGGGGTTCGGATGATAACCTGAAGGTGGATTATTTAGGCATAGATGCATGCTGGATAGCGGTCTATGTACTTTGTCGTAATGCCCTGATTAAATCACATAGTAATCATCGTTGATATGTATTGAATCTTTATTTGTCAATTGCTCGCCTGTAATTTGTTCACCCAGCATGCTAGTTATCTTATTGGAGAGACACCTCTAGTGAACTGTGGACCCCGGTCCATTCTTTTACATCTGAATACATTCTACTTTTTACTGTTCTTTGCAAACAAACACCATCTTCCACTCGATACGCTTAATCCTTTGTTTTCAGCAAGCCGGTGAGATTGACAACCTCACTGTTACGTTGGGGCAAAGTACTTTGATTGTGTTGTGCAGGTTCCACGTTGGCGCCGGTTTCACTGGTGTTGCGCCGCACTACACTCCTCCACCAACAACCTTCACGTGCTTCTTGGCTCCTACTGGTTCGATAACCTTGGTTTCTTTCTGAGGGAAAACTTGCTGCTGTGCGCATCACACCTTCCTCTTGAGGTTCCCAACGGACGTGTACATCTACGCGCATCAAGCTATTTTTTCTGGCGCCGTTGCCGGGAGATCAAGACACGCTGCAAGGGGAGTCTCCACTTCCAATCTCTTTACTTTGTTTTTGTCTTGCTTTATTTTATTTACTACTTTGTTTGCTGCACTTAAACAAAACACAAAAAAATTAGTTGCTAGCTTTACTTTATTTACTATCTTGTTCTCTATATCAAAAACACAAAAAATTAGTTACTTGCACTTAGTTTACTTTTGTTATCATGTCTAGTTCCGTACCTGTTACTTCTTCACCTGAAGAATTAGTCTTTACTTTTAAACAAGGGGATGAGGAGAGTTTTAAAGATGCTTGGTCTAGAATTTTTGATGCTTATCGTAAAGTTGAACCTCAAATGACTCTAAGTTTGCTCCTTAGTAATTTTTATTTTGGGCTTATGATTCGCTATAGATATGCCTTAGATGCTATAGTGGGAGGAGATTTCCTTCATTGCAACGGTGATCAAGCTTTTAATGCCATAAAAAAATTGGTTGCATCACATAGTTCGGCTAATAACTTTGATTCAGCTCTTATTAGCATTTATAATAGATTAAACACTCTTGAGACAAATGCATCTTACTTGAAGGAAAGTTGTGGTTATGTTCGAAACCGTCTTGATGAAGTTTTAGTGAACTCTGAACCCTCAATGTGGAATCCTACTATCAAAGTTACTATTGGTGGTGAAACTTTTCATGCCCGTTGTGATATTATGTCTGAATTTTGTCTTATGCCTGAGAGTATTTATAAATCTTTGACACTTTGGGGGCTTGTTGAAGGGGGAGAAGGAATAACTCTTATTGATAACTCCGTTATAATTCCTAAGGGAATAGCCGAGGGTGTGCACACAACCATTCTTGGAAGAACAGTATCCACTGATTATCTTGTTATTGAATGTGTAGGAACAGGACAAATCACACTTGGAAGATCCCTGCTGAAACTATTGGGAGCAATCATAAATACGGGAGAAGGCACCCTAAAAATCCCACTAGGAGGCCGACATGTATTCCCTAAACCAAAGAGTAAGAAAAAGAACAAGAAGGGTAAGTGTAAGGCCCGAGGTAATGTTGATGCTTCTTCTCTTGAAAATACTTGATTTGCACTTTCTGCGCCTAGCTGAAAGGCGTTAAAGAAAAGCACTTCTTGGGAGATAACCCAAGTTTCATTTTATTTACTGTATTGTTGAGTCTTGGAAGTTGTTTACTACTGTAGCAACCTCTCCTTATCATGTTTTTGTGCCAAGTAAAGTTTTTATGCTAAAGTTGATGCTATATTTGGGATCGCTGCGCAGAAACAGCATTGCTGTCTGTCACGAATTCTCGCAGAAGTCTCTGTAAAAAAATCGAAAAAATCTGCAAATTTACGAGCATGATCCTCAGATATGTACGCAACTTTCATTAGTTTTGAGTTTTTCCATTTGAGCAAGTTAAGTGCCCCTTCCAGATGCATCTTTACGGACTGTTCTGTTTTTGACAGATTCTGTCTTTTATTTCGCATTGCCGCTTTTGCTATGTTGAATGAGTTTCTTTGTTCCATTAACTCAGAAGCTTTGTGCAATGTCCAGAAGTGTTTAGAATGATTGTGTCACCTCTGAATATGTGAATTTTTGGTTATGCACTAACCCTCTAATGAGTTTGCTTGGAGTTTGTGTGAAGGAAGTTTTCAAGGGTCAAGAGAAGAGGATGATATACTATGATCAAGAAGAGTGAAAGGTCTAAGCTTGGGGATGCCCCGGTGGTTCATCCCTGCATATTTTAAGAAGACTCAAGCATCTAAGCTTGGGGATGCCCAAGGCATCCCCTTCTTCATCGACAACATTATCAAGTCACTTCTAGTGAAACTATATTTTTATTCCGTCACATCCTATGTTCTTTACTTGGAGCGTCGGTTTGCTTTTATTTTTGTTTTGTTTTGAATAAAGTTGGATCCCACCATTCTTATATTGGAGATATTACGCTCCGCTTTTTCATATGGAACACTTGTGTTCTTAATTGTGCTTTAATGTTCATGGCGAAAGCTTATTGCTTCGTTAAATTGCTATTTGGTTGGAATTGGAAAATGCTGCATATGGTTTGGCAATTTGGCAATTGTTTGAGCTCTCATAGATCATGTTTAAGCTCTTGCATCATGTAGTTTAATCTATTAATGAAGAACTACTGTAGAGCTTGTTTAATTTGGTTTGCATGATTGTTCTCTCTAAGTCTAGATATTTTCGGGTAAAGTGTTTGAACAACAAGGAAGACAGTGTAGAGCCTTATAATGCTTGCAATATGTTCTTGTGTGAGTTTTGCTGTACCTGTTCATACTTGTGTTTGCTTCAAACAACCTTGCTAGCCCAAACCTTGTACTGAGAGGAAATGCTTCTCGTGCATCCAAACACCTTGAGCCAAACTCCATGCCATTTGTGTCCACCATATCTACCTACTATGTGGTATTTTTCTGCCATTCCAAAGTAAATTACTTGAGTGCTACCTTTAAAATTTCATTCCTTTATCTTTGCAATATATAGCTCATGGGAAAAATAGCTTAAAAACTATTGTGGTGATGAATATGTAGTTATGTGTCTTAATTCTTATAAGTTGCTTGTTGAGCGGTAACCATGTTTTCTGGGGACGCCATCAACTTTATCTTTGTTGGATATCATGTGAGATGCTATGCATGTTCGTCTTGTCTGAAGTAAGTGGACTTCATGATCAAATGGTTTGAGTATGCATATGTTAGAGAAGAACATTGGGCCGCTAACTAAAGCCATGTATCATGGTGGAAGTTTCAGTTTGGACATACAACCTCAATCTCTTATGAGAATATTAACTGTTGTTGAATGCTTAAGCATTAAAAGAGGAGTCCATTATCTGTTGTCTATGTTGTCCCGGTATGGATGTCTAAGTTGAGAATAATCAAAAGCGAGAAATCCAATGCGTGCTTTCTCCTTAGACCTTTGTACAGGCGGCATAGAGGTACCCCTTTGTGACACTTGGTTGAAACATATGTTATGCGATGAGAATCCGTGTTTCCGAGCTAAGTAGGACAAGGTGCGAGCACTATTAGTACTCTATGCATGAGACATGCAACTTGTAGGAAGTATTATGCATAGCACATATGAATTATTACTACCGTTGACAAAATTGTTTCTATGTTTTCAAAACAAAAGCTCTAGCACAAAAATAGTAATCCATGCTTCCCTCTGCGAAGGGCCAATCTTTTACTTTATGTTGAGTCAGTTTACCCACTTCTTTCTATCTTAGAAGCAAACACTTGTGTTAACTGTGTGCATTGATTCTTACATGTTTACTTATTGCACTTGTTATATTACTCTATGTTGACAAATATCCATGAGATATACATGTTACAAGTTGAAAGCATTCGCTGAAACTTAATCATCCTTTGTGTTGCTTCAATGCATTCTACTTTGAATTTATTGCTTATGAGTTAGCTCTTATGCAAGTCTTGTTGATACTTGTCTTGAAAGTACTATTCATGAAAAGTTTTGCTATATGATTCATTTGCTTAGTCATTATCTTTGTTAGCAATCTTTTGTTCAGATCACTCCATTCATCTCATATGCTTTACAATAATGTTGATCAAGATTATGTTGGTAGCATGTCACTTCAGAAATTATTTGTGTTATCGTTTACATACTCGAGGACGAGTAGGAACTAAGCTTGGGGATGCTTGATACGTCGCAAACGTATCTATAATTTCTTATGTTCCATGCTACTTTTATTACAATACTTGAATGTTTTATACATACTTTACAACATTATTATACATTTTCCGGCACTAACCTATTAACAAGATGCCGAAGTGCCAGTTGCTGTTTTCTGCTGTTTTTGGTTTCAGAAATCCTAGTAAGGAAATATTCTCGGAATTCAACGCCCAGGGCCTATTTTTACACGAAGCTTCCGAAGACCGAAAGGGGACGAAGTACGAGGAGCCGACACAACAGGCGCGGCGGCCCCGCCGCGCCGGCCTGGTGTGTGGCCCCCGTGACGCCCCGACCTACCCTTCCGCCTACTTAAAGCCTCCATCGCGAAACCCCCAGTGAGAGCCATGATACGGAAAACCTTCCAGAGGCCGCCGTCGCGAATCCCATCTCGGGGATTCAGGAGATCGCCTCCGGCACCCTGCCGGAGGGGAATCATCACCGGAGGGGCTCTATATCATCATGCCCGCCTCCGGATTGATGTGTGAGTAGTTCATCCTTGGACTATGGGTCCATAGCAGTAGCTAGATGGTTGTCTTCTCCGCTTGTGCTTTCATTGTTATAGATCTTGTGAGCTGCCTAACATGATCAAGATCATCTATTTGTAATGCTACATGTTGTGTTTGGCGAGATCCGATGAATAGAGAATACTATGTTAAGTTGATTATCAATCTATCATATATGTGTTGTTTATGTTCTTGCATGCTCTCCGTTGCTAGTAGAGGCTCTGGCCAAGTTGATACTTGTAACTCCAAGAGGGATTAATTATGCTCGATAGTGGGTTCATGCCTCCATTTAATCTGGGACAGTGACAGAAAGTTCTAAGGTTGTGGATGTGCTGTTGCTACTAGGGATAAAACATTGATGCTTTATCTAAGGATATTTGTGTTGATTACATTACGCGCCATACTTAATGCAATTATCTGTTGTTTACAACTTAATACCGGAAGGGGTCGGATGATAACCTGAAGGTGGATTATTTAGGCATAGATGCATGCTGGATAGCGGTCTATGTACTTTGTCGTAATGCCCTGATTAAATCACATATTAATCATCGTTGATATGTATTGAATCTTTATTTGTCAATTGCTCACTGTAATTTGTTCACCCAGCATGCTAGTTATCTTATTGGAGAGACACCTCTAGTGAACTGTGGACCCCGGTCCATTCTTTTACATCTGAATACATTCTACTGCTTTTACTGTTCTTTGCAAACAAACACCATCTTCCACTCGATACGCTTAATCCTTTGTTTTCAGCAAGCCGGTGAGATTGACAACCTCACTGTTACGTTGGGGCAAAGTACTTTGATTGTGTTGTGCAGGTTCCACGTTGGCGCCGGTTTCCTGGTGTTGCGCCGCACTACACTCCTCCACCAACAACCTTCACGTGCTTCTTGGCTCCTACTGGTTCGATAACCTTGGTTTCTTTCTGAGGGAAAACTTGCTGCTGTGCGCATCACACCTTCCTCTTGGGGTTCCCAACGGACGTGTACATCTACGCGCATCACACATCCGCAGACCAACGGTCAAGTCGAGAAAGCCAATGGTATCATCTGCAATGGTATCAAGAAGCGCCTATTAGGACCATTGGAAAAAGCTCGACATACTTGGCCAGAAGAGTTGCCAAGTGTGTTATGGAGCATCCGAACAACACCAAGTTGGGTAACTTGATCACATCGTCTTAGGGAGCTCAATCCTTTGCATACTTTGCATATCCTTATTGCTTCTTGGTGTTTCTCTGTGTGAGGTTCTTGAGCTTGTTGCTAGCTTTACAACAAGCCCAAGTTCATCGAAAACGGAATCCGGATGCATCTTCTATTGCGTTTTCGAGGTTGGGTGATTTTACCGATTATTCATGATATAAGGTTCTACCTTTTATATTCATGATAAAATCCCCTCCTACAGACTTGTGTGTTTTCACTTTCTATTTGATAGCATTTGTTGTTATCTTCCAAACAAAATTGGTTTCACTCGAATCGGAATTCGGGAGCATTAGTTATTAAAGAAAAGAGAAAAAAGAAAAAAGGGGGGGCAGCCGGTTGGCGACCGGTCAGCCGGGCCGCACGCCGGCCCACCCGGCCGGCCGTCCGCCGCGCCACCCGGTTGGCGACCGGTCAGCCGGGCCGCACGCCGGCCCACCCGGCCGGCCGACCGGCCTGCCGCCTCACCCGGCCGGCCGACCGGCCTGCCGCCTCACCCGGCCCACCACCCGGCGCCCACCGGCCCGCGTGGTGCCCCGCCCGGCCAACCGGCCTCCTGGCCAGGCCGGGCCCTTCCCTGGCTCCCCCGCGCGGCCCACGTCGGACGCGGCCTTCCTCCGTTCTGCCGCCCGGTGCGGCGCCGCCCCGCCCGGTCGCTGGTCCGGCGGGCCGGATGCTGCCCTCGGACGTCCGGTCGCCGGCTACCCGGGGGCCGACTTTTCTGCCCGTTTTCCTGCAGTTTTCTTGTCCTTTTCCCCCAACGGTTTTATTTGCTCCTAGCTATAAATAGACCCTTCTTCCACCTTGAGCACAACAGTTCTTCCCCTTTCTTCACCTCCATTGTTGCTCTTGGAAGAACTTGCTTCCCCTCTTGATTCCCCCCATGATTCTTGCCCATTCTTGAGGATTTGAGAGAGGAGATCTAGATCTACAATCCCCACCAATCAATTTCTCCTCTAAGTGAGGGGAACCCTTTGGATCTAGATCTTGGAGTCTTTTGTTGACTTTCCCCATTGTTCTTCCTCTCCAATCTCATCCTAGCATTTGTTGTTCGGGTGGGATTTGAGAGTGAAGGACTTGAACACCTCTAGTGTTCTTTCTTTGCATCATTGCATAGTGTTGAGCTCTCCACCACGATTAGTTTGAGTGAGAGACCGTGAGCTTGTTACTCTTGGAGGGAAACCTCCTAGTTGGCTTGGCGGTTGGTGCTCCGGTGATCTCTTCAAGAAGATTGTGAAGAGGCCCGGGCTTCTCCTTCGTGGAGCTTGTGAAGTGGTTGTGGAGCTTGCCATCTCCGGAGCGGAGGAAAAGCTAACCATAAGGAAAGGGCCATTATCCTTCGTGGGTGTGGTTCGGAGAATAGGGTGAGCCTTCGTGGTGCGGGGAATCCTTCGTGGGACCTCCACTCCTCCAAACGTGACGTACCTTGTTGCAAAGCAAGGGAACACGGGAATACATCCTCGTCTCCGCGTGCCTCGGTTATTTCTATACCCGAGCTCTCTTTCCTTGTGATAGCCATCGTGCTTGAAGTATATATATATATCTTGCTATCACTTGTGCTACATATATCTTGTGCCTATCTTGCTTAGCTCTAGTTGTTATTGTTATACTTAGTTGAGCTTAGCATATCTAGGGTTTGTGCTTGTAAACTAAACAATAGTTTAATTCCGCATTCTTACAAGACAAATCCGAAAGAGTTTGTAATTGCCTATTCACCCCCCCTCTAGGCGACATCTCGATCTTTCAATTGGTATCAGAGCAAGGTCTCTCCTTGTTTAAGGCTTCACCGCCTTGAGAGTAAAGATGTCGGCTAGTAACTTAGTGCACAATGACACAATTATCTTTGTTGGCACAAATTATCTTTTGTGGCGAAATTGCTTGCTTTGCAAACTTCGGACCTTGTGTCCAAACATTGAGCAATTTCTAGATGTAGGTTTTTCTCCTCCGATGGACCCTCAAAATCTATCTTTAGAGGATGAGAAAAACTTACATCTTGAAGCTCAAGTATCTAATGAGCTTGTATTCTCTTTGAGACCAGATTTTCATAGGTTCTTGATATATATAAAGCGAAAATCGTCTCATGAGATGTGGATCAAGCTTAAGGAAATGTTTGGTGGATCCATTTCTCATTTGGTTGGTGGTGACTCCGAGGAGCTCTCTTCCCCTTCACATCATGAAGAGCTCCAAGTTGCTTCCACCTCCGGCCGTGATGAGTTCTCATCTTCTTCCACTTCACCAACGTGTAGCAAGACACGAGG
The DNA here is from genome assembly GCA_030979885.1 of Lolium multiflorum. Classification (NCBI taxonomy): domain Eukaryota; kingdom Viridiplantae; phylum Streptophyta; class Magnoliopsida; order Poales; family Poaceae; genus Lolium; species Lolium multiflorum. The sequence goes on along the minus strand of CM061748.1, from coordinate 193,038,897 downwards.
TAATGATATGGTGAGTGGTGAGGAAAATTGCAATGTTGATATTGTGCTCAATAGTGATGATTCTTCATCTCTATCCCATTGCAATGCTTCCTCTTTGGACTTAAACACATCTAGCATTGAAAATAATCTACATGCTTGTGTTGATAGTCCTCGCATATCATGTGTAAATTGCTCACATAAATCCCATGATGATATGCTTGCCTTGTCTTGCTCCCATAATCAAAATGCTTCTATCTCCTCTAGTTGTTTGACTAACAATGTAGAGGAAACCGAACACTCTATGGATCAAGACATGTTTTCAAATGAGGATTCAAGAATTTCTTCATCTTCATCCTCCGGTATGCACATGTGCCTTATGGCAAATGGATCAAAGGTATCTCCTACTTTGACTCCTAACACTTCCTCTAATGATGAGAGTGATGATGATGATAATGATGAAGAATATAATATCTTGGTGCATAATATGGCAATGGTATATGCTTCTCTTCATGGTAATAAAGAAGCTCGTGCTAATCTCGAACACTCTATGGATACCTTGAGTAAATATAGGGAAACCATAGTGGAGTTGGAGTCCCATGTTGAAAATGGGGAAATGAGATTCACTCTCCTCAAGCATGAGCTAAAAGATGAGAAGCATACTAATTTTATGCTCACACAAAAATTTGAATCCTATATGCATGAAAATGAGAAAACTATTGTTGATGCTTGTGCTACTAACTCTAATTCTTGTGAAGCATCTACCTTAGAGGAGAATGTTGAGCTAAGGGCTCAACTAGAGTTGCTAACTAGCAATTATAGGGAATTGGAAGAAAGTCATAAAAAGCTCTCAAGCTCTCATAATGATCTTCTAATTTCCTATGATGGGCTAAAGTTAGCTCATGAGGCTTGTATCACTAAGGTAACATCTTGTGAGCCTCATGTGGACATTAGCACAATCTCTACTACAAATGCTATATTGACATGTGCTAGTCCTAGTAGTCCATCTAGTCAAACTAGTGATACACCTTGTGTTGGATTACTTGCTTTGCCTTGTTGCTCTAACAATGAAGCTTCTACTTCCTCTAGTACTTGTATTTCTACTAACCATGTAGAGGAAATCAAAGAGCTCGAGGCCCAAGTCCTTTCTTTAAAGAAAGACTTGGAAAAGCGTCATGAAGGGAAATCCGCACTTGACAAGATGCTAAGTGTGCAACAATCCCCCAATGACAAGAGTGGACTTGGATTCAACTCCAATAACAAGAACAAGTCCAAGAGCAAGAGCAACAAGAAGAAGGGCCAAGACAAAGTCAAGGATCCGGCCAAGTTGGTTTGCTTCAAGTGCAAGGTTGAAGGGCACCATGTTAGATCATGCCCATTAAAGAAGAAGAAGCACTTGAGTGAGAAACAACAAGGGAAACGGCCACAAGGTCAAGGTCAAGCTCATGCTCGACCTCAAGTTGAAGATAGGCCACTTCCCAAGAAGAATCAAGATATTGTTCCCCAAGAGAAGAAATCAATAAAGAAGAGAAAGGGGAACACTTGCTACTTATGCCGTGTGAAGGGGCACTTTGCTTCTTCATGTTTAAGTGGTACCTTATCCAACCCTATCATTGTTGATAATGATTATTCTCTTGGTAAGGATAAGGATGGCAATGTGTTTGCCAAGTTTGTTGGAACTCAAAGTGGTCTCAAGAAAAGGACCATTTGGGTTGCCAAGCCTATTGTGACTAACATCTTAGGACCCAACTTGGTTGGGGACCAACAAGCTCAAACGTGATCAATAGGTGCATGTGGAGGTCATTGGAGACTTGGCTAATTCATGAAGAATTAAGGGATCTTCATATATTATATTTTGACCAAGCCAAGTCGTATGGACCATCATCTATATCTTATATCCAATGTTCCTCCTTGCGGTAACTTATACTTCAACTCTTCATATTCATTGTAAGTTACTTGCCCCTTTGCATGTTTGGTTTTGTATCAAATATGTGTTTGTATGTGTTGAGTCTTACTTGCCTATCTTGTGTATTCAAGTATGTTTGTTTGTCTCATCATATACTTGTGTATTGTTTTGAGCCTAATGCATCTTGATGATATCTTATTTGGCTCTCTTTGAGTGATTAATGGAATATCCCATTTTGGGGGAGTGATATGCATTGTGCATCTCTCTTTCTCTAAAATGTGTGTACATGGGTATCACCACTTAGTATTGATATTGCAAGATTATCTAGTCACTATGTGGTATGACATACTCATGAGAAATTCAAATTCTAAATGTCCATTAATCATCTCTAGTTGAATTTTAGTTGCCTCTTGTTTAGAAGAAATGTTTTATCACATTATGGGGGAGTAATATGTTTTGTACATATCACAAGCCTAGAAAATGTGAACATATGAGGTTATGCCACTTAGAGTTGATGCTCTTAATTATCTTGTTCCTAGGTGGCATGTTTGCTCAAACAAGCTCCATTTCTATTGAAAAACTTTTATTGGCTCATCTTATGGATTCTTGTTTGAGTAAGAAATTCTTGGTACGGTTTTTCCTCAAATACATATTTCTATATCTTATTTGGGACACCGTTTGCTTCATGTTATTCTAATCATTGCCGTGCGTGATTGTTTGACTAGTTGAAGCTATCAAGAATCTTCATCCGTGCATAGTGCTTAATTCTATATACTTATCCTATGCCTTTTATTGTGAAGTTGATCCTTACTATCATTGTCAATTCACCACCGGAAATTATTTCCAATATACTCATTGTCTTTGACAATTGATAACCTTGTATGTGGTTGAATTCATGGATCATCTTCACCTTGGATTGCTTCCTATTTACTTATTTTATTTCCAAGAAATCTTTGTTGCTCCCATGTGTCTTCCTTGTCCCTTTGAAAAATCTTTTGATAAATTCTCTTGATTCATATCAAGTATTTGTTTTGGAAGACAAACATTTTCTTTACGGTACATTGTGCCATTGTGAAAAGTGTAGAGGGTTTGGTTTATTTGTTCGAACCTTGCTCTTTTTGGGAGTTTGCTATCTCATTCCTTCTTACATGATTTATTTGCTTGAATGAGATAAATCCTTGAGCATGTTTGTTTTATTTCATCCTTTATGCTCAATGGTTTCTTCTTAGTTCATTTGATTGAACTTTGTTGAACAAATCTTTTGTGATTTGCGTCTTTGATATATTTTGGACAACAAATTTGTTTGGTCACATCTTTATGCTTTCTTCAAATTCATTTGGTGTTTTGTCCAAAGTATATCTTTCTTGGATCTTTAAAGTCTTTATGCATGCTTATATGTAATTTGTTTACATTTGTAGCATGCTTGCCTTCTTTGATCCATTATATAGGGTATACTCCATCAAATCCTAAACGGCTAAGATGTGCATGAAATTCAAATTTCATCTATAAATATGCACATATTTATATGGAGTGTGTCCTATGTATTGTGGTTATTCTAACCATTGTGGACCCAATAAGTTTGGGGACCAAGATGTACTTGAATAATGTTTTAGGTACATTGGAGATGCAATGGAGGCTTGTCTCATCTATAAGGAAGGTGTTGTCACCATATGGTAATTGGAGTCAAGCTAGGATGATGAATGAACTCTTATCTACTACATCATGCCATTGCTATCTCGGTAACAAGTATCTTATTCATGCATTCTCCTATAGCATCCAACCTCTTGTAGGTTGCATTTTGGCATGAAATTATTTATTTCGAAGATATTGCGATTCTTGAAAAATTCTTTTTAAAGAAAACTTCTTATTGTACATTTGAGTAATTTGAGAAGATGCATATGATGGGGATATATATATATATATAAATCATGCTCATGATTCACCCACCCAAATATGCCCTCTAGCAATTTATTGCATATCAATTCCTCAAAGAACTCTTATGTGCAATTTTGATGAAATTGCGAAGTAAATCCATATTTGTGATACTTGTTGCCTCTCTCAAAATATTCCAACTAGCTTTATTCCCTTATTGTTAGTTGTGATATTTTTGAGATTTAACTTGGTTGAAGTTCATTCATATACCATAAGTAAAAATTGGAGCCATAGGCTATATATGCTTTTAAGCAAACATCCTTTGGTATATTTTATGACTTCATCTTGAATATCATGTCTTATTTATTTTGTTAACCTCTTGTGTGTGCATGTTTCTTTATGGATCACTATGTCCACTTTAGAAACTTATATACATGAGAGCGTTAATCCATCATCTTGATATCCTTGTTCTTTGCCAACCATCTTTTACCCTTTTGTTTTTAGTGGTGTTGGTAAAGAAGATTTATGAGTGCTTGGTCTACTTGTTTTTCTTCATGCACTCATATCTCGTAATTGTTGGACTCAAGTTATTCTTGATAAGCATATTATCTTTATCTTGGTTGTGTTCTAAATGATATAGAGGGAGTGAGGATTCCATGTTCGTGCATATCATATTCAATTGCAAACATAATAAATTATGCACGAACCTTGGGGAGCTTTCTTATTTTATAGAGCACTATATCTCTCTTATCATGATATCTTTGTTCGTCCAATTGGATCTTTGATTGCTTGCTTTATTTGTTAAAACTTCCTTCACCATGTTATCCTTGTGCAATCTTTGATCCTCAATATAGTTTGACTTCCTTCAAATATTCATCATTGGATATGTGCATTTGATTCCACTCAAATTATGAGAAGTGCACACCTTGGGGAGGAACTCACATTATATTGGCTTTCTAAATTTTTCACCCATTTTGACAATCGATGCCAATGGGGGAGAAGTTTAGAGGGTTTAAGGGAATGGTTTTATACTTAAGATTGGTTTGTGCTTAAGTGTTTTGCCTCTCATGCATTCCATATTTATATGTCTTGCATGGTTGTATATATATATAGTGGAAATTGTCCCAAAGGTTAATCTTGACAATGTATGCAATGAATTCATGTTCATCACACGTGCATACATTGTGGGGGAGTTTGCTCTATATATATTGGTTCTACTCACATCCCTTGCATTAGTTGTAGTTGTGTGAGTAGAGTTGGTTTTGATATGGGATAGTAACTTTGTGTTACTTGACCATATCAAATACAACCTCTTGTATACAACTTATTCTCGGATAAGTTGCGTACTTGTTTCTAATATTCATTATATAAACCCTCTTATTGTGGTTGTCATCAATTACCAAAATGGGGGAGATTGTAAGGGTATATTGCCCCTATGTGTGGTTTTGGTAATTAATGACAACCCCTATGGACTAATGTTTTCATTAAGTTTATATGAAGGAATATTCCATAGGTACTACTTGTACTCCATATGTTGGATTCAAGTATGGATGCCATGAAGATAAAGATATACCTTGTGTATTGGCATCAAGATCATCGGTTAGAAGATACAAGGTTGAGTCGTGCAAGTTCAAGATGAGCATCTCAAGTGGATCACATGCTTGAAGCTTGCCGTCCATTTGGTGACATTGGACATGTGAAGATGTGCATCAATAGAGCTTTCCCATCATGGTGTATGGGGGAGCATTTGCGAGTCTTCACGAAGCAACGATGATCAAGTAAGGCATTCCGGCTTGTGTAGAGCTTGAAGAGTTATCATCAAGATCAAGCGGGATGCGCAAGGCAAAGGTATGACCTTGATAGGTTTTCCTTTTACCGGTCTCAAGGTGGTTGATGGGAGACCGGATTATAGGATAGATAGCCGCACTATCAAGAGGGGCTTTCGGTTGGGTAACTTGATCACATCGTCTTAGGGAGCTCAATCCTTTGCATACTTTGCATATCCTTATTGCTTCTTGATGTTTCTCTGTGTGAGGTTCTTGAGCTTGTTGCTAGCTTTACAACAAGCCCAAGTTCATCGAAAACGGAATCCGGATGCATCTTCTATTGCGTTTTCGAGGTTGGGTGATTTTACCGATTATTCATGATATAAGGTTCTACCTTTTATATTCATGATAAAATCCCCTCCTACAGACTTGTGTGTTTTCACTTTCTATTTGATAGCATTTGTTGTTATCTTCCAAACAAAATTGGTTTCACTCGAATCGGAATTCGGGAGCATTAGTTATTAAAGAAAAGAGAAAAAGAAAAAAGGGGGCAGCCGGTTGGCGACGGTCAGCACGCGCCCACCCGGCCGGCCGTCCGGCCTGCCGCCTCACCCGGTTGGCGACCGGTCAGCCGGGCCGCACGCCGGCCCACCCGGCCGGCCGACCAGCCTGCCGCCTCACCCGGCCCAGCACCCGGCACCCACCGGCCCGCGTGGTGCCCCGCCCAGCCAACCGGCCTCCTGGCCGGGCCGGGCCCTTCCCTGGCTCCCCCGTGCGGCCCACGTCGGGCGAGGCCTTCCCTGGCCGTTCTGCCGGCCCGCCCGGTCGCTGGTCCGGCTGGGCCGGATGCCAGGCCGGCCTCCTCGCAGCCCGTCCCAGCTACCGGCCGGGCCGACTTTTCTGCCCATTTTCCTGCTTTTCTTGTCCTTTTCCCCCAACGGTTTTATTTGCTCCTAGCTATAAATAGACCCTTCTTCCACCTTGAGCAACAGTTCTTCCCCTTTCTTCACCTCCATTGTTGCTCTTGGAAGAACTTGCTTCCCCTCTTGATTCCCCCCATGATTCTTGCCCATTCTTGAGGATTTGAGAGAGGAGATCTAGATCTACAATCCCCACCAATCAATTTCTCCTCTAAGTGAGGGGAACCCTTTGGATCTAGATCTTGGAGTATTTTGTTGACTTTCCCCATTGTTCTTCCTCTCCAATCTCATCCTAGCATTTGTTGTTCGGGTGGGATTTGAGAGTGAAGGACTTGAACACCTCTAGTGTTCTTTCTTTGCATCATTGCATAGTGTTGAGCTCTCCACCACGATTAGTTCGAGTGAGAGACCGTGAGCTTGTTACTCTTGGAGGGAAACCTCCTAGTTGGCTTGGCGGTTGGTGCTCCGGTGATCTCTTCAAGAAGATTGTGAAGAGGCCCGGGCTTCTCCTTCGTGGAGCTTGTGAAGTGGTTGTGGAGCTTGCCATCTCCGGAGCGGAGGAAAAGCTAACCATAAGGAAAGGGCCATTATCCTTCGTGGGTGTGGTTCGGAGAATAGGGTGAGCCTTCGTGGCGCGGGGAATCCTTCGTGGGACCTCCACTCCTCCAAACGTGACGTACCTTGTTGCAAAGCAAGGGAACACGGGAATACATCCTCGTCTCCGCGTGCCTCGGTTATTTCTATACCCGAGCTCTCTTTCCTTGTGATAGCCATCGTGCTTGAAGTATATATATATCTTGCTATCACTTGTGCTACATATATCTTGTGCCTATCTTGCTTAGCTCTAGTTGTTATTGTTATACTTAGTTGAGCTTAGCATATCTAGGGTTTGTGCTTGTAAACTAAACAATAGTTTAATTCCGCATTCTTACAAGACAAATCCGAAAGAGTTTGTAATTGCCTATTCACCCCCCCTCTAGGCGACATCTCGATCTTTCACTTCTAGAAGAGCTTTGGAGGATGATGTCGACGCACTCGATGAGGCTCGAGACGAAGTATTATCACGGGTCGCTAAGTACCAGCAAGATCTGAAAAACTACCACAGTCGAAGATTGCGACCACGATCTTTTCAGGTTGGAGACTTGGTTTTACGACTCAATCAAAAAATCCATGAAAAACTCGAGTTGTCGTGGCTTGGTCCTTACATCGTCACGGAAGTAATCGAAGGAGGAGCATACAGAATCAAGGACAAGAAGACGGGGATCGCTGAGCCAAATCCTTGGAACGTGGCGCAGCTCAGGCGTTTTTACGCTTAGAAGCCGAAATATAGTCTCCTTTGTAAACATACAATGTACTGAAACGCCCGCGAGTTTTCAGACGCACTCTTTTCCTTTTTTGGGGCACCGAGTGGGGCCGGAAAAGGTTTTTAATGAGGCGGGCTCGCGGTGCTGCAATATAATAAAGATAGTGGAGTTATATATCTTTTCGACAGGCTCGGGGGCTTGCACCCAGAAGATACAATATATATATACACAATGTCGACGAATACAACTTGCAAAATATTTCGCCTTGGTGCAAAGCACCTCGCAAAAATAAAACGCTGATGCAAAATAGTGATCAACATAAAGCTCGGGGGCTATGACATAGGCATCCCCAATGGGCCTGCCAAAGATGGTACCCGGGGTTTAATCAAAGCCCAGGACTCGAAGAATAAGAAGACTTGGAAGCCCATTTAGTGTTAAGGAAAGATAGTTTGTATTAGGAAAGATAGAGATTTGTAATCTTACGGGTTGGGTACGAAACCCTCCCGAACTCTGTAACTTGTGTACTACGAAACCCTCGGCTCCGCCTCCTATATAAGGGGGAGTCGAGGGACAAAGAAAGGATCGAATCTACTGTCAACATAACCCTAGTTTTCATAATCGTCGAGTACTTTTCGGCTGAAACCTTCGAGATCTACTTGCCCTCTACTTCTAGCAAAACCCTAGTCTACGATCTGTAGGCATTGACAAATTAATCCTTTGTCAATTGGCGCCGTCTGTGGGGATTAGAGGTTGCAAGGAGCTGATCTCGATGGCACGTTCAAGATCGTCGACTTCGTCGGTGGCGAGCAATGCGATGGATCGAGGTAACCAGGAAAAAACTGATCTAGTCGATTTTATTCCTCACCCGCCCTCCCGTGTGGATGCATGTGCCTATCTGGAGGAGCCCATCATCATGGCGTTCGGAGAATTCCGATTTGGCGTCAACAAGGAAGGATCCTACCGTCTCGAAGTTCCGATCTCGTCGGAATTTTCAGCGGTCGATTCTAACTTTTCGTCGAGTGACGAGGAGTTTTCGTCGCCACGCTTCGTCGACAACAAGGCAAGCGGAAAGCTCGCCAAGATCTTCAGCAACACATCCTTCGAGTCGTCTGCGGACTCCTTTATAAGCAGCGATTCCGACAGCGTCGACAGCTTCAACTTCATCGACAAATCTGCTGCCATCGGAAAGGTCTTCACCACTCTATATGATGGTGTCACCAATCCTGACAAAAATCAATACGCAAAATATCATCAGATCTATGCGATAGAAGAGGCAGGCCGATCAGAACCAGAAACGTCAGAGGCTTTCGATGATTTGGGAAATCCTTACATCGATCCCGCTGATCTCAGAAAAGGCTTAGGCACTAAATATGCTGGGACTTCAACTCGAGCACAAGTCCAACTCCCGCAAGCAGCGTGGGATAGGGCTGCAAGAGCCATGGATGGTTCAGAACCAATGACCACCACTGCTACTGTGCAAGAACTACAAGCATATCAATATAGACTTGCTCGAGTAAGTAGAGAGTTGGAAAAACAGACAACATCCTTGAATAGGAGAAAAGAGGCAGCTTCCGCGTCCAGCAGGCGTCGAGCAGAGCTCAGTCGACAATCAGAAACTTCGGCGGATAGCCATAGAGAGGCTCGAAGGAGATCGAGATCTCGGCTGCAAAATATACCCGAAGAAGAGAGAGGAAACCTAATTCAAAATCTCGACATGTCCTTCATGACGATCGATGAAAGGGGAAATATCATCCCAAAAACGCCAGAAGCAGGTTACATGGCAACGCAAGCTTACATCCTCGCGTCCAGACCACCCCCTGGGGACCCGAGAGAACCATTATTCAATATGGCAATGGCTGGAGTAGGAGTTATGGGAACAGCGTTTGCAACCACGCCTCCCGAAGGAAATCCTAGGCAAAATAGTCCACGACCCGCTACAACGGTTCAAGATCCACCGAGAACAAGTGGAGCAAGAGATACAGCAGTTCAAGTAAGGGTGGATAGAGCGCGACAAGAAAGAAGAGAACGTCAGCACTCACCAGAAGTTGCCGACGAAGATATGTGCGGACTCCCGTGCTTTACGAGAAGAGTTCGAAAGACTCGAGTTCCAAAAGGGTTCAAGTTACCCGAGAATTTCAAGAAGTTCGACGGCCTGCAGGATCCCGAGGATTGGCTCGTAGATTACCTCGAGATGGTGAAGCTGGTAGGAGGAACCAGAGCAACAGCTATGCAAAGTATCCAAGTTCACTTGAGTGGTGCCGCAAGATCTTGGATAAAGAAACTCCCCCCAGGCTCCATCGACAGCTGGGATAATTTCGAGGATATCTTCGTGAGAAATTTCCGATCCACCTGCAAGAAACCTGCGTCATTGGAAGAGCTGAGGGCCTGTCGACAGAAACATGACGAGTCGATGAGAAAATATATACAGCGGTGGAACATTATAAAAAACTCGGCAGAAGATATATCTGACGAGAGAGCAATAGATGCGTTCGTGGCAGGAATTCGGCGAGGAGACTTCGTCGAGGACTTAGGGAGAACTAACCCTAAGACCATATCAGCACTCATGGAGATAGCCAATAAGTGGGCAGATGGAGAAGACGCAATATACAACAAGCGACACAGGTCGCCAGAAGAGGATCGTGGTCAAAATTATCAAAATAGAAGGCGATTTTCTCGCCAGTTCTACAACAACGATGCTCCTGGCCATATATCGGCTGGCTTTCGGGGAAATCCTGGAGGGAATAGTCGAGATGACTATCAAAGGAGTAATGAGCAACAAGGCGACAATAGAGGAGATTCTCGCGGCAACAGGCAAAATAGTGGACCAAGGTTTCAAAGACCTTACGTGTCACCCGAAGAGATGATGAACGGTCCATGTCAAATGCATTTTTATCTCGATAACAACGGAAAAAGGCAGTCAGGACATCTCCAGAAAGACTGCCGAAACTTTCAGGCAATGTTGCGAGCCGCAGGAATTGCAAATGCCCAAGCCATGAACAGAAACCCCCAGGGGCCAAGGAGCGAGATCCACCTTCCACCTCCTCCCGCAATCACGGACGAAAATCGGCACCAGCTCAGAATAGCGGCAGCACCACACCCACCTCCATATGTTGATCCTAATTCCAACGGTGCGGTCTCAATGATTCAGAAAGCTAGGCCATCCAATAGGGCGCAGAAGGTAATCTCACGACAAGTGTTCATGGCAGAGAAGATGCCTCCACCAACAGTCGAATACTTAAATTGGTCGGGGCAAGACATCGGCTTCACAATCGCGGACCATCCGCAGCAAGTTCCTCGACTAGGACAATCAGCACTCATCTTACCCGCAGTAATCGCTGGTTTTGACGTGTCGAGAGTTTTCATAGATGGCGGCAGCAGCTTAAACCTTATGTATGCAGATACATTGAGGAAGATGAACATATCCCTGGCAAACTTGAAACCAACTGACACACGTTTCCACGGGATTACACCAGAGAAGCCAAGTTACCCATTGGGCAAGATCAACCTCGACGTTCAGTTTGGAACCCGAGAAAACTACAGGATAGAGAACTTGGAGTTCGAAGTGGTGGATTTCCCGTCGCAGTATCACGCTTTGTTGGGACGACCAGCATACGCTAGGTTTATGGCGGTACCACATTATACGTATTTATTGTGGAGGTTGCCCGGACCCAAGGGACCTATTACAATCAAGGGAAGCTTCGCGTTATCCGATAAATGCGACAAGGATTTTCATCGACTATCAGAAACCTTCGGGATGCAAGCAGAATATACGGCGCCAAGGTTCACTGATTATGATGTGCTGCCAGAAGTAGGGAGGTCCTCGAAGGAGCCAACTTTCAACACAAACAAGGATTCAAAAGAGGTACAGATCCACCCGACAGATCCAAAGAAAACGACATCCATCGCAACAAACATGGATATCGCATAGGAAAGCGCGCTCGTCGAGTTCCTCCGTGAGCACTGGAAAATCTTCGCATGGTGTCCAGCTGACATGCCAGGAGTACCCAGGGAACTTGCCGAGCACCACCTCAACTTGGATCCTCTCGCAAGACCAATCAAGCAACCTTTGCGGCGTTTTTCGGAACCTAGCCGCAAAGCCATGTTATCGGAAATAGATCGACTCAAAGATGCTGGTTTCATCAAAGAAATATCTACAGAAGCCACATGGGTAGCTAACCCAGTGATGGTGCCGAAGAAACACACAATAGTCCTTCGCATGTGCGTCGACTTCACATGTCTCAATAAACATTGTCCTAAGGATCACTTTCCCCTCCCAAGAATCGATCAAATCATCGATTCCACGGCAGGATGCGAACGTCTTTCCTTTTTGGACGCGTACTCTGGTTATAACCAGATCAGATTAAAAGAAGAAGATGAAGCCAAGACAGCGTTCATAACACCTTACGGCGTGTTTTGCTACAAAACAATGCCCTTCGGTTTGAAAAACGCGGGAGCAACATATCAGCGGATGATGCAGAAGTGCCTAGCAACACAGATTGGAAAAAATGTGCAAGTCTACATTGACGATGTCATAATAACATCAAAGAAGGGGTCGACTCTGATCGAAGATTTGAAGGAAACCTTCGACAACCTCGACAAGTTCTGCCTCAAGCTGAACCCGACAAAGTGCTCTTTTGGAGTTCCTGCAGGAGAACTTCTCGGGTTTTTAGTATCAGCAAGGGGGATTGAAGCTAATCCCGAAAAAATCCAGGCCATTGTTACTATGAGAAAGCCAACAAAGTTGAAAGAAATACAACAGTTAACGGGGCGAGTCGCAGCTTTAAGCAGATTCGTCGCCAGGCTAGGAGAAAAGGCATTGCCGTTCTACGCATTGATCAAACAGGGGGAAAAATTTCAATGGAACGAGGAAGCAGATAGGGCCTTCGAGAACCTCAAGCGGACAATTTCGACACCACCAATCTTGGTGGCGCCTAAAGAGAAAGAACCTCTCCTTTTATACATTGCAGCCACACCTCAGGTGGTCAGCACAGCCCTAGTAGTCGAGAGAGAAGAAGAAGGCAAGCTTCATGGAGTTCAGAGGCCAGTATATTTCATCAGCGAAGTACTGTCGCCTTCAAAACAGCGGTACCCGCAATATCAGAAACTGGCGTATGGAGTATTCACGATAGCAAGAAAATTGCGACACTATTTTTCGGCGCACCCGATAATAGTGGTCAATGAAGCTCCCTTGTCAAATATATTGAACAATCCAGAAGCTACGGGTCGTGTCTCCCTTTGGGGAATAGAACTTTCCCCTCGGGACATCACGTATGAAAAAGAAAGGCAATAAAATCGCAGGTTTTACCAGATTTCATTGCAGAATGGATGGAGCTACAAAACACGGGGCCTCCAGATTTATCGAGAACTTGGACCAGGAACTTTTACGGGTCCAAAAGGTTAGAAGGTGCTGGAGCAGGCGTGATATTGGTATCACCTGAAGGCGACAAGTTGAAATATGTCTTAAGGATGACGTTTCCAAATGCGTCTAACAACGAAGCAGAATATGAAGCTCTCATACACGGGATGAAGATGGCGAAAGCTTGTGGTGCAACCCGATTGAAAATCTTCGGCGACTCACAATTGGTGGCACAGCAAGTTATGAACCAATGTTATGATAGCATACAAAGAGGTGTACAATGAGCTGGAGAAATTGTTTGATGGATGCGAGGTAAACCACATCAGCAGGCTAAGTAACGATGAAGCCGATGTTCTTGCAAACGTCGGGTCACAGTGTCTCGCGATTCCTCCAGGCGTGTTTTGGGAAGAGATAAGCGAGAGATCAACAAAGCCAGCGAAAATAAAGAAGGAGAAAAAAGAGAAATCCTCGAGTACCACCAAAGACCCAGCAGAAGAAGAAGAGGAGCAGGAGCTAGTCATGATGGTGCAAATTCCATGGATGCAGGCTTATATATCATACATCCTAAGGAAAACAATACCCGACGACCCAGTTGAAGCAAGGCGAATAATTAGGAGATCAAAAGCTTTTACTGTGGTAAAAGGGGAGTTGTACAAACGAAGCATCTCGGGCGTGCTACAGAGATGTGTTACACCCGAAGAAGGAAGAATCATCCTGAAAGATGTGCACGAAGGAATATGCGGGCACCACGCAAGCAGCCGAGCTATCGCGGCTAAAGTTTTCAGAGCAGGATTTTATTGGTTAACAGCAATCGAGGACGCGAAGGAAATAGTGAGAACTTGCGACGCGTGCCAAAGGTTTGCCGCCAAACCTCACTCTCCCGCAGCAGAACTTATGCCAATCCCACTGTCTTGGCCCTTTGCTCAATGGGGTCTCGACATGGTAGGAAAACTACACAAAGCTTCGCCAGGAGGCTATGAGTATATGCTTGTCGCTGTCGACAAATTCACAAAGTGGATAGAAGCAAAGCCGATAAATTCACCGGACGGCGCGTCGGCGATTAAGTTCGTGAAAAGCATCGTCTTTAGATTTGGAGTCCCTCATAGCATTGTCACAGACAACGGCAGTAATTTTACATCCAAGGAGTTCAAGGCATATTGCGCAGAAGTAGGCATCAAATTGAGTTTTGCGTCTGTCGCACATCCACAGACCAATGGTCAAGTCGAGAAAGCTAATGGCATCATCTGCAACGGTATCAAGAAGCGTTTGTTGGGACCCTTGGAAAAAGCTCGGCATACTTGGCCGGAGGAGTTGCCAAGTGTGTTGTGGAGTATTCGAACAACACCAAATACGGCGACGCAGGAAACGCCGTTTTTTCTGGTCCATGGAGCCGAAGCAGTCCTGCCGATAGAAATAGAGCATGATTCTCCAAGAGTCACATAATATGATGAAGAAACTTCGAGAAAAGCTTTGGAGGATGATGTCGATGCACTTGATGAAGCTCGAGACGAAGTCCTATCACGAGTCGCCAAATACCAACAGGACCTGAAAAACTACCACAGTCGACGATTGCGGCCAAGATCCTTCCAAGTTGGCGATTTGGTTTTGCGACTCAATCAAAAAAGCCATGAAAAACTAGAGTCACCATGGCTCGGACCCTACATCGTCACAGAAGTAATCGAAGGAGGAGCATACAGAATCAAGGACAAGAAGACGGGGATTGCCGAGCCAAATCCTTGGAACGTGGCGCAGCTCAGGCGTTTTTACGCTTAGATGCCGAAATATAGTCTCCTCTGTAAACATACAATGTACTGAAACGCCCGCGAGTTTTCAGACGCACTCTTTTCCTTTTTCGGGGCACCGAGTGGGGCCGGGAAAGGTTTTTAATGAGGCGGGCTCGCGGTGCTGCAATATAATAAAAATAGTAGAGATATACTTTTTATTCGTCGACACACTTGGGGGCTCCACACCTTCAAGTCTCAAAATACATACAATACAGACAAACTAGACTTACCGAAATATTTCGCCTTGGTATAATAATACCTCGCCAAATACATAAATCGGAAGCTAGTAATTTTAAATATAGTACACACGTCAAAAATCTCATTGCTTTGGTCCAAGAACCTTTGCAACAAAAATATAGAACTCCGACACTAAAATACTCGAGGGCTTGCAGTCCATCAAGATGTCTTATTACAACAGAAGGAGAAATCCTCGAAAGGGAAAAAACAGTACAAATTCTAGCCAAAAGGCTCGGGGGCTCCAACAATATAGAGCACTTTGCAATATACAACAAATTTCTTTGACAAGGTTTTGCCATATGGAACAAATCAGTCAAAACCTAAAATACTATCTATTGACAAGCCTCTGCTTGTTTTATGCTCAGCATAAGATCCCTTGACGAAGAATTCTGAGTCCATCCGAAGAAGCTCATCTATCATCGACTCGGCCACAGGAGTCACCATTTCATTGATTGTGTCAATATCATTCTTCCGCCGCGATTTTTTCGCCAGGCAATCAACGACAATCTTCGTCAGGTCTAATTTTGGATGGCAAATATTTATCATAATCATGGCGAATCTTGCTCCAGCAGTCAATTGGGCTCGCACAAAATTATGAATACGAGGAGCATCTCTGAAGGTCTCTAGCAATTCAGGAAGAGTTGCAGGAACCTCATTTCGAGGAAACAAAGTCTTGAAAACAAGGGTTAATGTTGTCGTGCAAAAATTGAGAAATTCGCGCACTTGGCAAGCACGATCTTGGAACCTGACAATCTGCTGGGTTCGTTCAGGGGTGGCCCAAAATAAACAGCCATGGTTAAGGGAAAGGTTGACAAGAAGATTCGTTCTCTCGTTCACTCTTCGATCTTCGGCGGCAGCATCAAGAACCGAGCCTATTAGGCAACAAGGCAAGAAACTTGGAAGAAGGCACAGCAAAATAAAGAGGAGGCATCGTGAGGTTGGAGATACATACCTAACATATCCGTGCTAGCTTCCAACATTAGCTCGAGCATGCTATTTTCTCGGGTAGTAGCTCCTTTTGCTTCCAATACAGCAGTATCCTTGGCAACCATAGCCTCTTTGGCTTGTTGAAGAGCAAGTTTCTCTTGTTCAGACGCTTTCCGAGATTGTTCCATCATTGCCAGAGTTTGTTTCTTCATGGATTGAAGTTGTTGTCGAAGTTCTTGTAAATCTTCCGACAAAGGTTTGCTTGAAGAACCTTCAAGGAGATTATCATCGACTAGTATTTTCTTCGAGAAGGAAGACGCAGGCGCAGCATCGGGAGAGCAAGGGTTGGTCGAATAATTATCAAATATTAACTGGAAAAGAAAATCCCAGGATCAATGATAGTACCAAGAGGAATTTCATTGATTTTTAGAAAGTTTACACGGACATTACAAAAGAAGTTCTCCAAAGGGATTGACAGGGTAATTGTCGCCAAGGCTAGAATGGCGACAACAGCAAAAGAAATAAAGAAAGCAAAATATAGAAAAAGCAAAGGCATTCAATTAGACCTCCGGCCTTGACGAGCTAGGAGTTGAAGATGGTTTGATCCCGAGATAGGCCAGGATTTTCTTCGTATTCAGCTTTGCCGCCTTGATCAATGATCGCCATTTTGCTTGCTCTATCTGCTCCGTGTTGCCCACTTTCGCCCAGTCAATGGTCTGTTGACTATCAGCAACCAAGGCAACAGTGCTTTCAACGGCAACCTTCATATTTTCATGGCGCATCTTCAGCCCAAGATCTTCGGGAGGATTAAAGCACTTGGCAAGAGCAAGGAAAGTTGCGGGTTCCTCTTTCTTCGGGAAGAAGTAGGGGAAGAGCCGCGACAGCCCTGTCCTGGCTTCATCAATGCCCTCACGCGCTTCTGTCCCATGAAATTCAAGGAACGAAACGGCGTCAAGAAGAGGATCATTGTCGGGATCTTCAAGTTCAAATTCTTGAGAGGTCTTATCTGTCAAAATAAAAAAAATCCGATCAACAAATGAGTGCAGAAAAGAAAAATCCAAAGGATATGAAGTGGTTCAGATACTTACTGACAAAGCGACGATTTTGCGTCCTTAGACGTTTAGTGATCGCTTCTTCACGAGCGGATTGTGCAGTTATGTGCTCGCTTAACGAAGTCTCGGCATCGTGCAGACGTTTCCGAAGATCTTCGACACCAGCAGCATCAGCCTTGGCTTTGTCAGCTTCTCGCCTAGCTTGAACGGCATCTGACTCGGCCTTCTTACGAGCCTCTTCACATTGCTCTAATTTTTGAGCAAGTGTATTAGCACGCTCGTTGGCTTCTGCCAGTTTTTCTGCAAAGAAAGTTAAGATTAGATAAAAATGTCGACAACAAAGGAGTAAGGAAGCAGAAGCAAAAAGAAGCAGCCAGGCACTACCTTCAGTTTTACTGGCGTAATCACGGTACCCAACGAATTGGGCACCAATGCGAAGAAGCTCTTTGATCATAGGCTATCAAGGAAGGACAAAGAAAGAAAATGTCGGTATGGAAAAAATGATGGCATACAGAAGCAAACGAAGGAAATATAGGTAATGACAAGCAAATTAAGAACTTACATCATCCAAGAGAGGGCTAGAGGAGCTACTTATTTGGAGAGTAGGCTCCGGGATTGTGTCAATCCTTGCCCTTTTTGGTGAAGGGACAAGGGGGCTTGAAGGAGGAGTAGCAGCGCCGACGTTTTGTTGAGGAGGCGAAGTTTCCTCTCCTTCAACTGGCGTCTCTGAGGCGACTAGAGTATGTGACGTGCTCGTTCGAGCCGCCACATTGGAAGCTGGTACTACTTCCTCATCATCACTACGATTAAATGTCGGCAATATAAAAAGCAATATAGACAAAAATCTTCAAGTGAAATAAAAAAAAGAGAAAAGAGGAACTTACGAACTGATGAGGGTCTCGAGATATGGATCATAAGCTGCCTTCTGGCGTGAAGGAACAGCTTCTTCGGGTTTGGAGGTGCCGGAATCTTCGGCATCATTCCTTTTCCTTTTGTTCTTTGGAGAAACAGCAGGAGGAGGAGATTGTGCCGACGCAGTGGCTTCAGAGGCACCCTCCTTTTCATCAGATCCCGCAGATTTTCGAGAATCTGCGGGTTCAGTCACAAAAGAGGGGGCATCTTGGTTATCATCGGAAATAACCGCCCTTTCTTCGACTTCTCCACCTTCAGGAAGGGGAGGAAGCGAAACAAGATTTGGATGGTCCTGTATAAAAATAAGGAAGGATGTCAAAAAAGGAGTAACAATAAAAATAGCAAGGCAATAACAAATTAAGCGACAATGTTTACCTTAGGAAGCGCATTGGTGGCGCTGTATGGTTTTACACGACAAGAGGAAGGGATGGGATCTTTTTTGTTGAGAGATGAGATTTTTCGGACAAGCCTATCCAAATCCTTGACTTCCAGATTTGTCGACAAACGATCTGTATCTTCATCGCCAGCATAATTCCAGAGAGGGTTTTTGCGGGCCTGAAGAGGCTGCACTCTGGCTCTAAGGAAATACGCTGTAATTTGGATACCAGACAGTTCTTTGCCACGAGTATTCTGCAACTCATGGATGCGAGTCATCAAGGCCTCTGTCGAAGCTTTTTCCTCTTCGGTAGCCTCTGCATCCCAAGAACGGCGGCGAAGGATTTTCTCGGCACCATCAAAAGGAGGGATATTGTCTTCAGCGCATCCATGGTTTTCTTCCTGAATATACAACCACTTCTTGCGCCATCCTTGAACGGAGTCAGGGAGTTTGACGTCGAAGTAATTGACTGAGGAGCGAACGGAAATAACAACGCCGCCTATATTATAGGCGACATTGGAAGAGCCATTACGGCGACAGAAGAAAATGCGCTTCCATAATGCCCAGTTAGGCTGGACACCAAGGAAGGCTTCGCAGAGGGTGATGAAGATGGAAATATGAAGGATTGAGTTGGGCGTGAGGTGGTGAAGTTGGAGACCGTAAACAAAAAGCAACCCTCGAAGAAAAGGATGAATGGGGGCGGAAAGACCGCGGATGAGATGATCGACGAAACTTACCCGGTACCCCATTGGAGGGGATGGGTAGCTCTCTTCACTAGGGAAGCACACCGCCTTGGGTTTCTTGCTAATCCCCAGCTTCTTCAGGAGATTGATGTCCTGGTTGGTGATCTTGGACCTTTCCCACTCCGCGGTTCCTAGATCCGCGGCAGCCATTGATGATTCCGGCGTGGTGTGCCTGGTCAAGCGACGCGGTGGCATCAACAATGGCGGAGGAATGCAGCTGGGAAGAGATGAGCTCTGAGAGTTGTGGGGCGCAGGAGGAAGTTTTGCAGGTAGAAGCAGGGGAACGGCGCGAGCGGAAGTGCTCGAGGTAGAAGAAGGAGATCTTATATAGAGGTGCGGTGAAGCGGCGGACCGTTGGATGGAAAAGTATGCGGCAGATGATAACCACGTGGAGACGAGGGTAAAACAGTATTTTAACATTGAGAAGTTACGGTACGTGCGCCAGAAAAAGCGGAGGACGTGTGTCCCCCACTAGAACGACGTGTCAAGATAATGGTTACTTAGGACCCACAAGGCAGTGAGAGAAGCGGTTATCGCATATTTCCAAAACAGAAATCGTGGTTATCATCAGCAACGACGTCATCAAGGTAAAAGAAAAGCTCGACTATGAAGCTTGGAGAGTTTATCGACAACGCAAGATTATTTCGGGAGCCTTTGATCAAATACAAGTTTTTGCCCAAACGCTCGGGGGCTACTCTGGAAAAGAGAAAATTTCGAGTATGACAAGATAGAATTGACGAGAGCCTATGACCAAATGCAAGCATTTGTTCATAGCCTCGGGGGCTACTCCCATCGGGAGCGCTGGTCGCGCACCCGATAAATAGAAAAATATCGAGAAGGATTATAAATATAGCGGCAAAGGATACTAATCTGTGGAGCCTACACCCAAGCACAAGTCCTTGGCTGTAGCCTCGGGGGCTACTCCCATCGGGAACGCTGTTCGCGTGCCCGATGAATTTTCATTAAAAGAAAGAAGTAGAAGTGAGTATATTTCGAGTTACACAGATAACTCTACATATACTCCCATCGGGAAGACAAAATAAGTCATCAAATGTGACTCGATAAAATGTGCTATTCCAACAGACGAAAAGCACTCGACAAAATATTCTCAGAGCGCTAAAAGTCGCGAATAAATCTCTGAATGCCGCAAAACTTTGCGAAGGTAAGACCCCAGATCCGTTCTGAGCGGCGTGGCACCGTCTCTGACGGCGGATTGCTACTATTTTCCGTATCAACAGATACGAAGAAAATCCTAACGGACGCGTTAGGTACCCGATAAAATATGACTGGGACTCGACAGAATGGTAAGACCTTAAGCGGCACCTGTCGAAGTTTACACCAGTATCCCGAGATCATGTCCAGGGACGTGATTTTGAAGTAGGTTTTTGCGGATTGCCACTAGAGCAGTTAACTAGTACCTGATCCGTCAGATGAACTAGCCCCAATTACCGTTATCCCTGTACAAAATAGTGTTTGCATATCGAAAGATTATGTAATGAGTAAAATTGGAGATTTTCCCTGATTCTTCGATTCAAGAAAAATCTCGGGGGCTACTGACATAGGCATCCCCAATGGGCCTGCCAAAGATGGTACCCGGGGTTTAATCAAAGCCCAGGACTCGAAGAATAAGAAGACTTGGAAGCCCATTTAGTGTTAAGGAAAGATAGTTTGTATTAGGAAAGATAGAGATTTGTAATCTTACGGGTTGGGTACGAAACCCTCCCGAACTCTGTAACTTGTGTACTACGAAACCCTCGGCTCCGCCTCCTATATAAGGGGGAGTCGAGGGACAAAGAAAGGATCGAATCTACTGTCAACATAACCCTGGTTTTCATAATCGTCGAGTACTTTTCGGCTAAAACCTTCGAGATCTACTTGCCCTCTACTTCTAGCAAAACCCTAGTCTACGATCTGTAGGCATTGACAAATTAATCCTTTGTTAGGCTAACGCCTGCAAAAATAGTACAATCAATATAATTTATTTTGCCTTGGGTCAACCTCGCATTATAAAAAGAAAACATCGCCACCAAAACGCCCGGGGGCTTGACAATGAAAAACAACAAATCTAGTGACTTTACAATATAGATTATGTCTACAACATACAGGATACAATTCTTGGGCAATAAATTTTCAATTGTTGCCCAGTATATTATCTATGGTCAACCGTTCATTATTTACAGCACGAGTACTATGTTCAGCATAGCTGCCCTTCACGAAGAATTCGGCGTCCATCCGAAGAAGCTCGTCCATCATGTCCTCTGCAACAGGGGTCACAATGTCATCATACTTGCCAAAGTTCCTTTTCCTCTTCGCCATCTTGGCCAGGCACTTAGGAACAATCTGACCCATGTCCAACTTCGGGTAGCAGATTTTTATCATAATCATAGCAAACCTTGCGCCAGCAGCTAATTGGGCCCGCACAAAGCCATGGATTCGAGGAGCATCCCGAAATTTTTCCATCAGAGCAGGAAGGGTCTCTGGCATTTTATTACGCGGAAACATGGTGCCATAGACCAAAGACAAGGTCCTTGTACAGAAGTCGAGAAATTCGCGGACTTGAAGCGCACGATCTTGGAATGTGACGATCTGGCGGGTACGATCAGGTGTGCCCCAAAAATTAGAACCATGATCTCGCGCAAGTCTGGGAAGCGCATTGGATCGAGCTTCAACACGCTCATCTTCGGTAGCAGTGTCCAAGAAAGAACCTATTTTGAAAGAATCAGCAGAAAAAGAGGAGACAAGCAAGAGAAAAAAGAAGTACGACTAAGTTAATGAAGCACACCTGTCATATCCAAGCTAGCATCCGTCAGCAGCTGAAGCATGAAATTTTCGAGCAGAAGCTGCAACAGCTTCAGCAACCGCGGTTTCCTTTTCAGCTATGGCATCTTGAGCCTGTTGAAGCGCAACTTTCTCCCTCTCGAAAGATTTTCGAGACTGCTCCATTATCATAAGTGATTGTTTCTTCGTGGATTGGAGTTGCTGGCGAAGTTCTTCAAAGTCTTGTGCTGAACCTTTACTCGACGAATCTTCAATAAGTTCGGCAGCAACAGGTGTTTTCTTCAAACGGGACGAGGCAGGAAAAACTTCGGAAGGACGAGGAGTTGCAGTATAGTTGTCAAAAATCAACTAAAAACAAAAGTTTCGACATCAATCATCAAGCAAAGACAGATTTTCATTGATTCTCAAAGTATGTACATGACTATTACAAAAGAAGGATCCCTAATGAACTATTAAAGCAGTTGCCGCTACAATCACTACGGCGATAGTGCCAAAAGAGAGTTAAAACTAAAAGAGAAGGCAAGGCGGTCTACTTGACCTCCGGCTTCGAAGAACTAGGAGCAGAAGCTGGATTGCATCGAAGGGAGCCAAGGATTTTCTTCGAATTGGGCTTGGCCGCTTTAATTAGCGACTGCCACCTCTTCGTCTCCATCTCCGTGTTGCCAACCCTTGCCCAGTCGACGTTTTGTTGGCTGTCAGCAACCAAGGCAATCGTACCTTCGACACCAACTTTCAACCCTTCTTGGCGAAGTTGGAGTCCAAGGTCCTCTTGAGAATTGAAGCACTTGGCGAGAGCAACAAAAGGCGCAGGTACCTCCTTCTTCTTGAAGAAGTACGGGAAAAGCCGCGACAGGCCCATCCTGCTTCAGCAAGACCTTCGCGAGCTTCATCTCCATGAATCTCAACAAGAGACAGCGCGTCAAGAAGAGGATCACCTTCAGGACTCGCCAGTTCATAGTCTTGTTGCGTCCTCCTTGAGTGAGTAAAAGTAGCTTGCTAAGAAAAAGCAAGCAAGGACAAAACAGAAGAATTCGAAGGAAAAGTGGAGATTTCGGCACTCACTGACAAAACATCGACTTTGTGACTCCAGGCGAGTAATAATCTCCTTCTCGCACGCAGTTCGTTGAGTTAGGTTGTCGCTCAAAGAAGTCTCCGCCTGGTGAAGTCTTTTCCGAAGATCTGCGATAGTGGCAGCATCTGTTTCGGCCTTCTTGCGAGCTTTCTCGCTTTGCTCCAACTTCGTAGCAAGAGCGTCAGCGCGCTTATTGGATTCCGCAAGATTTTCTGCCACAATAGAAGACGAATGAACATTGTGGCAAGAAATAGCGGCAGGATAAACCCGCTAAGGACAGATAGATAAAGAAAAAAGGAGCACCTTCAAGTTTAGCGGCATACTCACGGTACCCGATAAATTGGGTACCGAAGCGGATAAGCTCCTTCATGAAAGGCTGAAGAAAAGACCATGAAAAGAAGATCAACATAGGAAGCGAAAAGTTCGACATCAAGAAGAAATAAAGAGAGGGAAATTCAAAGCAATAAAATCAATACAGGAAAAAGAAAACAACTTACTTCTTCCATTAAAGGAGTCGAGGAACAACCAACTAACATGGTTGGCTCCTTGGCTGATTCTACCCTAGCTCTCTTCGGCCAAGGAGCTTGGGGGCTTACAGCTAGCGTTGGATGCTCTATGTTTTGTTGAGGAGGTGAAGTTTCGTCGCCATCAGGCGGAGCTTCAAAAACAACTAAAGTACGGGACGTGCTCGTTCGAGCAGTCGCGTCAATAGGTGCATCCTCCTCTTCATCGCCACTACAACAAATAAAGCGACAAGATAAGAATGCAATTTGAAAAAGTATCGAGAACAGACAAATATAGTGCATCAAAAACTTACGAGCTGATAAGAGCAGCTTCGTAAAGATCAAAAGCTCTCTTCCCAGCATCAGGTGCAGTTTCTTCGGCACGGGAAGCACCGGCTTTGGAGGTACCGGAGTCAACAGCCTCGTCCCTTTTCCTCTTGCTCCTAGGAGAAGCAGCTGAAGGAGGAGAGCGTGTCGAGGAAGTTGCCTCGGCCTCAGCGTCCTTTTCAGAGGATGCCGCAGATTTTCGAGAACCTGCGGCTTCACTCTCAGGGCGAGACGTACCCTGGTTGTCGTCGGTGACAACAACCCTTTCTTCGACTTCCCCACCTTCGGGAAGGGGAGGAAGAGATGACGCAGTCGCATGGTCCTATTAAAGATAGAAAATATATCGGCATGGAGCAATTGAAGGACAAGCAGTATGAATAAGAAAAAAGGAAAAAAGAATGCGTGACCAAAACTAATGCTAACAACATATTACCTGCGGGAGTGCGTTGGTGGCGCTATACGGCGTCACACCGCAAGATGTCGGGACGGTGTCTTTCTTGTTCAGCGACGAGATCTTTCGGACAAGTTTTTCCAAGTCCTTGACCGACAAATCTGTCGACAGGCGGTCCACATCTTCATCGCCAGCATACATCCAAAGGGGGTTTTTGCGAGCTTGAAGAGGCTGCACCCTAATCCTAAGGAAATATGCTGTGATTTGGATACCCGACAATTCTTGTCCACGGGTATTTTGGAGCTCGTGGATGCGTGTCATCAGTGCCTCTGTCGCCGCTTTTTCTTCGTCGCTAGCCTCTGCATCCCAGGAACGACGACGACAGATTTTCTCGGCACCATCGAAAGGATGGATGTTGTCTTCAACAGAGCCATGGTTCTCCTCCCGGATGTATAACCATTTTTTGCGCCACCCTTGAACTGAGTCAGGGAATTTGACGTCAAAATATTCGACGTCAGGGCGGACGCAGATAACAACGCCACCTATGTTATAGGGGGCAGTGGAAGAGCCATTACAGCGACAAAGGAAAATGCATTTCCAGAGAGGCCAGTTAGGCTGGACTCCAAGGAAAGCTTCGCAAAGTGTAATGAAGATGGAGATGTGGAGAATGGAGTTGGGCGTGAGATGGTGCAGTTGCAAACCATACATAAAAAGCAATCCCCGCAAGAAATCATGGATGGGGGTAGAAACACGGATGAGGTGGTCGACGAAACTGACTCGATACGCATTGGCGGGGTCGGGTAGCTTTCTTCCTTGGGGAAGCGCAGCGAGTCTTGCTTCCCGCTGATGCCAAGCTTCTTCAGCATGTTGATATCTTCTTGAGAGATTTTGGATCTCTCCCACTCCAAGTTCCCCAGATCTTCGGCCGCCATCTTCGATTCCGGAGTGCTGTGCCTGGTGAGTTTGCGCGGTGGCATGAACGAGAGTGGAAGAGACAAGCGTGAGCGTGGATGAGCACAAGAACTGCGGGCGCTGTGGAGGATTTGGCAGAGGAGAGAAGAGCAGCGGCGCGAACGAAAAGATGGACGGAGGAAGACGATGACCTTAAATAAAGGTGCGGTGAATCGCCGCACCGTTGGATGAATAATATGTGAGACAGATTATGTACACGTGGACAAAGGGTAAAAACGTAATTTTACTAAGAAAGGAAGGGACAGAAGCTACAGTGCGCAGGCGGAGGACGTGTGTCCCCCACTTGCACGACGTATCAGTTTGATAGGAAATTTGGGCCCACGAGCCAGAGAGAGAAGCAGTTCTCGCATGTTCCCGATACAGTAATCGTGGTTATCGTCAGCAATGATATCACCTTGGTAAGAGAAAAACTCGACTATGAAGCTTGGTAAGAATGTCGATAACAGAAGATTATTTCGAGAGCCTTTGATCAAATACAAGTTTTTGCCCAAATGCTCAGGGGCTACTTTGAAAAAAGAAAGAAAACTTTGAGTCTGACAAAATAGAAATGACGAGAGCCTATGACCAAATGCAAGCGTTTGTTCATAGCCTCGGGGGCTACTCCCATCGGGAGCGCTGGTCGCGCACCCGATAGATATGAAACACTCGAGAAGGAATAACAATATAGCGACAGAAGATACTAATCTGTGGAGCCTACAACCAAGCACAAGTCCTTGGCTGTAGCCTCGGGGGCTACTCCCATCGGGAACGCTGTTCGCGTGCCCGATGAAATTATACAAAAATATAGAGAAAAAGAAAAAAAAAGTGAGTATATTTCGAGTTATACAGATAACTCTACATATACTCCCATCGGGAAGGCAAAATAAGTCATCAAATATGACTCAATAAAATGTGCTATTGTTACCCTCCAAAACCCACCGACGGGCAATGGCTAAGCAACACGAAGAGCCGGGAAGCTCCCAGGGCCGCTTAGTGGACCCTGGCACCTCGCGTCGTCCCGCAAATCTTCCGGCCACGTCCTGGCGGTTGCTAGGGCGTGCCACCTGACCTAGACCCGATCAGGAAGGTGTTAGAGTGCTTCGATTGTTCCTGCATGGTAGACACGTAAACATTAAATACGAGCCCTATCGGCTCTCAGGTTTCCCTGTGGATCGGCTCAAGGAGCCGATCGCCCCATGTTTCACGTTGGATTTACAATGGCATGGGGATCCTGCTTGATCAGGACAAAGCTAAAGCGATCCACGACAGTTTAGGGTTTTCACCGCATAACCGGAACATCCTACGTGTGATCGGGCCTAGCAGCTACGGAAGATGATGCAAACCACCCCTACGAGAGGCCTAAAAACCAACGTAACGTTGATTCCCGGAACATCCCTTGCAGGGACGGTGAACAACACCTAACGCACTACCGGATCGTCCGACCCCAGCATAAGGCCTAACTATGCAGATATTAAACTAATCCCTGCGGAGCAAGGAGCAACTATAACGGATCGGATCTACTAAGTAACGAACAAGCAAGATGCTGCCCTTACGTCTGGATAGACGTAAGGGCAGCTAGGTGTCGAGGGACGGCATTGCCACGCAGATATGCACGTGAAAGCATCAATGCAAGCCCCTAAACACCTAAGGATAAATAGTACTGCTCGCCATCAACAAGGCTTCAGCACGAGCAGTACAAGGTTGACGAATAAACGTATACTGCCTAGATCGCTAGATGCGATCTAGGCAGCATGGTGCTTACCCGGGAGAAACCCTCGAAGAAAGGGGTGGCGATGCGCCTGATTTGTGTTGGTTGAACGATGATTGTCCTCCTTTTCCGATAACCCTAGATACATATTTATAGTCCAAGGGACTTTCTAATTGAGGCGTGCACCTAACCGTGCACGGGCCAAACTCTATCTCTTAATCTAAATTACAATGTGATCTACTATATTACAGATACACGGGCAACTTAGCCCAAACTCTTAGCGCAAGGCCGCTTTGAAGATGCTCCACGTGTACGTCCTTCAAGCCCATCTTCACTTACGGCCCATCTCCTGATTTGGCCAAAATCGGGTGGTAACACATGCCCCCTAGTTTTGATAATGATAATTGCAAAACCATCTGTCTCCTTCGAAGGGTCATGTCATGGCAGAACCGTCGCAGTATTCTTCATGATGACGTCTTGCCTTCTCAACTTCTCTGCACGACTTGACGGTTCTGGCACCACGTCCTCGGAAACTGCTTAAGCATTAAATCGTTATATCCCCTTTTTATTTGGCCACTTCCTGTAGTTCCCTTCTTCATCCTCCTCGCACTAGCACTTCCAAAAGCCCTCCTCGGCCAATATGTCTTCTTCCTCTTCTTCTCCCTCATCGGGTCTTTCCACCCAATCTTCCCCTTCTCGCGAGCCGACGCCGGAATGGGACCCGCAGGAGGCCCACGCGGCCAACATCCGTCGCGCCATAGCCGACGGGGACGAGTCGACCCACGACTCCTCCGTCTGGTCTGAAGATGACCAGTCCCTAACGGACGGGGAGAGCGACCTTCGCTTCCTCGCCATTGGGTCGTCGGAGGAGGGAAGCGACGACGACGGCTTCTCCTGGGATGGTCCCTCCTCCGCTGAGGAGGTGAAGGAGGAGGAAGAGGAGGAGGACGATGCTTCCTCTGACGAGCCGCCGGCCAAGCGTCTCTGCCCTTGGCCGGGCAACATGAGCGACTTCGACAGCGACGATGCCGACGCCGACGAAGAGGACGAGGACAATGAAGGTCCCGCCGGAGGTCGCTACAGCAGCGACGAAGAACCAGCCGGGAGCAGCACCGACGGCGGCGACGGCGACGATGAGGGCAGCAGCGGCCCTTAGATAGGATAGAGCTAGGAGTAATAAATTAGGGCAATGTATCCCTCCAGCGGTTCCTTTTGAGAGCAATCAGCTCCTTCTTGTAAGAAATCCCCTTTTATCAATGAAGAATTTCCTCCAATTTGAATTTGTCGATCTCTTTCATATTAGACTAGCCGATTCTCCCCTTTGTTGAAACTCGATGAGCCGATGGTAATGCATCAGCTTTTATAACAAATTGCAAGACAGACCGATCCAATCGCCTTCTCAGATGTTAACTTGCAATCCACGAAATTCAGACCCAAACTCCAATCGAACGGGTCCAACGCGCAGCCTTGATACCCTTAGATCTTTAGACTTTAAAATCATCCGATCGGGATGTTCGTCCTGATAGCAAAACTCCTGGGTTAATGCTCCCAGGAAAGCTTCTTGGCCCGTTGCTGCCAACCTTGATGTTGAAGCTGACACTCTTGTAAACAGGCGCTATTTGTTCACAGCTTCCCCTGTGATGCCCTGTTTCCTTGCAGCGACAAACTGGTCTAGAGCCTGATCAACAATGATGGCTCCTTCTTCAAACTCCTCCTGTCAACCTGGTGGTTTTCCTCTGCAAGAGCTCGCCACCTTTCAACATGGTTACGATGCAGAGATAGCCGATTTCAACACCATCGGCTCTTCAGAATGAGGAATTTCCAAGGTCAGCTGCCCCCCAAACCTCAGTCAAGGCGAGGATAAAAGTGCATCCACCGAATGGGCCACCATCGGCTTCCCAATTGTAGTGCAGCATCAGCCGATTCTAACCAAATCGGCTTTCAAAAGCAGAGAACCTTCAACGTGAACTGCCCCCCGAGCTTCTTCAGTCCAATGAGGCAACCTCTGGTGAGAATGCAGTTCAGTCCAACTGGACGACCGTCGGTCGTTCTCATGATCCTAGCCTGATCTGCACGTCCATGCTGTTCTTGCTGTTGGCCAGGGCTGCGATCCTCAAACTTGCCGGCAAATACCAACAGCTTAAATGAGAAAAAGGGCCGTCTTGGACGCCCAAACTGATGCTTCTGCTGGTGCTGCCGAGCTTGAAGTCTTGCAGAAGGAGTTGGAAGTCCTTGAAGAGAGGGCCTGAGTCGCCAAGCAATCCCAATGAGGGGTTCCTCCAGTAGATGACTGCTCTATTAGGCTTCCGCTTGTAACAGTTGTATCCCTTGAGTCGATGGCCGTGCATCGGCTTTGAATTCTTAAGTCGATGTCTACGCATCGGCTGTGCCCAAAAATTTCTGTATTTTCGATTTTTTGCGGCCGATTTGTTTATGTATCGGCCCCCATCTTTGAGCTGTTCTGCTGGGCGTTTGGCATGCATTCTCAGCTTCGTATCCTCGTGTCTTATCCATCTATGTGCCCCCCGAGCCGATTCTGTCAAGTCATTGATGGTATCGGCTCTTCAGGCATCTGTTGGATCAATGCTGAACACAGACAAAAGGATGTTGAGGATAATTTTGGCCGATTGCGGGAATCGGCCTCCTTTTCCGTTGCAATGCTTTGGCGATGGTTTGCAACTTCTTGGATTTCTACTGTAGCTACGTGGCATGCTGGAGATAAGATCCTTTGCTTTCCATTTTTTGAGGGCCGATCTCAGGGATCGGCCTTGCCACGTACGTCCAATGTCTTGGACCTGCTACTCTGTTAGGCCGGTGGATAAAACCAGCCTTACCCCATTTTTCGAGGCTTCGATGCGCTCACAACCCTCTAAACTGATTCCAGAGAGCGGCTCTTGGTTATCTGCTTCCCACACGCTCATGGCAGCTAATGATATCTCGATTGAGTCATCCGCCTGAACGACTTCCACTTCATCTCCATCCCACTGTATGATGCATTGGTGCATTGTAGACGGGATGCAACAGTTAGCATGAATCCAGTCCCTTCCCAATAGGACGGCGTAATTGCTTTTGCTGTCGACGATGAAGAACGCAGTAGGTATGGTCTTCCGGCCTACAGTAAGCTCTACATTCAGAACACCTTTCGCTTCTGACGCCTGGCCGTTGAAGTCGCTTAATGTGATGTTGGTCTTGATCAGATCGTCGCTGGAATGCCCCAAACGACGTAGCATGGAATACGGCATTATGTTGACTGCCGCTCCGGTATCAACCAACATCTTGCTGACAGGCTGCCCGTTGATGTAACCCCTCAAGTATAGGGCTTTCAGATGCCTGTAGCTTCTATCTCGTGGCTTTTCAAAGATAACTGGTCGTGGACCGCAGTCGAATTGAGCCACTGAAACTTCCTCGTCGCTTGGAGCGCGAAACTCCGACGGGAGTATAAACAACATGTTTGTGTCAGCCGATGTCTCTGCATCGGCATCAGCCGATGCCTGTGCATCGGCTTTCGCCTGTTTTGGGCGCCATACTTTCTTTGGCGGGCGCGCCTTCGTCTCCAATGTTTGCTGAATTTTCACGGCCAGATCGGGCCGTGCTCTTCTCAACGTGTACAGGTACTGTGCCTCGGCTTCTTCCAGGTTTCGCAGCCGCTGCACTCTACGCTTCGAGAATGGCTGAGTCCATCAGGGCACCACCTTGGTCGGTGATACCTATCTTCTTCTCCATCTGACTCCTCGAAGTCTTCTTCTTGAGATGACTCAGCTCGCTTGTTATGAGGTGGGAGAGGTCCTAGACGTTCGAACACTGAAACTTCGTTTGTCCTTCTCCTTTGCTGTTTGCATTCTGGGCAATTCTCGATTGTTGGCAATCGGCTCATTCCTGAGTCCCAGCAATGTTTGAAGAAGGGACAGTTCCAGTGCTTATCCACGTCGTCTTGCTCCCTTGACCTCCCTCTAGCGCGACGTTCGTACCCGTCGTTGTTCCTGTCGTGCTGACGATACCTCCTGTTCGCATCGACCGACGATATTCGTCTCCGTCGTAGCGCCGATGTCGGTCATACTGCTGCTCATATTTGTTGAGGAGATGCACGGAGAGTGGGCGCTGATACCGTATACTTCTCACCTCCTCCTCGGTCAGGTACCGTCTATCATCATCTTGGGGCCGGTCGCGTGGAACGGCCTCCTCTTTATCTTTGCCACGAGAGTGGCTGCTCTCTGCTTTGTCCGCGCTATGGCAGTTCACCAGCCTGGCCATGTTGACACTAAAGGAGAACCCTGGCTCCCTTATGGAGTGGCTGAGATCTACGTGTTGACGCCATGCGACAGACGCGTGTCTCCTTTGAGCTTGATGCTGTGAGAACGGGTCGTCTCAAAGGAGCCGATGAACTCGGCTTCACAGATGGCCTTCAGCTCATCGTATTTCTTCTTGTGCTCCGCAGGGAGATCCTTGTATGTGATCTGTTCCTCTGCCATCTCGGGTGTCGGTGTTGACGTGGATGTTGCAGAAGATTGTCCCACCGGGCGTGCCAGAATGTGTTACCCTCCAAAACCCACCGACGGGCAATGGCTAAGCAACACGAAGAGCCGGGAAGCTCCCAGGGCCGCTTAGTGGACCCTGGCACCTCGCGTCGTCCCGCAAATCTTCCGGCCACGTCCTGGCGGTTGCTAGGGCGTGCCACCTGACCTAGACCCGATCAGGAAGGTGTTAGAGTGCTTCGATTGTTCCTGCATGGTAGACACGTAAACATTAAATACGAGCCCTATCGGCTCTCAGGTTTCCCTGTGGATCGGCTCAAGGAGCCGATCGCCCCATGTTTCACGTTGGATTTACAATGGCATGGGGATCCTGCTTGATCAGGACAAAGCTAAAGCGATCCACGACAGTTTAGGGTTTTCACCGCATAACCGGAACATCCTACGTGTGATCGGGCCTAGCAGCTACGGAAGATGATGCAAACCACCCCTACGAGAGGCCTAAAAACCAACGTAACGTTGATTCCCGGAACATCCCTTGCAGGGACGGTGAACAACACCTAACGCACTACCGGATCGTCCGACCCCAGCATAAGGCATAACTATGCAGATATTAAACTAATCCTTGCGGAGCAAGGAGCAACTATAACGGATCGGATCTACTAAGTAACGAACAAGCAAGATGCTGCCCTTACGTCTGGATAGACGTAAGGGCAGCTAGGTGTCGAGGGACGGCATTGCCACGCAGATATGCACGTGAAAGCATCAATGCAAGCCCCTAAACACCTAAGGATAAATAGTACTGCTCGCCATCAACAAGGCTTCAGCACGAGCAGTACAAGGTTGACGAATAAACGTATACTGCCTAGATCGCTAGATGCGATCTAGGCAGCATGGTGCTTACCCGGGAGAAACCCTCGAAGAAAGGGGTGGCGATGCGCCTGATTTGTGTTGGTTGAACGATGATTGTCCTCCTTTTCCGATAACCCTAGATACATATTTATAGTCCAAGGGACTTTCTAATTGAGGCGTGCACCTAACCGTGCACGGGCCAAACTCTATCTCTTAATCTAAATTACAATGTGATCTACTATATTACAGATACACGGGCAACTTAGCCCAAACTCTTAGCGCAAGGCCGCTTTGAAGATGCTCCACGTGTACGTCCTTCAAGCCCATCTTCACTTACGGCCCATCTCCTGATTTAGCCAAAATCGGGTGGTAACAGCTATTCCAACAGCCGAAAAGCACTTGACAATATATTCTCAGAGCGCTAAAAGTCACGAATAATCTCTGAATGCCGCAAAACGTCGACCAGATCCGTCCGGCGGCTTTCTGACGGCTTGCCTTTTCAACGTCTCTGAAGAACACCACTAGTAGGAAAACCATTATAGGTGGAAACCACCTCTGTGGCGCACCAAATGGCCCATGCGCCACATGTGGCGCACCACTAAAATGCGCCATAAAAAATTTAATGTTTCTGTGGCGCACGTGCAAGCATATGCGCCACAGAAGATGGAGATTCTGTGGCGCACGGTGGGTAGTGCGCCACAGAAAGTTCGTGGGACCCACGCTGGGTCCACCACTGCACATGGCCGAAGGATATTCTGTGGCGCATGGTCCAGCGTGCGCCACAGAAAGTTAACTTTCTGTGGCGCACGTTGATCCATGCGCCAC
Source organism: Lolium multiflorum (assembly GCA_030979885.1). Classification (NCBI taxonomy): domain Eukaryota; kingdom Viridiplantae; phylum Streptophyta; class Magnoliopsida; order Poales; family Poaceae; genus Lolium; species Lolium multiflorum. The sequence continues at coordinate 193,005,890 of CM061748.1, read as the reverse complement.
AGAATTTCCTGCGGGGACCACCCCCCGGCTCACGCCACCATGATTCTGTGGCGCATGAGCTCATATGCGCCACAGAAGTTCATGTTTCTGTGGCGCATATCAGCATATGCGCCACAGAAAGTGCATAGTAGATCTCACTTTTGGAGACAGCTTTCCCCCTCTTTTCTTCCACCCACCACCCTTTCCATTCTTGTCTCCTCCAACCAGCTCGTGTTGCTCCTCTCTCCCACTCCATTTTGGTCATACTTTTCTCCATTGTTGATAGCTCTAAGCCTATTTTGTGGGCATATTTGTGAGGGGAAGCCACTCCAACTTGTAGAGGGGTACTAAAAACCACAATTCTCTTTCCCTCCTCCTCCACTTTCCCTCTTGCATGGTCCATTGTTTTGTCTCCACCACCCCATCCTCTTGCTCCACCATGATCTTGGTAGATTTGTGAGAGGTTGAGTACTATTGGATGCATGTTTTGTGTGTATGGATGTTTTGTAGGTGAAGATTATTATCGCGCTCCCGGACGGTTTGCGGTGGCGAGACGATGATGTTTATATGTGTTGAGCTTTGTGTTGTGGTTGAATGTTTGCTTGCGAAGAAGCTTATTTGTGTTGTTGGTTTGTGCCGGCGTGTGGTGCATGGATGTTTGCCGAAATGTTGATTCATTTCCATTTCGGCAAATTCTTGCACTAGCCATATGTCCCACTTTTAGGATAGGTCATGTCGAAATTTTCCGGCGATCATGCATGCATGTGTGTTTGTGCATGGTGTGTGTGGTTCTAATTAACTCTCTTTTGCTCTATATATGTATGATGCAGTCAACCATGGTCGTCCATATGAGGGAAGGACAAGTGGTTAGATACAAGGTGAACGCGAAGGCCGACATGGTTAGGAACAACATGACCCTGATAAGATGTCCGTGTCGAAAATGCGGACTCCGGCAGTGGATCGACCCTGATTCTGGACAACTGGAGGAACACCTGCTCAGGCGCGGTTTCATGCTCGGCTTCAACGAGGAGCCGGCGGCAAATGTTGGTCATGAAGAAGAGGCCGACATCGGGCGAGAAGACGAAGAGTCTCCCGAACATGGTGTTCATCATGAGGAAGGAGAGGCCGATGAAGGAGATGATGATGCCGGAGGAGATGGTGGTGGAGATGCCGAGAGCAAGCAGACGCCGCTAACGTCGGCCCTGCGGGACCCTCATGTTCAAGAGCTTCTCCTGAAGGACACGGGCAACGCCAAACCTGAAGCCAAGCTGGCGCAAATGGAGGTAGACGGGATGACTCCATTGTATCCAGGGTGCCGGCCCGAGGATACACGCTTGAGTGTAACGCTCGAGTGTCTGGAGATGAAGGCGGAACACAAATGGACCGACAGCAGCTTCAGCGATAACATGAAATCCTGGCATGCTCGTCTTCCCAAGGACAACACATTGCCGACAAGTATCGACGAGGCCAAGAAAGTAGTTTGCCCACTCGACCTACCGCACGTAAAGTACCACGCATGCATCAATGATTGTGCACTTTTTCGGAATGAGTACAAGGATAGAACCACATGTCCGGTGTGCGGCCAAGGACGGTACAAGAGAGGGAACAAGAAAGTTCCTCTGAAAGTTGTCTGGTACTTTCCTATCACTCCCCGTCTGCAGCGGTATTTCGTAGATCCTAAGGAAGCAAAGCTCATGCAATGGCACGCGGAAAGGGAGAAGCCCGCAGATGATCCGGAGAAGGGCAAGATCCTGACACACCCTGCAGACGCTAGCCAGTGGAATGCGTTGGACATTGAGTTCGCAGATGAGTTCGGGAGCGAACCGAGGAACATTCGTCTGGGCATGAGCACCGACGGACTCAATCCCTTTGGAAACCAGAGTAGCACGCATAGCACCTGGCCCGTGTTTGTATGGCCATACAACCTCCCCCCTGGCTGTGCACAAAGCAGCGGTACGTACACATGAGTATTCTTATTCAGGGGCCAAAACAACCGGGCGTGGACATGCATCTGTATCTCGGTCTGTTGAAAGAGGAGTTAGCCACGCTGTGGCAGACGCCGGCCCGTACTTGGGACGCGTACAAAAGAGATTATTTCCCTCTCAGAGCCGCATTGCTAACGACAGTGCAGGACTATCCTGGTTACGCATATGTATCGTGCCAGGTGAACCACGGATTCAAGGCATGTGTCAAGTGCATGGATAAGACCCCGCATCTGCAGCTGCCGAAGCCTCCCGGGTCTTGTAAAACTGTGTTCCAAGGGACTCGAATGTGGCTTCGCTTCGATCACCCGTGGAGAAAACGCAAGGATCTGTTCAACGGCGAAGAGGAGCTCGGAAGAGCCCCACGACCGAGGAGCGGCGAAGAAATATCCGAGCTTTTGGAAAATTGGGAAGAGTGCCCCGCGCCGGGAAAGAAGCGACCGCGGGAATCGCCGCTGCTGGGAGTATGGAAAGCGAGGTCTGTTTTCTGGGACCTGCCGTACTGGAAGGTCCTCCACACGCCCCATAGCCTCGATGTCATGCACATCACGAAAAACGTTACCGAGAGCCTACTTGGCACTCTGATGAACATGCCGGAGAGGACCAAGGATGGCCCGAAAGCAAGAACCGACCTGAAATTGCTTGGCCTCAAGAAAGAACTTCAGTACCCCACCGATAGTGATGATGATGATGAACAGACGGAAACGACTCAGGGTCACCACAAAAGGGCTAAGAAGAATGAGGTGGTGGTGCTTAAACCTGCCTGCTTCACTCTGAGCGAGGAGGAGCTCGAGAGGTTTTTCGAGTGCCTCCTAGGAGTAAAAGTTCCTCACGGTTACTCGGGGAAGATAAGCAGATATCTGGACGTAGCGAAGAAGAGGTTTAGCGGGATGAAGTCTCACGACTGTCACGTGCTGATGACACAGATACTTCCCGTTGCGATGCGAGGGATAATGGACGACCACGTCCGCGAGACGCTGTTTGGCCTCTGCAACTTCTTCGACGTCATCTCTAGGAAGTCCATCGGCGTTAAGCAGCTCAACAGGCTACAAGAAGAGATCGTCGAGATACTATGCGAGCTCGAGATTTACTTCCCGCCAGCGTTCTTCGACATCATGGTGCATCTGCTTGTCCATGTAGTGGATGACATCATCCACCTCGGGCCGACATTCCTGCACAACATGATGCCATTCGAAAGGTTGAACGGTGTCATCAAAGGATTCGTTCGCAACAGGGCCCGTCCAGATGGAAGCATAGCCAAGGGCTTTCTCACCTACGAGTGCATCTCCTTCTGCCAGAACTACCTAAGCACCGAGAACGAGGATGTCGGTCTGCCCACCAGGAAGCACGTCGGCAGGCTAGCAGGGTTTGGTCACCGCGAGGGCTACCGCGCAATGCATGTCGGCATCGCTGGTCGACACGCCGACTTTGACAGGGCACACCGAGTCGCGCTACAACACATAGAATTGGTCAGCCCTTGGGTGGATAAGCACAAAAGCTTAATCGAGCAGAAGTTCATCGACCTAGGACGGCCGAGGAAAACAGGGGACGTTACGAAAGAGCACAACTCCACCTTCACGGGGTGGTTCAAGAAAAGGCTACTGGAAAGTCCCGCACCGATGCCTTCTACTGAAGAGCAGAAACTCATATTCTCCCTGTCACAGGGACCCGGGCACAACGTAAGGACCTATCAGTCGTACGACATCAACGGCTATAGATTCTACACCGAGGAAAAGGACAAGAATAGCGAATATCAAAACTCAGGAGTAACTATGCTATCCTACACCGATGACAAGACTGATGTCAAGGAAAGATTCTACGGAAGGATCGAGGAGATTTGGGAACTCGACTACGTTGGAGTGACGATGCCGATGTTCCGTGTGAGATGGGCCAAGAGCGTCGAAAAAGATGGACTATATTTCACCACCATGGTTATACCCGATGCCAAATCGAAGACCCCCTCCGCGAAAAATGAGCCGTGGGTGCTCGCTAGCCAAGTTGACCAATGCTTCTTCATTACCGACCCGTCAAAGCCCAGCCGTGTGGTCGTGAGGAGGGGCAAGAGGAGCATCATCGGAATGGAAGGAGAAGCCGACAAGCAAGACATCGACAAGAACGGCGATCCGAAGATCGAAGAGGAATTTGACAAGTACTTCGACAAGCCTACTACTTATTCAAAAGTAAGAAGGAAGACCACCCTACCGGCTAAAGGTTGCCCGTACACGAGAAGAAATCTCAAGGTGGCCGGGCTAAAGTATTCAACAACCGCGATGAAGAAGGGCAAGAACATTGTCAAGAAACGCTAGCTAGCCACCGATCGGAACCAAGAAGTTCATTTGTGGCTTTTTTTGTGTACTATGTACTTTGGCAAAAACACAAGTGTGCCAGAATGTGTTACCCTCCGAAACCCCCCGACGGGCTTTGGTTAAGCAACACGAAGAGCCGGGAAGCTCCCAGGGCCGCTTAGTGGATCCCTGGCACCTCGCGTCGTCCCGCAAATCTTCTGGCAAAACGTCCTGGCGGTTGCTAGGGCGTGCCACCTGACCTAGACCTGATCAGGAAGGTGTTAATGCTTCGATTGTTCCTGCATGGCAGACACGTAAACATTAAATACGAGCCTTATCGGCTCTCAGGTTTCCCTGTGGATCGGCTCAAAGAGCCGATCGCCCCATGGTCCTTGATGGATTAGCAATGGCATGGGGATCCTGCTTGATCAGGACAAAGCTAAAGCGATCCACGACAGTTTAGGGTTTTCACCGCATAATCGGAACGTCCTACGTGCGATCGGGCCTAGCAGCTACGAGAGGTGATGCAAACCACCCCTACGAGAGGCCTAAAAACCAACATGCGTTGATTCCCGGAACATCCCTCGCAGGGACGATAAACAACGCCTAACGCACTACCGGATCGTCCGACCCCAGCATAAGGCCTAACTATGCAGATATTAAACTAATCCTTGCGTAGCAAGGAGCAACTATAACGGATCGGATCTACTAAGCATGATCAAGCAAGATGCTGCCCTTACGTCTAGATCGACGTAAGGGCAGCTAGGTGTCTAGGGACGGCATTGCCACGCAGATATGCACGTGAAAGCACCAATGCGAGCCCCTAAACACCTAAGGGTAAATAGTACTGCTCGCCATCAACAAGGCTTCAGCACGAGCAGTACAAGGATAACGAATAAACGTGTACTGCCTAGATCGCTAGATGCGATCTAGGCAGCATGGTGCTTACCCGGGAGAAACCCTCGAAGAGAAGGGGTGGCGATGCGCCGTATTTTGTGTTTGTTGAACGATGATTGTCCTCCTTTTCCGATAACCCTAGATACATATTTATAGTCCAAGGGACTTTCTAATTGAGGCGTGCACCTAACCGTGCACGGGCCGGACTCTATCTCTTTAATCTAAATTACAATGCGATCTAATAATTTACAGATACACGGGCAACTTAGCCCAAACTCTCAGCGCAAGGCCGCTTCGAAGATGCTCCACGTGTACGTCCTTCAAGCCCATCTTCACTTACGGCCCAATTCCTGATTTGGCCAAAATCGGGTGGTAACAATATGTGTGTGTATGACACACAAGCATCCATGCATGTGTGTATATGTGTGTATGACACAAGCATCCATATATGTATTTTTTTTAATTATCTATATTAATTAACTTGCATAACATTTATTTCTTGAATAAAACACTAGTAATGTATTAAATAAAATACTTTTAAAAATTAATAAAACACTTGGGCATATGATGCAGGGATTTAGAAATATGCCTAAGTATCGAATTTCTGTGGCGCACGCAACGCAACATGCGCCACAGCATATTCCCCAATTGGCCACACAGGGGTATACGTACTATATTGCTAAGTCATGGAATTCTGTGGCGCACCAAAGCCAACATGCGCCACAGAATCTTGAAATTCTGTGGCGCATGTTGGTTTTGGTGCGCCACAGAATTCCATGACTTAGCAATATACGAACGGTTCTCCCCCAACCCTAGCACACATCTCTTCTTCCCCAACTCATCGCCGCGCCGCCCGCTGCTCAACCGCCGCCGCGCCCTGCTCAACCGCCTCGCCGCCGCTCGCCACCCAGGACCCGGAGGAGCGCCGCCCAGGACACGGAGGAGCGCCGCCAGGAGGATCCTCGCCGCGCCCGCCGCCTAGGACCAGGACCAGGAGGAGCGCGCCCAGGCGGACCATCGCCGACCAGCGCCGCCCTACACCCTCCCTTCTCCGCCTTGCCGACCATCGCCGACCAGAGGTACCTTCTTCGCCCCCTCGCCGACCCCCTCCCTTCTCCGCCCCTCCCTTCTCCGCCCGTCCCTCGCCGTCGGCATCCTGGCCCAAGTCACATGGTTACTTCTTTGAGTATTCAGGCTTAGGACATAGCAAAAGGCTACTGGTCAAACTCAAACCAATTAGCTTTTATGATCGATTTACGTATCTGAACTTTTCTGTGCCTCTCATGGTTGGCAAAATTGTAACCAGAGGCTCGTACATATTTCTCCATTCTTTCGTTTTTGGTAGATATGACAGCAGAGGCTTCTCCTAGTTAGACACAGTTATCACTTTTAATGTTGCGATACAATGACTTGCCGATATGCTACGGGACTTGGTGCCAGCCAGTTGTTCAAGTTTTTTCATACAAAGATAACATTGTCATCTGGATGTTGTTCAATTTTTTCATACAAAGATAACATTGTCATCTGGTTGTTTGCATACCCAAACTAGCATATGGTTTATATATCCTCAAGAATTTTCTTCAGTGATTGAGTGTGAAGACGCAGCAGAATGGCGTTGTAGCTAAATCTCCTTCCTTCGAGGGATTGTAGAGTTTCCTGATGGTACCCAGTGACATAGTTACTTCTTCTAGTATTCATGCTTAGGATATTGCAAAAAGCTACCAGGAAACTCAATCCAATTAGCTTTTCTGATCAATTTGCGTGTTCGAACTTGTCTGTGCCTCTCATGGTTGGTAAATTTTTTGAATAGATGCTCGCAGATATTTCTCCCTTCTTTCGTTTTTGGTAGATATGATAGCAGAGGCTTCTTTTAGTTAGACACAGTTATCTCTTTTAATGTTGCAATACAATGACTTGCCGATATGCTGCTAGATTTGGTGCCAGCCAGTTGTTCAAGTTTTTTCATACAAAGATACCATTTTCATCTGGCTGTTTGCATCTCCAGAAACTAGGATATGATTTATACATGCTGAAGAATTTTCTTCAGTGATTGAGTGTGAACAGAAGATCTTGACGATCTTAAGTGTTTTTTTTTCTCTGTTTAGTGGAAACTTCGAACTGAACTGATGCTTCTCTGTTATTTGTGTGCAATAATTAGCATATTTTTCTCCTCTCCTATATTCAACCATAAAAGTTACCTGCAGATCAGATCATCAAACGTTAGGTACATTCTTGATTATATGTTGATTAGTTATGTTCCATAGCTGTGAAATTTGGTCTAGTAAGTTGTCTAGCTAATGTTAACACCAACTCTGGATACTTAATTCTTGACATAGGTTTGGCACTATTTATTGCAAGCACTACAAGAAAAGTTGCCATGGCCGACGAATTTGAAGTCGCGCCGTGGTTGCTGGTGTACCATGGCCGACGATTTTTGGTCCCTCCGTGGTGCATGTCAAAACTTTTTTTCTCGTTTTTGAGGCCACCTAGCCCGACGAAAGCGGCCAAAACGTCGCGTATGGTGGCCCGGGACGTGGTGCATCTCGAAATCTCGGGTTCGCCGGCCGAGTCAACGCAAATCCGCACCGCCGAGGGATGTAGGGCCCAGATGGCAGCCTCTCTGGCATTGTTTTTTTCTAGATCGCGCCATCTCGTTCAACGTTCTCCGATCAAGCCGTTTACGATGCAGGATCATGGGTCCCGCATGTCATCCTCTATGAACCAAAATTCTTTCTATTCTTGGATTTTTTGACCCCTAATTTCTGGCTACTTCCTTTTTCTTTTGATCCCTTGCCGCCTTGGAAACGTTGAGACCGCTGCTGCTAAATGGGACCCGCATGTCATCCTCTATGTGCAATCAACTTTCTTTTCTTGGAGTTTTTTTGGCACCTCAAATTTGGTCACTTGCCTTTTTCTTTCGATCCCTGCCGCCTCTCAAATGGTGATACCGCTGCTGCTAACTGGACCCGCATGTCATCCTCTATGTACTATAAAACTTTCTTTTCTTGAATTATTTTTGGCACCTCATATTTGGTCACTTACCTTTTTCTTTCGATCCCCTGCCGCCTCTCAAACGGTGATACCGCTGCTGCTAAATGGGACCCGCATGTCATCCTCTATGTACTATAAAACTTTCTTTTCTTGGATTTTTTTGGCACCTCATATTTGGTCACTTGACTTTTTCTTTCGATCCCCTGCTGCCTCACAAATAGTGATACCGCTGCTGCTAAATAGGACCCGCATGTCATCCTCTATGTACTATAAAACTTTCTTTTCTTGGATTTTTTTGGCACCTCATATTTGGTCACTTGACTTTTTCTTTCGATCCCCTGCTGCCTCTCAAACAGTGATACCGCTGCTGCTAAATGGGACCCGCATGTCATCCTCTATGTACTATAAAACTTTCTTTTCTTGAATTATTTTTGGCTCCTCATATTTTTTCACTTGCCTTTTTCTTTCGATCCCCTGCCGCCTCTCAAACGGTGATACCGCTGCTGCTAAATGGGACCCGCATGTCATCCTCTATGTACTATAAAACTTTCTTTTCTTGAATTATTTTTGGCTCCTGATATTTTTTCACTTGCCTTTTTCGATCTCATGCCACGTTTGAAACGTTGAGGAACCTGCTGGCTCATGGGACCCGCATGTCATCCTCTATGTACTATAAAAGTTCATTTTCTTGGTTTTTTTCACCATCTGATTTTTGGCAATTTCTTTTTCTTTTGGTCCCCTGCCGCCTCTCAAACGCTGATACCGCTGCTGCTAAATGGGACCCGCATGTCATCCTCTATGTACTATAAAACTTTCTTTTCTTGAATTATTTTTGGCTCCTCATATTTGGTCACTTGCCTTTTTCTTTCGATCTCATGCCAAGTTTGAAACGTTGAGGAACCTGCTGGCTCATGGGACCCGCATGTCATCCTCTATGTACTATAAAAGTTTATTTTTTTTTATTTTTTCACCCGCCTTGGAAACGTATGGTAAGCTGCTGACTCATGGGACCCGCATGTCATCCTCTATGTACAATCAACTTTCTTTTTCTTTTGATCTCAAGCCGCATTTGAAACGCTGAGACCGCTGCTAAATGGGACCCGCATGTCATCCTCTACGTACAATAAAGTTTCTTTTCTTGGATTATCTTTGGCTCCTGATATTTTGTCACTTGCCTTTTTCTTTCGATCTCATGCCGCCTTTGAAACGTTGAGTAAGCTGCTGGCTCATGGGTCCCGCATGTCATCCTCTACGAACAATAAAAGTTTCCTTTCTTGGAGTTATTTTTTACCCCTAATTTCTGGCTATTTGCCTTTTTCTTTTGATCTCCTGCCCCCTCTGAAACGATGAGGACGCTGTTGGCAGGTCGGTCCCACATGTCATCCTCTATGAACAATAAAAGTTTCCTTTGATGGATTTATTTTGAACCCCTCATTAATTTCTGGATATTTCCCCTGCCGCCTTGGAATCGTTGAGGATGCTGCTGCCTCATGGGTCCCGCATGTCATCCTCTCAGAACGGTAAATGTTTATTTTCTTGGATTTTGTTGACCAAACGATTTTTGGCTTATTTTTTCTTTCGATCACCTGCAGCCTTTAAAACGTTGAGGACGCCGCTGGCTCACGGGTCCCACATGTCAACCTCTATGAACAATAAACGCTGAGGATGCTGCTGCCTCATGGGTCCCGCATGTCATCCTCTCAGAACGAAAATGTTTCTTTTCTTGGATTTTTTACCAACAGATTTTTGGTTTATTTTTTCTTTCCATCCCCTGCCGCCTTTAAAACGTTGACGACGCTGTTGGCTCATGGGTCCCCGATGTCAGCCTCCCCGTACAAGAAACATATGATATCTTGATTATTTTGCAGACAATAAACAATGTATTGCGCTCTGAGCTATTTCAAACGGATAATTAAATCTTTATTTTTACATAAACAAACTTATATGTTGAATCTCCTTGTTTTTTTGTCTTTGCGAAGCATAGGACTTTCCTGTTTTTTTAGAAAATTCGGAACTTTCCTGTTTTGGAGTGGGCTGAAATTGTACGAGTCAAAAGGCCAAGCAGGATAGTTCGAAAGCCCAGATGTCCAGATGCAGCCCAATTGAAATCTTTCTTCTTGGATTTTTTTCACCCCCTGATTTCTGGCTACTTTATTTTTCTTTTGGTCCTGTGCCGCCTTGGAAACGTTGAGACCGCTGCTGCAAAATGGGACCCGCATGTCATCCTCTACGTACAATAAAATTTCTTTTCTTGGATTATTTTTGGCTCCCGATATTTGGTCACTTGCCTTTTTCTTTCGATCCCGTGCAGCCTCTCAAACGGTGATACCGCTGCTGCAAAATGGGACCCGCATGTCATCCTCTACGTACAATAAACTTTCTTTTCTTGGATTATTTTTGGCTCCCGATATTTGGTCACTTGCCTTTTTTCTTTCGATCTCATGCCACGTTTGAAACTTTGAGGAACCTGCTGGCTCGTGGGACCCGCATGTCATCCTCTATGTGCTACAAAAGTTTATTTTCTATGGTTTTTTTCACTCTCTGATTTTTGTCTATTTCCTTTTTCTTTTGATGCCCTGCCGCCTTGGAAACGTTGAGTAAGCTGCTTACACATGGGACATGTCATCCTCTATGTACAATCAAGTTTCTTTTCTTGAATTATTTTTGGCTCCTGATATTTCGTCACTTGCCTTTTTCTTTCGATCTCATGCCACGTTTGAAACGTTGAGGAACCTGCTGGCTCATGGGACCCGCATGTCATCCTCTATGTGCTATAAAAGTTTGTTTTCTTGGATTTTTTTCACCCTCTGATTTTTGGCCCCTGATATTTCGTCACTTGCCTTTTACTTTTGATCCCCTGGCCCCTTTGAAACGTTGAGTAAGCTGCTGGCACATGGGACCCGCATGTCAACCTCTATGTCCATCAACTTTCTTTTCTTGGATTTTTTTGACCCCCTAATTTCTAGCTACTTTCTTTTTCTTTTGATCTCAAGCCGCATTTCAAACATTGAGACCGCTGCTGCAAAATGGGACCCGCATGTCATCCTCTATGTACAATAAATCTTTGATTATTTTTGGCACCTCATATTTGGTCACTTGCGTTTTTTTCTTTCGATCTCATGCCACCTTTGAAACGTTGAGTAAGCTGCTGGCTCATGGGTCCCCCATGTCATCCTCTACGAACAATAAAAGTTTCCTTTCTTGGAGTTATTTTTGCCCCCTAATTTCTGGCTACTTCCTTTTTCTTTTGATCCCCTGCCGCCTTTGAAACGTTGAAAACTTTCTTTTCTTTGATTATTTTTGGCACCTCATATTTGGTCACTTGCCTTTTTCTTTCGATCCCCTGCCTCTCAAACGGTGATACCGCTGATGCTAAATGGGACCCGCATGTCATCCTCTATGTACTATAAAACTTTCTTTTCTTGGATTTTTTGGCTCCTGATATTTGGTCACTTGCCTTTTTCTTTCGACCTCCTGCCGCATCTCAAACGGTGATACCGCTGCTGCTAAATGGGACCCGCATGTCATCCTCTATGTACAATAAAGTTTCTTTTCTTGGATTATTTTTGGCTCCTGATATTTGGTCACTTGCCTTTTTCTTTCGATCCCATGCCGCCTTTGAAACGTTGAGGAAGCTGCTGGCTCATGGGTCCCGCATGTCATCCTCTATGAACAATAAAAGTTTCCATTGTTGGAGTTATTTTTTACCCCTAATTTCTGGCTACTTCCTTTTTCTTTTGATCCCCTGCCGCCTTTGAACGTTGAAGAATCTGCTCGCTAATGGGTCCCACATGTCAGACTCTATGGACGATAAACCTTTCTTTTCTTGGAGTTATTTTGACCCCTAATTTCTGGCTATTTTGCCTTTTTTTTGGATCCCGTGCTGCCTTGGAAACGTTGAGGATGCTGCTGCCACATGGGTCCCGCATGTCATCCTCTCAGAACGATAAATGTTTCTTTTCTTCGATTTTTTTACCAACTGATTTTTGATTTATTTTTTCTTTCGATCCCCTGCCGCCTTTAAAACTTTGACGACGCTGCTGGCTCATGGGTCCCGATGTCAGCCTCCCCGTACAAGAAACATGTGATATCTTGATTATTTTACAGACAATAAAAAGTGTATTTCGCTCTGAGCTATTGCAAACGGATAAATTAAATCTTTATTTTTACATAAACGAACTAATATGAATCTCCTTGTTTTTGTTTTGTTTTTGCGAAGCATAGGACTTTCTTGTTTTGGAGTGGGCTGAAATTGTACGAGTCAAAAGACGTCCAGCAGGTTAGAAGGCCCAGATGGCCAGGCAGCCCCAATTTATATCTTCCTTATCTTGGATTATTTTTTGATCAAAAGGCCCAGCAGGGGTACATCCTTTTTCTTTTGGTCCTGTGTGCCGCCTTGGAAACGTTGTGGACGCTGCTGCCTCATGGGACCCGCATGTCATCCTCTATGAACTATGAACTCTAAAAGTTTCTTTTTTCTTGGATTTTTTTTCACCCCTCTGATTTTTGGCTATTTCCTTTTTCTTTTGTTCCCCTGCCGCCTTGGGACCCGTATGTCATCCTCTATGTACAAAAAACTTTCTTTTCTTGGAGTTTTATTCCCCCTAATTTCGGGCTACTTTCGTTTTCTTTTGATCTCAAGCCGTGATACGTCCCCGACGTATCCATAATTTCTGTCGTTCCATGCTTGTTTTATGACAATACTTACATGTTTTGCTTGCACTTTATGATGTTTTTATGCGTTTTCCGGAACTAACCTATTAACAAGATGCCACAGTGCCAGTTCCTGTTTTCTGTTGTTCGGAAATATTCTCGGAATTGGACGAAATCAACGCCAAAGATCTTATTTTTCCCGGGAGGCTCCAGAACACCGAAGGGAGACGGAGAGGAGGCCCAGGGCCCCGACACCACACGGCCGCGCGGGCAGGCCCCTGGCCGCGCCGGCCTGTGAGGAGGGCGCCCTGGTGCCCCTCTGACGCCGCCTCTTCGCCTATTTAACCCCTTTCGACCTAAAAACACCGTACCACTTGACGAAACTCCAAAGACTCCGGCGCCGCCGCCATCGCGAACTCCAATTCGGGGACAGTCTCTGTCCCGGCACCTGCCGGACGGGGAAGTGCCCGGAAGTCATCTCCATCAACGCCACCGCCTCCATCATGCTCCGTGAGTAGTTCCCCCATGGACTATGGGTTCTAGCTGTAGCTAGTTGGTATTCTCTCCCCCATGTACTTCAATACAATGATCTCATGAGCTGCCTTACATGATTGAGATTCATCTGATGTAATCGGTGTTGTGTTTGTTGGGATCCGATGGATGATACATTATGATTAGTCTATCTATAAAGTTTGTGAAGTTATTGTTGCTGCAATCTTGTTATGCTTAATGCTTGTCACTAGGGCCCGAGTGGCATGATCTTAGATTTGAGCTCTATAATTATTGCTTAGATTGTATCTACAAGTTGTATGCACATGTCACTGTCCGGAACCAAAGGCCCCGAAGTGACAGAAATCGGGACAACCGGAGGGGATGGCGGTGATGTGAGGGACACATGTTTTCACGGAGTGTTAATGCTTTGCTCCGGTGCTCTATTAAAAGGAGTACCTTAATATCCAGTAGATTCCCTTGAGGCCCGGCTGCCACCGGCTGGTAGGACAATAGATGTTGTGCAAGTTTCTCATTGCGAGCACGTACGACTAAATATGGAAAACATGCCTACATGATTAATGAATTGATGTTCTTTCTTAATGCCTTATCAATCCTATCAATTGCCCAACTGTAATTTGTTCACCCAACACTTGTTATTGGAGAGTTACCACTAGTGTAGATAGCTGGGAACCCCGGTCCATCTTTCATCATCATATACTCGTTCTACATGTCAACTATTTTCTGGTGCCATTGCTCTCATATTACTATTACTGCTGCTGTGTTACTGTTACTACTGCTCTCATATCACTGCTACTTTCACATCACCCCTGTTACTAGTGCTTTTCCAGGTGCAGCTGAATTGACAACTCAGTTGTTAAGGCTTATAAGTATTCTTTACCTCCCCTTGTGTCGAATCAATAAATTTGGGTTTTACTTCCCTCGAAGACTGTTGCGATCCCCTATACTTGTGGGTCATCAAGACTATTTTCTGGCGCCGTTGCCGGGGAGGCATAGCTCTACTCATAAGTTCACCTGGGGAGTACACTCTACCTCTCTCTCTGCTTTTATCTTATTTTGTCTTGCTAGTTTATTTCTGTCTAGTTTATTTGTGCTTAGTTTATTTCTGTCTAGTTTTACTTTGCTTAGTTTACTTTTGTCTAGTTTATTTTTGTCTTGTTTTATTTTCCCTATATACCCGAAAATCCATAAAAATTTGAAAAACCTAAAAATTAAAAACTGCTGTTATGGGAGAACCAACAACCTACTTGGAGCTTATAGAATGTTATAATAATTATAGAGAATCAAGAAACGGTAAAATAATGAGTGCTATGATAGAAAAATTGAATACAATTGCTGAAATCTTGCTTGAACGCCATAATATAAACTGTTGCTCTCAACAGGATACTAAACATCTTAAATTTCAATGTGGCTTTAGTGAGGAATTTTTAATTAAGAACTATAATCGGAATTGCTATATTCATTATGGGTTCGAAGAGGTAGAACAATTTGTCTTATTTATGGGAGCCTCCGAGATAGAATCCTTCATGGTTGAGAATTATGAAACTTGTGTTGTTTGTAAGGGCCTTAAAGATTATGTCTCTACTATCCTTAATTCTTGCATAGAATGCTACAGTAGGAATCCTTATATCCTTGATTATAAAGAGAGACACATTAATGCACAAGAATGCACTCACAATTTGCAGGAACCGGTGGAAGAAGAAATTGATGAACCTGAAAGCTCATTGGATGAAAAAGAGGAGGAAATTGATGAACTTGAAAGCTCATTGGATGAAAAAGAAGAAGAGAGCGACGAACAAAAGGAGGAAGAATGGATTAGCTACCCATGTCAACCTTCTAATGAGAGTAACTCTTTATCTCTTACACTATTTGATTGTCCTCCATGCTTACCGGAAGAGGTTGAATGTTATGTTCCTGTGGATTCTCTTGAAATAGTACCTATGAGTAATACTTGTGAGAATGATTATGCTACTGTTATTTATGATAATCCATGCTACTTTGATAAATCTTATGATAATGCTTTGTTTGTGCCTGATGTCGAAATGCATGGTACTAAAGAATTTTGCTTGGCAAATGTTTATGATAAAGCTCTAGATGATGGTCCTATGTTACTTGATAATATTAATTGTACTACTAATGAAAATGGGATTGGAAGAGTATTGACTTTATTTAAGAGTCCCATATCTCTTGAGATTGATCGATCACCTTGTTATATTATTGATAAAAGTGAGTTTGAAAGTTTTAATTCCACTATTCTTGAGATTGATAAAAATTATGTGTTTGGAAATCATGAAAAGTATGCTGCATGTGATAGTTATATTGTTGAGTTTGTTCATGAAGCTACTGAAAATTATTATGAGAGAGGAAAATATGGTTGTAGAAATTTTCATGGTACTAATACACCTCTCTATATGCTGAAATTGCTGAAGTTACACTTGTTCTATCTACTTATGCTTGTCACTTTGTTCTTCATGAACTTATTCGTGTACAAGATTCCTTTCCATAGGAAGCATGTGAGACTTAAATGTGTTTTGAATTTGCTTTTTGATGCTCTCTTTTGCTTCAAATACTATTTCTTGCGAGTGCATCATTAAAACTGCTGAGCCCATCTTGATGGCTATAAAGAAAGAACTTCTTGGGAGATAACCCATGTGTTATTTTGCTACAGTAATTTGTTTTATATTTGTGTCTTGGAAGTTGTTTACTACTGTAGCAACCTCTCCTTATCTTAGTTTTGTGTTTTGTTGTGCCAAGTGAAGCCTCTAATCGAAGGTTGATACTAGATTTGGATTTCTGCGCAGAAACAGATTTCTATCTGTCACGAATCTGGGCATATTTCTCTGTAGGAAACTCAGAAAAATCTGCCAATTTACGTGCGTGATCCTCAGATATGTACGCAACTTTCATTAGTTTTGAGTTTTCTGATTTGAGCAACGGAAGTACCATTTTAAAATTCGTGTTTACTGGCTGTTCTGTTTTGGCAGATTCTGTCTCTGTTTTTTGCATTGTCTCTTGTGGACTTTATGTGAGGCTTTCTAGACGTGGAGAGCTGTAGCTAATGTTTTATTGAGTTCTTGCAATGTGCCACTACAGGACCAAGGTGGATTCAATTTTTTTGAGTACTAACCCCTCTAATGAAGTTTATGAGAAGTTTGGTGTGAAGGAAGTTTTCAAGGGTCAAGAGAGGAGGATGATATATGATCAAGAAGAGTGAAAAGTCAAAGCTTGGGGATGCCCCCGTGGTTCATCCCTGCATATTTCAAGGAGACTCAAGCGTCTAAGCTTGGGGATGCCCAAGGCATCCCCTTCTTCATCAACTTATCAGGTTTCTTCTATTGAAACTATATTTTTATTCGGTCACATCATATGTGCTTTACTTGGAGCGTCTGTGTGCTTTTATTTTTGTTTTGTTTGAATAAAGATGGATCCTAGCAATCCTTGTTTGGGAGAGAGACACGCTCCGCTTTTTCATATGAACACTTGTTCTTCGTTTTACTTTTAATGTTCAATGAATAAAAGTTGGAAGCTACAATATTTATCTTTATTTGGTTGGGAAAAGAAAATGCCTCATATGTCTTGGATAATTTGATACTTGGCAATTGTTTTGAGCTCTCAAGTAGATCATAAGTTTTTTTTCATGTAGTTTAAACCTATTAGTGGAGAACTACCGTAAAGCTTGTTAAAATTGGTTTGCATAATTGATCTCTCTTAAGGTCTAGATATTTTCTGGTAAAAGTGTTTGAGCAACAAGGAAGACAGTGTAGAGTATTATAATGCTTGCGATATGTTCTTATGTAAGTTTTGCTGTACCGGTTCATACTTGTGTTTGCTTCAAACAACCTTGCTAGCCTAAGCCTTGTATCGAGAGGGAATACTTCTCATGCATCCAAAATCCTTGAGCCAACCACTATGCCATTTGTGTCCACCATATCTACCTACTATGTGGTATTTCCTGCCATTCCAAAGTAAATTGCTTGAGTGCTACCTTTAAACAATTCAAAATTAATCACTTCTCAATTTGTGTTAATGTTTCATAGCTCATGAGGAAGTATGTGGTGTTTAGCTTTCAACCTTGTCATTTACTTTTGACAGACTTTCACAATGGACTAGTGGCACATCCGCTTATCCAATAATTTTGCAAAAAGAGCTGGCAATGGGGTTCCCAGCCCCAATTAATTAACTTTCATTAATAATTCTCTTCACATGTTTTGCTCTGATTCATCAGTAAGCAACTTAATTTTGCAAATAGACACTCCTCCATGGTATGTGAATGTTGGAAGGCACCCGAGGATTCGGTTAGCCATGGCTTGTGTAAGCAAAAGGTTGGGAGGAGTGTCATCCATAAATAAAGAAAAACTAAACTAAAGTACATGTGTAAACAAAAGAGAAGAGGGATGATCTACCTTGCTGGTAGAGATAACGTCCTTCATGGGAGCCGCTCTTGAAAGTCTGGTTGATGAGGTAGTTAGTGTACCCACTACCATTCGTTGACAACAACAAACACTTCTCAAAATTTTACTTTTATGCTCTCTATATGTTTTCAAAACCAAAGCTCTAGCACAAATATAGCAATCGATGCTTCCCTCGTAGAAGGGCCATTCTTTTACTTTTATGTTGAGTCAGTTACCTAATTCCTTCCACCTTAGAAGCAAACACTTGTGTCAACTGTGCATTGATTCTTACATACTTGCATATTTGCATTCATCATATTACTCTATGTTGACAATATCCATGAGATATACATGTTGAAAGTTGAAAGCAACCGCTGAAACTTATATCCTCCTTTGTGTTGCTTCGATGCCTTTACTATGAACTTATTGCTTTATGAGTTAACTCTTGTGCAAGACTTTTGATGCTTGTCTTGAAAGTACTCTCCATGAAAAGTTTTGCTATATGTTATCTATTTGTTAGCAACTATAGATCATTGCCTTGAGTCACTTCATTCATTTCATATGCTTTGTAATAGTATGATCAAGGATATGTAAGTAGCATGTCACTACAGAAATTATTCTTTTTATCGTTTACCTGCTCGGGACGAGCAGGAACTAAGCTTGGGGATGCTGATACGTCCCCGACGTATTGTAACATCCCAAATTTCAATAAAATGGACAAGAGAGGAATTCAAGAACCCAAAAATATGAGTTAACAAAAACTTTTTTCATCATATAGGACTATGCATATTAGCTCACCTTATTAATTTATTTGAGTGTGCTTTTGCCATGATGCTTGTTTATGTGTTACCCTCATTCCAAAAACCCTAGCAATGATCACTTGATCACCCAAGTCAAATAAAAATGAAATAGAAAAGAAATTCTAAAAACCCACTTCACACACACATAAGGCTTAGGCCATTTTTACAAATCTTTGATCTAGGCCAATTTGGTTTGCACCATCACTTGTAAATGGTTACTAAACACTTATTAACCCCTTTGAAATCAAGCCAACTCAATTCAAAACAAATTTGAAGCAAATATGAGCTCACATATGATTATGGTCATATGTGCCATTTTTACCCTGATGCTCACTTTGAGCCCCTGGCTTTTTACTTTTCACTTCTACCCTGGACCATTTCTTTGCACCTCATCCAAGACAACATCAAGCACTTCAACTTTGCCCAAAACCACCACCCCAAATTCTTTACCAATTTCAAATGAGAAGCATGCAAAGTTGGAACAAATGCACATATGCAAGATCACATGCAAAATGAATTTTTGCAAATCAATTCCATTTTGAACCCCACCACCACCAATAGACTACATTTAATATATGTTTACAACCCACCAAAAAGAATTTCAAAATTTGAAAATTTATTTCTTTCGGCCATTTGGTCGAACACCTTGTGGGCAGTGGAGGAATTTGAGCCCATGCTGGAAAAACAAGTGGACCAAGCCCAACCCTGGCATCCCTCTGCACCCTGGCACCTCCACTTACCCCTCAGCATCAGCAGCCACTGTGCCCCTCCACTTGACCTCCACGCCCATGGCAGGGTCATGCCCGTGCTCACCATGCCACCCTCATGCCACCATCGCCTCTGGTCACCTCCAGCCTGCTCTACCGTGTCACACAGCTCCCTCTCACCTCCCTGAACACGCCCGTGCCATCCCATGACCAAGGCCGAGCTCGCACGCGTCAGCACACGAGCGCCCAGACGCGCCCAGAACACGCCCATGCCGCGCCAGAGCGCGCATGGCGCACACCCTGGACGCACTAGAGCGTGACGACGCCCCGCGTCCTCGCGTCACCTCGAGCCCTCCCCTCAGCACCAGTCGACGCACGACGGCTCACTGGATCGCCTGGACACACTCACTGGGCCGCGGGAACGCCAGGCGCGACGACCACGATGACGAGCTTCCGCCACGGTGACGCACACTCCCGTCAAGCTCACCGTCGCCTCAGAGCCTCGTTTTCCCACCATCAAGCACGTCAGCCTCGCCAGGACACCAGTAACACGATGCGCCCATCCCTTGCCTCTTCGCCGCCCTGGAACGACGGCGACGACGACGACCCTAGCCGGGCGCCACAGCCACCTCTCGCTCCTATAAAAGGGGAGCCCCTCCCAGTGAACTGAGCACGCCAACGTCTTCCTCTCATCCCCACAGCCCTCCTCGCCACCTTAATTTCACCAATTAGCCGGAGTCCTCCAATCGCAAGCTCGAAGCCGCCGTCGGTACACGGAGTTCGCCGGAGCAGGAGGCCACCCCCGGACGCGCCGCTGCTACCAGGGAGATCCTCGTCCTCGACAACGACGCGGCGCACCCCTCCGGCGACCGCCGGAGCCCCAGGCGCCCCGACCCCCTACCCGCCGCGGCCCACCTCTCGCCGGCGACGACGACGCCGTAGCCGTCGATCTCGCGCTAATTGCACGGCTCTCCTTCCCCGTACGCTTCGCGCTAAGTCCCGCTGACGCGTGGCCCCCGCCGTCAGACGGCCTGCTCGCGCTGGACGCGAAGTGGGCCGGCCCAACTCCTTTTCTCTCTGCAGCCCAGCTAGTTTTCCCGCGCGAGCCCACCAGTTCAAATTCGAATTTTCCAGAATAAATAGAATATACAATCTGATGCTAACTTTGAAATTTAATAGAGACAAATCTACTCAGCCAAATTTTACAAACTTTATATATTTGGAAACCTTAGGAATTTATCTAT
The DNA here is from genome assembly GCA_030979885.1 of Lolium multiflorum. NCBI lineage: Eukaryota > Viridiplantae > Streptophyta > Magnoliopsida > Poales > Poaceae > Lolium > Lolium multiflorum. The sequence goes on along the minus strand of CM061748.1, from coordinate 192,985,451 downwards.
ACAATGCCACTGGAATTAACTATAGATCTATTATAGAATTAAAATAGAAAATAAACAAGGCAGGGACTTTTCTGCATTAGAATAATTATTAAAAATCAACCAAACATGCTTTTAAGTTAATTCCAACTCCTATAATTCACATTTCACTTATATTAATTGTTTCTACAAAAATATGCCATGCTTACTGTGTATGATCATGGCCTAGTTAAATTAAAGGACTATAAGACTATTTCTAGTCAAAACTATTGTCCAAAAATATTAGTAAATCATATGGGAGTATTTTCTTCCATTTAAATCTTGTCATGAACAATGTAATATGAGGTAAAGACTCTGGTCATAAAAATCTCATATGGTTTGTTGATGATATTAAGTCTTTACCATGCTAAGATTAAATTGTATGGGGTGCTACACCCCATTTAAATCATTTTCTCAAAATGATAAGTGTGAAGAGGTTGACTTGGGTCAACCTAGGTCACATATTATGCATAAGAGAAATTAAATCTTAATAAGATAATGAGAGGAAATTATTTCTCTGAATAATTCAAAGTAACATTCAAGATTAGTATGAGAGGAAATTATTTTTCTTAATTAATAAGAAAAACACATCCACCAACATAATAGTGATATGTGATGCTAGTTTAAGTTGTGTAAATCATGTGTGTGCTTAGTTTAGTAAATAAATTGGTGTGATGATTGTGTACCCCGTATTCGTATTTTAGACGCTAGTACCGAGGAGTATCCAGAGGAGGAGGAGGTCTACTGTCAAGGAGAAGAAGATCACTTTGACCAGTTTCCCAACCAAGGCAAGATAATACTCTTGCAAAGTGCTAGCTCATCATGAGCCAAGCACCACCCATTTACTTTATGTTTATGAGCCTATTTCCCAGTTTTAATTCCAAGTTTTACTTACTGTTATTTTTGTACTGTTGATTCATAATTCAATAGGGTTAATGTTAGATTAGTACAAGAGTATCAAAGTTAGCCTAGAAGCAAAGCAAAGTACTTAGCACCCCTCATCCTTAGATGCTAGTGCTGAATTAAAAATGACTACTCTAGATGGGAACATGTGTGGTGAAATAATGATGATAATGATTATGAAATGACTTTTGAAGGTGAATATGACCAAGAGAAGATAGTGATTTTTGATTAAAAACTAATATTGGTTTGGATGCGATACCTTTCCAATTATTGAGTACCCCCACAATACCTGATTATGGGTAAGGGCTTAACTAGAAGTTTATGTATCTTAGTATGAGTTCCCTCTGAACACACATCATAGGGGTTATGCCGAGGCTGCCTCCGTTGTTGAGAAATGATGTGAATTGAAGTGAATTGTACGGCCAAGCCCTGTGCAGTTCCCAGGTTGACAGTTGGTCTTCACTGGGAGGCCAAGCTCATGGGGAGAGGTGCTCATACTAGGGTTAGTAAATGAAAGGTTATGGTTGATGATCCGCGTACTGTGTTACGATGATTCGGGGAAATCCCGACGGATGAAATCAAATGTTGTGGCACAAGTGTGCAACCTCTGCAGAGTGTAAACCTATTCGAATAGCCGTGTCCACGGTTACGGACGGTTGGAAAGGCCATACAGTTTCCAGTGTTAGAATTTGATCATGTTGATGATATGAATGGTGAATGGTGACTTGAGTATATTGAAAACACAACAGAGTTGTGGGAATGACACTAATGTTCCCACTTGAGTTAGTTAGCACATGAATAAGTCTTTAGCAAATACTTGCAAACTAAAATTGGCTTTATGCAAAGAAACTAGAGCTTAGCACCCCCTTACTAGAAATGTTAGCACTTACACTAGTATTAGTTTGCGAGTACATAAAGTACTCACGGCTGTGTCCCTGGCTATTCAAATGGCCAGACTATGAAGAGGAGCAGCAGTACGAGGAGGACGGTCAGCAGGAAGTCTACAACAACTAGGAGTCTGCTAACGTCAAGCGTTGGCCTGTGGACTATAGAGTCCTTGTATCTTACGCTTCCGCTATGAACTTGTGTTTGTTCGTTGATCAGTTCGTTGATCATTAGATCAACTATTTGTGTAATATGGATCATGTGATTCCAATTTGTAAGACTTTATGAGTTGTAATGAATGATGACTGTGATACTTAACTATTATGCCTCGCAACAACAATATTCCTGGGATTGCGATGTATGACATAATAGGCATCCGGACTTAAAAATCCGGGTGTTGACAAGTTGGTATCAGAGCCATTGTTTGACCTTAGGAGACCCTAGTTTAGAATGGACGTTCTGAAAAATTTAGTTTCTAAAACAAATTGAGTGAATACTTGGGAAAAACTTACTCATTCTCTTTTCTACCGGATCTTTTCAAAAATGATGACCATGCTCTTCCTTTTAAATCCATCTAAAATATTGCCACACTTAGTCACATCTCTAACTTACTCATCCATTTCACTTTCAGATGGAGCCCTACGTCCAGACGGAGACCTACGATCTGGAGAACGGAGGAAGTCTGGTGTTCGAGCGCGACTTGTACCTGGTGTCCGAGAGGCTCGAACGCCCACCTCCCAAGTTCCATGGAGTCCGGATCCACGACACCCCCACCGGGGAACAGCAGTGGATGATCACCGCTGACTTGAAGGGAAGTTCGGAGCCTCCCATCTCGGAGAGGATCCTTTTCTCCTTCAAGGCATGCAACTGGCCGGACGGGCTTGCTCACGCTCTTCAGGAGGGACTTGCTCGGGTGTGCGGACAGAACATCGCCGCACTCCGGGGAAGCCGCTTCGCCTACTTCGCGAGGCACGACACCATGGGAGAACCCATGGCACTCTCTTCGCACCCGGTGCTCAAGATCCATGTGCAGCATTTGGACTTTATGCTCCATGAGACCCGGAAGGACCTGGAGCTGACGCGTGTCCACGCCCACCGTGCCCAGATGGCTTTGGCTCATCATGCCGACGCCATCAGGATGCTCGCCAAGGACCGCAAGTCACTCCGCCTGCAGCGCGCCAAGAAGGATGCCACTATCACCGTCTTCGCGAGAAGATACGCACCTTGGAGGTGACTGTCCGGACCCAGCAGGACCAGATTCAGGAGATGGAGGAGGATGGAGAAGACATCCAGGGAGGCGATGACTTCCTGAGTGACGACAACGACTTTGAGGATGATGAGTTCACTGATGAGGAGGACTACGAGTTTCTGGAAGCCGCGGAAGATGGGATCATTCCTATCGATGTGGACGAAGAAGATGAGGAGTAGTTGCACTAGCTTCACTTATGTAGGTGTGATTTGTATCCCGCACCATGTATCGTAGCTTGGAGAAGAAGGGTTCTTAAAACCCTTAGTGTGTTAGCTTGTAATGTGTGGTGTTTGTCATGAATGAATGAATGTTTGTGTGTTATGTGCATCATCAAAAGTCTTTAAGTATAAAACTTACCCAAAATAAGCCATAGAAAATTCCCTCTTATCTCATGATCTATCTACCTGTTCAGATGGCTCACCGCAACGCGAACTCAGATGCTATGATGCAACTGCTGCAGACCCTGATGGCAGACAGGGAGACAGACCGAGCTGAACGTCAAGCCAGCCTCGCAGCACTGCAGCAACTAGCCAACAACCAGCAGGGCCATGGACACCATGACCATCCAGGATCCAAACTCAAGAATTTCCAAAACACCAACCCACCTGTTTTCAGCAAGACTGAAGAGCCCTTAGATGCAGATGATTGGCTGCAAACAATGGAAAATAACTTGGAAGTAGCTGGAGTGGATGAGAATGAGAAAGTGCTGTTTGCTACGCACTACCTAGCAGGACCAGCAAGAGCTTGGTGGACCAGCGCCCGTGCATTAAATGCCGGACAGATGATGACTTGGGCTGACTTTAAGCTCAAGTTTAGCAAGTACCATGTACCACCAGGTTTGATCAAGAAGATGAGGGATGAATTCCGGGAACTGAAGCAAGGCCGGATGTCGGTGGTAGAATACCGCGACAGGTTCCTCACCCTGTCAAGGTACGCCCCCGATGAAACTGACACCAATGAGAAAAGGAAGGAGAGATTCCTGAACGGCCTGCACGACGAGATGCAGACAGTACTGGTCAACATCCCCTTTGCTGACCTTGAAGCCCTAGTGGATTCTTCCATCCAAATGGAAGGCAAGTTGCACCAGGCCAATGAAAACCGCAAGCGCCGCATGATGAACCAGAGTGGGCCCAGCAATGCCCCAAGATACCGCCCTAGCTCAAGCAGTGGTTTTGCCCCCAGAAACAACAAGCCCCAGAACCAGGTGTCGCGCCCCGGTTTTCAGAACCGGAGCGGAGGAAACCCAAGGCCAGGAGGCCCCCACCACAACAGCAACAACCCCAACTCCTATGTGCACCACAACAGCAACTTCAACCGCGCTCCGCCGCGAGCCCCCAACACCAACAACAACAACACCAACACTGCACCAAGGACCGGAAGCAATGCTATTCCGGTTGGAACCAAGGACAAGTCCACAATCACCTGCTATGAATGTGGAGTTGTGGGACACTTCTCCAATGAGTGCCCCAAAAGGCTGGCCAAGCTCGCCGGCAACACCGCTGCACCTGCTCAGCAGCAACGCCGTGTCTCCACCGGCAAGAAGTTCGCCCCCAACAACCCGCACAACCGCGGAGGTCGCCTCTACCACATGAACGCCGAGGAAGCCCAGGAAGCCCCAGATGTGGTGCTGGGTATGTTCTCTGTTAACTCAATACCAGCAAGAGTGTTGTTTGATTCCGGAGCATCACATTCATTTGTTACCGAAGATTTTGTGAGCACTAGTAAGATTCAACCAATCAGCTTGAAACATGTCATGATAGTTCAAATACCTGGATCAACAACTAAAGCTAGAAAATTTTGCAAAGAAGTACCCATCAGAATTCAGGAAATAATGTTTTTTGCAAACTTAATTGTTCTGGGAACAAAAGGATTGGAAGTAGTACTAGGTATGGATTGGATGGCGAAACATCATGGATTGATAGACTGCGCCAAGAAGGCCATCACCATGACTAGTAGCACCGGAATAACAATAGAACATGTGTCTGAGAAACTCCCCAGAAATTTCACTTGCAACCAAGGTGTAGCCAAACCAACTCTGGATCAGATCAGGGTCGTCTGTCGATACGCTGATGTGTTTCCGGATGATCTACCCGGTATGCCCCCGGATCGGGATATCGAGTTTATCATCGAGTTAATTCCTGGAACAGGACCTATAGCCCAGAGAGCCTATAGCATGAACCCGGCAGAATTAATAGAGCTGAAGAAGCAACTGGATGATATGTTGCACAAGGGTCTGATTCGACCAAGTGCGTCGCCTTGGAGATCACCAGTTTTATTTGTGGATAAGAAAGATGGTGCCAATCGGTTATGTACGGATTATCGTAAACTTAACGATGTCACCATCAAAAACAAATACCCCTTGCCAAAGATAGAAGACCTGTTTGACCAGCTAGCCGGTGCCACAGTATTCTCCAAGATTGACCTTAGGACAGGTTACCATCAACTGAAGATTCGTGCAACGGATATCCCAAAGACTGCCTTCACCACCAGATATGGACTGTATGAGTACAATGTCATGTCATTTGGATTAACCAATGCCCCTGCCTACTTCATGAACCTCATGAACAAGGTCTTCATGAACTTTTTGGATAAGTTTGTCGTTGTTTTCATCGATGACATTCTTATCTACTCCAAAACCGAAGAGGAACATGAACAACACTTGGAAATAATCCTAGAAACCCTGAGGCAGCACAAGTTATATGCCAAGTTCAGCAAGTGTGAGTTTTGGTTGAAGGAGGTAGGATTCCTGGGACATATCTTGTCCGCAGGAGGAATTGCTGTAGATCCCGCCAAGATCAAGACTGTCACAGAATGGAAAGCCCCAACCACTCAGACCGAGGTCCGCGCATTTCTCGGATTAGCGGGATATTACCGCCGATTCGTTGAAGGATTTTCCAGCATAGCCCGACCCATGACGCAACTGCTGAAGAAGGACAAGAAGTTTGAATGGACTGCCAAATGTGAAGAAAGTTTCCAACAGCTCAAGAGCAGATTGACCACAGCCCCAATACTGATCATGCCGGATATCACCAAGCCATTTGACGTCTACTGTGATGCATCCAAGATTGGTCTTGGATGTGTGTTGATGCAAGAAGGCAAAGTGATATCATACCTGTCCCGGCAACTGAAGCAGCATGAACAGAACTACCCAACCCATGACCTCGAACTCGCAGCCGTAGTGTTAGCCCTGAAGGTTTGGCGTCATTACCTCATGGGTAATCGATGCGAGATCTATTCGGATCACAAGAGCCTGAAGTATATCTTCACCCAGAAAGAGCTGAACATGAGGCAACGCAGATGGTTAGAGCTAATCAAGGATTATGATATGGAAATCCACTATCACCCCGGCAAGGCCAATGTAGTAGCAGATGCCCTGAGTAGACTGCCTTGTCAGTTAAACTCCATGATAGCAAAGGAACAGCCTAGCCTACACCAAGAGTTTGAGCATTTCAGAATGGAGCTAGTTAGTGAAGGATACCTAGCCAGCATAGAACTGCAGCCTACTTTGATTGGACAGATCAAAGAAGCCCAGAAGGGAAATGCCAGCATTGACGGAATCAAGAGTCAGATAGCTGCAGGAAAGGCACCAGGATTCACCATCGATGAAGAAGGAGTACTTTGGTACAACGGTCGCCTGTGTGTACCGTCAGATTCAGAATTGAAGCAAGTCATACTGAAGGAAGCTCACGACACCCTGTATTCCATTCATCCCGGAGGAACCAAGATGTACCAAGACCTGAAGGAACAATTCTGGTGGCACGGAATGAAGCGAGAGATAGGAAGTTATATCGCCAAGTGTGATATCTGTCAACGAGTCAAGGCAGAACATCAACGACCCGCAGGACTGTTGCAACCCTTACAGATTCCTGAGTGGAAATGGGATTCTGTCGGTATGGACTTTATCACAGGATTGCCCAAATCTAGCAGAGGAAATGACTCCATTTGGGTTGTCATTGATAGGTTGACCAAGGTTGCACACTTCATCCCTGTCAAGACCACCTACCAAGGCCCAAAGTTAGCTGAGTTATACATCTCAAGGATAGTAGCCCTGCACGGAACCCCGAAGTCAATTGTGTCAGATAGAGGATCACAGTTCACCTCAAGATTCTGGCAGAAAGTGCATGAAGGACTAGGAACCCGTCTGAACTTCAGCACAGCTTATCACCCGCAGACTGACGGACAGACCGAGAGAGTCAATCAGATACTAGAAGATATGTTGAGAGCCTGTGTACTGGAATATGGATCCAAGTGGGAAGACTGCTTGCCATATGCAGAATTCTCGTACAACAACAGTTATCAAGCCAGCCTGCAAATGGCCCCCTTTGAAGCCCTGTACGGAAGGAAATGCCGTACCCCTCTGAACTGGTCAGAAGTCGGAGAAAGCCAAGTCTTTGGACCAGATGTTCTTCGAGAAGCCGAAGAGAAGGTGCACAAGATCCGCGAGTACCTCAAGACTGCACAATCCCGACAGAAGAGCTACGCTGACAAAAGACGCCGAGAGATGACCTTTGAGATTGGAGATTTTGTCTACCTCAAGGTGTCACCCCTCAAGGGAATGCAGAGATTCCAGCTGAAAGGAAAACTCGCACCCCGATATGTCGGACCTTTCAAAGTTCTGAGTCGCCGAGGCGAAGTGTCTTATCAACTGGAACTACCTGAAGAAATGGCAGCCGTGCACAATGTGTTTCACATCTCACTGCTCCGGAAGTGCCTTGAAGTACCGGAGAAGACTGAAGTATTCAAGAATATAGATCATCGTTCGGTGGATATCAACACAGACTTGACATACCGCGAAGTACCTATTCGCATCCTGGAAGAAGCATACAGAACCACCCGCACCAGGAGTATCAAGTTCTTGAAGATTCAGTGGAGCAATCACACTGAAGACGAAGCCACTTGGGAACGCGAAGAAGACATGAAGAAAGAATACCCCGATCTCTTTAGTACCTAGTTTTCTCTCGATCTCGGGACGAGATCTTTTGTAAGGGGGAAGGGTTTGTAACATCCCAAATTTCAATAAAATGGACAAGAGAGGAATTCAAGAACCCAAAAATATGAGTTAACAAAAACTTTTTTCATCATATAGGACTATGCATATTAGCTCACCTTATTAATTTATTTGAGTGTGCTTTTGCCATGATGCTTGTTTATGTGTTACCCTCATTCCAAAAACCCTAGCAATGATCACTTGATCACCCAAGTCAAATAAAAATGAAATAGAAAAGAAATTCTAAAAATCAACTTCACACACACATAAGGCTTAGGCCATTTTTACAAATCTTTGATCTAGGCCAATTTGGTTTGCACCATCACTTGTAAATGTTACTAAACACTTATTAACCCCTTTGAAATCAAGCCAACTCAATTCAAAACAAATTTGAAGCAAATATGAGCTCACATATGATTATGGTCATATGTGCCATTTTTACCCTGATGCTCACTTTGAGCCCCTGGCTTTTTACTTTTCACTTCTACCCTGGACCATTTCTTTGCACCTCATCCAAGACAACATCAAGCACTTCAACTTTGCCCAAAACCACCACCCCAAATTCTTTACCAATTTCAAATGAGAAGCATGCAAAGTTGGAACAAATGCACATATGCAAGATCACATGCAAAATGAATTTTTGCAAATCAATTCCATTTTGAACCCCACCACCACCAATAGACTACATTTAATATATGTTTACAACCCACCAAAAAGAATTTCAAAATTTGAAAATTTATTTCTTTCGGCCATTTGGTCGAACACCTTGTGGGCAGTGGAGGAATTTGAGCCCATGCTGGAAAAACAAGTGGACCAAGCCCAACCCTGGCATCCCTCTGCACCCTGGCACCTCCACTTACCCCTCAGCATCAGTGCCAGCCACTGTGCCCCTCCACTTGACCTCCACGCCCATGGCAGGGTCATGCCCGTGCTCACCATGCCACCCTCATGCCACCATCGCCTCTGGTCACCTCCAGCCTGCTCTACCGTGTCAAACAGCTCCCTCTCACCTCCCTGGACACGCCCGTGCCATCCCATGACCAAGGCCGAGCTCGCACGTGTCAGCACACGAGCGCCCAGACGCGCCCAGAACACGCCCATGCCGCGCCAGAGGCGCATGGCGCACACCCTGGACGCACTAGAGCGTGACGACGCCCGCGTCCTCGCGTCACCTCGAGCCCTCCCAGCACCGTCGACGCACGACGGCTCAGATCGCTGGACACACTCAGGGCCGCGGGAACGCCGGCGCGACGACCACGACGACGAGCTTCCGCCACGGTGACGCACACTCCCGTCAAGCTCACCGTCGCCTCAGAGCCTCGTTTTCCCCACCATCAAGCACGTCAGCCTCGCCAGGACACCAGTAACACGATGCGCCCATCCCTCGCCTCTTCGCCGCCCTGGAACGACGGCGACGACGACGACCCTAGCCGGGCGCCACAGCCACCTCTCGCTCCTATAAAAGGGGAGCCCCTCCCAGTGAACTGAGCACGCCAACGTCTTCCTCTCATCCCCACAGCCCTCCTCGCCACCTTAATTTCACCAATTAGCCGCCGGAGTCCTCCAATCGCAAGCTCGCCGCCGTACACGGAGTTCGCCGGAGCAGGAGGCCACCCCCGGATGCGCCGCTGCTACCAGGGAGATCCTCGTCCTCGACAACGACGCGGCGCACCCCTCCGGCGACCGCCGGAGCCCTGAGGCGCCCTCCGACCCCCTACTGCCGCCGCCGGTAAGCCCACCTCGCCGGCAACGACGACGCACCGTAGCCGTCGATCTCGCGCCTAATCGCACGGCTCTCCTTCCCCGTACCGCTTCGGGCGCTAAGTCCCGCTGACGCGTGGCCCCCGCCGTCAGACGGCCTGCTCGCGCTGGACGCGAAGTGGGCCGGCCCAACTCCTTTTCTCTCTGCAGCCCAGCTAGTTTTCCCGCGCGAGCCCACCAGTTCAAATTCGAATTTTCCAGAATAAATAGAATATACAATCTGATGCTAACTTTGAAATTTAATAGAGACAAATCTACTCAGCCAAATTTTACAAACTTTATATATTTGGAAACCTTAGGAATTTATCTATACAATGCCACTGGAATTAACTATAGATCTATTATAGAATTAAAATAAGAAAATAAACAAGGCAGGGACTTTTCTGCATTAGAATAATTATTAAAAATCAACCAAACATGCTTTTAAGTTAATTCCAACTCCTATAATTCACATTTCACTTATATTAATTGTTTCTACAAAAATATGCCATGCTTACTGTGTATGATCATGGCCTAGTTAAATTAAAGGACTATAAGACTATTTCTAGTCAAAACTATTGTCCAAAAATATTAGTAAATCATATGGGAGTATTTTCTTCCATTTAAATCTTGTCATGAACAATGTAATATGAGGTAAGGACTCTGGTCATAAAAATCCCATATGGTTTGTTGATGATATTAAGTCTTTACCATGCTAAGATTAAAGGGATTTCTATTTTCGTGCCCCTGGTTCGTTAGTTGTACTCAGTTTTCCCCAGTCCCTTAGTTTTTCCTCAGTTTTCCCCTCCTCTAGTTTGAAACACGCACAAGTGCTGGAACGGCCGGTAGCCGTCAGGTCAGAGGCCTTGACCGTTAGTCTGACCGGGTGGGGCCGCACAGGGGCAGCTCCTCCCTGACCGTCTCGTGCTGACGGGTAGGGTCAGGAGACACGTCGGAGCAGCCATCCATTTATCGCTGACGTGTGGGCCGTTTTATTTTTCATGATTTTATATGCGGTGCTGCCAATGACAAATGGGGCCGCTCTATAGGGCTGCCGCAGCCAATGACCAGTGGGGTCGTATATTTTTCAGTAAAAGACATATATTGCCGCTCTGTGGGGCTGCCGCAGCCAATGACCAGTGGGGTCGTCTATTTATTTAGGGAAACTCATATATTGCCGCTCTGTGGGGCCTCCGCAGCCAATGACCAGTGGGGTCGTATATTTTTCAGTAAAAGACATATATTGCCGCTCTGTGGGGCTGCCGCAGCAATTGACCAGTGGGGTCGTCTATTTATTAAGAGAAACTCATATATTGCCGCTCTGTGGGGCCTCCGCAGCCAATGACCAGTGGGGTCGTCTATTTTTCAGTAAAAGACATATATTGCCGCTCTGTGGGGCTGCCGCAGCCAATGACCAGTGGGGTCGTCTATTTATTTAGAGAAACTCATATATTGCCGCTCTGTGGGGCCTCCGCAGCCAATGACCAGTGGGGTCGTCTATTTTTCAGGAAAAGACATATATTGCCGCTCTGTGGGGCTGCCGCAGCCAATGACCAGTGGGGTCGTCTATTTATTTAGAGAGAAAAAATCATATATTGCCGCTCTGATATATGTCTTTAGAGAATATCATAGAGAGAAGCAACAAGTTCGCTAATTAATTATTCTTAAGCTAGACCGGAGAAGCGCTGGCAGCTCGTTCCCCACCGTCGGACGGAGCAGCCATCGCCGGCGCCTCGTCGCGCCGCCGGCTCTGTCCCCCGGCGGCGTCGGACGAACTGCGGCGCTGCACGTCAACCACGGCTCCAGCACTTGTTTCGTCCGCACGCATTGTACCCACCGCAGGAAAGTCCGCCGCAAGCAGATCCGCCGCCCACGACGACCGGGATTTGTTCCGCGCACCAATTGGCATAGCTTGGTAAGACCTCCGCTTCTGCCTCCCCCGCCCCCTAATCGATTCGGTTCCCGTAATTTATTGGAGTTTGCAGGTACGAAATAGTCCTCAATGTCTCGTCGTAGCGGGTACACCGGCGAGGGTGGGGATTCGATCATGTCGTGGCCACGTTCTACTTCTCCTACCTCGTCGGAAGTGCAGGTATATAGCTTCAGCTCTCTGTACTACCGTTGAATTTGAAGTTCCGCCATGGCTTGTTGGGGTGATTTCAGTTGTTCTTTTTTCCATTATTGTTACAGTTAGCCAGGCAAGCCGATGATCCATGGTACATTGCATACCAAGATGAATCAACCCAGTGGTGTAGCCAGAGGATGGATTTGGAGGAGAAGGTGGCCAATTTAGGTGATGAATTGGCCCGTAAAAACCTGATGATATTCGAGCTGAAGCGTATTGTGGAGGAAGAAAAGAAGAATTCAGAGCTTATTCGCAAGGAGAAGTTGAGAGTTGAGACAGATCTTGCCGTATTTGATCAAGTGGTAGAAAATCTAGAACATGAACTTAAAGTGATGGGAGAGGAGAAAAGTAGATTCATCTGTGCAGTTTTATTAGGTGTCATCCCTGTCCTAGCAGTTATGTGGTTCTGGTAGACGATTTAGTATAGAATTGTTATTCAGTAGATGGCTCTAACCACTGTATTTTGTTGTGGCTCTAAGCACTGTATTTCGGTGTACAATTTCCTACTTGTGCTAAGTAATGCGCACGATAATTTTAGCATGCATGAACATTTTATAAAAGTGAAGGGATCCCAAAAGTGAATGCATGTACCAGCCTCCGGATCAAATACATATCAATATCTTCCCAATCAAGTTGGGATAGAATTCAAATCATACATACGGATGTACATGGACACATCAAGAACGTGAAGAAGCTTTTTTTGAGACGGAGGTAGTAGTTCGAACAATTTTATCCCATTTGGAAATTGAAAAATACAAATTTATAATAATTTATCCCAATTTGCGGCGTCGAACACGGCCGCGCAGCGATGGGCAAGAAAGGCCGGGACGACGGGCGGCTGAGGGGTGGTCATCTGCGCCATCAAACGTTGAAGCGATGTTATCGGCGATGGCTTCAATGTTCGTGGCATCGATGACCAGTGTCGGAACCGCCGCTGTCTTGGTGTACTTCATCAGCGACGGATCTGCGGAGGGCTGGATCGGCGGCTTTGCAGCGCGGTTGTAGACGATGGCTTCAATCGTCTTGGCATCGATTCGCACTCTCGGCACCGGAAGTGAGACATCAACAGGCTGGGTCTGCGCCGTCGAAGCGATGTTGTAGGCGATGGCTTCAATGTTCGTGGCATCGATGACCACTGTCGGCACGGCCGCCGTCTTGGTGTTCTTCATCATTCAACAGATCTGAGAATAGAATCGAAAGTGAGACAGAGAGAGACATTTCAACTATTTCTGACGGTTAGATCCTCACCGGCACTCTTAGATCCACGGCGCACGCACGGTTAGATGCACGCCGCCGCACGCACGGTTAGATCCGCGCCGCCGCACGCCGCCGCACGCACGGTTAGATCCGCGCCGCCGCACGCCGCCGCACGCACGGTTAGAGAGAGGAGGATGCGACTGGAATATGCGACTGCCAGGGTTGGTAGGTATGTGCTCTGCTCTTGTCTCCGTATGCGTCCATCGTGGTCCATAGATACAGGCCGTCCGATCATAAATGATCGAACGGTGCAAGCGTTCGTTGAGCTTTCATCCAACCAAGATCCGTGTGACATACATCTCGACCAATCAGAGATCAGCCAGTGAGTACAAGTTAGGAAAACTGAGTAGAACTGAGAGGGGGAAAAGTGAGGAAATGTTTATCGGAAGGGCAAAACTGAGTATGACTGAGTAAGACAAGTGGGCCCGGAGGGGAAAACTGAGTAACACTAAGTAAAACAGGGGCACCCAAATAATAAACGGACTAAGGGAAATTGAAGCTTTTGGCATAAAAATTGTAAAATTGTGTTATTTGAACAATATATTACATTTTGGCCGACTAGATATTGTTTGCAACTCAAAGATACACAAGTGTGACGAATTTGGACTCATTTGGACAAAGTTTGTAAGCATAGTGGGTATTTGGGAGGTGTATTGAGCAGAAAGCCCTGCATCTTCATATCTAGTAGCTCATGGACTAGGAAGTGGTTTTGAAGCTTTTGGCATAAAAACTTCATATCTCTATATTTCCTTTTCCATTATTATTTCTCTAGGTTGTAGGTAACATAACAAGGCTCCATGGGAAGGTTCCACCATGTTTTGAATTATTTTGAATTGAACCCTAAAATGTTAAAACCCTAAAACCCTAAAACCCTAAAACCCTAAAATGATAAATGTGGCTTAAATGTGGCATACAAATTGTTCATACAAATTCAAATTGTTCAACACAAAGGCATCCCCAATACAAATTGTTCAACACAAAGGGATCCCCAATACAAAGGGAACCACAATACAAATTGTTCATACAAATTCAAATTGTTCAACACAAAGGCATCCCCAATACAAATTGTTCAACACAAAGGGATCCCCAATACAAAGGGAACCCCAATACAAATTGTTCATACAAATTCAAATTAGTTGTTCAGAATAAAATCTTTTTCTTGCTCCTGGTGTGACTCGCCGGGGCCACCACCTTACTCCGGGTAACCCTACCAGGGATATTACCGGTGTCTACCTTCCTTTTGCCCTCTTTCTTGTTCTTCTTCTTCTGCGAAGCTTCTGCTTTTTCTTCTGCCATGAGCTCTTCGAAGTGTGCATCACACATGGCCTTACAACTATCGAGGCAATCTCGATAATACTGTTCACTCTCCTCTGGACTCATCGGTTGAAGCCTTTCTACATCCATCTGTTCCCTCTGCTCTCGATCCATCGGTTCAATCTCCTCATGTTGAACTGCTGCTTCAATCTCCTCTGCATTTGCTGCTTCAATCTCCTCATGTTGAACTGCTGCTTCAATCTCCTCTGCATTTGCTGCTTCAATCTCCTCATGTTGAACTGCTGCTTCAATCTCAAGTTGAATTGCTGCTTCATTCTCCTCTGCATTTTCTGCTCCCGCCTGATCTTCCATTCCAAAAGCCGGATCAACTCCATTTTTACAAAGCCTAGCAATGTGTCCAGGGATTCCACAACGTTTGCACTTACGTTTTCGAATCGGTGCACCACCCTCTGCACTAGCTCTGATCCTATTCTTCCTCGGCCTACCTGCCGGTCTAGTCAATACTGGAGAGTACAGTTTGAAGCCTGGATCGACTTTCATCCATTGGTCTTTTCCCAACAAGGTAGGAACATTCATAGCATATGCAGCCCTAAATTTTGCAACAGAGAAATACTCTGACACATACTGATCAACTTCACCATCTTCACCCCCTATAACACTCATGAAAAACAATGCGTGTATGCAGGGTATCCCACGGATCTGCCATCCCCTACAATGGCATGTCCTATCAACCAAACTCACTGGATACCTCCACTGCATGTTTTTACTGTCAGTGTAGGTTACCTCAGCCTCCATTCCTTTTCTGACGCATTGCATCCTCAATTGTTTTGCCCTCTCATGCAAAGACTTAATCAAAGATGGGAGCATGAGATGGCCAACATAATTTGTGGATGCAATTCTTTGACGCAGATCGATCTTTATCATGATCATCTGCCTAATCTTATCAAATATTTGCCACAGCATAAGCCCTTTCAATGACTTGACCTTTGAGTTGAAACTCTCCGCAAGGTTACTTGTTACATAGTCTACCTTGCAAATTTCATTGAATTGGCTTCTTGACCACACCCTACCATGATGTTCATCCAAGTACTCCTTCACCCCAGGTTTTTGTTTATACAACACATCCAAATGAAACATATGCTTCCTAGAGCTGCATGTGTATGAAGCTGGCCATAGGTTGTCAGTAAAAACTTTACCCTTGAATTTCTTTGTAAAATTCTGTACCAAGTGTCGCATACATTCCCTATGCTCCACTCCAGGGAATACTGCTTCTACCGCACTCTCCAAACCTTTGCAAGCGTCTGTGTGGATAACAAGTCCTGGTGGATGACCTATAAGGTCGCGCAAGTTCTGCAGAAACCAAGTCCAACTTTCCTCTGACTCAACCTCCAAAACTCCATAAGCAACAGGGAACATCCAATTATGTCCATCAACTGCAGTAGCAGCAACTAGCTGTCCTTTAAACCTACCATGAAGAGCTGATGCATCCACGGCCAAATAAGGCCTGCAACCGTCCAAAAAGCCTTTCCAGCAAGCTTTGAAACAAACAAAAGCCCTTCTAAAACATTCCTTGTGCATTACCTTCCCGCTTTTCAATTTGTAGGGAACTGTATGCTTGTCTATTGCTACAACACTGCCTGGACTAGCCATCTCCACTTCAGCTTTGAAAGTGTAAAGCAACTGAAAGCTTTCATTCCATGGACCATTGATCTTGTCAAGAGCCATTTCCTTTGCATAGAACATCCTCATGTAAGGTACTTTCATCCCTTTATACTTCTCAGCCACCTTTTTCTGGAGTGCCGTTGGACCAAGTGAAGGAGTTTCTCTCAGCCAATCTAGGATTATATCTGCCAACCACCTAGTCTTCGCTAGCTTTGTTTTCAGGTCTGGCTCTCCCCCTAGAGGTGGACACCTATGGATCTCCTTATTAACCTTTATCTGAAACATAATGATAAGGGATGTCAGTAATAGATAACAAATTTTACACCGTGATCTAAATACACAACTGGTTGGCGTAGTACCTGAACCAAGCTGCTTCTGCGCATTGTGGATGCATGCAGCCTAAACCTACACCTTGGGTATGGGCATTTAATTGTGAACCTACCTGGCTCACTTTTAATAACATCATAATTATTCTTAGTGAGAATGTGATATGTAGTAATTGCATTACGGCAGTCCATCATCGTTTGAAACACGGTGCCTTTTGCAAGCTGAGGATCCTCCCTGTTCCACTCAATTGTTGGCAAGTCTTCACCTTCGTAATCGGCTAAAACGAGGCTGTCATCGTTCTCATTCTTCTCTTCATCATCAGTCTCATCAAATCTGGCACCAAAAGCAATATCTTCCATGTATTGATCCTCCATTGCCTGCTTACTGCATCGATCTACCAATTCAGGAAACATTAACTCATCCTCATCATCTTCAGGAGACTGATCCCCAATCTCTGCATCGTCCTCCACATTGACCACAGGAACGATCTGGCTACCACTCGCACTGGGGACAGATGGTGCTGCTGTGGACCTACAAGGATCGCCGCGGCGCACACTATTAGCAGAGGCAGCAGCAGTAGAGAGACATGATGCCCGACCACCTGATGATGCCCGACCACCTGATGATGCCTGGCCCCTGTCCACATGGACACGAATTTTACCGAAATGGCAAGAAGCATTCAAAGCAAAAAGAATTCCCAGATCATCGTCGGAAATTAGTGGAACCAATCTTCGCTCCGTGCTGTTGAAATATTCGAAATGAACTGCATCGCGAGGGCTCCAGGGGTACTTATCGAAGATGTTAGCTTTCAAATCCCTCAACGAGATGGTGGTTGCAACCACCGCAGGGAAGTAAAACCCATTCATTTCGCGTTTAGAATCACGCGTAAAGCTAGAATCCAGCCTAACCACCAGCCGAAAAGCCAGCGCTGGATCAATCCTATTCGAAAAGCAACGCAGTTAGTTGAGCAACAACGATTGGCGCTCAAAAACTGCCTACTGTTAATTCACATAGGCAGACGATGCTTACCCAGATGGAATCCATGCGTTAGATCCCTCCGATTCCCAATCTTCTCCGCGGCTGACGGGAAGAGTCGGTACATCAGACGGATATACAAACTCTACCGCGACAGGGGTAGATCTAGATCTGGTGGAGGCGGATCCCTCTCCGCCTCCCGGGGGTGGTGGTGGGGGCGGGGGCGGCTCGGCGGCGGACGACGCCATAAGGTAGGAGGGCAGGACGGCGTGGCGGCGGAGGGGCGGTGTGTGAGCTCCTCCAGTATCGGGCGGAGTGGAAAGCTTTGGGTGAGCTCCTCGAGTCAACAGTCAACATAGTTCGAAAGAAACGGTCAATTCAACACCAACGCGGCTCCCTAGCCGTCACCGGTAACGGTGAAGGCCTCTGACCAGACGGCAACCCTCCCGTCTGAGCGTCTGCGACGGGTTTCAAACTAGAGGGAGGGGAAAACTGAGGAAAAACTAAGGGGCTGGGGAAAACTGAGTACAACTAACGAACCAGGGGCACGAAAATAGAAATAAGATTAAATTGTATGGGGTGCTACACCCCATTTAAATCATTTTCTCAAAATGATAAGTGTGAAGAGGTTGACTTGGGTCAACCTAGGTCACATATTATGCATAAGAGAAATTAAATCTTAATAAGATAATGAGAGGAAATTATTTCTCTGAATAATTCAAAGTAACATTCAAGATTAGTATGAGAGGAAATTATTTTTCTTAATTAATAAGAAAAACACATCCACCAACATAATAGTGATATGTGATGCTAGTTTAAGTTGTGTAAATCATGTGTGTGCTTAGTTTAGTAAATAAATTGGTGTGATGATTGTGTACCCCGTATTCGTATTTTAGACGCTAGTACCGAGGAGTATCCGGAGGAGGAGGAGGTCTACTGTCAAGGAGAAGAAGACCACTTTGACCAGTTTCCCAACCAAGGCAAGATAATACTCTTGCAAAGTGCTAGCTCATCATGAGCCAAGCACCACCCATTTACTTTATGTTTATGAGCCTATTTCCCAGTTTTAATTCCAAGTTTTACTTACTGTTATTTTTGTACTGTTGATTCATAATTCAATAGGGTTAATGTTAGATTAGTACAAGAGTATCAAAGTTAGCCTAGAAGCAAAGCAAAGTACTTAGCACCCCTCATCCTTAGATGCTAGTGCTGAATTAAAAATGACTACTCTAGATGGGAACATGTGTGGTGAAATAATGATGATAATGATTATGAAATGACTTTTGAAGGTGAATATGACCAAGAGAAGATAGTGATTTTTGATTAAAAACTAATATTGGTTTGGATGCGATACCTTTCCAATTATTGAGTACCCCCACAATACCTGATTATGGGTAAGGGCTTAACTAGAAGTTTATGTATCTTAGTATGAGTTCCCTCTGAACACACATCATAGGGGTTATGCCGAGGCTGCCTCCGTTGTTGAGAAATGATGTGAATTGAAGTGAATTGTACGGCCAAGCCCTGTGCAGTTCCCAGGTTGACAGTTGGTCTTCACTGGGAGGCCAAGCTCATGGGGAGAGGTGCTCATACTAGGGTTAGTAAATGAAAGGTTATGGTTGATGATCCGCGTACTGTGTTACGATGATTCGGGGAAATCCCGACGGATGAAATCAAATGTTGTGGCACAAGTGTGCAACCTCTGCAGAGTGTAAACCTATTCGAATAGCCGTGTCCACGGTTACGGACGGTTGGAAAGGCCATACAGTTTCCAGTATTAGAATTTGATCATGTTGATGATATGAATGGTGAATGGTGACTTGAGTATATTGAAAACACAACAGAGTTGTGGGAATGACACTAATGTTCCCACTTGAGTTAGTTAGCACATGAATAAGTCTTTAGCAAATACTTGCAAACTAAAATTGGCTTTAAGCAAAGAAACTAGAGCTTCGCACCCCCTACTAGAAATGTTAGCACTTACACTAGTATTAGTTTGCGAGTACATAAAGTACTCACGGCTGTGTCCCTGGCTATTCAAATGGCCAGACTATGAAGAGGAGCAGCAGTACGAGGAGGACGGTCAGCAGGAAGTCTACAACAACTAGGAGTCTGCTAACGTCAAGCGTTGGCCTGTGGACTATAGAGTCCTTGTATCTTACGCTTCCGCTATGAACTTGTGTTTGTTCGTTGATCAGTTCGTTGATCATTAGATCAACTATTTGTGTAATATGGATCATGTGATTCCAATTTGTAAGACTTTATGAGTTGTAATGAATGATGACTGTGATACTTAACTATTATGCCTCGCAACAACAATATTCCTGGGATTGCGATGTATGACATAATAGGCATCCGGACTTAAAAATCCGGGTGTTGACACGTATCCATAATTTCTGTTGTTCCATGCTTGTTTTATGACAATACTTACATGTTTTTCTTGCACTTTATGATGTTTTTATGCGTTTTCCGGAACTAACCTATTAACAAGATGCCACAGTGCCAGTTCCTGTTTTCTGCTGTTTTTGGTTCCAGAAAGGCTGTTCGGGCAATATTCTCGGAATTGGACGAAATCAACGCCAAAGATCTTATTTTTCCCGGGAGGCTCCATAACACCGAAGGGGAGACGGAGAGGAGGCCCAGGGCCCCGACACCACACGGCCGCGCGGGCAGGCCCCTGGCCGCGCCGGCCTGTGAGGAGGGCGCCCTGGTGCCCCTCTGACGCCGCCTCTTCGCCTATTTAACCCCTTTCGACCTAAAAACACCGTACCACTTGACGAAACTCCAGAAAGACTCCAGGGGCGCCGCCGCCATCGCGAAACTCCAATTCGGGGGACAGAAGTCTCTGTCCCGGCACCCTGCCGGGACGGGGAAGTGCCCCCGGAAGTCATCTCCATCAACGCCACCGCCTCCATCATGCTCCGTGAGTAGTTCCCCCATGGACTACGGGTTCTAGCTGTAGCTAGTTGGTATTCTCTCCCCATGTACTTCAATACAATGATCTCATGAGCTGCCTTACATGATTGAGATTCATCTGATGTAATCGGTGTTGTGTTTGTTGGGATCCGATGGATGATACATTATGATTAGTCTATCTATAAAGTTTGTGAAGTTATTGTTGCTGCAATCTTGTTATGCTTAATGCTTGTCACTAGGGCCCGAGTGGCATGATCTTAGATTTGAGCTCTATAATTATTGCTTAGATTGTATCTACAAGTTGTATGCACATGTCACTGTCCGGAACCAAAGGCCCCGAAGTGACAGAAATCGGGACAACCGGAGGGGATGGCGGTGATGTGAGGGACACATGTTTTCACGGAGTGTTAATGCTTTGCTCCGGTGCTCTATTAAAAGGAGTACCTTAATATCCAGTAGATTCCCTTGAGGCCCGGCTGCCACCGGCTGGTAGGACAATAGATGTTGTGCAAGTTTCTCATTGCGAGCACGTACGACTAAATATGGAAAACATGCCTACATGATTAATGAATTGATGTTCTTTCTTAATGCCTTATCAATCCTATCAATTGCCCAACTGTAATTTGTTCACCCAACACTTGTTATTGGAGAGTTACCACTAGTGTAGATAGCTGGGAACCCCGGTCCATCTTTCATCATCATATACTCGTTCTACATGTCAACTATTTTCTGGTGCCATTGCTCTCATATTACTATTACTGCTGCTGTGTTACTGTTACTACTGCTCTCATATCACTGCTACTTTCACATCACCCCTGTTACTAGTGCTTTTCCAGGTGCAGCTGAATTGACAACTCAGTTGTTAAGGCTTATAAGTATTCTTTACCTCCCCTTGTGTCGAATCAATAAATTTGGGTTTTACTTCCCTCGAAGACTGTTGCGATCCCCTATACTTGTGGGTCATCAAGCCGCATATGAAACATTGAGACCGCTGCTGCAAAATGGGACCCACATGTCATCCTCTATGTAAAATAAAAGTTTCTTTTCTTGGATTATTTTTCACGCTCTGATTTTTGGCTATTTCCTTTTTCTTTCGATCCCCTGCTGCTTGGAAACGTTGAGGATGCTGCTGCCTCATGGGTCCCACATGTCATCCACTATGAACAATAAAAGTTTCTTTTCTTCGATTTTTTTCACCCTCTGCTTTTTGGCTATTTCCTTTTCATTTGATCCCCTGCCGCCTTGGAAACGTTGAGGATGCTGCAGCGTCATGGGACCCGCATGTCATACTCTATGTACAATAAAAGTTTCTTTTCTAGGTTTTTGGCTCCTGATATTTGGTCACTTGCCCTTTTCTTTCAATCTCATGCTGACTCTCAAAGGTACAATAAAAGTTTCTTTTCTTGGATTATTTTTGGCTCCTGATATTTGGTCACTTGCCTTTTTCTTTCGATCTCATGCCGTCCTTGAAACGTTCAGACCGCTGCTACAACATGGGACCCTATGTCATCCTCTATGTACAATGAAAGTTTCTTTTCATGGATTATTTTTTGCTCCTGATATTTGGTCACTTTCCTTTTTCTTTCGATCTCATGCCGCCTCGGCCCTCTGAAACGACGAGTAAGTTGTTGGCTCATGGGACCCGCATGTCATCCTCTATGTACAATAAAGTTTTTTTCTTGGATTTTTTACCCCCTGATTTTTGGTCACTTGCCTTTTTCTTTCGATCCTGTGCCGCCTTTGAAATTGTGGACGCTGCTGGCTCATGGGTCCCACATGCCAGCCTCTATGAACAATAATATTTCTTTTCTTGGATTTTTTTACCCCTGATTTCTGGCTATTTGCCTTTTTCTTTGGATCCCCGACCGCCTTTGAAACGATGAGGACGCTGCTGGCGCATAGCTCCCACATGTCAGCCTCTAAGAACAATAAACATTTCTTTTCTTGGATTTATAGTTGACCCCTAATTAATGGCTACTTCGCTTTTTTTTCGATCCCCAGCCGCCTTAGAAACGTTGAGGACGCTGCTGGCTCATGGGTCCCATATGACAGCCTCTATGAAAAGTAAAACATTTACTTTCTTGGATTTATTTTTGACACCTAATTAATGACTACTTGGTTCTTTTCTTTTGATCCCGTGACGCCTTTGAAACGTTGAGGGCCCTGCTGGCTCATGGGTCCAACATGTCAGCCTCTATGAACAATAAGAGTTTCTATTGTTGCATTTATTTTTGACCCCTAATTTCTGGCTATTTGCCTTTTTTCCATTGCCTGCCACCTTAGAAACGTTGAGGACGCTGCTGGCTGGGTCCCACATGTCAGCCTCTTTGTACGATAAAAGTTTCCTTTGCTGGATTTATTTTTGACCCCTAATTTCTGGCTATTTGCCTTTTTCTTTCGAACTCCACCGCCTTTGAAACGTTGATGACGCTGCTGCAAACTGGGTACAATATGTCAGCCTCTTTGTGCGATAAACCTTTCCTTTCTTGGATTTTTTGGACACCTGATTTCGAGCTACTTGCCTTTTTCTTTCGATCTCCTGCCCCCTTTGAGAAACGCCGAGAACGATGCTGGTTCGTGGGTCCCACATGTCATCCTCTCTGAATGATAAATGTTGGGGCCGCGGCTGCAAGATACGTCCCACATGTCAGCCTGACTGTTGAATAAACGTTTCCTTTCTCGAATTTATATTTGACCCCTGATTTCTGGCTACTTTGCCGTTTCTTTCGATCCCCTGCATGTCTGCTACTCCACCGAAAAACAGACCGGCATGTATTCATCACAATACTGGTAGCTAATTTAGGAAAAATGTGTTCATCACGGGATTCAAACAAAGATCTTCATCTCTGCTAAATTTTGATTTCACCAAAAACCGAACAGCGTGTGTTCATGACTTTAACTTCACAAACACTATGGTTTCTCTATAAAATAAGGTCACCATCCGTTCCTTTATTGTAGGCATTTGCGAAAAGTGTCTTTGGCTAATGGGCACCAGTGCTCTGCTGTTTAAAAAAAATCAAATAGCATACATATTTGTTTCAAAAAAATCTGAAAATGAATGTAGACATAATAAATAAAGTAACCTACAAGCGTGTAAAATTTTAATATGATATTCTTTATATTGTAGACTACACAAAAAAGACAAAATCTGTTGAAATTTGGAGATTTGAAATATGCATACCCAGATCCACACGTTTGTTACTTTTGTGTAGCCCAGAATTTTTTGTATTTGAAACTGAAATTTTGCACGTTTATGGGACAATTCATTAGCTACTCCATGATTTGTTTTCTAATTTTTTGAACAAATAAATATATTTTTTATTTTTTTCTAAAATAGCAGGAGCACTGGTGCCCAAGAGCACCAAATCTCTTAATAGGCATTTGCGCCTAATAGCGTGAGCTTAGCTAATTTTTGAAGAAAAAAAAGATGTCCATTGTGGTATTCAGGACAAAGATCTTCATGTCTGCTACTGCACCAAACAACAAACCAGCATGTATTCATCACAATACGGGTAGCTAATTTGTGAAAAATATGTTCAGCACGGGATTCAAACAAAGATCTTCATCTCTGCAAAATTTTGATTTCAGCAAAAACCGAACAGCGAATGTTCATGAGGTTAAGTTCACGAACACTATGTTTTCTCTATAAAATAAGGTCACCATCTGTCTCTTATTTCTCAAGGAAAAACAGGTGGAAGTGTTGGGACGAACCACATGGGTGCTTCGGCTCTATGTTCAATCTTCTCTTTTTTGTACTGCAATCTTGAGCCTATGGCAGGACCTCCATTGACGTGCATTCTGCACCAATTTGGCCTTGGACGTATCCATGTATCACGGGCGCGATTGTGGGTAGCAAAGACACAGTCAGGTTTGAACAATTGGAAATCTGGTTCTGCAGCCTCTGCGTCGATTGGCGGGGGTAGCATGAAAATTGGGTGATTGAGTCCAAGAAATAAAGAACGCCCCTTCAAATTGTTCAATCTTTCCCACCTTGCCTCTTCTACAGGGTCCAAGGTATGGGCAGATCTCAAGAAAACGTAGCACCGTACCAAAGGATAAGACCTCAGCTTGTTACCCATATGTAATATTGGAGGACCGAGGATGGGCCGATAACCTTTAACCTGAATCCACGCGAGATCAGATTCACCAGTAATGGACTCTGCTCTCATTGGTGCCAGGAACCAAGTGCGCTGGTCAGAAAATCCAAGAAATACATCTTCATCTTCATAATTATGATTATCACCATCATCATCTAATTCTTCATCATCTAATTCTTCATCATCGAATTCGTCTTCTTCTAATTCTTCTTCATCAGCATCATTATCTTCATCGGCACCTCCATCGCCTTGAGCCACATTTGCTTCATCATCTTCCATGACAGCATCTCCCTCGATTTGAGCGAAAATTGCAGCCACTTCTGCTTCTTCATCTTCAATGACAGGGGCGTCAATGAGACGCGGGGCTGCATGTGTCCCTGCAATGCACAAAGATCAACCACAATGCAGCAAGTAGGAACTACACTGAAAATTATCTCTTCTCTTCTATCTTCTATTTTCTACTACTATAAGGCACCAGTTTTTAACAAGACATGTAGCAGCAATTCCAACTGTTGGTGTCCAAAATCTAACGGTTGGGATTAGAGGTATTCGCGTGAAAAAAATACCACACCAGTGTCCACGTGTTTCTAGAACCGTCATGTTTCCATTATGAAGAAAAATCAGAGCAGTCTCACACCGATATCACACGTCCCACTTGATAGTGATTAAGAAAGGTTCCAAATTTTTGTTCATATTTATAAACTGTATGCTCACACTTATTTTGATGGTATAACCAAATTATTAGTTGTATTGAAAGTTTGAACAACATTTAGAACGCAACTTTTATACATCAGTATTGCGAATCGTAATTGGTCCAACATGTGCAGCATGCCATTTACTAGTTAAGACATAAAACAAAGACTCACCACAGGTATATGGTTCCCAAACCAGAACATCTCCATACGGATATGTAACTGCGTATACACGATGTAGGTGTGAACTTGTACCATATCCAGGAATGCCCATGGCATCGACATAGCTGTTTCTATCAAAGAATTCAGGGTTTCTCAGGATATTCCACTCCTTTTCTAGGGGCGCTTGTAGGATAGCGATCAATTCGTCAAATACAACGATTACCTCGTAATGCCATGGCCCTGCTAGATCATCTTTGTACGGCCTCTTGACGATCCGTACTTTGAGCAGTTCCAAACTTTTATCTATTTTGTATTTGAACAGGAATGGTGGGCTGCCATGCCACCATTCACTAGTAGGGCCCAAAGAAATTCCTGCATCTTGCAGAGATGGAAGAGGTATAATAGTATCTGATATGTATATGTTGCGGATCGTCAAGTGCCCGTCCTGCTGGACAAATGCCACCCAGTCGCCGTTACAACCCACCCAGTGCATGGGTCCATGTCCATCCAGTTCCTCCTTGGTATGGATAAATGCTGGAACTGTCGGCTTGTCTAATGGCATCAGCAACGCGTGAATGCCCTGCAAATAGGATTTGTTTCAAAATTGTCTATGCATGCAAGGTATTCGACAGAATGAAGAGCGGATTGTGCAGAACTGAAGCACAGATGTAATGGATAAATAAAGCAATTCCGAAGAGTACATGTGCATAGTGAAGGCAGCAAACCTTACAGTACTCCCAAATCAGGTGATGATGTTGAGTCTAAATTCATGCATGATGTTTGGCAATAAGAAAAGTTGATTGAAAAAACACAAGCTGAAACGAGATGAGTAAATAAATAAATACTCTTACAGTATTGTCGCGGTCGTCTGGCCATGTCTCGGGGTCGCAGTGGAGCAGGCTCGGTAAACCGAACGGAACCTTATGCGCTCCGCGGATGGCATGCCGCATGCCGATCATGCCTCGAGCGAGGCGACCAGTGCTGAGGATATCCGCCCGCTCGGCTATGTTCTCCACCAGTGGGTAGTGGAGGTTGCCCCACCCCATGGACTGGTGGTAGCAATCAGGAATCTCCTCAATCTTACGCTTCTGCTTCATTGGAGTCGGTAATCCAATGCAAGGGAGAGAGGGGTGAACGGGAGAAAGAGACAGAAGAGGGTTTTTTTTGGAGAAGATGCAGTAGTAGTACTACGATACTAGGAGGTGGAGATGCGGGGCATGTTTCCGGGGGAGAGGAACCACTATTTCCCTTTAAAAAAATAACAGCACTTGCGCATTAGAACTTGGGGCGGGGATATAGCGGTAAGAGGTATTGACCAACTTTCCCTCACCTTGACCCCACGTGGTTGTGAACCCGAGATAATTCTTTTTGATGAACCCGATATACTTATTATAGTACTAAAATAGTACAAGTATATACCTTGTACTCCTATATACTAACATTACTATTTTAAGGACTTATGTTCCATGAGCAACAACTTCCCCCACTCCGCTCATCCGAAATCCTAGCCCCTCCAACTTCAAGGACCAATCAACATAGCTATGGCCTTCTAATTTGGCTCAAGTCGCCGCACACATAGTCCTCCCGCCGACAAGGAATAGGAGCATCAGCCCTTTCGTCGCTTGTTGTTACACATAATCATATACAGTACCATATATATTTCAAATTTCCATATCAAAAAATAGTTCAAATCTGAATTTTAACATCTCAAGCTAAACCCTCGCTTGCTCTTAAACATAAGCATACCATAGTTCTACTTTTGTCTTCACCGAACAACAGAACACAATGTGTTCATCACAACATAGCCAACCGGAGTACCTAGTAATGTAACTAGAGAAGTGAACCTATAGTTGATCAAGCCTTCAACTTTAACACAATAATACCCCCACATTATGTGTTGAGGAGCCACACCCATATATTTAAGAGTACCATCATGTAGACCACAAATGCATCAATGAAGAGAGGGGTATACTTATAGACCACCTCTTTACAAAACAGTTGTAATTAGTAGACCACAATTGCCTCGTTCATTAGCTATGAAATTACATACTATCAGTAGCTACAATGGCTGCAGGCCCTGTTTCAGAATTAAACATCACACTTGTTCCAATCCGGGGCGTTGGCGAAGTTTGGGATGAACCAAAGCGGTGTCTTTACCAGGTACCTATCTTTTTTTGTTTTGCATGTTTTCTCCAAGGCGTTGGTTTGGAAACCAACGGCGCAATCTTCACGATTCAGACTGAATCGGCATATTTCAGGCAGCTGCGAATTGCGAAGCCATGCTTCATTCGGCAAGGTGTACACACAATTTCTTCTCGTCAGACATCCTGGGACAACATCTGCACCGCCTAATGGCAGCATAATCGGATAGTTCACTCCAAGGAAAAGAGAATATTCTCCAAGGTCATCAATCTTTTCCCATGGAATACCTTCATTTAACTTACTAGTGTCCTTCGTGAACACCAGGCAACCAAACCCAGAAGCATAGTTGCCAACAGTGCGACCATGATGAACACGACGATCAGAAGCAGTATGGCAAACTTTACAGGAATATTCCCTTTCATCAGCAATGCCCAGTGTATGGATCAGAAGAAGTCTAGAACCATCTATAGATCTTGCTAACCACCACATGCCATAATCGACCTCGTGATCATGGCCAAGAGCATCATCAAGTGCACACCGCCATTCAAACACAATGGGCGGTGGCTCTACGATCAGCGGAGGACCTGCTTGAAAACGAAATTACTGTTAAGAAGGGTATGTTTGGTTTGCACAAATCTGAAAACGTAAGAATTGGGAAAACGCATTAGGATTCAGATGGGATGATATAATGGCATTTCCATTCAATAATACAGCATATTGGTGTATTTGAGTACATCACATGGGAAACCAAAGGATTCATTTCAAGAAGTTCAAGTAGAGGTCAAAATCCAACATAATTCAATCTGAGAATAAAACTCCTAATTATACAATCCTCAAATTTTTCTATGGTAATCATCTCGAATAAAAAGTCTAAATACCAATGAAATTTCATCCGAAGCAAATATGCCCCAAGCCTCCAAGTCAGATCAGTCAGGTTCGAAAATTAATAAGTTTGTGCATTAAAATTATCTTTACAGCCATGAATAATGAAGCTCATCATACACTACTTACGTCCGGAGGAAAATTACCAGCTTGCTGAGGATTCCATGCGTGAACAGTGCCAGTATGAGTTGTGGCAAACACAAGCCCATTGTGGAGAATTGCATCGCTGTAATTGTAAAAGATGTGGGACTTGGGCTCTGTAAGAACTGTCCATCCAGAATCTTCGCCGCAAAGGAGGGCAACTCTGATGTCAAAAACAGCAACAAGAGAGAAATTTTTGTACCCCCCAGCAGCTGTGGGAACTTGGCAAATATATATCTTGTGAAATATAATAGCACGAAGGTTGTGGTGGTATATATTTGGAATGTGGGTGGTTTCAAACGGCACAGGGAGAGGAATTTCACGGCGAGTGTAGACGTTGACAAGTTTCCATTTGCAAGCAGGAAAGCCAGTGTCAACCATGGCAACCCAATCTCCATTGGCACCTACCCACTGCTTACCCGTACCGTCTGGCATCACAGCGTCGGAGGAGAACCTGTCCAGCGGCGTCAGCTTGCAATCCCGTGCTACCTTCGTCGGGTGAGAATGAAGAACACATGGGAGGCCAAACGGGAGAGAAAAAGATAGAGTTGCACTATCATTTGCAGAGTCGAAAAATAGTTTGGACGAACCGACGAGGCTCGCGGCGGTGATGACGTCGCATCTTGTTACGAGTTCTTCAAGGGGACCTTCGGAAAAGACCTTCTGAAACAGTTCAGAGTCATCATTTTCCTTGTTCGATGCCGCCATCGCAGGGCAGGGGGTGGGTCTATGAGGTTTGGGTTCAACTGATTGGAGTTTAATTTGGGTTCGATGGCGGCAGGTGGCGGGGAAGATGAAGAACGGAGGCTCTCAAACTGGGCGGTGGAATTGATTCTAAAGCTGCATGGCGGCGGCACTGGCGCGTGCTATGGAAGGTGGTCGATTGGTGCGGGCGGGGGCGGAGGTAGACGATGGAGGTGAACCGAAATAGGGCAGGTGGGGGCGGGGCGCTTGACTTCGCTCCTCTACACTCTACAGCATCTCCTCCTGTTTCTTGGAAAGTGTATAGACCCATAATAAAAAGTCACTGTTCCCTCTGAAAAGGTGAAGAACAAGTCACTGGTCTAACGTGCAAATTTGGACATCCCAAGCTATGTGTTGTCATGTCAATTCAATGTCCATGGCAGTATTTTGAATTTTGCGTGACCAAAAGAAGTACGCCTTGGCCTTTCACAATCGGGGTTTCTTTAGAGCAAGAACAATAGAAGAGCCAACAGCTGGCAAAAGTACCACGTAGGCGGGCTATAAGCGCCCACTATTGTCCTACTTCCTCTTGGCGTGATACTCCCTCCGTCCACAAATAAGTGGACGTGCAGGATTTTCAAGGTAAATTAGTAAAAGGAAAGAAAAAATGCATTGGAGCACTCGTATCTTAAGAAACACATGTACTCAACCACGGTTGTAGATTTTCTCGGCGCAAGACTTTTCCCCAGCAGTTGTGGCTTTCAGTTATTCGTGGGTGTGGGGAGGAGCTCCGCCGCATCGGTAAAAAGCAAAGAGGGACGGCGGCTCTCGATCGTGCGGTGTACTCGTAAATCACGTGCGACCCATGCCCTAATAATTCACAATGCATTGATGAGGGCTATCACTTCATCATCCAATAAAATGTACTTAGTAACTATGGTAATAATATTGTCTTCTCGCAAAAAAATGGTAAAAATATTGTCTCTTAAGCCATGTACTAGTACAGTGCAAGATGCTTTAGAGAAATAAACCTATATTTTATTGCTACTCCGTAATACACATGGTTATTTATTCTAGGCAAATGCCTACCGAAAGATGTAGGAATAGGGAAATGTAGGATTGCAATGTCATGTCCACTCCAATCCTATAGGAATTCATAGAATCCAAACTTTGTTTGATTCCACCATAGGAAAAGTAAAGCATTCTTAAAAAGAGGTATGAGTAGATGTTTAATTTTCTATGGAATCTGTGCAAAGAAATCCTTAGGAAAAATTCCTATCGGAAACAATCCTACAAATCAAACAGCCAAGGATTCAATTGTACCAATTCCCTATGCAAATCCTTGGTGTTCACCCAATCCTCTCGAATACTCATCCAAAAAATGCACTAATACTTTGATGGGGAGTTTTTGTATTCTAGGCAAGAATAGAGGGTTTGCGGGGATCACTTGAGAAGTGTATTAACCAAAGAAGGCATAAGTAATACACCAACACACACTAACATGCCCTTAATGGATGTATCTCCATAAACTCCCTCTGTTCTTTATTACTACTACTAGTTTATGTACTTCTTAACTAATATGGGATAATCATGAAATATATTTTCTAACATTCAGCCAAAATATAGTGTTTCGACTTTTTAAAATACTGAAAAACTAGTAATTAAAAATATTTGAGCTATCAAATCTAGGAAGTTTGAAAATATTTTGTATTCCGTCTGAAAGTTGTGTTACTTGGTGTAAGATTCACACAAAAATGATGAAAATATCAAACCTTCAAAAAAATTGTAGTAATTCAAACGTTATGTGCGTTTCATAATTTTGCAAAATCTATTCTATTTGCAATTAAAACTATAGTAGTTGGTGGTCCCCGATCATCTGATTTGCTCTTAAACAGCTCAATCCTAAATTTGAAATTCCCTGCAACAGAACACGATAGTTGGTGGTTTGTGCGGAAAAAAATTACAGTTTTAAAAAGTGTTTTACGCAACGAAGGCAGCAATAAGCGGTAGTTTGTGCAATTTCCTCGTGTAAACAACATGTAGCGTCGAAGTAATAGTACTAGCAGTACAGAAATCTTGTGTAATTTCTAGTTCTACATATTACTAGTGTCCACTGTTTGAGAGTTGATGGTGAATGGGTCTAATTTTCAATCGAATGAGAATTAGCAAATTGATTTTTATGACAAAAGCATACAAAGGGAGTAAAACAACATACCCGCATTCGCCGCTGCTACCAGCATGCGATGCCTCCACGAGTGCATTGACGGCTGCTGCAAATCCTCGGAAGGCATCTAGGTTTTGCAGATCGTCGATTGCCGCTGTCCGGCTAAGCTTAACCAGCATAGCTGCCGCCAAGATATCTCGGATTTGGACCACAGGCAGAAGCTGATTGGGGTCGAAGGATTGCCTGATTCGGAATTTGAAGTACCAAGCCCTCGGCTCCGATGATGGAAGTTTGGAACTCGGCCCGGCCAGAACCTCCCAAATCTGTGTGTGGCAGTGGATGCCCATCGGCATCCCCAATGCTGCCGACGCCGTGATGTGGTCGGTCGCACTTTGGTCCCCACTAAAGGCTGGGGCTGCAGCACGTCGCCGCCGCCCCCGACGTCCCCACGACGGCAACGCCATGGACCGAGGCGCTGAGTTTGTTGGCGAACCCGAAGCCCTGGATGGCAAGTGCTTCTTCACAATGGAAGCATCCTCACCCGGCGAGGTTCGCCCCCGGCGCATGCCTATGCTCCGACCAGCCCACTTTGCCGCTGCTGCCTGGGCTGCCGCCGATACCTGGGCCACCGCCGCTTCATGGGACCCCCTCCCTCCTCTCCCTCTCCTAGATCAAAGGGCGCCAGGAGTCTAGCCACAGCAAGACACAGAGCCGCCTGCTTCATCGCACACCAATGGCACACAGACATTTGCGAGCTTTTAGCGCACACCCCTCCGAGGCTGAGTCGTGGAGCCTGGGTGCACGGGGCTATGGCTGGAGGAGTCGCCATGGGACGAGGGGTGTCGAGTGCTCGGGCAAATACGGGAAAGGCGAAGTTTTGGATAACCTTATATGATCACATCAATGCTTCTCAAGGAGCCAAATACTGTATGAGAAACCGGAAAAGTTTGAACGTTTGAAAACTTTGCCGGCATAATGCATCCTTCCAATGCACGCCTACTAAGGTAGAAAGCCAACTCAATTGCTACTTTGTTGGCAAAATGTACCATGGCTCAATCTTGGGTCACACACATCTATCAATTGGTATATTTTGGTCATATTCAAAATTTTACTTGAAACTTGTTGGTCATGCCATTCTACTACTCGCCTAACACTTTTTCTACGCGGGAAGGAGGGGGGTATGATGCTACCCTGAATTTTTATGCCCATTTGTATCTTGGACAAATCCTAGGTTTGACCAAAATTTAAAACATGAAGATGAAAAATTAAGCCTGGATCCACTACAAGAAAAGTTGCCAAACTTTTCTTGTAGTGATCCTTCTTAATTAGTAACTTCAAAATGAAGCTTTTGGAAGGTTTTTGAAATTTCCATGTCTGAAACCCAAAACACCTCTTCATGATTGACTTCATAAGACAAATCGAGTTTAGGGTTAGGGGTAGATACATGATTTTTCTAGTTTGAATATGTCTAGACCTGGCTTATCAACTTGAATGCTTAGTATATGACATAAGAAGATGTACTATGTGCATTGGTTTTTTATTTATTTGATTTGTTTTGAATTTTCATGCCGAATCAAATTTTGGTCAAATCATAGGTTTAACCAAGATTTAAACAAGTTTAAAACATTAAAATGAAAAATTAAGCATGGATCCTTCTCAGTCACTCCAAAATGAAGCTTTTGGGAGGCTTTTGAAATGTCTATGTTTGAAACCCAAAACCACTTCTCTTCATGCTTGACTTCATAAGACAGATGAGTTTAGGGTTAGGGGTAGATACATGATTTTTCTGGTTTGAATAGGTCTAGACCTTGTTATCAAGTTGAATGGCTTACTATGTGACATAAGAAGACTATGTGCTTTGGTTTTTCATTTTTGATTTTTTCGATTGTTTTTATGCCCATTTGAATCTTGGTCAAATCCTAGGTTTGAACAAGAATTTAAACAAGTTTAAAACATGAAAATGAAAAGGTAAGCATGGATCCTTCTTAGTCAGTCCGAAATGAAGCTTTTGGGCGGTTTTCGAAATTTCCATGTTTGAAAACCCAAACCACTTCTCTTCATGCTTGACTTCATAAGACAAATTTAGGGTTAGGGGTATAGATACATGATTTTTCTTGTTTGATATGTCTAGATATTGTTTATCAACACTTGAATGCTTACAATATATGTGACGCAAGAAGACTATGTGTTATGGTTTTTCATTTTTGGGGGTTTTTTCGAATTTTTTATGCGCACTTGAATCTTGGTCAAATCCAAGCTAGCTAGGTTTGACCAAGCTTTAAACAAGTTTAAAACATGAAAATGAAAAAGTAAGCATGTATCCTTCTTAGTCACTCCAAAATTAAGCTTTTCGGAGGTTTTTGAAATTTCCATTTTGTAAACCCAAAACCACGTATCTTCATGTTTGACTTCAAAAGACAGAGTTTAGGGTTAGGGGGTAGATACATGATTCTTCTTTTAATATGTTTAGATCTTGTTTTATCAACTTGAATGTTGACTGTATGACATAAGAAGACTATGTTTTTGAATTTTTTATGAATCTTGGTCAAATCCAAGGGTTGACCAAGATTTAAACAAGTTTAAAACATGAAAATGAAAACGTTTCAAGTTCACCTTTGGTTCGATCTTTCAGTAACCAGGCGCATATATATATGGATGCAAATTGAGATAATTAATTCGTGAAACATTGGAAATGTCCATCGTGTGTCATGTTTCCCCCTCACATGAAAATTGGATTGGTGGCAGACAAGTAAAAGCACATTTATGTGCGACAACCCAAAATGCACATATTTTGCTGAGTTTTCATGCATGCATTAAAAGTTGTGAATATATACATAAAATGCATGTGGGTCATGATTGAAAAGTTTGACATGTATATGGTTCTTGTGTAGTAGTACTATAGTAGATTAGTAGGTACGCAAACTCCCATCCATCTTCTTTGTCAAGAGAAGACGCGCACCAGGATGCGTAGTGGAAGTCGTCTCTGGATCCTTCTGTTGTCCCTCTCACGGAAAAGAAAAAGAAAAAAACATCTCTCTCATTCTCGGCCTCGCTCGACTCGCTCGCTCGCAGCCTCGCACCTCCTGCGCACTGACAAACGCTGCACAACAGTCAACATCACCAGAAAAAAGATATACACCATAAATAATAAGAGGGGCCCCGTGACTGCTATCCCTTCTTCTCCTTCCGTGTGATCCCTCTTCCTCCGAGTTTCACTGGACGGGCAAACACACATGTGCTGCATAGTAAAAATAAAAAAGTAAAAAATCGACCTATGAATCTATGATTAAATAGGTAAAATCCTGGGTTTTATCAAGGTTTAAACAAGTTTAAAACATGAAAATGAATAGGTAAGCATGGATCCTTCTTAGTCACTCTAAAATGAAGCTTTCGCGAGGTTTTTGAAATTTCCATGTTTGAAACCCAAAACCACTTCTCTTCATGCTTGACTTCATAAGACAGAGTTTAGGGTTAGGGGTAGATACATGCTTTTTCTGGTTTGAATATGTCTAGACCTTGTTTATCAACTTGAATGCTTACTATATGACATAAGAAGGCTATGTTATTTGGTTTTTCATTTTTTCTGTTTTTTTCTGATTTTTTATGCCCATTTAAATCTTGGTCAAATCCTAGGTTTGACCAAGAGTTAAACAAGTTTAAAACATGAAAATGAAAAGGTAAGCCTGGATCCTTCTTAGTCACTGTAAAATGAAGCTTTTGGGAGGTTTGTGAAATTTCCATGTTTGAAACCCAAAAGCACTTCTCTTCATGCTTGACTTCATAAGACAGAGTTTAGGGTTAGGGGGTGTAGATACATGATTTGTCTGGTTTGAATATGTCCAAATCTTATTTATCAACTTTTGAATGCATGCTACTCTCTCAAAGAAAACCTTTTGAATGCTTACTATATGACATAAGAAGACTATATGCTTTTAAAATTCAAACATATGGTAAGCATTCTTATGTCATATAGTAAGCATTCAAGTTGATAAACAAGCAAGGTTTGGACATATTCAAACCAGACAAATCATGTATCTACCCCCTAACCCCTAATTAAATTGTCTTATGAAGTCTAGCATGAAGAGAAGTGGTTTTGGGTTTCAAACATGGAAATTTCAAAAACCTCCCAAAAACTTCATTTTAGAGTGACTAAGAAGGATATACAAGCTTCCCTTTTCATTTTCATGTTTTAAACTTGTTTAAATCTTGGTCAAACCTCTAGGATTTGACCAAAAGATTCAAATGGGCATGGAAATTCATAAAAAATCAAAAGAATGAAAAACCAAAGGACATAACATTATTATGTCATATATATATAGTAAGCATTCAAGTTGATAAACAAGGTCTAGACATATTCAAACCAGAAAATCATGTATATATCTACCCCTAACCCTAAACTCTGTCTTATGAAGTCAAGCATGCATGAAGAGAAGTGGTTTTGGTTTCAAACATGGAAATTTCGAAAAACCCTCCCAAGAGCTACATTTTGGAGTGAGTAAGAAGGATATATAGATGCTTAATTTTTCATATTCATGATTTAAACTTGTTTAAACCATGTTCAAACCTAGGATTTGACCAAGATTAAAATGGGCATAAAATTTTAAAAAAATCAAAAAATAAAAAACAAGTCACATAGTATTCTTATGTCATATAGTAAGCATTCAATTAAGTTGATAAACAAGGTCTAGACATATTCAAACCAGGAAAATCATGCATATATCCCCTAACCCTAGCTAAACTCTGTCTTATGAAGTCAAGCATGCATGAAGAGAAGTGGTTTTTGGTTTCAAACGTTTAAGCCAAAAGCCCCTTTTCAAATATTTCAAACTTATTCAAATTTGGTTCAAATATGAAAGACATACAAGTTATAGCACACATAGTGCATACATTTTCACACATACTGCACTAGATGCTAACCCTATAGTTTGAGGCCATTTGGGTGACCTAGGTCGAAAAAATTCTTGGATTAGAATCGTGTTGTTCGAACCCCGTAGTTGGATTTTTTGAACCCTTGATCTGTAGAACTGGGCAAAACCCTAGTTTAACCTATTTAATTACAGATTCGTATATCGATTTTTCTACGAGTACTACCTTTTTATTATTACTATGCAGCACATGGGTGTTTGCCCGTCGAGTGAAACTCGGAGGAAGAGGGATCACTCGGAAGGAGAGAAGAAGGGAGAGAATTATGGTGTCTCCCCTTTTTCGGGTGATGATGTTGACTTTTGTGCAGGGTTTGTCAGTGAGCAGGAGGTGCGAGCGAGCGAGCGAGCGAGGCCGAGAATGAGAGAGATTTGTTTTTTTTTGTGAGAGGGACAACCGAAGGATCCAGAAGGACCCACAGACTTCCAAAACGCATCCTGATGCGTCTTCTCTTGACAAAGAAGATGGCTGGGAGTTTGCGTACCTATTGCACGTGACTTGTGCTCACTGAAGTGTGGGACCTCAAGCGTGGGCACCACACGTAAGTGACAGACCTGTTGGTGTAAAAACTCGGTTGATTATAATAGTGCATTAGAACAAAGTTTCCTATGGATTCAAGGGTAGGAAATCCAAGTTAACTCATTTACATGACATTATTTTTTCCATGAAGCAAAGTAACACATCTATCAATTGGTACATTTTGGAGTGACTAAGAAGGATCCAGCCTTACTTATTCGTTTTCACGTGTTAAACCTGTCTAAATCTTGGTCAAACCTAGGATTTGACCAAGATTCAAATGGGCAGAAAATTAAAAAAATCAGAAAAATGAAAAACCAAATCACATAGTTTTCTTATGTCATATAGTAAGCATTAAAGTTGATAAACAAGGTGTAGACATATTCAAACCAGACAAATCATGTAGCTATACCCCTAACCCCTAAACTCTGTCTTATGAAGTCAAGCATGTGAAGAGAAGTGGTTTTGGGTTTCAAACATGGAAATTTCAAAAACCTCCCAAAAGCTTCATTTTAGAGTGACTAAGAAGGATCCATGCTTCCCTTTTCATTTTCATGTTTTAAACTTGTTTAAATTATCTTGGTCAAACCTAGGATTTGACAAGATTCAAATGGGCATCAAAATTGAAAAAAAAATTGAAAAAAGAAAAACCAAAGCAAATAGTTTTCTTATGTCATATAGTAAGCATTAAAGTTGTTGATAAATAAGGTCCATACATATTCAAACCACACAAATCATGTATCTATACCCCCTAATTAACCCCTAAATTAATTAACTCTGTCTTATGAAGTCAAGCATGTGAAGAGAAGTGGTTTTGGGTTTCAAACATTGAAATTTTAAAAACCTCCCAAAAGCTTCATTTTAGAGTGACTAAGAAGGATACAGACTTCCCTTTTCATTTTTATGTTTTAAACTTGTTTAAATCTTGGTCAAACCAAGGATTTGACCAAGATTCAAATGGCCCTAAAAATTCAGAAAAAAATCAAAAGAATGAAAAACCAAAGCACATAGCATTCTTATGTCATATGTATAGTAAGCATTCAAGTTGATAAACAAAGGTCTAGAGACATATATATTCAAACCAGAAAAATCATGTATATATCTACCCCTAAAACTCTAATTAAACTATGTTTTATGAAGTAAATCATGAAGAGAAGTGGTTTTGGGTTTCAAACATGGAAATTTCAAGAACCTCCCAAAAGCTTCATTTTAGAGTGACTAAGAAGGATCCAGAAGGACCCACAGACTTCCAATCGATGCGTCTTCTCTTGACAAAGAAGATGGCTGGGAGTTTGCGTACCTATTGCACGTGACTTGTGCTCACTGAAGTGTGGGACCTCACGCGTGGGCACCACACGTAAGTGACAGACCTGTTGGTGTAAAAACTCGATTGATTATTATACTGCATTAGAACAAAGTTTCCTATGGATTCAAGGGTAGGAAATCCAAGTTAACTCATTTACATGACATTATTATTTCCATGAAGCAAAGTTAACACATCTATCGATTGGTACATTTTTGAGTGACTAAGAAGGATCCATGCTTACTTATTCGTTTTCACGTGTTAAACTTGTCTAAATCTTGGTCAAACCTAGGATTTGACCAAGATTCAAATGGGCAGAAAAATAAAATAAAAAACAGAAAAATGAAAAACCAAATCACATAGTCATCTTATGTCATATAGTAAGCATTAAAGTTGATAAACAAGGTCTAGAAATATCAAACCATACAAATCATGTATCTACCCCCTAACCCCTAAACTATGTCTTATAAATTAAGTCAAGCATGAAGAGATGTGGTTTTGGGTTTCAAACATGGAAATTTCAAAAACCTCCCAAAAACTTCATTTTAGTGTGACTAAGAAGGATACACGCTTCCCTTTTCATATTCATGTTCTAAGCTTGTTTAAATTATCTTGGTCAAACCTAGGATTTGACAAGATTCAAATGGGCATCAATATTGAAAAAAATCAAAAAAAAAGAAAAAACAAAGGAAATAGTTTTCTTATGTCTTATAGTAAGCATTAAAGTTGATAAACAAGGTCTAGACATATTCAAACTAGACAAATCATGTATCTATACCCCCTAACCCCTAAACTCTGTCTTATGAAGTCAAGCATGTGAAGAGGAAGTGGTTTTGGGTTGCAAACATGGAAATTTCAAAAACCTCCGAAAAACTTCATTTTAGAGTTTCTAAGAAGGATCCATGCTTAACTTTGCATATTCATATTTTAAACTTGTTTAAATCATTATCAAGCCTAGCATTTGACCAATATACAAATGGGTGGGCACAAAATTCAAAAAAATCAGAAAAATGAAAACAAATTAAAGCACATAGTCTTCATATGTCATATCGTATGAATTCAAGTTGATAAACGAGGTCTAGGTATATCCAAACCAGACAAATCATGTATCTATACCCCCTGTCGATCTTATGAAGTCTAGCATGAAGAGAGAAGTCGTTTTTGGTTTCAAAAATGGAAATTTCAAGAACATCCCAAAAGCTTCATTTTAGAGTGACTAAGAAGGATACATGCTTCCCTTTTCATTTTTATGTTTAAACTTGTTTAAATCTTGGTCAAACCTAGGATTTGACCAAGATTCAAATATATGGGCATAAAATTCAAAAAAAAACAGAAAAATTTAAAACCAAGGCACATAGTCTTCTTATGTCATATAGTAAACAATCAATTAATTAAGTTGATAAACCAGTTCTAGACATATTCAAACCAGGAAAATCATGTATCTACCCCCTAACGCCCTAGCTAAACTCTGTCTTATGAAGTCAAGCATGCATGAAGAGAAGTGGTTTTTGGTTTCAAACGTTTAAGCCAAAAGGTAAGCATGGATCCTCCTTAATTAGTCACTGTAAAATGAAGCTTTTGGGAGGTTTGTGAAATTTCCATGTTTGAAACCCAAAAGCACTTCTCTTCATGCTTGACTTCATAAGACAGAGTTTAGGGTTAGGGGGTGTAGATACATGATTTGTCTGGTTTGAATATGTCCAAATCTTATTTATCAACTTTTGAATGCATGCTACTCTCTCAAAGAAAAACTTTTGAATGCTTACTATATATATGACATAAGAAGACTATATGCTTTTAAAATTCAAACATATGGTAAGCATTCTTATGTCATATAGTAAGCATTCAAGTTGATACACAAGCAAGGTTTGGACATATTCAAACCAGACAAATCATGTATCTACCCCCTAACCCCTAATTAAATTGTCTTATGAAGCAGTCTAGCATGAAGAGAAGTGGTTTTGGGTTTCAAACATGGAAATTTCAAAAACCTCCCAAAAACTTCATTTTAGAGTGACTAAGAAGGATATACAAGC
Source organism: Lolium multiflorum (assembly GCA_030979885.1). Taxonomy (NCBI): domain Eukaryota; kingdom Viridiplantae; phylum Streptophyta; class Magnoliopsida; order Poales; family Poaceae; genus Lolium; species Lolium multiflorum. Next base: position 192,945,393 of record CM061748.1, on the reverse strand, counting down.
TTCCCTTTTCATTTTCATGTTTTAAACTTGTTTAAATCTTGGTCAAACCTCTAGGATTTGACCAAAAGATTCAAATGGGCATAGAAATTCATAAAAAATCAAAAGAATGAAAAACCAAAGGACATAACATTCTTATGTCATATATATATAGTAATTAAGCATTCAAGTTGATAAACAAGGTCTAGACATATTCAAACCAGAAAATAATGTATATATCTACCCCTAACCCTAAACTCTGTCTTATGAAGTCAAGCATGCATGAAGAGAAGTGGTTTTTGGTTTCAAACATGGAAATTTCGAAAACCCTCCCAAGACCGAGCTACATTTTGGAGTGACTAAGAAGGATATATAGATGCTTAATTTTTCATATTCATGATTTAAACTTGTTTAAACCATGTTCAAACCTAGGATTTGACCAAGATTCAAATGGGCATAAAATTTTAAAAAAATAAAAAAATAAAAAACAAGGCACATAGTATTCTTATGTCATATAGTAAGCATTCAATTAAGTTGATAAACAAGGTCTAGACATAATCAAACCAGGAAAATCATGCATCTACCCCCTAACCCTAGCTAAACTCTGTCTTATGAAGTCAAGCATGCACGAAGAGAAGTGGTTTTTGGTTTCAAACGTTTAAGCCAAAAGCCCATTTTCAAATATTTCAAACTTATTCAAATTTGGTTCAAATTTGAAAGACATACAAGTTATAGCACACATAGTGCATACATTTTCACACATACTGCACTAGATGCTAACCCTATAGTTTGAGGCCATTTGGGTGACCTAGGTCGAAAAAATTCTTGGATTAGAATCGTGTTGTTCGAACCCCGTAGTTGGATTTTTTTGAACCCTTGATCTGTAGAACTGGGCAAAACCCTAGTTTAACCTATTTAATTACAGATTCGTATATCGATTTTTCTACGAGTACTACCTTTTTATTATTACTATGCAGCACATGGGTGTTTGCCCGTCGAGTGAAACTCGGAGGAAGAGGGATCACTCGGAAGGAGAGAAGAAGGGAGAGAATTATGGTGTCTCCCCTTTTTCGGGTGATGATGTTGACTTTTGTGCAGGGTTTGTCAGTGAGCAGGAGGTGCGAGCGAGCGAGTCGAGCGAGGCCGAGAATGAGAGAGATTTGTTTTTTTTGTGAGAGGGACAACCGAAGGATCTAGAAGGACCCACAGACTTCCAAAACGCATCCTGATGCGTCTTCTCTTGACAAAGAAGATGGCTGGGAGTTTGCGTACCTATTGCACGTGACTTGTGCTCACTGAAGTGTGGGACCTCAAGCGTGGGCACCACACGTAAGTGACGGACCTGTTGGTGTAAAAACTCGGTTGATTATAATAGTGCATTAGAACAAAGTTTCCTATGGATTCAAGGGTAGGAAATCCAAGTTAACTCATTTACATGACATTATTATTTCCATGAAGCAAAGTTAACACATCTATCGATTGGTACATTTTTGAGTGACTAAGAAGGATCCAGGCTTACTTATTCGTTTTCACGTGTTAAACTTGTCTAAATCTTGGTCAAACCTAGGATTTGACCAAGATTCAAATGGGCAGAAAAATAAAATAAAAAACAGAAAAATGAAAAACCAAATCACATAGTCATCTTATGTCATATAGTAAGCATTAAAGTTGATAAACAAGGACTAGAAATATCAAACCATACAAATCATGTATCTACCCCTAACCCCTAAACTATGTCTTATAAATTAAGTCAAGCATGAAGAGATGTGGTTTTGGGTTTCAAACATGGAAATTTCAAAAACCTCCCAAAAACTACATTTTAGAGTGACTAAGAAGGATGCATGCTTCCCTTTTCATATTCATGTTTTAAGCTTGTTTAAATTATCTCAGTCAAACCTAGGATTTGACAAAGATTCAAATGGGCATCGAAAAAATCAGGAAAAAGAAAAACCAAAGCAAATAGTTTTCTTATGTCATATAGTAAGCCAATTAATTAAGTTGATAAACAAGGTCTAGACATATTCAAACTAGACAAATCATGTATCTATACCCCCTAACCCCTGAACTCTGTCTTATGAAGTCAAGCATATGAAGAGAAGTGGTTTTGGGTCGTTTCAAACATGGAAATTTGAAAAACCTCCCAAAAACTTCATTTTAGAGTGACAAAGAAGGATACATGCTTCCCTTTTCATATTCATGTTTTAAGCTTGTTTAAATTATCTCAGTCAAACCTAGGATTTGACAAGATTCAAATGGGCATCAAAATTGAAAAAAATCAGGAAAAAGAAAAACCAAAGCAAATAGTTTTCTTATGTCATATAGTAAGCCAATTAAGTTGATAAACAAGGTCTAGACATATTCAAACTAGACAAATCATGCATGCATCTATACCCCCTAACCCCTAAACTCCGTCTTATGAAGTCAAGCATATGAAGAGAAGTGGTTTTGCTCCCAAAAGCTTCATTTTAGAGTGACTAAGAAGGATCCATGCTTACCTTTGCATTTTCATATTTTAATCTTGTTAAATCATTATCAAGCCTAGGATTTGACCAAGATACAAATGGGTGGGCACAAAATTCAAAAAAATCAGAATAATGAAAAACAAAAGCATGTAGTCTTCTTATGTCATATCGTATGCATTCAAGTTAAACGAGGTCTAGGTATATCCAAACCAGACAAATCATGTATCTACCCCATGTTGATCTTATGAAGTCTAGCATGAAGAGAAGTCGTTTTGGGTTTCAAACATGGAAATTTCAAGAACATCCCAAAAGCTTCATTTTAGAGTGACTAAGAAGGATACATGCTTCCCTTTTCATTTTCATGTTTTAAACTTGTTTAAATCTTGGTCAAACCTAGGATTTGACCAAGATTCAAATATATGAGCATAAAATTCAAAAAAAAACCAAAAATGAAAACCAAGGCACGTAGTCGTCTTATGTCATATAGTAAGCAATCAATTAAGTTGATAAACAAGGTCTAGACATATTCAAACCAGGAAATCATGTATCTACACCCCCTAACGTACCCTAGCTAAACTCTGTCTTATGAAGTCAAGCATGCATGAAGAGAAGTGGTTTTTGGTTTCAAACGTTTAAGCCAAAAGGTAAGCATGGATCCTCCTTATAGTCACTGTAAAATGAAGCTTTTGGGAGGTTTGTGAAATTTCCATGTTTGAAACCCAAAACCACTTAAGACAGAGTTTATGGTTAGGTGTGTAGATACATGATTTTTCTTGTTTGAATATGTCTAGACCTTGTTTATCAACTTGAATTTTTTACTATATGATATAAGAAGGCTATATATATGTGCTTTGGTTTTTCATTTTTTGATTTCTTTCGATTTTTTTATGCCTATTTAAATCTTGGTCAAATCCTAGGTTTAAACAAGTTTAAAACATGAAAATGAAACGGTAAGCATGAATCCTTCCTTACTCACTCTAAAATGAAGGTACTTGAAAATTTTATGTTTGAAACCCAAAACCCCAGTTCTCTTCATATGTTTGACTTCATAAGACAGAGTTTAGCTAGGGTTAGGGGTAGATATGATACATGATATTTCTGCTTTGAATATGTCTAGATCGACCTTGTTTATCAACTTGAATGCTTACTATATGACATAAGATCAAGGCTATATATATATATGTGCTTTGGTTTTTCATTTTTTTTGAATTTTTTGAATTTTTACTCCCATTTGAATCTTGGTCAAATCCTAGGTTTGACCAAGGTTAAAACAAGTTTAAAACATGGCAATGAAAAGGTAAGCATATGGATCATTCTTAGTCTCTCTAAAATGAAGCTTTTGGGAGGTTTTTGAAGTTTCCATGTTTGAAACCCAAAATCACTTCTCTTCATATGCTTGGCTTCATAAGACAAAGATTAGGGTTTAGGGGTAGATATATACATGTTTTGGGAGGTTTTTGAAATTTCCATGTTTGAAACCCAAATCCACTTCTCTTCATCCTTGACGTCTTCATAAGACAAAAGTATAGGGTTATATATATATGCATGGGTAGATACATGCTTTTTTCTGGTTTGAATATGTATAGACCTTGTTTAAAATTATCAACTTAATTGAATGCTTACTATATATATGACATAAGAAGGCTATATATGTGTTTTGTTTTTTCATTTTTTCATTTTTTCCTGATTTTTTATGCCCATTTGAATCTTGGTCAAATCCTAGGTTTGATCAAGATTTAAACAAGCAGTTTAAAAATGAAAATGAAAAGGTAAGCCTGGATCCTTCTTAGTCACTGTAAAATGAAGCTTTTGGGAGGTTTGTGAAATTTCCATGTTTGAAACCCAAAAGCACTTCTCTTCATGCTTGACTTCATAAGACAGAGTTTAGGGTTAGGGGGTGTAGATACATGATTTGTCTGGTTTGAATATGTACAAATCTTATTTATCAACTTTTGAATGCATGCTACTCTCTCAAAGAAAAACTTTTGAATGCTTACTATATGACATAAGAAGACTATATGCTTTTAAAATTCAAACATATGGTAAGCATTCTTATGTCATATAGTAAGCATTCAAGTTGATAAACAAGCAAGGTTTGGACATATCCAAACCAGACAAATCATGTATCTGCCCCCTGTCGATCTTATGAAGTCTAGCATGAAGAGAGAAGTCGTTTTTGGTTTCAAAAATGGAAATTTCAAGAACATCCCAAAAGCTTCATTTTAGAGTGACTAAGAAGGATACATGCTTCCCTTTTCATTTTTATGTTTAAACTTGTTTAAATCTTGGTCAAACCTAGGATTTGTCCAAGATTCAAATATATGGGCGTAAAATTCAAAAAAAACAGAAAAATTTAAAACCAAGGCACATAGTCTTCTTATGTCATATAGTAAACAATCAATTAATTAAGTTGATAAACCAGGTCTAGACATATTCAAACCAGGAAAATCATGTATCTACCCCCTAACGCCCTAGCTAAACTCTGTCTTATGAAGTCAAGCATGCATGAAGAGAAGTGGTTTTGGTTTCAAACATGGAAATTTCGAAAAAACCTCCCAAGAGCTACATTTTGGAGTGACTAAGAAGGATATATAGATGCTTAATTTTTCATATTCATGATTTAAACTTGTTTAAACCATGTTCAAACCTAGGATTTGACCAAGATTCAAATGGGCATACAATTTTAAAAAAATCAAAAAAATAAAAAACAATGCACATAGTATTCTTATGTCATATAGTAAGCATTCAATTAAGTTGATAAAGTAGGTCTAGACATATTCAAACCAGGAAAATCATGCATCTATCCCCTAACCCTAGCTAAACTCTGTCTTATGAAGTCAAGCATGCATGAAGAGAAGTGGTTTTTGGTTTCAAACGTTTAAGCCAAAAGCCCCTTTTCAAATATTTCAAACTTATTCAAATTTGGTTCAAATATGAAAGACATACAAGTTATAGCACACATAGTGCATACATTTTCACACATACTGCACTAGATGCTAACCCTATAGTTTGAGGCCATTTGGGTGACCTAGGTCGAAAAAATTCTTGGATTAGAATCGTGTTGTTCGAACCCCGTAGTTGGATTTTTTTGAACCCTTGATCTGTAGAACTGGGCAAAACCCTAGTTTAACCTATTTAATTATAGATTCGTATATCGATTTTTCTACGAGTACTACCTTTTTATTATTACTATGCAGCACATGTGTGTTTGCCCGTCGAGTGAAACTCGGAGGAAGAGGGATCACTCGGAAGGAGAGAAGAAGGGAGAGAATTATGGTGTCTCCCCTTTTTCGGGTGATGATGTTGACTTTTGTGCAGGGTTTGTCAGTGAGCAGGAGGTGCGAGCGAGCGAGCGAGCGAGTCGAGCGAGGCCGAGAATGAGAGAGATTTGTTTTTTTGTGAGAGGGACGACCGAAGGATCCAGAAGGACCCACAGACTTCCAATACGCATCCTGATGCGTCTTCTCTTGACAAAGAAAATGGCTGGGAGTTTGCGTACCTATTGCACGTGACTTGTGCTCACTGAAGTGTGGGACCTCAAGCGTGGGCACCACACGTAAGTGACAGACCTGTTGGTGTAAAAACTCGGTTGATTATAATAGTGCATTAGAACAAAGTTTCCTATGGATTCAAGGGTAGGAAATCCAAGTTAACTCATTTACGTGTTAAACTTGTCTAAATCTTGGTCAAACCTAGGATTTGACCAAGATTCAAATGGGCAGAAAAATAAAAAACAGAAAAATGAAAAACCAAATCACATAGTCTTCTTATGTCATATAGTAAGCATTAAAGTTGATAAACAAGGTCTAGACATATTAAACCAGACAAATCATGTATCTATACCCCTAACCCCTAAACTCTGTCTTATGAAGTCAAGCATGTGAAGAGAAGTGGTTTTGGGTTTCAAACATGGAAATTTCAAAAACTCCCAAAAACTACATTTTAGAGTGACTAAGAAGGATACATGCTCCCCTTCATATTCATGTTTTAAGCTTGTTTAAATTATCTTGGTCAAACCTAGGATTTGACAAGATTCAAATGGGCATCAAAATTGAAAAAAAGTCAGAAAAAAGAAAACCAAAGCAAATAGTTTTCTTATGTCATATAGTAAGCATTAAAGTTGATAAACAAGGTCTAGAAATATTCAAACTAGACAAATCATGTATCTATACCCCCTAACCCCTGAACTCTGTCTTATGAAGTCAAGCATATGAAGAGAAGTGGTTTTGGGTTTCAAACATGGAAATTTGAAAAACCTCCCAAAAACTTCATTTTAGAGTGACAAAGAAGGATACATGCTTCCCTTTTCATATTCATGTTTTAAGCTTGTTTAAATTATCTCGGTCAAACCTAGGATTTGACAAGATTCAAATGGGCATCAAAATTGAAAAAAATCAGGAAAAAGAAAAACCAAAGCAAATAGTTTTCTTATGTCATATAGTAAGCCAATTAAGTTGATAAACAAGGTCTAGACATATTCAAACTAGACAAATCATGTATCTATACCCCCTAACCCCTAAACTCCGTCTTATGAAGTCAAGCATATGAAGAGAAGTGGTTTTGCTCCCAAAAGCTTCATTTTAGAGTGACTAAGAAGGATCCATGCTTACCTTTGCATTTTCATATTTTAATCTTGTTAAATCATTATCAAGCCTAGGATTTGACCAAGATACAAATGGGTGGGCACAAAATTCAAAAAAATCAGAATAATGAAAAACAAAAGCACGTAGTCTTCTTATGTCATATCGTATGCATTCAAGTTAAACGAGGTCTAGGTATATCCAAACCAGACAAATCATGTATCTACCCCATGTTGATCTTATGAAGTCTAGCATGAAGAGAAGTCGTTTTGGGTTTCAAACATGGAAATTTCAAGAACATCCCAAAAGCTTCATTTTAGAGTGACTAAGAAGGATACATGCTTCCCTTTTCATTTTCATGTTTAAACTTGTTTAAATCTTGGTCAAACCTAGGATTTGACCAAGATTCAAATATATGAGCATAAAATTCAAAAAAAAAAACCAAGGCACGTAGTCTTCTTATGTCATATAGTAAGCAATCAATTAAGTTGATAAACAAGGTCTCTAGACATATTCAAACCAGGAAATCATGTATCTACACCCCCTAACGTACCCTAGCTAAACTCTGTCTTATGAAGTCAAGCATGCATGAAGAGAAGTGGTTTTTGGTTTCAAACGTTTAAGCCAAAAGGTACACTACAAGAAAAGTTGCCATGGCCGACGAAGTTGAAGTCGCGCCGTGGTTGCTGGTGTACCATGGCCGACGATTTTTGGTCCCTCCGTGGTGCATGTCAAAACTTTTTTTTCTCGTTTTTGAGGCCACCTAGCCCGACGAAAGCGGCCAAAACGTCGCGTATGGTGGCCCGGGACGTGGTGCATCTCGAAATCTCGGGTTCGCCGGCCGAGTCAACGCAAATCCGCACCGCCGAGGGATGTAGGGCCCAGATGGCAGCCTCTCTGGCATTGTTTTTTTCTAGATCGCGCCATCTCGTTCAACGTTCTCCGATCGAGCCGTTTACGATGCAGGATCATGGGTCCCGCATGTCATCCTCTATGAACCAAAATTCTTTCTATTCTTGGATTTTTTGACCCCCTGATTTCTGGCTACTTCCTTTTTCTTTTGATCCCTTGCCGCCTTGGAAACGTTGAGACCGCTGCTGCTAAATGGGACCCGCATGTCATCCTCTATGTGCAATCAACTTTCTTTTCTTGGAGTTTTTTTGGCACCTCAAATTTGGTCACTTGCCTTTTTCTTTCGATCCCCGCGCCTCTCAAACGGTGATACCGCTGCTGCTAAGGGCCCGCATGTCATCCTCTATGTACTATAAAACTTTCTTTTCTTGAATTATTTTTGGCACCTCATATTTGGTCACTTACCTTTTTCTTTCGATCCCCTGCCACCTCTCAAACGGTGATACCGCTGCTGCTAAATGGGACCCGCATGTCATCCTCTATGTACTATAAAACTTTCTTTTCTTGAATTATTTTTGGCTCCTCATATTTTTTCACTTGCCTTTTTCTTTCGATCCCCTGCCGCCTCTCAAACGGTGATCCGCTGCTGCTAAATGGGACCCGCATGTCATCCTCTATGTACTATAAAACTTTCTTTTCTTGGATTTTTTTGGCACCTTATATTTGGTCACTTGACTTTTTCTTTCGATCACCTGCCTCTCAAACGGTGATACCGCTGCTGCTAAATGGGACCCGCATGTCATCCTCTATGTACTATAAAACTTTCTTTTCTTGGATTTTTTGGCACCTCATATTTGGTCACTTGACTTTTTCTTTCGATCACCTGCCTCTCAAACAGTGATACCGCTGCTGCTAAATGGGACCCGCATGTCATCCTCTATGTACTATAAAACTTTCTTTTCTTGGATTTTTTTGGCACCTCATATTTGGTCACTTGACTTTTTCTTTCGATCCCCTGCCTCTCAAACGGTGATACCGCTGCTGCTAAATGGGACCCGCATGTCATCCTCTATGTACTATAAAACTTTCTTTTCTTGGATTTTTTTGGCACCTCATATTTGGTAACTTGACTTTTTCTTTCGATCCCCTGCTGCCTCTCAAACAGTGATACCGCTGCTGCTAAATGGGACCCGCATGTCATCCTCTATGTAATATAAAACTTTCTTTTTTGGATTATTTTTGGCACCTCATATTTGGTCACTTGACTTTTTCTTTCGATCCCCTGCCGCCTCTCAAACGGTGAGACCGCTGCAGCTAAATGGGACCCGCATGTCATCCTCTATGAGCAATCAACTTTCTTTTCTTGGAGTTTTTTTGGCACCTCATATTTGGTCACTTGCCTTTTTCTTTCGATCTCATGCCACGTTTGAAACGTGGAGGTACCTGCTGGCTCATGGGACCCGCATTTCATCCTCTGTGTGCTATAAAAGTTTCCTTTGTTGGATTTTTTTCACCCTCTGATTTTTGGCTTGCCTTTTTCTTTTGATCCCCTGCCCCCTTTGAAACGTTGAGTAAGCTGTTGGTTCAAGGGACCCGCATGTCATCCTCTATGTCCATCAAGTTTCTTTTCTTGGATTTTTTTTCACCCCCTAATTACTAGCTACTTTCTTTTTCTTTTGATCTCAAGCCGCATTACAAACATTGAGACCGCTGCTGCAAAATGGGACCCACATGTCATCCTCTATGTACAATAAATCTTGGATTATTTTTGGCTCCTGATATTTGGTCACTTGCCTTTTTCTTTCGATCTCATGCCGCCTTTGAAACGTTGAGTAAGCTGCTGGCTCATGGGTCCCGCATGTCATCCTCTACGAACAATAAAAGTTTCCTTTATTGGAGTTATTTTTGACCCCTAATTTCTGGCTATTTGCCTTTTTCTTTTGATCCCCTGCCCCCGTTGAAACGATGAGGACGCTGTTGGCAGGTCGGTCCCACATGTCATCCTCTATGAACAATAAAAGTTTCCTTTGGTGGATTTATTTTTGACCCCTAAATAATTTCTGGCTATTTCCTTTATTTTTCTTTTGATCCCCTGCCGCCTTGGAAACGTTTGAGAATGCTGCTGCCTCATGGGTCCCGCATGTCATCCTCTCAGAACGATAAATGTTTTCTTTTCTTGGATTTTGTTACCAACTGACTTTTGGTTTTTTATTTTATTTTCGATCCCCTGCCGCCTTTGAAACGTTGACGACGCTGCTGGCTCATGGGTCCCCGATGTCAGCCTCCCCGTACAAGAAACATGTGATATCTTGATTATTTCGCTCTGAGCTATTGCAAACGGATAAATTAAATCTTTATTTTTACATAAACAAACTTATATGTTGAGTGTCCTTGTTTTTTGTTTTTGCGAAGCATAGGACTTTCCTGTTTTTTTAGAAAAATCCGAACTTTCCTGTTTTGGAGTGGGCTGAAATTGTACGAGACAAAAGGCCCAGCAGGATAGTTCGAAGGCCCAGATGTCCAGATACAGCCCAATTGAAATCTTTCTTTTCTTGGATTTTTTTCACCCCCTGATTTCTGGCTACTTCATTTTTCTTTTGGTCCTGTGCCGCCTTGGAAACGTTGAGACCGCTGCTGCAAAATGGGACCCACATGTCATCCTCTATGTACAATAAAGTTTCTTTTCTTGGATTATTTTTGGCTCTTGATATTTGGTCACTTTCCTTTTTCTTTCGATCTCATGCCATGTTTGAAACGTTGAGGAACCTGCTGGCTCATGGGACCCGCATGTCATCCTCTATGTACAATAAAGTTTCTTTTCTTGGATTATTTTTGGCTCTTGATATTTGGTCACTTTCCTTTTTCTTTCGATCTCATGCCATGTTTGAAACTTTGAGGAACCTGCTGGCTCATGGGACCCGCATGTCATTCTCTATGTACAATAAAGTTTCTTTTCTTGGATTATTTTTGGCTCTTGATATTTGGTCACTTTCCTTTTTCTTTCGATCTCATGCCACGTTTGAAACGTTGAGGAACCTGCTGGCTCATGGGACCCGCATGTCATCCTCTATGTACAATAAAGTTTCTTTTCTTGGATTATTTTTGGCTCTTGATATTTGGTCACTTTCCTTTTTCTTTCGATCTCATGCCACGTTTGAAACGTTGAGGAACCTGCTGGCTCATGGGACCCGCATGTCATCCTCTATGTACAATAAAGTTTCTTTTCTTGGATTATTTTTGGCTCTTGATATTTGGTCACTTTCCTTTTTCTTTCGATCTCATGCCACGTTTGAAACGTTGAGGAACCTGCTGGCTCATGGGACCCGCATGTCATCCTCTATGTACAATAAAAGTTTCTTTTCTTGGATTTTTTTCACCATCTGATTTTTGGCTATTTCCTTTTTCTTTTGATCCCCTGCCGGCCTGCCGCCTTTGAAACGCTGAGTAAGCTGCAGGCTCATAGGTCCGACATGTCATCCTGTATGAACGATAAACTTTCCTTTCTTGGAGTTTTTTTTACCCCCTAATTTCTGGCTATTTTCTTTTTCTTTTGATCTCAAGCCGCATTTGAAACGTTGAGACCGCTGCTGCTAAATGGGACCCGCATGTCATCCTCTATGTACAATAAAGTTTCTTTTTTTCTTGGATTATCTTTAGCTCCTGATATTTTGTCACTTGCGTTTTTCTTTCGATCTCATGCCGCCTTTGAAACGTTGAGTAAGCTGCTGAATCATGGGTCCCGCATGTCATCCTCTACGAACAATAAAAGTTTCCTTTTTTGGAGTTATTTTTGACCCCTAATGTCTGGCTATTTGCCTTTTTCTTTTGATCTCCTGCCCCCTTTGAAACGATGAGGATGCTGTTGGCACGTCGGTCCCACATGTCATCCTCTATGAACAATAAAAGTTTCTTTTGATGGATTTATTTTGAACCCCTAATTAATTTCTGGATATTTCCTTTTTTTCTTTTGATCCCCTGCCGCCTTGGAATCGTTGAGGATGCTGCTGCCTCATGGGTCCCGCATGTCATCCTCTCAGAACGGTAAATGTTTCTTTTCTTGGATTTTGTTTACCAAATGATTTTTGGCTTATTTTATCTTTCGATCTCGTGCCGCCATTAAAACGTTGAGGACGCTGCTGGCTCAGAGGTCCCACATGTCAGCCTCTATGAACAATAAACCTTTCCTTTGTTTGATTTATTATTGACCCATAATTTCTGGCTATTTGCCTTTTTCTTTCGATCTCATGCCGCCTCTGAAACGTTGAGACGCTGCTGGCTCATGGGTCCCACATGTCAGCCTCTATGAACAGTCAAAGTTTCCTTTGTTTGATTTTTTTTACCCTAATTACTGGCTATTTGCCTTTTTTTTATCCCCTGCCGCCTTTGAAACTAAGAGGACGCTGCTGGCCCATGGGTCCCACATCTCAGCCTCTCTGAACGATAAACCTTTCCTTTCTTTTTTTTCGATCCCGTGCCGCCTTGGAAACGGTGAGACGGCTCCTGCAAAACGGGACCCATATGTCATCCTCTATGTACAATAAATTTCTTTCCTTGGATTATTTTTGGCACCTGATATATGGTCACTTGCCTTTTTTTCGATCCCCTGCCGCCTTTGAAACGTTGAGGACGCTGCTCGCTCGTGGGTCCCATATGTCAGCCTCTAGGAACAATAAACATTTCGTTTCTTGGATTTATTTTTGACCGCTGATTTCTGGCAACTTTGCTTTTTCTTTCGATCCCCTGCCGCCTTTGTTAAAGTTGAGGACGCTGCTGCAAAATGCGTCCCACATGTCAGCTTCTCTGTACGATAATTGTTTCCTCTCTTTGATTTTTTTTCCACTGCTGGCCAATGGGTCCCCGATGTCAGCCTCTATGTACAAGAAATATGTGAATTCTCGATATATTTTAAGCCGAGATATGTAGGATGCTTTTTTTTCGATCCCTTCTGTTTGTTTTTACCTTCAAATGTTGAGGGACGCTACTGGCAAATGGGTCCTGCTCTAGCATTCTCAACTGAAGGAAAAACTGAAATATTGCCTATTCATTTGTTTTTCGTACTCCATGCATCTAATCCATACTAATTGTTGATCCGGGTTTTAGTTCAACTTAATTAGATCAAATTTGATCTACGAGGGAGTATGTAATATATTTTGGGTTCACAACACTGCACTTGTTAACAACAATCTGATGAAGAGGTTTGTCATTTTTTTAAACTACAAATACACTCTAAGATCTTGCACACTAATAGAATAAATCTTGGAACTTTATATAATTAATGACAATTTTGAAATCGACTATATGAATATATCAAAATATAGAGCCCATGTAGATGCGCATACTGGCTATGCGCATTTAAAAAGAATCATAATCATAATTGATACGAAATAAAAATAACTTTATATGTAGAATCTCGGTTTCTAGAGGGCCAATCATAGGATATCCGTGTTTAAATTAGGAAGGGCCCCAATGGCATGAGTCGGAGGCCCATTAAGTGTTTTTGGAATGTTATCAGCGAAGTAAGCAGGCTGACAGCAATCACCATGTACATGGCCGGCGGCAGCCCAAAAGTACAAACAATTGGCCCATGCAGGGAAGGTAGTACTTTTTTTTATTGGGAAGGTTGTCTGGCTAACCCAAAAAAAAAGTGGTGCTACATGGGGTAATACTTGAACCCGGAATGAGATCGAGTGCCTTGATGAAGGCGAGGCACACATAAATAGTACTCCGTACCATGCCTTGCCCCTCCCTTTCAACCGTTGGATAAAAAATAATTAGACAGATGACTATTAACTAGTAACTGCTACAGTACCAACCAATGTACAGGACATGTGCTACAGTACGTCGTCCACAGTGCATGTGCTTTAGAACCATGAACAGTACATATGCTACATGCTACAGTACTTTGATCTTAGCTATCTATTTTCAATCCAACGGCCAAATCTACAAGTCACCGTACTGTTCATCTGTGCCTTGCTTATGTCAAGGCACTGGATCCTGGACACTTGAACCCATGATCGTTGCTGAGGGTTGCCTATTTGCGCATAATATGTTTTGTCAGCGGGCACTTCACTAGTTTGTGCAAAACATATCCAGCGCAGGATTCAAAAAAACATCACGTTTTTTTCTTTACGTAAACAACAAAACATCTCATGTTCATCACAATCCAGCCAACATAAGCACATAATAATTAATAGTACAACTAGAGAGCTGTACACATAAATAAGGTTTGTCAAGCTTCATGCACTAGCCAACGCAACCAAAAGTCCGAACTAATGGAAAGGGCTAGGCAATCCAATTATACATTTCAACATCCCCCCTCACATGTGACCACAATCCAGTAATGGTACCATCATGTTCACCACAATGCATCATTAAAGAGAGCAGTATACTATTATAGACCAGCTCTCTCTAAAGAACATTTGTAAGACAACTTAATACAGCTGTGATTCATATTGTTGCCCCAGCGATGGGTGATAACCTGAACACCATATAACCTTCTCACAGCAATTGTAACCAAATATGAGCACCTGCAATGATTTGGTGTCAAGCTTCTTGAAGGTCAGGAGGTATCCTACCTTCAAGTCATGTGCTTTGACAAACTCTGGCCATCCTTTGTCCATTAAAACATTGCCATCTTGTTGCTTCAGGTCCACAATCCAGGTGCATGCAGTGGACATCTTCAGGTTGATGGACTCTGGACACCCACCGTAAAACCAGGGTAGAACACGACTGGGGATGGAAATCACCTCTAACTCCGATGTACATAGTACCTTGCAGAAGCTGTCAGGGGTATTCTCCTCATCGATGCGCCCAAACACCTTGCACACTGGGGCTGGCTCTACAGATGTCTCCTTCCATGATAAGCTCTCTCCAAGCTTGAGCTTCTTGTTTGAACACTGCAAAAAAGAGGCCTCAATTAGATAATGCCTCTAGCTTCTGACCGTAATTCCAAGCAAATGCATAATCAAAGGCACCTAGCAAACTCAGCGGATCATTGTTCTTATCAAACACACAGTCTGAACAATAAGCTTCTGAATCTAGCTAGGCTGATATGTACAACCTTGTATCATCAAATTATTCAGCATAGTGTATCATTGTATCGCAGAAGCCAAATCGATATAAATAGTAGCTATGAGAATAGAAATCAAGCTAGCATGAGCCATGCATGCTTGCTGGCTATGTCTAGTATATAGTAGATCGTATTGTAATTTAGATTAAAGAGATAGAGTCTCGTGCCCCTGCTTCGTTAGTTGTACTCAGTTTTCCCCAGCTCCTTAGTTTTTCCTCAGTTTTACCCAAACGTTTGTCTGAACCGCAGAAGGAGCTCGGACGGAAGGAATCCGTTAAGTTGACCGTTCCGTGCTGACGAGTGGGGTCGTGTCGTTTGTGGGGTCGCGTCGTGTGGGACCGCGTCGTGTGGGGCTGGTAGGAAGGGACCGCGTGGGACAGGACGAGGCCGTGTTTGTGGGGCCGTAGCGTGTAGGGCCGTAGCGTGTGGAGCCGTGTGGGTCCGGGACGGGGGCACGAGTGGTTTCTGTCTCTTTCGCCCAGATTAGCAGTTTTCAATGTACCTTTTTCCTCTCTATCGCTCGATCTCATTCATATTTGATAGCCCAAATTGGTAGCAAATCTAGAGAAGCTTCTCCTTCTGTTTTTTAACGCCATTCATTTCTTTATGCCTTCGTTTTTACCCAATCAGGTAGGAAATCTAGGGCACAAATCCAGAGAGAAAATATAGGATAAGCTGCATACAGCAACCAACATAGCATAGATATATTCAGGACAGATCCAAATGTAGTACCGATAGATCCAACATAAGCTACATTTTACATGAATTTAATCTGCTCTACAGATAGAGCAGTCACATACAGAGAGTGCAGTAGGCACGTTCAACGCCTCCAGGTGGCGCGTGTGACTCGCTTGGAGGTTGCGCAGGTGAATCCCAAGTGCTTTGTGTTTGGCCATGTACGCATGCACGTTCACGGTACTTCCAACTCTAGCGCCATGTCTGCCAATGGATTCAGCATGGTTCAGCAGGGTGTTGAAGTTGGTGTCGAAGAGCCTCCTGTTGCAGAAGGGGCACTTGTAAATGCCTTGAGCAAAGGGGCGACCGTATTGGCCGGCCTGCAGCCTCCTGAGGACGTGACGAGTCTTGGTGTGGAAGGACTCGTCGTCGCTGTCGACGTCGCTGCTCTCGACCTGTCACGTAGCACCAAAGATCGTGCAAAAAACACGGAGTCAATTGCAACGATGATTGAACAGAGAGTGAACAAAAAATCATGCATGATAATATGGGCTCGAAAAAAAGAGGTAGCCTCAGTTACATTGGACACACTTATATCCAGGATTTGAGTAAGTAAACCAAAGATCATGCACAACAAATTTGTACACACCAATTGTTTACTGACCAAACCCTGAATCAATTTAGGGATGCCCAAATATTCATCATCATCGGCACAAATCTGAAACAAAAGCAAATCACAAACACTAATAACGCAAGATCTAACACAAAAGGATCGAACTAGGAACAGACGAACAGTAATAACGCAAGATCTAACACAAAAGGATTGAACTAGGAACAGACGAACAGTAATAACGCAAGATCTAACAAAAAAGGATTGAACTAGGAAGAGACGAACAGTAATAACGCAAGATCTAACACAAAAGGATTGAACTAGGAACAGACGAACCGTAATAACGCTAGATCTAACACAAAATGATTGAAATGAGATAAGAACAAGGGAACAAAGGGTTACCTCCGAATCGTAGTCGACGATGGTGGTGTCGTAGGGGTTCTTCGGCGCGTCGTACTGCACTGGTTCGTACGGGTCCCAATGGACGGGGGCCTGGACGGGGGCGGCGGCCGATGCGCCGGCTGCTACGTTGGAAGCAGCGACAGGGGCCTGGACGGGGGCGGCGGCCGATGCGCCGGCTGCTACGTTGGAAGCAGCGACAGGGGCCTGGACGGGGGCGGCGGCCGATGCGCCGGCTGCTACGTTGGAAGCAGCGACAGGGGCCTGGACGGGGGCGGCGGCCGATGCGCCGGCTGCTACGTTGGAAGCAGCGACAGGGGCCTGGACGGGGGCGGCGGCCGATGCGCCGACAATGGGCATCTCATTCTTCTCCATCGCCGGCGGTTTTCTTCGGGGTTTTTTCTTCGGTTGTGGAGAAGATGATGGGACAGGAGAGGCGGTTGCAGTGAGCCAGTGAGAACGTGCGTCGAGGGAGAGAAAGAGGGGCTCTATAAAGACGAAGGTGGCGTGTACCGCAACACGCGTCCGCTATGCACGGCTGCAGCGTGCACCGCTACACGAGTCTAACCCTGGGACGTTTGGTGTACTCAGTTATAACCTCAGGCCTTATACAGAAATTTTATCTGTACTCAGTTTTCCCCTCGAGGACTTAGACCGGCAAGTGCAATATACTCAGTTTTACCCTCAAGTAGCTGGTCAACAGAGAGTCAACAAATGAGATTAACATAGCTAATTGAGTCATTTCATGCGCAAAAAAATCCAAAAAAAATAAAAACATAGTGGCAACTACTCATGGAGTCTTCCTACGCAACCTGCCACCTAGAAAACCTTAACAAACATATATAAATCAAGTTTTACCACAAATTGCCACTTCTCAGAATCACTAGTGTAGCTATGAAGATGCATGGTTTTCCACCCAAACCCCTTTGCAAAACATCTTTCCCAAAACATAGTTTGTCTAAATGATGCCATAATTGTCACACTCATGTATATTTGAATTGCAAATAATTTGATGTAGCCCAATATGAATTATATTGTACAAAACACACATTTTTCATTTTGTAATTCTTTTGTTTGAATCCCTTAGTCTATTTACTATTTATGTGCCCTTGGATTCTTAGTACTACTCAGTTTTGCCCTCAAGTACTGTCACAAATGCTCTGAGAAGCCCAAACTTATCCTGATTGGTTGAGCCGTTGTCACACGGATCGACTCCACGAACCGTTGATCCACTGATCTAACGGGCAGTATACCCCTATCCGTCTCTTCGTGGCAACCTCTCTCTCTCTCTCTCTCTCTCTCTCTCTCTCTCTCGTGGCCACCCATCTCTCTCTCTCTCTCTGTCGGTGGAGAATAAACATGAGGAATATAGTTTGGGATATAGTATTGGTATTTTGAAACGGCCTAAAAGTGGTATAATTTTGTTATAAACATGAGGCATACATTTTTGCTGATTTCGGCGATTGCATTATTTGTCACCCCTCTAACAATTATCAACTATCTTTAGCTGTCCTTTTCTTTTAGGGAATATAGTTTGGGATATGGTATTGGTATTTTGGAAAGGCCTAAAAGTGGTATAATTTTGGTATAAACATGAGGCATACATATTTGCGGATTTCGGGGATTGCATTATTTGTCACCCCTCTAACAATTATCAACTATCTTTAGCTTTCCTTTTCTTTTAGGGAATATAGTTTGGGATATAGTATTGGTATTTTGAAACGGCCTAAAAGTGGTATAATTTTGTTATAAACATGAGGCATACATTTTTGCGGATTTCGGCGATTGCATTATTTGTCACCCCTCTAACAATTATCAACTATCTTTAGCTGTCCTTTTCTTTTAGGGAATATAGTTTGGGATATAGTATTGGTATTTTGGAAAGGCCTAAAAGTGGTATAATTTTGGTATAAACATGAGGCATACATATTTGCGGATTTCGGGGATTGCATTATTTGTCACCCCTCTAACAATTATCAACTATCTTTAGCTTTCCTTTTCTTTTAGGGAATATAGTTTGGGATATAGTATTGGTATTTTGAAACGGCCTAAAAGTGGTATAATTTTGGTATAAACATGAGGCATACATATTTGCGGATTTCGGGGATTGCATTATTTGTCAGCCCTCTAACAATTATCAACTATCTTTAGCTTTCCTTTTCTTTTAGGGAATATAGTTGGTAATTTCGGTGAATGCACACACTAACTTTGAAAACAACTACAAGTACATGTAACTGAATAATGGATTTGTAACAAGGTATCCCTTGTAACAACTTCTAGCGCCTGGTGAGCAATGATAAGAATCCGATCGTAATTATACAACAAAAAAAACAACCAGCCATCATATTAGCTTGCTTCTTCAACTCGATCAGCTGCCTTAACTGCTTGTTCATTTTCTTCAGTTCTCCCTTCACTTCCACCAGTTCTGCATTGGGAGCATTAGGCATAATCGGAAGGTCCCTAATCGGAACGGCTCCTCTCTCCGCCGCATTCTCTACAGCAAGTCCCCCCCTCCCAAATTGCGCCCCCCAATAGCGCCAATTGATTCCTGCAACTGAAGCCTCTGAACGTACACATCGATCCACTCGAAATGCCTGCATTTCTTCAAGATCTGAAAACAACAACGTGAACCCTAAATCCCAAATTCGAGGGAATAACAAGAAAATCGAGAGAAAACAGAGAAATTGGAGCGAGATCTAACCTTATCCCCCTCTCTATATGGCAAGCTCTCGCATGCAACGAACTCACGTCCACGGTTGCCGTTCTCGTCCGTCTTACAGATCGACCGCTTCAGAGGCTCCTGGCGTGGGCAGTCAGGGCATCTTGTCAAAGGCACGGGTCCATACTGCGGCCATGAAGAACGGGAGGTCGAAGAGAAACTAGACATCACCCGCGTGCCGGAGAAGGGCTGCCGCTGGCGGAGAAGAAGAACAATGGGGCGCGGAGAAAGAAAGGGGAAGCAATGGCACGGGCACGGGCACGGGGCTAGCTCGGGCTCCCATTTTGCAACGGTCACCTGGGTAAGCTGTGGGTCCGGCGCGCTAACGTGGACAAGTTGTGGGTCCCACGATGATCTGGATAAGTGGAGACGTGTCCACTGCGGGGCACCAACAGCGGCCCCACTTGCCAGCACCAACCAACGTCAACTAAACGGGATTCCTTCCGTCCGAGCTCTTTCTGCGGGTTATAGACAAGGGGGGGAAAACTGAGGAAAAACTAAGGATCTGGGGAAAACTGAGTACAACTAAGGAGCCGAGGGCACGAAAATAGAAATCCCTCTGGCCCGTGCACGGTTAGGTGCACGCCTCAATTAGAAAGTCCCTTGGACTATAAATATGTATCTAGGGTTATCGGAAAAGGAGGACAATCACCGTTCAACCAAAACAAACCAATCTCGGCGCATCGCCACCCCTTTCCTACGAGGGTTCTTACCGGTAAGCATCATGCTGCCTAGATCGCATCTCGCGATCTAGGCAGCGTAAAGCTTAGTATTGTTCATGCGTTGCTCGTACTGAAGCCTTTTTGATGGCGAGCAACGTAGTTATCATTAGATGTGTTAGGGTTAGCATTGTTCTTCACGTAATATGCTATCGTAGTGCAACCCTTGCATATCTAGCTGCCCTTACGTCTATCCAGACGTAAGGGCAGCATCTTGCTTGATCATGCTTAGTAGATCCGATCCGTTATAGTTGCTCCCTGCATCTGCAGGGATTAGTTTAATATCTGCATAGTTAGGCCTTATGCTGGGGTCGGAGGATCCGGTGGTGCGTTAGATGCTGTTTACCGTCCCTGCGAGGGATGTTCCGGGGATCAACGTTATGTTGGTTTTTAGGCCTCTCGTAGGGGTAGTTTGCACCGTCTCTCGTAGCTGCTAGGCCCGATCGCACGTAGGACGTTCCGATTATGCGGTGAAAACCCTAAACTGTCGTGGATCGTTTTAGCTTTGTCCTGATCAAGCAGGATCCCCATGCCATTGCTAATCCATCAAGGACCATGGGGCGATCGGCTCTTTGAGCCGATCCACAGGGAAACCTGAGAGCCGATAAGGCTCGTATTTAATGTGCACGTGTCTACCATGCAGGAACAATCGAAGCACTAACACCTTCCTGACCAGGTCTAGGTCAGGTGGCACGCCCAGGCAACCGCCAGGACGCGCGCCAGAAGATTTGCGGGACGACGCGAGGTGCCAGGGATCCACTAAGCGGCCCTAGGAGCCTCCCGGCTCTTCGTGTTGCTTAACCAAAGCCCGTCGGGGGGTTTTGGAGGGTAACACATTCTGGCACGCCCGGTGGGACCTCTTCTGCAACATCCACGTCAACACCGACACGAGATGGCAGAGGAGCAGATCACATACAAGGATCTCCCTGCGGAGCACAAGAAGAAATACGATGAGCTGAAGGCCATCTGTGAAGCCGAACTCATCGGCTCCTCTGAGACAACCCGTTCTCGCAACATCAAGCTCAGAGGAAACACGTGTCTGTCGCATGGCGTCAGTACGGTAGATCTCAGCCACTCCATAAGAGAACCAGGGTTCTCTTTCGATGCCAATATGGCAGGGTTCGTGATTCGCCATGGCGCGGACAAAGCAGAGAGCAGCCACTCTCGTGGCAAAGATAAAGAGGAGGCCGTTCCACGCGACCGGCCCCAAGACGACGATAGACGATACCTGACCGAGGAGGAGGTGAGAAACATACGGTATCCACGCCCATTATCCGTGCATCTCCTCAGCAAATATGAACAGCAGTACGACCGACGTCGCCGCTACGACAACGACGATGAAGGATATCGTCGGTCTGATGCAAACAGGAGGTATCGTCAGCATGACAGGAACGACGACGGGTACGAACGTCGCGCCAGAGGGAGGTCAAAGAGCAAGACAACGTGGACAAGCACTGGAGCTGTCCCTTCTTCAAACATTGCTGGGACTCAGGAATGAGCCGATTGCCAACAATCGAGAACTGCCCAGAATGCACACAGCAAAGGAGAAGGACGAACGAAGTTTCAGTGTTCGAGCGTCTAGGACCTCTCCCACATCAGAACAAACGAGCTGAGTCATCTCAAGAAGAAGACTTCGAGGAGTCAGATGAAGAAGATAGGTATCACCGACCAAGGTGGTGCCCTGATGGACTCAGCCATTCTCAAAAGCGTAGAGTGCAGCGGCTGCGAAACTTGGAAGAAGCCGAGGCACAGTACCTGTACACGTTGAGAAGAGCGCGGCCCGATCTGGCCGCGAAAATCCAGCAAACAGTGGAGACGAAGGCGCGCCCGCCAAAGAAAGTATGGCGCCCCAAACAGGCGAAAGCCGATGCACAGGCATCGGCTGATGCCGATGCAGAGACGTCGGCTGATACAAACTCGGTGTTCAGGATCTCGTCAGAGATTCATGACCCAAGACGTGGTGAGCATGCTTCCGTCGAGCCACGTCCCCATAATAAGAGACCAAGAAGTTGTAAATCCTCATCGAGCATTACAATGGAAAAGGAGGCCGATTTCAGCGATCGGCCAGCATTATCCTCAACATACGCTTTGCCTGTGTTCAACATTGACGGGGCAGGCGATGGAAAGCTGGGTTATGGGTTTACGTCAGCTGACGAGCTAAAAGAGATAGAGGAAGCCAAGAAGGATATCAAGCATATGTTGGACGCCGGGTGCCTTAGGCCGTACAGGTACACTGAATGGACTTCTAATATTGTACTTACGAAGAAAAAGGATGGCCGATGGCGCGTCGCTATAGATGTCCGGAACCTCAATGGCTCTACTCTACCTGAATAGTCGGATCGACAACCGCAAGGGGAGCCGATTCCACCGATCGGCTAAAAGATTATTCCTATTATGCGGATCCACCGTGGTGCTGTTTATCATGGTGAGTCGTGAGATAGTCTTGAATCGGAAAAGCCGACATCCTCAATTATTTGAAGGATTCGGCTTGGGGGGGCATATACACAGAGAGGTTTAAGGCCACGAGTTTGTACCCAAAGGAGCCGATTCATGAGATCGATCGGCTAATAAAAAATCGAAAATACAAAAAAAGGCGCAGTACAAAGGCGCGAGTTCGCACAACATCCAAGCTTACACAGAAGGTGCTTCGAAGAAATTCATCAAGAGCGCGAAGGGCGTCAGCACGGATACGATCCACTTCGGCAATCTCAGCCTCGTCGTCTTCGTCTTTGCCCGTCACCAGCTGGCCGCTCAGGGCGCGAATCTCAGCCAGATCGGTCTTCAGATCGGCTGTGAGGCCTTGCGCTTCCTCTCGAGAGCGGGCAATGAAGGTCTCCTTCTCTTGGATAAGCTGCTTGGTCATCCTCACCTTCTCTTCAAGGCTCTCCAGTTCCTTGCGCAGGTTTCGAGTTCTGCGTTATTGGCAGAAGTATCAGTCTTGGCGTCCAGGGCAGTCTTTTTCTCGTTAAGCCGTTGACATTTCTCTGCAATATCGGCTCTCAACGGGAGCTGAGCGCGACGAAGGGTAATCCTTTGGCGAGCCGATTGCACTCCTGACTTGAAAGCCGACAGTCGCAGCTGGCCAAAGCTTCACCCAGTGTCATGGGGAGATGAGGCTGGATCTCGTCAAGGATACCTTTGATTGCCTCGGGATTTTCGACCAAGATCTCAATTGAGGAGGAGAGCAAAGCCTTGAGGCGCTGAAGGGGACCGTGGACCATCTCAAGGCTTGGCCCTTCACTTGCTTTGGGTGCAGCTGCTCGATGGATTCCGGATCGAACGTCGCAGCTCGAAGGATCACATCCCGACAGCAGACAGAGCGATGTGAACATGCAACACATGAAAGCGTAGAGCCAAGGGAATGGAGTATACCTCTCCCAAAGAAGGGGAGCGGCCGATGTAGGAACGATCGGCTGAGCCGTGGGTTGGGCCAGATTAGCAACGGACCAACCGCACTTGTCGAGGCGGCCACCCTAGTGTGGCCGAGGGCATTGGGACCTCCTCGTCGTCCCCGCTAGATATCTCATTAATCTGCAAGAGGAATGGTGAGCCGATCAAGTAACATCGAGACAATAGAGGATATGAATGGATGAAGTGGTTACATTCGAAACCTCTTGACTTGAGGAGGGAGCTTGCGAGTCTCTGTGAGCCCTTTGACGCACCGACGCTTCACACGGGACCTTGCTTGGATTGGAGCTTGAGGGGCAACAGGCTCGGGAGTCGATTTCTTCCCAAACCGACGCAGTGAGTCCGTATGGCTCTGCGTGGTGGATCTCTCGAATTACTGGGTCGAGTCCCTCTAGAATGTGCCTCCTCGCTGGAGTTTTCTTCAGTGGAAGTCTGCAAAAGGAGGTAGATACATGTCGGAAAAGGATTGGGAGGACAGATGACAATCAGGGCTTGGGTTAACTTACGTGCAAGTGTTCTTGGATAGGAGCTTTGGGCTTCAGGTCTTCCCCAGCTACTTTCCTCACCGCCTTCCTCGCTTGGGTAGAAGCTCGGGGGCAGCCCCGAAGATGCTTTGCTCGGGAGCCGATTTTGGTGAAATCGGCTGGCCTTGCATTATGACCTTCTTCAAGGCCGGCGAGTTCGGCAGAAGAGAACTACCGGAGCTGGCGGAAAGAATGTGAAGGGAGAGCCGTCGATCTGCGTGGGCTCTGGGCCGTCTTGTTCCTGCCAAGAAGTAAAATCAGGTTTTTAGACAATTCTCATGGGCAATTGCAAGAAATTTCAATGCAGTGGTACCGATGTGCGGGAATGCTATATTCAGCATCGAGTTGCCTCAGCAACGGTCCTAGAGCTCTTCTGAAGGCATGGGTCTTCCACATGGACCACCAGGTATCAAATCCATCGGTAGTGGTGGTGAAACGGAGGTTGTGGGGAATTGGGATGGCCAGAGCGTCAAAGAAGGTGTAGCATCTTTGGCCAGTAAGGATGTCAGGCAGTTCAGCTCTGCTTGCTGTCAGGTGATGAAGAAAGAAGTGTGGAGGCACTTGCCCAAGACCGAGCTGACGAGCTACCACCACTGGTTGGTAAGACTCGTAACCAGGCTTGATGATCCGGTTGGAGGTACTCATGCCAACTGGGAGGAAGCAAGGACGGATCATGATGGAGTACAAGTGCCGGGTACCGGCGTCATCGGCAAAACTGTCTAATCGGAAGGAGACTGGGTTCTCGGTTCTCCGATTCAGTAGGGGAAGAACAGGGGGTTCTCCGAGCCTTGGAAGAAGATCTGGAACCACCCTGCTGCTTCTTTAGGAATTAGCCTGCTGCCTGGGAGGCCATACAGGGCTTGACCATAACTGGTGCATCGGATCTCCCTCCCGTCGGTATCTGGGAAGGTGCAGGTGGTCAAAGGTGGAAAGTCTGGGATTTGGTTCTGAAAGTATAGCTGAGCCCATAGTTGAATAAACCACCAGGGACCCCCTGTCTTTACTATTCTTTGAGAAAACAGTTTGACCGACATCAGCTGGAGAGATCGATAAACCTCCCCAAGGAACAGTTTGCCAAGGCCAAGGCGAGTGCCTTTAGCAAGTTCGTAGGCCAGGGAAAGGTAATTCTTAGTTGGAGCGAGAGAAGGACCGCAGAATATGAAGTGCTCCAGCCAGAAGTTTAAGAAGGCCGTGTGTTCTCTCTCGGTTACAGGGCCTTTGGTTTTCATGTAACGCTTGATAGGCGCCCCTTGTGCACTCTTTTTTAGAAGAGAGGGTGAACGGGACTTTGGGCAATTTGAAAGCAGAGGGGCTGGGAGATGCAATATCAAGGCCTGTGATCATGGTTACATCCAGCAGAGTTGGCGTCATGGGGCCATGGCCAAACATAAAACAGTTTAGTGCGTCGGACCAAAAGTAGCCGATGGTTTTCAGAATGTTCTCATTCTTTTCAAGAGGAGACAATGATAATGACAATGCATCGGCTATCCCTATCGTTTCCCAGGTGGCGTAATGGGTCTTAGACACTCTATTGTACCATGCTACCCAACCTTCAGGGGATTAGGCCAGGCTCGCAGGCAGTCGGCCCAGGAAGTCAGATCTAAGTTCTGGTTCGCGAAGGGGATTCTGTTGGCCACAGAGATTAAATGGGCAGGGCTCTCGGAAGAACGGGGGCCAAGACACATGGAGTTTGGGAGAGAAGGATGCGGCAACAGGATATCGGAGACCTAAAATTAACAACGGACAGAAACATTAATTCAGGTGTTCCTCCGTTCAATCCTGAGTTTAATCCTAATGGCGAAGAAGCAGTGGAGTATTACCTTCAGACCCGAGACCATGGCGTTGGCGTTGGACGATTCAGCCATTGGATGCGTTGCGGAGGTAGGGCGGCGCTGTTGAGATCTGAAGCTTGTGGAGCTGCTCGGGTCGCGGATTTTGGGGATCTGAGATGGAGGCTACAAGTTACCGTTTGAGAGGGACAAAATAAGGTTTGCCCTTGCTCGTTTTATGGTAGAGGCCGATGCGACACCATCGGCTCTTTTTGGAGGTTGTTTGACTTCGAACTGTTAAGTAGAAGCCGATAGTTTAAAAGAAAAGGACGAAAAGAAGAGCCGAATAGTTCAAAAGCTGTCAAATCATGCAGAGAGTTGAGAAGGCAAGTCATCATGGAGAATACTGCGACGGTTCTGCTCTGCCACGACATGACCCCTCGAGGAAAAACAGATGGTTTTGATATTATCATTACCAAAACCAGGGGGGCATGTGTTATCACCTGATTTTGGCCAAATCAGGAGATGGGCCGTAAGTGAAGATGGGCTTGAAGGACGTACACGTGGAGCATCTTCGAAGCGGCCTTGCGCTAAGAGTTTGGGCTAAGTGGCCCGTGTATCTGTAATATAGTAGATCGTATTGTAATTTAGATTAAAGAGATAGAGTCTGGCCCGTGCACGGTTAGGTGCACGCCTCAATTAGAAAGTCCCTTGGACTATAAATATGTATCTAGGGTTATCGGAAAAGGAGGACAATCACCGTTCAACCAAAACAAACCAATCTCGGCGCATCGCCACCCCTTTCCTACGAGGGTTCTTACCGGTAAGCATCATGCTGCCTAGATCGCATCTCGCGATCTAGGCAGCGTAAAGCTTAGTATTGTTCATGCGTTGCTCGTACTGAAGCCTTTTTGATGGCGAGCAACGTAGTTATCATTAGATGTGTTAGGGTTAGCATTGTTCTTCACGTAATATGCTATCGTAGTGCAACCCTTGCATATCTAGCTGCCCTTACGTCTATCCAGACGTAAGGGCAGCATCTTGCTTGATCATGCTTAGTAGATCCGATCCGTTATAGTTGCTCCCTGCATCTGCAGGGATTAGTTTAATATCTGCATAGTTAGGCCTTATGCTGGGGTCGGAGGATCCGGTGGTGCGTTAGATGCTGTTTACCGTCCCTGCGAGGGATGTTCCGGGGATCAACGTTATGTTGGTTTTTAGGCCTCTCGTAGGGGTAGTTTGCACCGTCTCTCGTAGCTGCTAGGCCCGATCGCACGTAGGACGTTCCGATTATGCGGTGAAAACCCTAAACTGTCGTGGATCGTTTTAGCTTTGTCCTGATCAAGCAGGATCCCCATGCCATTGCTAATCCATCAAGGACCATGGGGCGATCGGCTCTTTGAGCCGATCCACAGGGAAACCTGAGAGCCGATAAGGCTCGTATTTAATGTGCACGTGTCTACCATGCAGGAACAATCGAAGCACTAACACCTTCCTGACCAGGTCTAGGTCAGGTGGCACGCCCAGGCAACCGCCAGGACGCGCGCCAGAAGATTTGCGGGACGACGCGAGGTGCCAGGGATCCACTAAGCGGCCCTAGGAGCCTCCCGGCTCTTCGTGTTGCTTAACCAAAGCCCATCAAATTATTCAGCATAGTGTATCATTGTATCGCAGAAGCCAAATCGATATAAATAGTAGCTATGAGAATAGAAATCAAGCTAGCATGAGCCATGCATGCTTGCTGGCTATGTCTAGCATCAGAATAATGCATCTGCAGTTCATCATCCGCCAGTACAGATTGACCAAGCAAACAAAAAAAAATCAGCGTCGGCCTAAAGAGTCCACAAGCCAGACATGCATGCTCGGTGTCCTCATATGTGATCATCGGCCGTGGATTGACCAATAGCATATTTGAACGATTATTACTGCACACATTAGATCCAGTCCCAACATAGCTAGCATGGGTGCATGTGTAACCCGAGTCTTTACCAGAGGATTAATATATACACTGGCTGAGAGAAGTACTGTATATCAAACAATGCTAAGCAACCGGCAATACAGCTTAGATATAATAAAGATGTGACCGGCAACGCTAGTGATTCGGGGGAAACATACCGCCATTGCAGCCATGGACCGAGAGAATCGGGGATGCCGCGCCGCCTTAGTGGAGTTTTTAGATGCGACGTCGCCGCATCCGTAGAGGACGGAGTCCAAGCCGCGTAGTCCGAGCGGTGGTGGACGCCGGTGGTGTAGAGAGAGGACTCAGGGGAGATGGACGGCGAGGGATCTGGGGAGATCTGAAGTTCTGAACATGAGGGGGCTGTGAGAAACTGAGAATGATACATCAGCAATCAGCAAGGGAATAAATGCGCGTGTCCCCCGGTCAAAAAAAATGCGCGTGTCTAGGAGGAACGAAGCCAGGTACGCAGGAATCCACACACAAAACTTCACCCGGCGGGTCACTGGGCTTTATCAGTATCTGGTGGGGTCCGGACCTACAGACCAGTGAGACATGTCGTGTGGGTTATGATCCGTTCAGTGTGCACACAGAAATTGCATTCAGAGCTCAGGGCTTCAGGCTACGTTGTACTATACAGTAATATATCCATTTCTTTTGGTAAAATGAAAACGATACTCCATCTGATCCTCATTACATGATGATAAAATGGATGTCTCTACAACTAATATGTGTCTAGATACATCTATATGAGAGCGTCTGTGTTTGTACTGTGTATCTAAAAAAAATATGGATCGGAGGGAGCATTAAGAGGTGTCCAAAAAAAACTGCAAACAAACATGGATGTAAGCAGTTGAGTATTAAACCAGTGCGTGAAATACCTTTATATCTCGACCATGTAACAATGAATATGAGAAGTTTTTGGGGTTTGACCATCTGCACTTGTGTTTGCTACAATCAGATCAAAAAATTGGTCACTTTTACACTTTCTAAAATAAAATGTATTTTTCCCTGAGATTTTACAAGTTCGTACAAGATAGCATTGACTACATCTGGGATATATCACATTTACACTTACAAATCTATGAATATTTCAAAATATTGAGCTCCGTGTACCTACATATAATACAAATCATCAGACCGCACATTGAAACTACCGCAGCATATCACAGTAAATTAAAATAAAATAAAACAAGTCTAACATATACTATATTAGCTAATTAACAAAGTCTCATCACAGTGTATCTGATCCCCAGTTCAGCTTAATACAAAAACCAAGTTCAGCTTGAACATCAGCAGGGGAGTAACCCAGGTCCAAAAGCAGCATCTAGTTAATTCAATAAAATATTGAGGTTATTCTGATCCCCTCTTCCTAAAAACACTGCAGATCATGCATGCAACTAAGGGTGATCAGCACAAAATATTATCCTCTGGGTGGAGGTGTTACTGTCGTAGATCAACACATTCATCAAGGAAGTGTCTTTCACCTCGAAGACGAGAAGGTCATCAAGCTGCAGTTCATGCGCCTCTGCAAACCCGAACCAACCATCCTTCAAGACCAGTTCACCCTGGTACTCATCGATGTGCACATACCAGGCGCAGCCTACGCTGGTCTTGAGCTTGATAGGCCTGGGAAGAATCCCTTTCAGACATTGCTTGAATTCTCTGGGGATGACCAACATATACATGTCATCGTTGCCGTCCAGTTGCACATAGAAGCGCGAGGGCTGAGGAGGGTCCGCCGAGTGACCAACCCGTTTAGGGCGGCCTTTCCCTCGCCCTTTTAATATACAACGTTGAATTGCTGCATCACGCCTGCCCGTCACCTTTGGCTTTTTGGCTAGTGAATTTCTTTGAATTCTGAACTCGGGGCGGTGCAGAGGACATGTACAATCGACAGTCCTAAGACGTAGTTGCTCATTGACGTTGGAGCGAGTTTGCTTCTGCATCTAGTTAAGCACGGTATATATCAATCAACAGCATATAAATCAGAACGTAGCATACATGGAGAAAATGCATCTAGCTATCTCTTTAATTAGTTTGCACAAAATCTAGCAGCAGCAAGACAATTTGATTTTACAGGTACTGAGCAAGCTTTCAGACTTTCTGAAACAGGTAACATGGAGCATATATTTGTATGTTCAGACTGCGAAACCCTGCTCTGTGATGGATACTATTACTAAACATCTTTTTTTGCCAGAACTAGTACTTAACATCTACTGTTTCCCGTCATTAAAAAAAATTTGCAGAAGAATACTACGGTTTCCCGTCATTAAATTTTAAAGAAAAAAGAACTTGTTTAAGATCCCAACTATCATTGACTACTTACACCTGCATCCTAGTGAGTTCAGGACAACTTACAGCCACTTTTGGTGGTGCCGCCACCGGAGAAGACCGTGCCGCGGGGGTTGGGGTCGGCGCAGCCGGAGAAGCTGGTGCCGCCGCCAGGGAAATCAGTGCCGAGCCAGATGGTGCTTCCAGCGGAGAAGAAAGTACCGCGAGAGATGGAACCGACGCTGCCAAAGGGTAAGAAACGGATGTACTCGTAGATCCTTCTCTAGTCACGATCTGGATAGAAGAGACTGGACGTCCATCAAGCTGCTGGAGGATGCGGTGGATCAAATCGGCTGAGTTCAGGAAATATCGGTGATGTTCATCTGTGTCGGCGAAGCAGCTGCCGGTGGAAGGAGGAGGCGAGCCGTTCATGGCAGTCATTAGTGTAAAAGAGGTGAAGTGGGTGGGAGTATGGGTGGGAGAGAGAGGGTTCGGGACTGAAGTAATTGTAGTCTGCTCTCTCTTTTTTACAAGCATGCGTCCTCAGGCTGATATTTTTTTTAGATACGTACTCAGGCTGCTTTGTCAAACCAGGGCCTCAATGAAGCTAATAGCACGCTATAGCATATCTAGAGGGTCCACGCTTAGTAATTTTGCTCGCTGTGGCGCTATTTGCGAAACAGCATGCTATATCGCCCTAAAACTTCATAGCGTTAGCGCGCTATTTTTTTCAGGCAAGTTGCTTTCACTTTTTCGTGGTGATGAACTAATCTGTTGGTTCCACTTCTAAATCAGAAAATAATATCGCTAATGCTAATATTTTTTAATAAATAATTTATACTATGTTGTTGCCTTGTGAAATGTTGATGTTAGCCTTCTAATATACTTGAGATCTATTTCTATATGTGGTTATGTATGTATGATTCAGTCACTTTTGGACTATATATATCTATTCGTTCTAGTAAAATTATTTATTTTTAGGCTATATTTAGTATTATTTTGAAAATGCTATTTAAAATATACCACACTATTACCACGATATAGCGTCCATATCGTTTGAAGGTGGCTGCCGCTAATTCATTTAGCACGCTATTTTAAACCTTGGTTAAGACGCGTTTGGCGGCCTGCATCCAGGCTGGTGGGGAAATACCGTACCCAAGTGCTTAAAAGATTGCATCTTTTAGCTGGAAAACATTAGGGCATGTCCAACACAGGCGCTACTGCAAGGGCGCTAGGAATTATTTCCTCGTCGTTTGGCGGTTGGAGAGGCTAATCCCAGCGGTAGTCCTAGCGTCGACGCAAAAGAAAGCAGGGGCGTGAAACTCTTTTCACCTGTCCTAGCTAAAGCACCGGAACCAACAGGAAGTCAGTCTGTCATCAGCAATTAGCGCTGCAAGGAGAGTACCTGGAGGATTTTACAATCTTTTGACATTCATTTGTTCTCTATTAGCGCCATATAGTATATAGCATTGTAATGCCCTTATACTCCTCTCAACATTAAAAAAAAGGTGTGCATATACTAATAACAGTTGCTGAAATGAAACTAAAAATAAACAGACATGCACGGTTTACGAAGGATGGAAATACAGAGTTCATCACCATCCGTTTTAAATTATAAGATTAGATTACTTCAATGTGGGTTTACATACGCACTAAAATGAGTAAACAGACACACTGAAATGGGTCCAGGTATATAAGATTCAGAAAAAAGGAAGAGCATCTTAAGATACAGAACAGGTTACTAAATTGTTCAAACATATCGTACAAAAAAGATTATTTGCTCCAGAAAGATTCATGGCTCAGTTTAGGGTTGCATCAACATGCGGATATTTTTCAGACTAGGCTTAAACCACATTGTCGCCTGTCGGGGAAATCCCCAACCATCTTCTGGAAGGGTGATAACTCCCATGAGCTCATTTTCCCCTTGCTGCAGGTTACAACGACAAATACAACTAAATGCTGGTTCCCGAAATGCATAGTACGCGATGTACACACAATTTGACCTCATGAATGGAGTCAATGTTCCATCAGGAGCATTGCCATCATTTATCTTCAGGTTCAATGGATAATTCAGTCCAATGAACAGAGAGTGTGTGCCAAGGCTGTCAACTCGACTCCAATTGGGTCCAATCAGGGATAGATCTTTCTCAAAAACATGTATGACAGGGGCAGGACACTCCCGCAGGATAAGGCCATTACCATGATGCAGAACTTCTGCAGGCTCAAGGTGATCATTGCTACGTATATACCGATCTTCATGGATGATCATCAAGCGCTTGCCATCGGCTGATCGAGCTAAAAACCATCTGCCAGATGGTTCCTTCATCGGTGATGGGATCACGAATGGCGGGGCAAGGTGTGCATCTGCATTGTAAACGGAGACAACAAAAAATAGTGTTTGAATGGCTCGGGAAGACAATAATACCAGTAGCTGCAACTTCACATTTGTAGGATCAAATGGAGGATGCAGTCATTATACTTGTATAAAATCTCGAAGAAATAAAATTGTTCCCATTTGAGATGTATGTTAATTACACTCATATTCATTGATGGTAGATACATGTCTCAACCTTATCTGATCCATGATTGTAATGCTTTGAGTACATCGAATATTGAAATAAATTGAAAGTTTGCATGCATCAATTGATGAAGAGGCCAGGGCTAAGCTCCTTATTCATATTCTGACAAGAGCATGCAGTAACTAATTCAGGAATGCATTCATATACTGCAATAATCTGGTTTGGGTTGACAGATTAGTGCACAGCATATACTACTGTAATTCGTTTGTAGCAATGGTTCAGTCAGGTTAGGATAATTTAATGGTGCACAGTCATTTGAAAGGTGAAAAAAAGTCTTAGTGAGCAATTAGTTATTTCAGTTACAATATATCATGAATGGGCTTGATATTAAAATTTATTGCGAAGTATATCATATGGATTGAAGAATTACCAGCCTGTGATTGATCCCAGCAATATGTGGTGCCGGTCCACCCATCCACCGCAACAATAAAGCCGTTGTGCTCGATGGCATCACTGTAATCTACACCCCAACTAGCAAGAGAGAATAACCTCCACTCCTGGCTACCATTAGCCAGGTAAGCGAGTCCAGAATTGAATAGAGCGATGAGCTTGTAATCTGAGTAATGTCCAGCTTTTGTGGGCACTTCGCAAATTACAATCTTCAACAAAAACATGGCACGCCCATACGTCATGTACCTTTCAGGAGGCAAGTCGGGGAAGCCAATCCATTCCTCCCGAAAAATGTTGCAAGTTTCCGACGATGGTAGGGAGATTTCTTGGTGCGTGTAGATGTTCGCGAGGAACCAGTTCCCACCACTGTCCACGCCGGCGATCCAGTCGCCATTCATGCCAACCCAGAATCTATTGTCCATGAACGGCAGGATGGCTGTGCGCCGAGGATGGTCGAGGGGCACAACGTGGTACACCGTGTGGTGCGCACTACTATCATCATAGTGCCAATGGGCAGAATCGGGCATCAGCAAGCAGGGTCCATCCCAATGGTGTAGATTCATGTTGTCGGCGACATGGCGGCACAGCGTTTTGGAGCATGCGGCCAGCCGGACGTCGACTGTAACGTCCAGACTCTGGGCAATGAGATTGAACAGCTCGGCGGGGAGCTTCCCCCAGTCGCCATCCAGCTGGTCGTCGTTCGATGCCGCCATGGAGACGAGATGGATTTAAAAGGGCGGATGCAAGTATGTGTGATTGGAGTTTTGTAGGAGAGTCGAGCGGGAAGGAGGAGTGCTGCGGTTCTGCGGAGGGGTGAGGAGAGAAAGCTATGCAAATGGGAGATCTAGAGGATGAAAAAACTTCTAGCAGCGGTTGGCGAGTGGAGAACGATGATGGAAGTGGAGAGCCAAGGATGGAAACGATGGACATGAAGAGTAGGAGTGGATATGACTTTTTTTATTCTTCAGCAGCTGCATCGAGGCGCCGAGTAAAACTTCGGCTAGGATAGCACGCCACTACGTCCTGGTGCAGTTACTGTCCCGTCAAATCAGTTTGACCACAGAAATGGTTTCTTTATTACAGTATAACTTAATTTTTTCGAACAATATATACTAGTACTCCATTTAATATAATCACTCCGATTCATATTACTTGTCAAATGATATGGATGAATCTAGAACTAAAATGTGTCTAGATATATCTATATTATAGTCAACTAATATGAATCCGAGTTTGTTTGGTTCAAAGGATTTCTAAAGGTATCTTGTACGGAGTAGGATTTTTACACATAGGGATTTTTCCTATAGAGCTTGCTTGATTCAAAGGATTGAGAACCCTCCAAAATACCTATGGATTGCTTTCTCTACAATCCTATCTCTCGGTAATATTGCTATGTGTCTATAACAACTATGAAATGAACTCAATCTCAATAGAAATTTCCTTTGTCTTTCCTAATCAAACAACTAGTTATTTTATGTCTTCGTTTACAAATTAAGATAATTTTTAGGTTATAGGTAATCGTCGAGCTTATGTGATCATCTTTTATGATCAAACTTACTTGATCAGCCGCGGAGGCGCAAAGGAGCAGTGGTGTGCATTAATACGGCCGCATGGGGAAGGCACAGCTAGCGACGATGAGACGTATCGCCAGCATTGGCCTAGGGAACCGTCGCCACCATTAATAAAAGCTATCCCTTTGGGCACCATGTCTCCCACTACTCGTGTCACGCGCGCATGTGGGTTACGGATGGATGGGCTGGGGAAGCCGGACAGAAAACATGACAACCAGGGGGAAAATGAATAAAAATAATACAAAGTCGAAAATATTTCGAAAAATAAACTTTGTACTTCGTAAGAAACTCCATGCGTTTAGCAAATGCGAAGGCAATATGTAGAAACACGTCTAGACCACGTCTAGAACCACTTCCCAAAGCTTAAGGATTATATTGATTTTTAGAAAGTCAAACTATGTTAAGTTTGACTAAGTTTTTACCAAAAGCATTAATATGCAAGATACAAAATCAATATTATTAGATAGAAAATAAATTATATTTTCATATGGTGTCTACAAAATATTATATGTGCTGATAGATTCTTCTAAGAGTTTGGTCGAACTTTACTTGGTTTGACTTTTCAAGAAAAATATACAAAGCTTTAAGCATTGGAACGGAGGTATTTTTCGAAGCACCTACTTGTCTTTAGAAGACAAAAGAAAACATGGAGTAAGGTTGTTTTTTGTGCAAAAGTTTACGTCAAAATCTGGTTATTTGTGTAAAAAGAATCTCAAATTGTGTTATGTGCAAAAACTGCACCAAGAAGTGGTGGTATGTGCAATTTCCTCCATCACACAAAAGGCAAGCCATTGATACATATATAATTGTGAATAATTACAAAAGTAGTAGGCAGCTAATAAGCGCACATGATTAAACTGCTATGCGAGATCTTCAGCCACCAGAAGTCGTTCCCGCGCCTCTCTAGCATTGAAAATCACGCGTTCTGCGACTTCCATCAAAGAGACAAGCTGAGCTTTGATCCGTTCTCCCAGATGAATGGCCTCGTCACAACTCCTACGAGCACAGGCCGTGATCTCATCCACTTCTAGGAAAGACACCGCCTGCCTGTACCGAAATATCTTGATCCCTAACTCTCTGTTCTCCTCCCGCATGCTGGCAAGATCCAACTTCATCCTCCGACAAGATAAGCAAGGGGAGTGATCCTGCCAAAGGTAACAACAAACATATCGAGCGTTACCGGCAAACGAAGGGCACAAATTGGCTGATTAACGAATATGGTCACTAACATGTAGGACAGACTTAAGTGGTGTCTACATGTCAGTGACTCGAAGTACCCAAAAACCAGCAACCCAAAGTCAGCTAGTAATATTAACCTCCGTCTTCAGCTCCTTCATCCTCTTGAACGGCGGGGAAGCTGGCAACTTATCTTCTTCTACGACCTCTCGCTGGAACCTGACGTCGAAGGATGAGAGATCCTGCGAACGGATGTGCTGCGCCTGCGCGTGCGATTCCCCAGGGCGCTTCTGGCGTAACTCGGAGTTCTCCGCGCCGAGATGCGGAAGTTCCGCTCCCGGGGCCTTGTTGACCCTAAGCCGAGATAGCTCCTGTGTAAGCCGACGAAAAATGTTCAAAATGTTACAGATCAGGCATATCATTACCAGTGCAAACGAGGTAAGTGAATCTCCGGGATCTCGCCCAACGACCGCGGTTGGTCCAATGCCACCACATCTTCTCCGAGATTGACTAACTCCTTTACATCATCTTCTCCGACATTGACTATCTCCTTTACATCATCTTCTGCTCCGAGCTTGACCATCTCCTTTACATCATCTTCTCCTGCGAGCTTGATCATCTGCCTCACATCATCTTCTCCGGCGATATCGACCCTCTCCTGCGGAAGATAACAGATATAAGTCCGAGTATTACCAGCAAAACGAAGGTAATTAAAAGAGGCGTAGTAACCCTTGTGTCCTGGCTAATCAACGGCGGGGACGCTGAGCCCGCATCGTCTCCTCCGAGATCTCCCTTCGCAGGCAGGATTGTTAGAGACAGTGTACTTCTGGTAGTAGTATTTATGCGTGGGGCGCCAGGGGGTCGAGAAGCTAGGACTGCATCTTCTCCTCCGAGCTCTTCCTTGGTAGACATGACAAATGAAACGAGGTGTGGGGGGCGTAAAAGGTATAAAATGGCGGACGGCCGCCCCGCCTCGGCCCTCCAAGGCTTAATTTTTTTGCCTTACTAAACTAAAAACCCTATTTTGCGTCTCACACGGACTGCCCTCAGAGGGCTGCAGGGTCCCATATGCGTGCAGGTCCCACACTTTAGTGAGCACAAATCATATGCGGTAGGTAGGCAAACTTCCAACAATCTTCTTTGTCAAGTGAAGACACGTCGTCAAGACTCTCTCTCTCTCTCCCCCCTTTTGTCATTGAAAAAAAAAGAATATTAGACGGGCGCGTAGCCTGCACTGCAGGGGGGCGATTTTGACAAAAGTAATCCTTTTGGCGAAGAAAAACACAGAAAGCCACACAAAAAGGTTAGTCCAGTGAAATAGATTGCTCAGAGGGTCAGTCCGTAATTTTCTTTGCCAAAAGGGTTATTTCTGTCAAAATCGCCGCACTGCAGGTTTGCAGCACTGAAAAACCTTGCGTGCCAGTCAACATCACTTCCCGGATAGGTTGAAGCATTTCGAGGCCGTGACTGCTCTCCCTTCCTCTTCTCCTTCCGTGTGATGCCGCTTCCACCTTTTATCCTTTGCAACATTTGCAAAAAATTGTCCGTGACTTGTGCTCACTGAAGTGTGGGACCTCACGCATGGGAACCACACGTAAGTGACAGACATGTTGGTGTAATAATTCGGGTGATCATTATACTGTATTAGAACTCCGTACAAAGTTTCGTATGGATTCAAGGGTAGGAAAGCCAACTTATTTACATGACATTATTTTTTCCATGAAGCCAAGTTAACTCATCTAACACTTGGTACATTTTGGTTATATATTCGAAATTTTACTTGAAACTTGTTGGTCATGCCATTTTACTACTCGCCTAACACTTTTTCCGCGCGTGAAGGGATGGGGTGGGCGTGATGCTACCCTAAATTTGTGGGACCCCAAAAAACTTGCAAATCAAGCCAAAGAAACACGATCTTGTCCCCTACCCCCCCCCATGATTTTGACCTAAATTTGAAATCAAGCCAAAGGTGGTTCAAAAACGGCAATCGGAAATCATGGATTGTTCATCATTTTTCTATATAGCTAGGGAAAATAGCAGACATGCCATACCAATGTTTTAGAAAAGAGCCCTTCAAAAAAGTGTGGCAACATGTTGGAATTCGACCATCTTAATTTCTTCCCACGTGTGAGCTTTGGTACTACTACTACACAAGAACCATGTCAAACTTTTGAATCATGGCCCATTTTATGTATATATTTGCAACTTTTCATGCACGCATGAAAACTTTGCAAAATATGTGCATTTTGGGTTGTCGCACATAAATGTGTGTTTACTTGTCTGCCACCAATTAATCCAATTCTCATTTGTGGGGAAACATGACACGAGATGGCCATTTCCAAAGTTTCATGAATTATCTCAAAGTGAATCCATATATGTACAATTTTTGGGGGCTAAATTTCATGTTTTAAACCTAGCTAGTATTTGACCAAGATTCAAATGGGCATAAAATTCAAAAAAAAACAGAAAAATGAAAAACCAAAGCACATAGCCTTCTTATGTCATATAGTAAGAATTCAAGTTGATAAACAAGGTCTAGACATATTCAAACTAGAAAAATCATGTATCTACCCCTAACACTCTAAACTCTGTCTTATGAAGTCAAGCATGAAGAGAAGTGGTTTTGGGTTTCAAACATGGAAATTTCAAAAACCTCCCAAAAGCTTCATTTTAGAGTGACTAAGAAGGATCCATGCTTACCTTTTAATTTTTAGATTTTAAACTTGTTTAAATCTTTGTGAAACCTAGGATTTGACCAAGATTCAAATGGGCATAAAAAATCAGGAAAAAGCCAAAAGAATGATAAACCAAAGCACATAGCATTCTTATGTCATACAGTAAGCATTCAAGTTGATTAACAAGGTCTAGACATATTCAAACTAGAAAATCATGTATATATCTGTCCCTAACCTTAAACTCTGTCTTATATATGAAGTCAATCATGAAGAGAAGTGGTTTGGGTTTCAAACATGAAAATTTCAAGAACATCCCAAAAGTCGCTTCATTTTAGAGTGACTAAGAAGGATCCAGGCTTACCTTTTCGTTTTCATATTATATACTTGTTTAAATCCAGGTCAAACATAGGATTTGACCAAGATTCAAATGGGCATAAAATAAAAAAATAGAAGAATGAAAAACAAAAGCACATAGTCTTCGTATGTCATATAGTAAGCTTTCAAGTTGATAAACAAGGTTTAGACATGTTCAAACCAGACAAATCATGTATCTAGCCCCTAACCATAAACTCGGTCGATCTTATGAAGTCTAGCATGAAGAGAAGTCGTATTGGTTTAAAACATGAAAATTTCAAGAACCACCCAAAATCTTCAAATGGGCATAAAATTCAAAAAAACCAGAAAAATGAAAAACCAAAGCACATAGCCTTCTTATGTCATATAGTAAGAATTCAAGTTGATAAACAAGGTCTAGACATATTCAAACTAGACAAATCATGTATCTACCCCTAACACTCTAAACTCTGTCTTATGAAGTCAAGCATGAAGAGAAGTGGTTTTGGGTTTCAAACATGGAAATTTCAAAAACCTCCCAAAAGCTTCATTTTAGAGTGACTAAGAAGGATCCATGCTTACCTTTTAATTTTCAGATTTTAAACTTGTTTAAATCTTTGTGAAACCTAGGATTTGACCAAGATTCAAATGGGCATAAAAATTCAGGAAAAAACCAAAAGAATGATAAACCAAAGCACATATCATTCTTATGTCATAGAGTAAGCATTCAAGTTGATTAACAAGGTCTAGACATATTCAAACTAGAAAATCATGTATATATCTATTCCTAACCTTAAACTCTGTCTTATGAAGCAATCATGAAGAGAAGTGGTTTTGGGTTTCAAACATGAAAATTTCAAGAACATCCCAAAAGTCGCTTCATTTTAGAGTGACTAAGAAGGATCCAGGCTTACCTTTTCGTTTTCATATTTTATACTTGTTTAAATCCAGGTCAAACATAGGATTTAACCAAGATTCAAATGGGCATAAAATAAAAAAAATAGAAGAATGAAAAACAAAAGCACATAGTCTTCTTATGTCATATAGTAAGCTTGCAAGTTGATAAACAAGGTTTAGACATGTTCAAACCAGACAAATCATGTATCTAGCCCCTAACCATAAACTCGGTCGATCTTATGAAGTCTAGCATGAAGAGAAGTCGTATTGGTTTCAAACATGAAAATTTCAAGAACCACCCAAAATCTTCAAATGGGCATATAACATTCAAAAAACCAGAAAAATGAAAAACCAAAGCACATATATAGCCTTCTTATGTCATATAGTAAGCATTCAAGTTGATAAACAAGCATGTCTAGACATATTCAAACCCGACAAATCATGTATC
Source organism: Lolium multiflorum (assembly GCA_030979885.1). Taxonomy (NCBI): domain Eukaryota; kingdom Viridiplantae; phylum Streptophyta; class Magnoliopsida; order Poales; family Poaceae; genus Lolium; species Lolium multiflorum. Next base: position 192,905,331 of record CM061748.1, on the reverse strand, counting down.
TACCCCCTAACCCTAAACTCTGCATGTCTTATGAAGTCAACCATGAAGAGAGAAGTGGTTTTTGGGTTTCAAACATTGAGATTTCAAGAACCCCCCAAAAGCTTCATTTTAGAATGACTAGCTAGGAAGGATCCAGGCTTACCTTTTCATTTTCATGCTATAGACTTGTTTAAATCTTGGTCAAACCTAGGATTTGACCAAGATTCAAATGGGCATAAACATTCAAAAAAATCAAAAAATCAAAAACCAAAGCACATATAGTCTTCTTATGTCATATAGTAAGAATTGAAGTTGATAAACAAGGTATAGACATATTCAAACTAGACAAATCATGTATCTACCCCCTAAAGCCCTAAACTAGCTTTGTCTTATGAAGTCAAGCATGAAGAGAAATGGTTTTGGGTTTCAAATTAAACATGGAAATTTCAAGAACCCCCCCAAAGCTTCATTTTGGAGTGACTAAGAAGGATCGAGGTTTACCTTTTCATTTTCATGTTTTAAACTGCCTTAGATCTTGGTCAAACCTATGATTTCACCACGACTCAAATGGGCATAAAAATTAAAAAAAATTAAAAAATGAAAAACCAAAGCACATAGCCTTCTTATGTCATATATAGTAAGCATTCAACTTGATGAACATGGCTGGTCTAGACATATTCATAATAGAAAAAACGTGTATCTACCCCCTAACGATTAATTAACTTTGTCTTAATTATGAAGTCAAGCATGAAGAGAAGTGTTTTTGGGTTTCAGACATGGAAATTTTGAAAACCTCCCAAAAACTTCATCTTAGAGTGACAAAGAAGGATCCAAGCTTACCTTTTCATTTTCATGTTTTAAGCTTGTTTAAATATTGGTCAAGCCTAGGATTTGACCAAGATTCAAATGGGCATAAAAATTCTGGAAAAATAAAAAAATAAAAACCAAAGCACATAGTCTTCTTACGTCATATATATCTATAGTAAGCATATTCAAGTAGATAAACAAGGTATAGACATATTCAAAACAGACAAATCCTGTATCTACCCCCTAACCCTAAACTCGGTCTTATGATGCCTAGCATGAAGAGAAGTCGTTTTGGGTTTCAAACGTTTAAGCCAAAAGCCCCATTTCATATATTTCAAATTTGGTTCAAATTTGAAAGACATACAAGTTATAGCACACATAGTGCATACATGTTCACACATACTGCACTACTCCCTCCGTCCACAAATAAGTGTACATTTGGGTTTTTGGATAAGTCAAACTTTAACAATTTTGACCATTTTTTTACCAAAAAGTAGCAACATGTGTGACATCAAATTACTATATTATGAGACTGTATTTTGAGATGAATCTAGTGATGGTAGTTTAGTGTCATAAATGTTGTTACGTTTCCCTAAAAAGTTAGTCAAAGTTAATAAAGTTTGACTTATCTAAAAACTCAAATGTACACTTATTTGTGGACGGAGGGAGTAGATGCTAATTAACCCTATAGTTTGAGGCCATTTGGATGAGGTCGAAAAAAATCTTGGATTAGAAATGGGGTTGTTCGAACCCCGTAGTTGGATTTTTTATGAACTTGATCTGTAGTACTGGGCAAAACCCTAGTTTAACGTATTTAATTATAGATTCGTAGGTTGATTTTTCTACCTTTTTATTATTATTACTATGCAGCACATGTGTGTTTGCCCGTCGAGTGAAACTCGGAGGAAGAGGGATCACTCGGAAGGAGAGAAGAAGGGAGAGCATTATGGTGTCTCCCCTTTTTCGGGTGATGATGTTGACTTTTGTGCAGGGTTTGTCAGTGAGCAGGAGGTGCGAGCGAGCGAGCGAGCGAGTCGAGCGAGGCCGAGAATGAGAGAGATTTGTTTTTTTGTGAGAGGGACAACCGAAGGATCCAGAAGGACCCACAGACTTCCAAAACGCATCCTGATGCGTCTTCTCTTGACAAAGAAGATGGCTTGGAGTTTGCGTACCTACTGCACTTGACTTGTGCTCACTGAAGTGTGGGACCTCACGCATGGGCACCACACGTAAGTGACAGACCTGTTGGTGTAAAAACTCGGTTGATTATTATAGTGCATTAGAACAAAGTTTCCTATGGATTCAACGGTAGGAAATGAAATTAAGGGCTCCTTTGATTTAAAGGATAGGAAAAGCATAGGAATAGGAAATGTATAGGATTGGAATGGCATGTCTACTTGAATCCTATAGGAAGATGAAGTGTGTTTGATTGTAGCAAAGGAATTTTTTCATGAGCTATGAGCTAATGCTTATTTCCTATAGGAATTACACTACAAGATTCCTATAGGAATTTTTCCTATAGGATATGTTCCTATGAATCAAACAACATGTATAGGAAATTTTCCCATAGGAACCAAATCCTTCACACTTCCTATGCAAATCCTTTGAATCAAAGTTAACTCATTTACATGACATTAATTTTTCCATGAAGCAAAGTTAACACATCTATCAATTGGTACATTTTGGAGTGACTAAGAAGGATCCATGCTTATTCGTTTTCACGTGTTAAATTTGTTTAAATCTTGCTCAAACCTAGGATTTCACCAAGATTGAAATGGGCATGAAAATTCAAAAAAAAATGAAATACCAATGCACATAGTCTTCTTCTGTCATATATAGTAAGCATTCAAGATGATAAACAAGGTCTAGACATATTCAAACCAGGCAAATCATGTATCTACTCCCTAACGACCCTAAACTCCGTCTTATGAAGTAAGGCATGAAGAGAAGTGGTTTTGGGTTTCAAACATGCAAATTTCAAAAACCTCCCAAAAGCTTCATTTTAGAGTGACTAAGAAGGATCGAGGCTTACCTTTTCATTTTCATGTTTTAAACTTGTTTAAATCTTGGTCAAACCTAGCTAGTATTTGACCAATATTCAAATGGGCATAAAATTCAAAAAAAATCAGAAAAATGAAAAACCAAAGCACATAGCCTTCTTATGTCATATAGTAAGAATTCAAGTTGATAAACAAGGTCTAGACATATTCAAACTAGAAAAATCATGTATCTACCCCTTACACTCTAAACTCTGTCTTATGAAGTCAATTAAGCATGAAGAGAAGTGGTTTTGGGTTTCAAACATGGAAATTTCAAAAACCTCCCAAAAGCTTCATTTTAGAGTGACTAAGAAGGATCCATGCTTACCTTTTAATTTTCAGATTTTAAACTTGTTTAAATCTTTGTGAAACCTAGGATTTGACCAAGATTCAAATGGGCATAAAAATTCAGGAAAAAACCAAAAGATTGATAAACCAAAGCACATAGCATTCTTATGTCATACAGTAAGCATTCAAGTTGATAAACAAGGTCTAGACATATTCAAACTAGAAAATCATGTATATATCTGCCCCTAACCTTAAACTCTGTCTTATGAAGTCAATCATGAAGAGAAGTGGTTTTGGGTTTCAAACATGAAAATTTCAAGAACATCCCAAAAGCCGCTTCATTTTAGAGTGACTAAGAAGGATCCATGCTTACCTTTTCGTTTTCATATTATATACTTGTTTAAATCCAGGTCAAACATAGGATTTGACCAAGATTCAAATGGGCATAAAATAAAAAAATAGAAGAATGAAAAACAAAAGCACATAGTCTTCGTATGTCATATAGTAAGCTTTCAAGTTGATAAACAAGGTTTAGACATGTTCAAACCAGACAAATCATGTATCTACCCCCTAACCATAAACTCGATCGATCTTATGAAGTCTAGCAAGAGAAGTCGTATTGGTTTCAAACATGAAAATTTCAAGAACCTCCCAAAATCTTCAAATGGGCATAATATTCAAAAAAACCAGAAAAATGAAAAACCAAAGCACATAGCCTTCTTATGTCATATAGTAAGAATTCAAGTTGATAAACAAGGTCTAGACATATTCAAACTAGACAAATCATGTATCTACCCCTAACACTCTAAACTCTGTCTTATGAAGTCAAGCATGAAGAGAAGTGGTTTTGGGTTTCAAACATGGAAATTTCAAAAACCTCCCAAAAGCTTCATTTTAGAGTGACTAAGAAGGATCCATGCTTACCTTTTAATTTTCAGATTTTAAACTTGTTTAAATCTTTGTGAAACCTAGGATTTGACCAAGATTCAAATGGGCATAAAAATTCAGGAAAAAACCAAAAGAATGATAAACCAAAGCACATAGCATTCTTATGTCATAGAGTAAGCATTCAAGTTGATTAACAAGGTCTAGACATATTCAAACTAGAAAATCATGTATATATCTATTCCTAACCTTAAACTCTGTCTTATGAAGCAATCATGAAGAGAAGTGGTTTTGGGTTTCAAACATGAAAATTTCAAGAACATCCCAAAAGTCGCTTCATTTTAGAGTGACTAAGAAGGATCCAGGCTTACCTTTTCGTTTTCATATTTTATACTTGTTTAAATCCAGGTCAAACATAGGATTTGACCAAGATTCAAATGGGCATAAAATAAAAAAATAGAAGAATGAAAAACAAAAGCACATAGTCTTCTTATGTCATATAGTAAGCCTTGCAAGTTGATAAACAAGGTTTAGACATGTTCAAACCAGACAAATCATGTATCTAGCCCCTAACCATAAACTCGGTCGATCTTATGAAGTCGATCTAGCATGAAGAGAAGTCGTATTGGTTTCAAACATGAAAATTTCAAGAACCACCCAAAATCTTCAAATGGGCATATAACATTCAAAAAACTAGAAAAATGAAAAACCAAAGCACATATATAGCCTTCTTATGTCATATAGTAAGCATTCAAGTTGATAAACAAGCATGTCTAGACATATTCAAACCCGACAAATCATGTATCTACCCCCTAACCCTAAACTCTGCATGTCTTATGAAGTCAACCATGAAGAGAAGTGGTTTTTGGGTTTCAAACATTGAGATTTCAAGAACCCCCCAAAAGCTTCATTTTAGAATGACTAGCTAGGAAGGATCCAGGCTTACCTTTTCATTTTCATGTTATAGACTTGTTTAAATCTTGGTCAAACCTAGGATTTGACCAAGATTCAAATGGGCATAAACATTCAAAAAAATCAAAAAATCAAAAACCAAAGCACATATAGTCTTCTTATGTCATATAGTAAGAATTGAAGTTGATAAACAAGGTCTAGACATATTCAAACTAGACAAATCATGTATCTACCCCCTAAAGCCCTAAACTAGCTTTGTCTTATGAAGTCAAGCATGAAGAGAAGTGTTTTTGGGTTTCAGACATGGAAATTTTGAAAACCTCCCAAAAACTTCATCTTAGAGTGACAAAGAAGGATCCAAGCTTACCTTTTCATTTTCATGTTTTAAGCTTGTTTAAATATTGGTCAAGCCTAGGATTTGACCAAGATTCAAATGGGCATAAAAATTCTGGAAAAATAAAAAAAATAAAAACCAAAGCACATAGTCTTCTTACGTCATATATATCTATAGTAAGCATATTCAAGTAGATAAACAAGGTATAGACATATTCAAAACAGACAAATCCTGTATCTACCCCCTAACCCTAAACTCGGTCTTATGATGCCTAGCATGAAGAGAAGTCGTTTTGGGTTTCAAACGTTTAAGCCAAAAGCCCCATTTCATATATTTCAAATTTGGTTCAAATTTGAAAGACATACAAGTTATAGCACACATAGTGCATACATGTTCACACATACTGCACTAGATGCTAATTAACCCTATAGTTTGAGGCCATTTGGATGAGGTCGAAAAAAATCTTGGATTAGAAATGGGGTTGTTCGAACCCCGTAGTTGGATTTTTTATGAACTTGATCTGTAGTACTGGGCAAAACCCTAGTTTAACGTATTTAATTATAGATTCGTAGGTTGATTTTTCTACCTTTTTATTATTATTACTATGCAGCACATGTGTGTTTGCCCGTCGAGTGAAACTCGGAGGAAGAGGGATCACTCGGAAGGAGAGAAGAAGGGAGAGCATTATGGTGTCTCCCCTTTTTCGGGTGATGATGTTGACTTTTGTGCAGGGTTTGTCAGTGAGCAGGAGGTGCGAGCGAGCGAGCGAGCGAGTCGAGCGAGGCCGAGAATGAGAGAGATTTGTTTTTTTTTGAGAGGGACAACCGAAGGATCCAGAAGGACCCACAGACTCCAAAACGCATCCTGATGCGTCTTCTCTTGACAAAGAAGATGGCTTGGAGTTTGCGTACCTACTGCACTTGACTTGTGCTCACTGAAGTGTGGGACCTCACGCATGGGCACCACACGTAAGTGACAGACCTGTTGGTGTAAAAACTCGGTTGATTATTATAGTGCATTAGAACAAAGTTTCCTATGGATTCAACGGTAGGAAATCCAAGTTAACTCATTTACATGACATTAATTTTTCCATGAAGCAAAGTTAACACATCTATCAATTGGTACATTTTGGAGTGACTAAGAAGGATCCATGCTTATTCGTTTTCACGTGTTAAATTTGTTTAAATCTTGCTCAAACCTAGGATTTCACCAAGATTGAAATGGGCATGAAAATTCAAAAAAAAATGAAATACCAATGCACATAGTCTTCTTCTGTCATATAGTAAGCATTCAAGATGATAAACAAGGTCTAGACATATTCAAACCAGGCAAATCATGTATCTACTCCCTAACGACCCTAAACTCCGTCTTATGAAGTAAGGCATGAAGAGAAGTGGTTTTGGGTTTCAAACATGCAAATTTCAAAAACCTCCCAAAAGCTTCATTTTAGAGTGACTAAGAAGGATCGAGGCTTACCTTTTCATTTTCATGTTTTAAACTTGTTTAAATCTTGGTCAAACCTAGCTAGTATTTGACCAAGATTCAAATGGGCATAAAATTCAAAAAAATCAGAAAAATGAAAAACCAAAGCACATAGCCTTCTTATGTCATATAGTAAGAATTCAAGTTGACAAACAAGGTCTAGACGTATTCAAACTAGACAAATCATGTATCTACCCCTAACACTCTAAACTCTGTCTTATGAAGTCAATTAAGCATGAAGAGAAGTGGTTTTGGGTTTCAAACATGGAAATTTCAAAAACCTCCCAAAAGCTTCATTTTAGAGTGACTAAGAAGGATCCATGCTTACCTTTTAATTTTCAGATTTTAAACTTGTTTAAATCTTTGTGAAACCTAGGATTTGACCAAGATTCAAATGGGCATAAAAATTCAGGAAAAAACCAAAAGATTGATAAACCAAAGCACATAGCATTCTTATGTCATATAGTAAGCATTCAAGTTGATAAATAAGGTCTAGACATATTCAAACTAGAAAATCATGTATATATCTGCCCCTAACCCTAAACTCTGTCTTATGAAGTCAATCATGAAGAGAAGTGGTTTTGGGTTTCAAACATGAAAATTTCAAGAACATCCCAAAAGCCGCTTCATTTTAGAGTGACTAAGAAGGATCCATGCTTACCTTTTCGTTTTCATATTTTATACTTGTTTAAATCCAGGTCAAACATAGGATTTGACCAAGATTCAAATGGGCATAAAATAAAAAAATAGAAGAATGAAAAATAAAAGCACATAGTCTTCGTATGTCATATAGTAAGCTTTCAAGTTGATAAACAAGGTTTAGACATGTTCAAACCAGACAAATCATGTATCTACCCCCTAACCATAAACTCGGTCGATCTTATGAAGTCTAGCATGAAGAGAAGTCGTATTGGTTTCAAACATGAAAATTTCAAGAACCTCCCAAAATCTTCAAATGGGCATAAAATTCAAAAAAACCAGAAAAATGGAAAACCAAAGCACATAGCCTTCTTATGTCATATAGTAAGAATTCAAGTTGATAAACAAGGTCTAGACATATTCAAACTAGACAAATCATGTATCTACCCCTAACACTCTAAACTCTGTCTTATGAAGTCAAGCATGAAGAGAAGTGGTTTTGGGTTTCAAACATGGAAATTTCAAAAACCTCCCAAAAGCTTCATTTTAGAGTGACTAAGAAGGATCCATGCTTACCTTTTAATTTTCAGATTTTAAACTTGTTTAAATCTTTGTGAAACCTAGGATTTGACCAAGATTCAAATGGGCATAAAAATTCAGGAAAAAACCAAAAGAATGATAAACTAAAGCACATAGCATTCTTATGTCATAGAGTAAGCATTCAAGTTGATTAACAAGGTCTAGACATATTCAAACTAGAAAATCATGTATATATCTATTCCTAACCTTAAACTCTGTCTTATGAAGCAATCATGAAGAGAAGTGGTTTTGGGTTTCAAACATGAAAATTTCAAGAACATCCCAAAAGTCGCTTCATTTTAGAGTGACTAAGAAGGATCCAGGCTTACCTTTTCGTTTTCATATTTTATACTTGTTTAAATCCAGGTCAAACATAGGATTTGACCAAGATTCAAATGGGCATAAAATAAAAAAATAGAAGAATGAAAAACAAAAGCACATAGTCTTCTTATGTCATATAGTAAGCCTTGCAAGTTGATAAACAAGGTTTAGACATGTTCAAACCAGACAAATCATGTATCTAGCCCCTAACCATAAACTCGGTCGATCTTATGAAGTCTAGCATGAAGAGAAGTCGTATTGGTTTCAAACATGAAAATTTCAAGAACCACCCAAAATCTTCAAATGGGCATATAACATTCAAAAAACTAGAAAAATGAAAAACCAAAGCACATATATAGCCTTCTTATGTCATATAGTAAGCATTCAAGTTGATAAACAAGCATGTCTAGACATATTCAAACCCGACAAATCATGTATCTACCCCCTAACCCTAAACTCTGCATGTCTTATGAAGTCAACCATGAAGAGAAGTGGTTTTTGGGTTTCAAACATTGAGATTTCAAGAACCCCCCAAAAGCTTCATTTTAGAATGACTAGCTAGGAAGGATCCAGGCTTACCTTTTCATTTTCATGTTATAGACTTGTTTAAATCTTGGTCAAACCTAGGATTTGACCAAGATTCAAATGGGCATAAACATTCAAAAAAATCAAAAAATCAAAAACCAAAGCACATATAGTCTTCTTATGTCATATAGTAAGAATTGAAGTTGATAAACAAGGTCTAGACATATTCAAACTAGACAAATCATGTATCTACCCCCTAAAGCCCTAAACTAGCTTTGTCTTATGAAGTCAAGCATGAAGAGAAGTGTTTTTGGGTTTCAGACATGGAAATTTTGAAAACCTCCCAAAAACTTCATCTTAGAGTGACAAAGAAGGATCCAAGCTTACCTTTTCATTTTCATGTTTTAAGCTTGTTTAAATATTGGTCAAGCCTAGGATTTGACCAAGATTCAAATGGGCATAAAAATTCTGGAAAAATAAAAAAATAAAAACCAAAGCACATAGTCTTCTTACGTCATATATATCTATAGTAAGCATATTCAAGTAGATAAACAAGGTATAGACATATTCAAAACAGACAAATCCTGTATCTACCCCCTAACCCTAAACTCGGTCTTATGATGCCTAGCATGAAGAGAAGTCGTTTTGGGTTTCAAACGTTTAAGCCAAAAGCCCCATTTCATATATTTCAAATTTGGTTCAAATTTGAAAGACATACAAGTTATAGCACACATAGTGCATACATGTTCACACATACTGCACTAGATGCTAATTAACCCTATAGTTTGAGGCCATTTGGATGAGGTCGAAAAAAATCTTGGATTAGAAATGGGGTTGTTCGAACCCCGTAGTTGGATTTTTTATGAACTTGATCTGTAGTACTGGGCAAAACCCTAGTTTAACGTATTTAATTATAGATTCGTAGGTTGATTTTTCTACCTTTTTATTATTATTACTATGCAGCACATGTGTGTTTGCCCGTCGAGTGAAACTCGGAGGAAGAGGGATCACTCGGAAGGAGAGAAGAAGGGAGAGCATTATGGTGTCTCCCCTTTTTCGGGTGATGATGTTGACTTTTGTGCAGGGTTTGTCAGTGAGCAGGAGCGAGCGAGCGAGCGAGCGAGTCGAGCGAGGCCGAGAATGAGAGAGATTTGTTTTTTTTTGTGAGAGGGACAACCGAAGGATCCAGAAGGACCCACAGATTTCCAAAACGCATCCTGATGCGTCTTCTCTTGACAAAGAAGATGGCTTGGAGTTTGCGTACCTACTGCACTTGACTTGTGCTCACTGAAGTGTGGGACCTCACGCATGGGCACCACACGTAAGTGACAGACCTGTTGGTGTAAAAACTCGGTTGATTATTATAGTGCATTAGAACAAAGTTTCCTATGGATTCAACGGCAGGAAATCCAAGTTAACTCATTTACATGACATTAATTTTTCCATGAAGCAAAGTTAACACATCTATCAATTGGTACATTTTGGAGTGACTAAGAAGGATCCATGCTTATTCGTTTTCACGTGTTAAATTTGTTTAAATCTTGCTCAAACCTAGGATTTCACCAAGATTGAAATGGGCATGAAAATTCAAAAAAAAATGAAATACCAATGCACATAGTCTTCTTCTGTCATATAGTAAGCATTCAAGATGATAAACAAGGTCTAGACATATTCAAACCAGGCAAATCATGTATCTACTCCCTAACGACCCTAAACTCCGTCTTATGAAGTAAGGCATGAAGAGAAGTGGTTTTGGGTTTCAAACATGCAAATTTCAAAAACCTCCCAAAAGCTTCATTTTAGAGTGACTAAGAAGGATCGAGGCTTACCTTTTCATTTTCATGTTTTAAACTTGTTTAAATCTTGGTCAAACCTAGCTAGTATTTGACCAAGATTCAAATGGGCATAAAATTCAAAAAAATCAGAAAAATGAAAAACCAAAGCACATAGCCTTCTTATGTCATATAGTAAGAATTCAAGTTGACAAACAAGGTCTAGACGTATTCAAACTAGACAAATCATGTATCTACCCCTAACACTCTAAACTCTGTCTTATGAAGTCAATTAAGCATGAAGAGAAGTGGTTTTGGGTTTCAAACATGGAAATTTCAAAAACCTCCCAAAAGCTTCATTTTAGAGTGACTAAGAAGGATCCATGCTTACCTTTTAATTTTCAGATTTTAAACTTGTTTAAATCTTTGTGAAACCTAGGATTTGACCAAGATTCAAATGGGCATAAAAATTCAGGAAAAAACCAAAAGATTGATAAACCAAAGCACATAGCATTCTTATGTCATATAGTAAGCATTCAAGTTGATAAATAAGGTCTAGACATATTCAAACTAGAAAATCATGTATATATCTGCCCCTAACCCTAAACTCTGTCTTATGAAGTCAATCATGAAGAGAAGTGGTTTTGGGTTTCAAACATGAAAATTTCAAGAACATCCCAAAAGCCGCTTCATTTTAGAGTGACTAAGAAGGATCCATGCTTACCTTTTCGTTTTCATATTTTATACTTGTTTAAATCCAGGTCAAACATAGGATTTGACCAAGATTCAAATGGGCATAAAATAAAAAAATAGAAGAATGAAAAACAAAAGCACATAGTCTTCGTATGTCATATAGTAAGCTTTCAAGTTGATAAACAAGGTTTAGACATGTTCAAACCAGACAAATCATGTATCTACCCCCTAACCATAAACTCGGTCGATCTTATGAAGTCTAGCATGAAGAGAAGTCGTATTGGTTTCAAACATGAAAATTTCAAGAACCACCCAAAATCTTCAAATGGGCATAAAATTCAAAAAAACCAGAAAAATGAAAAACCAAAGCACATAGCCTTCTTATGTCATATAGTAAGAATTCAAGTTGATAAACAAGGTCTAGACATATTCAAACTAGACAAATCATGTATCTACCCCTAACACTCTAAACTCTGTCTTATGAAGTCAAGCATGAAGAGAAGTGGTTTTGGGTTTCAAACATGGAAATTTCAAAAACCTCCCAAAAGCTTCATTTTAGAGTGACTAAGAAGGATCCATGCTTACCTTTTAATTTTCAGATTTTAAACTTGTTTAAATCTTTGTGAAACCTAGGATTTGACCAAGATTCAAATGGGCATAAAAATTCAGGAAAAAACCAAAAGAATGATAAACTAAAGCACATAGCATTCTTATGTCATAGAGTAAGCATTCAAGTTGATTAACAAGGTCTAGACATATTCAAACTAGAAAATCATGTATATATCTATTCCTAACCTTAAACTCTGTCTTATGAAGCAATCATGAAGAGAAGTGGTTTTGGGTTTCAAACATGAAAATTTCAAGAACATCCCAAAAGTCGCTTCATTTTAGAGTGACTAAGAAGGATCCAGGCTTACCTTTTCGTTTTCATATTTTATACTTGTTTAAATCCAGGTCAAACATAGGATTTGACCAAGATTCAAATGGGCATAAAATAAAAAAATAGAAGAATGAAAAACAAAAGCACATAGTCTTCTTATGTCATATAGTAAGCCTTGCAAGTTGATAAACAAGGTTTAGACATGTTCAAACCAGACAAATCATGTATCTAGCCCCTAACCATAAACTCGGTCGATCTTATGAAGTCTAGCATGAAGAGAAGTCGTATTGGTTTCAAACATGAAAATTTCAAGAACCACCCAAAATCTTCAAATGGGCATATAACATTCAAAAAACTAGAAAAATGAAAAACCAAAGCACATATATAGCCTTCTTATGTCATATAGTAAGCATTCAAGTTGATAAACAAGCATGTCTAGACATATTCAAACCCGACAAATCATGTATCTACCCCCTAACCCTAAACTCTGCATGTCTTATGAAGTCAACCATGAAGAGAAGTGGTTTTTGGGTTTCAAACATTGAGATTTCAAGAACCCCCCAAAAGCTTCATTTTAGAATGACTAGCTAGGAAGGATCCAGGCTTACCTTTTCATTTTCATGTTATAGACTTGTTTAAATCTTGGTCAAACCTAGGATTTGACCAAGATTCAAATGGGCATAAACATTCAAAAAAATCAAAAAATCAAAAACCAAAGCACATATAGTCTTCTTATGTCATATAGTAAGAATTGAAGTTGATAAACAAGGTCTAGACATATTCAAACTAGACAAATCATGTATCTACCCCCTAAAGCCCTAAACTAGCTTTGTCTTATGAAGTCAAGCATGAAGAGAAGTGTTTTTGGGTTTCAGACATGGAAATTTTGAAAACCTCCCAAAAACTTCATCTTAGAGTGACAAAGAAGGATCCAAGCTTACCTTTTCATTTTCATGTTTTAAGCTTGTTTAAATATTGGTCAAGCCTAGGATTTGACCAAGATTCAAATGGGCATAAAAATTCTGGAAAAATAAAAAAAAAAAACCAAAGCACATAGTCTTCTTACGTCATATATATCTATAGTAAGCATATTCAAGTAGATAAACAAGGTATAGACATATTCAAAACAGACAAATCCTGTATCTACCCCCTAACCCTAAACTCGGTCTTATGATGCCTAGCATGAAGAGAAGTCGTTTTGGGTTTCAAACGTTTAAGCCAAAAGCCCCATTTCATATATTTCAAATTTGGTTCAAATTTGAAAGACATACAAGTTATAGCACACATAGTGCATACATGTTCACACATACTGCACTAGATGCTAATTAACCCTATAGTTTGAGGCCATTTGGATGAGGTCGAAAAAATCTTGGATTAGAAATGGGGTTGTTCGAACCCCGTAGTTGGATTTTTTATGAACTTGATCTGTAGTACTGGGCAAAACCCTAGTTTAACGTATTTAATTATAGATTCGTAGGTTGATTTTTCTACCTTTTTATTATTATTACTATGCAGCACATGTGTGTTTGCCCGTCGAGTGAAACTCGGAGGAAGAGGGATCACTCGGAAGGAGAGAAGAAGGGAGAGCATTATGGTGTCTCCCCTTTTTCGGGTGATGATGTTGACTTTTGTGCAGGGTTTGTCAGTGAGCAGGAGGTGCGAGCGAGCGAGCGAGCGAGTCGAGCGAGGCCGAGAATGAGAGAGATTTGTTTTTTTTGTGAGAGGGACAACCGAAGGATCCAGAAGGACCCACAGACTTCCAAAACGCATCCTGATGCGTCTTCTCTTGACAAAGAAGATGGCTTGGAGTTTGCGTACCTACTGCACTTGACTTGTGCTCACTGAAGTGTGGGACCTCACGCATGGGCACCACACGTAAGTGACAGACCTGTTGGCAATGTTGGTGTAAAAACTCGGTTGATTATTATAGTGCATTAGAACAAAGTTTCCTATGGATTCAACGGCAGGAAATCCAAGTTAACTCATTTACATGACATTAATTTTTCCATGAAGCAAAGTTAACACATCTATCAATTGGTACATTTTGGAGTGACTAAGAAGGATCCATGCTTATTCGTTTTCACGTGTTAAATTTGTTTAAATCTTGCTCAAACCTAGGATTTCACCAAGATTGAAATGGGCATGAAAATTCAAAAAAAAATGAAATACCAATGCACATAGTCTTCTTCTGTCATATAGTAAGCATTCAAGATGATAAACAAGGTCTAGACATATTCAAACCAGGCAAATCATGTATCTACTCCCTAACGACCCTAAACTCCGTCTTATGAAGTAAGGCATGAAGAGAAGTGGTTTTGGGTTTCAAACATGCAAATTTCAAAAACCTCCCAAAAGCTTCATTTTAGAGTGACTAAGAAGGATCGAGGCTTACCTTTTCATTTTCATGTTTTAAACTTGTTTAAATCTTGGTCAAACCTAGCTAGTATTTGACCAAGATTCAAATGGGCATAAAATTCAAAAAAATCAGAAAAATGAAAAACCAAAGCACATAGCCTTCTTATGTCATATAGTAAGAATTCAAGTTGACAAACAAGGTCTAGACGTATTCAAACTAGACAAATCATGTATCTACCCCTAACACTCTAAACTCTGTCTTATGAAGTCAATTAAGCATGAAGAGAAGTGGTTTTGGGTTTCAAACATGGAAATTTCAAAAACCTCCCAAAAGCTTCATTTTAGAGTGACTAAGAAGGATCCATGCTTACCTTTTAATTTTCAGATTTTAAACTTGTTTAAATCTTTGTGAAACCTAGGATTTGACCAAGATTCAAATGGGCATAAAAATTCAGGAAAAAACCAAAAGATTGATAAACCAAAGCACATAGCATTCTTATGTCATATAGTAAGCATTCAAGTTGATAAATAAGGTCTAGACATATTCAAACTAGAAAATCATGTATATATCTGCCCCTAACCCTAAACTCTGTCTTATGAAGTCAATCATGAAGAGAAGTGGTTTTGGGTTTCAAACATGAAAATTTCAAGAACATCCCAAAAGCCGCTTCATTTTAGAGTGACTAAGAAGGATCCATGCTTACCTTTTCGTTTTCATATTTTATACTTGTTTAAATCCAGGTCAAACATAGGATTTGACCAAGATTCAAATGGGCATAAAATAAAAAAATAGAAGAATGAAAAACAAAAGCACATAGTCTTCGTATGTCATATAGTAAGCTTTCAAGTTGATAAACAAGGTTTAGACATGTTCAAACCAGACAAATCATGTATCTACCCCCTAACCATAAACTCGGTCGATCTTATGAAGTCTAGCATGAAGAGAAGTCGTATTGGTTTCAAACATGAAAATTTCAAGAACCACCCAAAATCTTCAAATGGGCATAAAATTCAAAAAAACCAGAAAAATGAAAAACCAAAGCACATAGCCTTCTTATGTCATATAGTAAGAATTCAAGTTGATAAACAAGGTCTAGACATATTCAAACTAGACAAATCATGTATCTACCCCTAACACTCTAAACTCTGTCTTATGAAGTCAAGCATGAAGAGAAGTGGTTTTGGGTTTCAAACATTTCAAAAACCTCCCAAAAGCTTCATTTTAGAGTGACTAAGAAGGATCCATGCTTACCTTTTAATTTTCAGATTTTAAACTTGTTTAAATCTTTGTGAAACCTAGGATTTGACCAAGATTCAAATGGGCATAAAAATTCAGGAAAAAACCAAAAGAATGATAAACTAAAGCACATAGCATTCTTATGTCATAGAGTAAGCATTCAAGTTGATTAACAAGGTCTAGACATATTCAAACTAGAAAATCATGTATATATCTATTCCTAACCTTAAACTCTGTCTTATGAAGCAATCATGAAGAGAAGTGGTTTTGGGTTTCAAACATGAAAATTTCAAGAACATCCCAAAAGTCGCTTCATTTTAGAGTGACTAAGAAGGATCCAGGCTTACCTTTTCGTTTTCATATTTTATACTTGTTTAAATCCAGGTCAAACATAGGATTTGACCAAGATTCAAATGGGCATAAAATAAAAAAATAGAAGAATGAAAAACAAAAGCACATAGTCTTCTTATGTCATATAGTAAGCCTTGCAAGTTGATAAACAAGGTTTAGACATGTTCAAACCAGACAAATCATGTATCTAGCCCCTAACCATAAACTCGGTCGATCTTATGAAGTCTAGCATGAAGAGAAGTCGTATTGGTTTCAAACATGAAAATTTCAAGAACCACCCAAAATCTTCAAATGGGCATATAACATTCAAAAAACTAGAAAAATGAAAAACCAAAGCACATATATAGCCTTCTTATGTCATATAGTAAGCATTCAAGTTGATAAACAAGCATGTCTAGACATATTCAAACCCGACAAATCATGTATCTACCCCCTAACCCTAAACTCTGCATGTCTTATGAAGTCAACCATGAAGAGAAGTGGTTTTGGGTTTCAAACATTGAGATTTCAAGAACCCCCCAAAAGCTTCATTTTAGAATGACTAGCTAGGAAGGATCCAGGCTTACCTTTTCATTTTCATGTTATAGACTTGTTTAAATCTTGGTCAAACCTAGGATTTGACCAAGATTCAAATGGGCATAAACATTCAAAAAAATCAAAAAATCAAAAACCAAAGCACATATAGTCTTCTTATGTCATATAGTAAGAATTGAAGTTGATAAACAAGGTCTAGACATATTCAAACTAGACAAATCATGTATCTACCCCCTAAAGCCCTAAACTAGCTTTGTCTTATGAAGTCAAGCATGAAGAGAAGTGTTTTTGGGTTTCAGACATGGAAATTTTGAAAACCTCCCAAAAACTTCATCTTAGAGTGACAAAGAAGGATCCAAGCTTACCTTTTCATTTTCATGTTTTAAGCTTGTTTAAATATTGGTCAAGCCTAGGATTTGACCAAGATTCAAATGGGCATAAAAATTCTGGAAAAATAAAAAAAATAAAAACCAAAGCACATAGTCTTCTTACGTCATATATATCTATAGTAAGCATATTCAAGTAGATAAACAAGGTATAGACATATTCAAAACAGACAAATCCTGTATCTACCCCCTAACCCTAAACTCGGTCTTATGATGCCTAGCATGAAGAGAAGTCGTTTTGGGTTTCAAACGTTTAAGCCAAAAGCCCCATTTCATATATTTCAAATTTGGTTCAAATTTGAAAGACATACAAGTTATAGCACACATAGTGCATACATGTTCACACATACTGCACTAGATGCTAATTAACCCTATAGTTTGAGGCCATTTGGATGAGGTCGAAAAAAATCTTGGATTAGAAATGGGGTTGTTCGAACCCCGTAGTTGGATTTTTTATGAACTTGATCTGTAGTACTGGGCAAAACCCTAGTTTAACGTATTTAATTATAGATTCGTAGGTTGATTTTTCTACCTTTTTATTATTATTACTATGCAGCACATGTGTGTTTGCCCGTCGAGTGAAACTCGGAGGAAGAGGGATCACTCGGAAGGAGAGAAGAAGGGAGAGCATTATGGTGTCTCCCCTTTTTCGGGTGATGATGTTGACTTTTGTGCAGGGTTTGTCAGTGAGCAGGAGGTGCGAGCGAGCGAGCGAGCGAGTCGAGCGAGGCCGAGAATGAGAGAGATTTGTTTTTTTTTGTGAGAGGGACAACCGAAGGATCCAGAAGGACCCACAGACTTCCAAAACGCATCCTGATGCGTCTTCTCTTGACAAAGAAGATGGCTTGGAGTTTGCGTACCTACTGCACTTGACTTGTGCTCACTGAAGTGTGGGACCTCACGCATGGGCACCACACGTAAGTGACAGACCTGTTGGTGTAAAAACTCGGTTGATTATTATAGTGCATTAGAACAAAGTTTCCTATGGATTCAACGGTAGGAAATCCAAGTTAACTCATTTACATGACATTAATTTTTCCATGAAGCAAAGTTAACACATCTATCAATTGGTACATTTTGGAGTGACTAAGAAGGATCCATGCTTATTCGTTTTCACGTGTTAAATTTGTTTAAATCTTGCTCAAACCTAGGATTTCACCAAGATTGAAATGGGCATGAAAATTCAAAAAAAAATGAAATACCAATGCACATAGTCTTCTTCTGTCATATATAGTAAGCATTCAAGATGATAAACAAGGTCTAGACATATTCAAACCAGGCAAATCATGTATCTACTCCCTAACGACCCTAAACTCCGTCTTATGAAGTAAGGCATGAAGAGAAGTGGTTTTGGGTTTCAAACATGGAAATGTCAAAAACCTCCCAAAAGCTTCATTTTAGAGTGACTAAGAAGGATCCATGCTTACCTTTTAATTTTCAGATTTTAAACTTGTTTAAATCTTTGTGAAACCTAGGATTTGACCAAGATTCAAATGGGCATAAAAATTCAGGAAAAAACCAAAAGATTGATAAACCAAAGCACATAGCATTCTTATGTCATATAGTAAGCATTCAAGTTGATAAATAAGGTCTAGACATATTCAAACTAGAAAATCATGTATATATCTGCCCCTAACCTTAAACTCTGTCTTATGAAGTCAATCATGAAGAGAAGTGGTTTTGGGTTTCAAACATGAAAATTTCAAGAACATCCCAAAAGCCGCTTCATTTTAGAGTGACTAAGAAGGATCCAGGCTTACCTTTTCGTTTTCATATTTTATACTTGTTTAAATCCAGGTCAAACATAGGATTTGACCAAGATTCAAATGGGCATAAAATAAAAAAAATAGAAGAATGAAAAACAAAAGCACATAGTCTTCTTATATATGTCATATAGTAAGCTTTCAAGTTGATAAACAAGGTTTAGACATGTTCAAACCAGACAAATCATGTATCTACCCCCTAACCATAAACTCGGTCGATCTTATGAAGTCTAGCATGAAGAGAAGTCGTATTGGTTTCAAACATGAAAATTTCAAGAACCTCCCAAAATCTTCAAATGGGCATAAAATTCAAAAAACCGGAAAAATGAAAAACCAAAGCACATAGCCTTCTTATGTCATATAGTAAGCATTCAAGTTGATAAACAAGCATGTCTAGACATATTCAACCCCGACAAATCATGTATCTACCCCTAACCCTAAACTCTGCATGTCTTATGAAGTCAACCATGAAGAGAAGTGGTTTTGGGTTTCAAACATTGAGATTTCAAGAACCCCCCAAAAGCTTCATTTTAGAATGACTAAGAAGGATCCAGGCTTACCTTTTCATTTTCATGTTATAGACTTGTTTAAATCTTGGTCAAACCTAGGATTTGACCAAGATTCAAATGGGCATAAACATTCAGAAAAAATCAAAAAATCAAAAACCAAAGCACATATAGTCTTCTTATGTCACATAGTAAGAATTGAAGTTGATAAACAAGGTCTAGACATATTCAAACCAGACAAATCGTGTATCTACACCTAACCCTAAACTATATCTAATGAAGTCAAGCATGATGAGAAATGGTTTTGGGTTTCAAACATTGAGATTTCAAGAACCCCCCAAAAGCTTCATTTTAGAATGACTAAGAAGGATCCAGGCTTACCTTTTCATTTTCATGTTATAGACTTGTTTAAATCTTGGTCAAACCTAGGATTTGACCAAGATTCAAATGGGCATAAACATTCAGAAAAATCAAAAAAATCAAAAACCAAAGCACATGTAGTCTTCTTATGTCATATAGTAAGAATTGAAGCTGATAAACAAGGTCTAGACATATTCAAACCAGACAAATCGTGTATCTACACCTAACCCTAAACTATATCTAATGAAGTCAAGCATGATGAGAAATGGTTTTGGGTTTCAAACATGGAAATTTCAAAAACCTCCCAAAAGCTTCATTTTAGAGTGACTAAGAAGGATCCAGGCTTACCTTTTCATTTTCATGTTTTAAAATTATTTAAATCCTGGTCAAAACTAGGATTTGATCAAGATTCAAATGGGTATAAAATAAAATAAAAAACGCACCTAGCCTTTTTTCTGTCATATAATGATCATTCAAGTTGATAAACATGGTCTAGACATATTCAAACTAGAAAATCGTGTATCTACCCTGTCCCTGGCTAACCCTAAACTCTGTCTTATGAAGTCAAGCATGAAGAGAAGTGTTTTTGGGTTTCAGACATGGAAATTTTGAAAACCTCCCAAAAACTTCATCTTAGAGTGACAAAGAAGGATCCAAGCTTACCTTTTCATTTTCATGTTTTAAGCTTGTTTAAATATTGGTCAAGCCTAGGATTTGACCAAGATTCAAATGGGCATAAAAATTCTGGAAAAATAAAAAAAATAAAAACCAAAGCACATAGTCTTCTTACGTCATATATATCTATAGTAAGCATATTCAAGTAGATAAACAAGGTATAGACATATTCAAAACAGACAAATCCTGTATCTACCCCCTAACCCTAAACTCGGTCTTATGATGCCTAGCATGAAGAGAAGTCGTTTTGGGTTTCAAACGTTTAAGCCAAAAGCCCCATTTCATATATTTCAAATTTGGTTCAAATTTGAAAGACATACAAGTTATAGCACACATAGTGCATACATGTTCACACATACTGCACTACTCCCTCCGTCCACAAATAAGTGTACATTTGGGTTTTTGGATAAGTCAAACTTTAACAATTTTGACCATTTTTTTACCAAAAAGTAGCAACATGTGTGACATCAAATTACTATATTATGAGACTGTATTTTGAGATGAATCTAGTGATGGTAGTTTAGTGTCATAAATGTTGTTACGTTTCCCTAAAAAGTTAGTCAAAGTTAATAAAGTTTGACTTATCTAAAAACTCAAATGTACACTTATTTGTGGACGGAGGGAGTAGATGCTAATTAACCCTATAGTTTGAGGCCATTTGGATGAGGTCGAAAAAATCTTGGATTAGAAATGGGGTTGTTCGAACCCCGTAGTTGGATTTTTTATGAACTTGATCTGTAGTACTGGGCAAAACCCTAGTTTAACGTATTTAATTATAGATTCGTAGGTTGATTTTTCTACCTTTTTATTATTATTACTATGCAGCACATGTGTGTTTGCCCGTCGAGTGAAACTCGGAGGAAGAGGGATCACTCGGAAGGAGAGAAGAAGGGAGAGCATTATGGTGTCTCCCCTTTTTCGGGTGATGATGTTGACTTTTGTGCAGGGTTTGTCAGTGAGCAGGAGGTGCGAGCGAGCGAGCGAGTCGAGCGAGGCCGAGAATGAGAGAGATTTGTTTTTTTTTGTGAGAGGGACAACCGAAGGATCCAGAAGGACCCACAGACTTCCAAAACGCATCCTGATGCGTCTTCTCTTGACAAAGAAGATGGCTTGGAGTTTGCGTACCTACTGCACTTGACTTGTGCTCACTGAAGTGTGGGACCTCACGCATGGGCACCACACGTAAGTGACAGACCTGTTGGTGTAAAAACTCGGTTGATTATTATAGTGCATTAGAACAAAGTTTCCTATGGATTCAACGGTAGGATCCAAGCTTACCTTTTCATTTTCATGTTTTAAGCTTGTTTAAATATTGGTCAAACCTAGGATTTGACCAAGATTCAAATGGGCATAAACATTCAGAAAAAATCAAAAAATCAAAAACCAAAGCACATATAGTCTTCTTATGTCATATAGTAAGAATTGAAGTTGATAAACAAGGTCTAGACATATTCAAACCAGACAAATCGTGTATCTACACCTAACCCTAAACTATATCTAATGAAGTCAAGCATGATGAGAAATGGTTTTGGGTTTCAAACATGGAAATTTCAAAAACCTCCCAAAAGCTTCATTTTAGAGTGACTAAGAAGGATCCAGGCTTACCTTTTCATTTTCATGTTTTAAAATTATTTAAATCCTGGTCAAAACTAGGATTTGATCTTGATTCAAATGGGCATAAACATTCAGAAAAAAACAAAAAATCAAAAACCAAAGCACATATAGTCTTCTTATGTCATATAGTAAGAATTGAAGTTGATAAACAAGGTCTAGACATATTCAAACCAGACAAATCGTGTATCTACACCTAACCCTAAACTATATCTAATGAAGTCAAGCATGATGAGAAATGGTTTTGGGTTTCAAACATTGAGATTTCAAGAACCCCCCAAAAGCTTCATTTTAGAATGACTAAGAAGGATCCAGGCTTACCTTTTCATTTTCATGTTATAGACTTGTTTAAATCTTGGTCAAACCTAGGATTTGACCAAGATTCAAATGGGCATAAACATTCAGAAAAAATTAAAAAATCAAAAACCAAAGCACATATAGTCTTCTTATGTCATATAGTAAGAATTGAAGTTGATAAACAAGGTCTAGACATATTCAAACCAGACAAATCGTGTATCTACACCTAACCCTAAACTATATCTAATGAAGTCAAGCATGATGAGAAATGGTTTTGGGTTTCAAACATTGAGATTTCAAAAACCTCCCAAAAGCTTCATTTTAGAGTGACTAAGAAGGATCCAGGCTTACCTTTTCATTTTCATGTTTTAAACTTGTTTAAATCTTGGTCAAACCTAGGATTTGGCCAAGATTCAAGTTGATAAACATGGTCTAGACATATTCAAACTAGAAAATCATGTATCTACCCCTAGCCCTAACCCTAAACTCTGTCTTATGAAGTCAAACATGAAGAGAAGTGGTTTTGGGTTTCAAACATGCATGGAAATTTCGAAAACCTCCCAAAAACTTCATCTTAGAGTGACTAAGAAGGATCCATGATTACCTTTTCATTTTAATGTTTTAAACTTGTTTAAATCTTGGTCAAACCCTAGGATTTGGCCAAGATTCAAATGGGCATAAACATTCAGAAAGAACAAAAAATGAAAAACCAATGCACATGCATAGTCTTCTTAGGTCATATAGTAAGCATTCAAGTTGATAAACAAGCATGTCTAGACATATTCAAACCCGACAAATCATGTATCTACCCCATAACCCTAAACTCATCTGTCTTATGAAGTCAACCATGAAGAGAAGTGGTTTTGGGTTTCAAACATTGAGATTTCAAGAACCCCCCAAAAGCTTCATTTTAGAATGACTAAGAAGGATCCATGCTTACCTTTTCACTTTCATGTTTTAAACTTGTTTAAATCTTGGTCAAACCTAGGATTTGACCAAGATTCAAATGGGCATATATAAACATTCAGAAAAAACAAAAACCAAAAACCAAAGCACATATATATATAGCCTTCTTATGTCATATATATATATAGTAAGCATTCAAGTTGATGAACAAGGTCTAGACATATTCAAAACAGAAAAGGCATGTATCTACCCCTAACCCTTAACTTTGTCTTATGAAGTCAAGCATGAAGAGAAGTGGTTTCGGGTTTCAAACATGGAAATTTCTAAAACTTCCCAAAAGCTTAATTTTAGAGTGACTAGGAAGGATCCAGGCTTACCTTTTCATTTTCATGTTTTAAGTTTGTTTAAATCCTAGTCAAACCTAGGATTTGACCAAGATTCAAATGAGCATAAAAATTCAGAAAAAATCAAAAAAAATGAAAACCCAAAGCACATAGCCTTCTTACGTCATATATATAGTAATTAAGCATTCAAGTTGATAAACAAGGTCTAGACATATTCAAAACATACAAATCATGTACTCCGTATCTACCCCCAACCCTAAACTATGTTTTTGGGGGATTTCTTTGACGAAGTTATAACACCCCCACATTTCACATTGGAATTACTTTCAGTAAATCAGCATAAAGTCGTTTAAATGTGCGAAACTATCTTGAAAGTACTAAAACCGTAAAAGTTGGGAATTGGCACTAAAATATGGCGTAATTTATCTAAAAAATGTAGAGTTGCCAGTTTGACCCGTATCTTATATGTACACCATTCACAAAATAAACATATTTTGTCATCTAGAAAATGAAAAAAATATTTTTTATACCGAAAAGTTGAAAAGTCTAGTCATTAACATTGTTGGGAATGGCAAGATGCACCACCATGCCCAATTTGGGCACATTGTAACAAACTGTGCCACAAATATGGCCATAACTATATCATTTGGCTTGCAAACCATGAATCTTCATACACGATAGTCCGCTTTGTGAAGACATTTTGTTTTTCACTACCCTATCACATGTTTCTTATTTTCCCTGTCAACTAACACATACAAGCACACTCCATGTAGAAGGGTTTCATTTTTCAGGTTTTCTTCAGTTTCATTTATTTATTTCAAAACCAGGTCAAAATGTTTTACATGATTATCCTGCAAAGGGGTTGAATATTTCAGTACTATCGCTGGTTTCTATATATAGTAAGTAATATGTATATAAAAATTATTTATGGGGACTTGTAGGACCAAGTTATAACATATCTACAATTCAAATTTGAATTACTTTCAATAAATCAGCATAAAGTCATTTAAATGTGCGAAACTAGCTAGAAAGCACTAAAAACCGTAAATTTGGGATTTGTCATTAAAATATGGCGTAATTTATTTAAAAAATGTAGATGCGCCATTTTGACCCATATCTTTTCTACCCCATGCACAAAAAAACATATTTTATCATCTAGAAAATGAAAAACGATTTTTTATACCGAAAACTTGAAAAGTCTAGTCATCAACATTGTTAGAAATGGCAAGATGCACCACCATGCCCAATTAGGGAACACTATAACAAACAATGTTGTCCAGGGATAATCAAACTTGGTAATATGAACTATGAGATTGAACAAAACGTTATATTTGGTTTACCCTTTGAACCTCCTAACTTACCACAACATTGACTTCTTATTTTTATTTACAAATAGATATTTTAATATCCCATTGTTGTGCAATAATATATGTTTTTTATTATCTCAAATCAATTAGCATTTGATTTTAAAAAACTACCATAATAATTCATGAGAAAGCGTTGAACAAGTTTCAGAATGTAATTTTAGACTTGATAGTTGATATGACCAATAATAGACTTAAATTAAATTGGATTTCAAAGTTCAGATTTTATAAGCGAATATAGTTTCATGTTGCAGACTATGTATTAGCTTGAGGGGCACCCCTAGAATAAAGTAGGTCGGTCACTTACGTGTGGTCCCATGCGTGTAGGTCCCACACATCAGTGAGCACAAGTCACGTGCGGTAGGTAGGCAAACTCCCAGCAATCTTCTTTGTTAAGTAAAGACGCGTCGTCAAGACTCTCTCTCTCTCTCTCTCTCTCTCTCTTTTTGTCGCTGAAAAAAATGAATATTAGACGGGCGCGTAGCCTGCACTGCAGGTCTACATAACTGAAACCCTGTGTGCCAGTCAACATCACTCACCGAAAAAAGTGAAGCATTTCTTTTCACCATAAATAACAGCGGCCCCGTGAGGCACTGCTCTCCCTTTCTCTTTCTCCTTCCGTGTGATCCCTCTTCCACCTTTTATCCTTTGCACGATCGAAACTCCACTTATTGTTGTCATTGTTGCACAAAACACTCACTTAACCTGTTCTTTTGCACATATCACCAACTCATGTATTTGTTGCACAAAGGTCTAAATCTGTCGCTAAGCTACTTTACTCTAAATCTGATGACCGGGACCTAGAAGGTAGTGATATCCATTGTCATTGTGTAGTGTGTTTTTTAGAACTCTAAAAGAATATGAAAATATTTTAGCAATTGAAATAATATAAATTAACTAATATGGGATCGATAGTCATGAAATATATTTTCTACTATCCGGCCAATATCAAGTGTCATGAAATATATTCATTGTAAACTTAGTGATAATCACTCGAGTTTGATATGAATGGCCTAGCTAGCTATGGGCATCTCCCACTATATATGTTGTCCACACGACCAAGCAACAAGCATCCATGAGGAAAGTTTCTTATGGGTGACTTTCATCTCTGCCGCAAAACACGCGCCGAAATTGTTGGCGCGTCCCATTTTCAAGCTACCCCAAAACCTGCGGTTTGCCCGTCGGCCTATAAACATCGGTCCACAGAGGATATTTCCCTGTAGAGCACAATTCGAACACCACATCTTTCTCATGCTTCTACCAGGCACACTCCCACGACGACGGCCGTGCCCCACCGCCCCTCCTCACCATCACTGCCTTCTCACCGGCCACCGTAGTGACCGACCACGTTTTACCGGCTCCCTTGCTGCCTAGCAAGCCGGATTAGCTTCCTCGACGCCGACGTTCACCGCGCCATATCTCCTCCGGATCTGCTTCCCCGACTCTGTAGTCCACCTCACCGGAGATCGAGATGGGCAAAAAACGCGGCCCCAAAGTCGACCACCCCCAACCAAAGAGTAAATCCGCCCGGGCCTCAGACGAAGGTTGATGAATACTTTACATGTCCGCTTTTGTTATATGCATTTGATTTCTTACACTAGTTTTCGTTGCTTTCTTGCAATGCATTCTTGCTGATATTAGATCAGTGTAGATAGTTGTTTGCCGCGTAGCTATATGAGATCTTAACCTTACATCTGCTGATCGAGAGGAAGATCGAGGTTATGTCCGCTTTCGTTATGCATTTCTTTTCCGAGAATCA
Organism: Lolium multiflorum; assembly: GCA_030979885.1. NCBI lineage: Eukaryota > Viridiplantae > Streptophyta > Magnoliopsida > Poales > Poaceae > Lolium > Lolium multiflorum. The sequence continues at coordinate 192,878,748 of CM061748.1, read as the reverse complement.
CTTCTGTGTGATATGTTTTGGGGGTTTGAAGTATGCATTTTACAAAGGTTATGATAGCAGTCAAGCTAGCAGAGCAATTTGTTGATAGTATTAAACTGCCTGTATTTTTTTTATCTCGGAACTCTGCTGATCGTAACCTTACATCTGCTGATGGAGAGGCAGAGCTTATGTCCGCTTTCGTTACGCATTTCTTTTCCAAATATCACTTCTGTGCGGTACTTTTTTGGGGTTTGAAGTATACTACATTACTACCTCCACCCCAAACCTGAAGGCTTATTTATAAAAGTCAAACCAAGTAAAGTTTGACCAAACTTTCAGAACAATCTATCAAGAAATATAATATTTTGTAGATACCGTACGAAAATATATTCGTTATCTATTTAATGATATTAAATTTGTATTTTGCATGTTAATGATTTTTGATAAAAACTTCGGGATGGTGGTAGTACGTATTACAAAGGTTATGATAGCAGTCAAGCTAGGAGAGCAATTTATTGATAGTATTAAACTGCCTGTATTTTTTTCTATTTGCAACTCTGTGTGCGCCATGTGGAATTGCATGCTCTAGCCAGTTCATCCAATGAGGTTTTATCACTTAACACCAGAAGTTCAGGATTTTTTTTATCACAGAACCACAACCCTAGAAATTTGTATCACAAAACACTAACATTTGGGGTAATTGTTTCGCAGAATACATGATCTCTGTTTGATAGCCCATTAGTGACCTCCGGCCACCGTCAGTTTAAGAGTGACCGCAGGAGAAAGACAATTAGACTTTATTTTGTGGTATTTGCTGTTAAACGCAAATACAAAGCTGTTTGTCAACACTAGTTGTTAAATCTTATGTCCAGACAGTTCAAAATAAAATCTTATGTCCAGGGTAGTTGTATTGGTAAACATTATCAAAACCTTATGCTGGTACAGAATATATTACCCAAATCTCATGTTCTTGTGTGGTTATAATTTCTTGTGGATATTTGTCATATGGTAATTCATTTGTGTGTAGCATATGTAACAAGTGTGACTCATATTCTCATTTCCACAGAGTGTCTACAAAATTTCACACCAAAATTCATTTGTTTGTAGCAAACATGCTCACGTACTGTAAATTGGTGTCACGCTGTAGGGTCATGCTCTTGTCAAGCCGACTAATGACAAATAATGTGTTATGTGAAATAATTTCCCCAAATGTTGGTGTTTTGTGATTAAAAATCCCCAACTTGTGGTGCTAAGTGATAAAACCACTCATTCAATAGACCGAGCCTTAGGCATGTATCATTAGATATTTTTTTAGGAAGGCTGCAAATATTTATTTTGAATACTGCGTTGCTACTTGCTAGGATTTGAACTCAGGACCTTGTAGGTCTGATACCATTTCGAATTGCATGCTCTAGCAAGTTCATCCAATAGATCGATCTGTTGGAATTTGGAAGACCCTAGGCAATTATATTAAGCACACGCCATTCCATATGGTTAACCATTGGCATGAAAATGACACTTATATGTGTTTGAGTCTATATGTGGATTGCTTAGCCCTTTCCATCAGTTCGGACTTTTGGTTGCGTTGGCTACTGCATGAAGCTTGACATCATACTTATCCTAAAAATTGTTGCTGCTGCCCTTTGTTGCCCAACATAAATTATTTTTGAGCCATAATTTGTTTGCCCTTTCCATCAGTCCGGACTTCCGGTTGCGTTGGCTAGTGCATGAAGCTTGACAATATGAACATCAATTATTTTTGAGCCATAGTTTGTTTGTCATTACACCTTTTGAGCAGTCTCACTGCTACTATTAATTTGTTCTTATATGCACAGTTCCATGATAAATCTCATCTGCATTTCTCGCCAATGCATGTTAGGTCTTCCACTCGAGAATGAGTACGAAGAGCAACGGAGGCAAACTATTCTGCATAATAGCCGAGTTGCAGCCTCGTTGGGCCTAACACTACATCCTTCTACAAGGTCTAGTGCAAAAACGCCACCCACCTCCCTCACAAAGGATACGGAACATTCCTCTGATTCAGAATTTGATCCTGCTGATTGTGATGGCGAGCTGACTCAGGAAGATGCCCTGGTCGACTATCGTCTGCAACACAACAAGGTGAGTTTTCTCTGTCCTGTCATCGAATTATTTGTCCCAACTTCCATTTGTTGTATCCCAGTCCTACCAAATATGTTACCCATGCCATGTTCAATCTCATTACTACAATTTTTCCTGCTTAGTTAACGCCTCATATATGTTTTGGCATATGTTGCCTGACTGTTTTTCCATTCCATCTGCATATCATCATCATATAATATTGTACATTGAAATATCATTTATGTGTGACAGGCATCTGCAGATTCGGGAAAGAACTTTTCAAGAACGAATAGGAGGAAGAACACTCAACAGGAACCTCAGGCTGATACCGGAGGATGGGTGACAGTGCGTAATAAAAAAAGAGTTAAGCCTGATGCTCGTGCTGCTCCTCCTATTACAAGGTCTAACAAGAGACTGACACGAGGTGGCGAACAGGCCAAGAATGATAACAGTAAAAGGTCTCGTAAAAACCACAAACCATCGAATCAGACAGAAGTAGCCCCAGCATGTACCAGCCCACACATTCCACAACCACCAGTTGCCAATACTGTTTCTCAGCAACAATTGCCAACAGAACCAGTTTCCACAGCAAATTCTAGCCAAGAATTGGCACCATCAGGAGTGGTGGTAGGTAATAATGGCCAAGGACACATGATGCTAGTCCCAGATGATACAGCCTCAAATGTCCAAACAGTGCTGCCACAACACCAGCAAACTGGTGATGATCTCCCTCCGACCCTTAGTCCTGCGAAAGACAACTCCTCTCCCGATGATGAGACCCACGCCAAAAAAGGTAATACTTTTTTCAAGACTTGTAGTTTAATGCTCCCTTATGTATCTATATACCATGATAGCTTGATGTAATGCTTAACTTGGTAGGTTCGCCACGATCAATAAAAACGAGGGGGCCAACGGTAGGAAAAAAACTTGCAGCTAAGATTTCCGGAATGGGTTCAAGATTTCGCATCACATCTATTGTAGGTGGCAGAAGGCCACTTCATCCGCATGAATCTTCATATCTTGTATCACAGGTTGGCCATTTTATCAGGAATGAACTTCCTACCTTCCCATTGTGGAAGCAGCACGTTGACACCCCTTCACAGTTCGAGAGTTTAGTGCATAATTTACACGTAAGTCATGCTTCTCCTGGTAATGATAAATTATTCCACATTGATCTGTCCCATTTCTTGTAGCTTACTGTTGTTTCTATGCTATATAACTCACCAATCATTCCACCGTTGTGAGCAGTTAAGGTTTGAATTCGATGAGGATAATGAGGATGTAAAGTTTGTCATCGCTTCCATATTCAAAGAATTGTTGCGCCAGCACCGCTATAAGCTTAAGGCGACATACTTCACTGGCCAGATTACTGCCAATGTTCGAACAAAGTCTCCTGCACCCTGTATGACTGACGAGCAGTGGGGAGATCTTGTCAAGCATTGGTCTGATCCAAAGAATGTGGTATGGCTTATGAGGACCGTGAAACCAGATTAAATTCCGAATACTTATTTTGCGCCAGTGTCTCACTAGTCTCCTTTTGCAGACGTTGTCTAAAAGGAACCAGGCTAACCGCTTGAAACAACGTTTACCAAGCCGTACAGGATCTCGTCACTTGGTTGGGCATCTCTGGCAAAAAGTAATGCCCCGCTGGTCTGTACTGCTACATATGTTACTCGTAAATTGTGTAGAACTCCGTGTGCATGTTATATTTCCATCCTCCATTTCAACCACGTTATTTGATCTCCATATGATTGTACAAAAATGCAGAAAGTAGATCATGCAAACAACATGCAACCAGACAAAGAGATGACTCTGGCAGAGCAGTTCGAGGCATGCCAGAAGAACAAACATAATGTGATAGGAGAACTTGCAGAAAGTGTTATTGTAAGTCTTCTTTATGATTTAAATTTTTTAACTACACACTTGCCAATTTGTAGGAGCAATATGTCAATATGATCTTGTAGGCGTTTTTGTGAAAATGCATTTGATGTGTAATCAGGCATACCAACTTGTAGGATTAGAAGTAGTTCATACACATTAAATCTACCGTCTGCATGTTTCTCTGTAATAACTTTTATTTTTACACGACTCAAAACTTTTCAGGCAAATATGAAATTGGAGATGGCAAAACCCGGGAAAGATGGTATGGAAAAAACTCTAGAAGAATGTATGGAGACATTTACCATGGTACTTAAAAATAAAGATATCACCAAAAACACTTTCCTGCGAAATGCTGGGTTTTTGCAGTCCAAGTCCAAGTCCAAGTCCAAGTCTTTCTCTGCACAAGTTCTGGAGGAACAAATCCAAATAGAACGAGCTGCAGCAGATGTGTTAAGAAACCAAGTTGACATGTTGAGATCGAGATCAGAAGCATGTGATGCCCTACTGCAGGAGGCCAATCAAGTTTGTTATAATCTCTCAAAAGACTAATAAAATGCCATAGATAATTGGAGATGAAAACACTGACATTGACATGTGAGTACCTTGGTATTGTGAAATGTTTACTGAGACTGAGGCACTGTTCCTATTTTGTTGGTGGATGCATTTATCTACGGCTGGGATCAACTTGGTAGTTGTTCCTGTGGATGTTTTAGAAATTGGTTGCCTAGCCTTTTCAATCCGTTCGAACTTAAATGGTATTAGAGCCAAGGTCTCGAGTTTGAATTGTTGACGGTGTGGTTCAATTCATCCTTAAATTGTTGGTGCCCCATTGGCCCTTGTAAAGCTTCATGTGCCTACCTCCGAATCCAGTGTTGAATTTCTCTTGTCACACACGAGGATGGCTGTTAATGTGTATATAAGTGGGTTGCATAGCCCCTTTTATATAAGGTTGCAAGTTTCCTTATTGTGTTGTGCCTTTGGGATTCAGCCTGCACTTCTGACTTTTGGTTGCGTTGGCTACTGCATAAGTTTAATATAGTTCCATGTGGTTTTTGTTGAGTTCTATAATAAGTGGATTGCCTAGCCCTTTCCATCATTTCGGACCTGTGGTGTGCTATTCTGTTTTCCACGTATTAGACCTCCTCTTCTTAACAAGACTCCATGAGTAGGAGGCACTATGATTTTTTTTTGCGCATGAAATTACTCAATTAGATAGCTTAATCCCATTTGTTGACTCTCTGTTGATCAGCCACTTGAGGGTAAAACTGAGTATATTGCACTAGCCAGTATTTTTTTTATGAGGTAATGCACTAGCCAGTATTAGTACTCGAGGGGAAAACTGAGTGCAGATATTTTTCCAGTGTAAGGCTAACTGAGTACACGTAACGGTGCAGACGTGCAGTACCACGGACGCGTGTCGCGGTGCACAGCGGTTAGGCGGTGCGCGTGTTGAGACCAAACGTCTAGCTTTTTTGAGAAACTGCCGAGACCAACCGTCACGTTGCCAGAGCCCCCTCTCTCCCTCCCTCTGCACACAGTCTCATTCTCACTCACGCACGCAACCACGCCTCTCACGTCCCATCAACTTCTCCAAATCGAAGGAAAAAACACCAACCGCCCACGCGCGCTCCCTGCCGGCGATGGACAAGAAGAATGCGCCGGCGGCCGTCGCCTCCGTGAACTGGGCCTCTCTCTCGGCTGATGGACCACTTCACAAGATCGGCGAATGCTTACTGGCGAACGAGCAGTACGCTGACACCTACTCTGCTATGAGGCAAGTCTGTAGAAATTGGCGCTCAGGTTTACCTGAGCCCGACGTGCACCTGCACGAATGGATCATGCTAGACCACGGCCTTCCACGCGCTGCTGATTTCACCTTCCTCCACCTCCGCACATCCCGCTACGTCACCATCGATCTAACGGAAGTTCATGCAAGGTTCAAATTCCTCCATATCTATAGAGTTAATCTATTTTTATTTTCAATCGTAAACATCTTAGTGCTGAATGTTATCTTCATCAATATATTTTAGATACTACTTTGTCGGCTTTTGCCGTGGCGTCATCGTGCTTGCCCAGAAGAACCAGCCGCACAAGATACGGCTTCTGAACCCACTCACAAAGACATTGAATACTATGTTTGAGGCGCATATGCCAAACGTTATTCTGAAGTCAGTCGCTGTGATGAAGTCCCCGACTATGGTCTTCGTTTCCAAAGATTACCCGGCGGAAATTGCTTGGGTCGATGAGAGCACTCCAACTAAGGGTATAGATGAAGATTGGGGAGAAGGAAGATTTTCGATCGAGCACCATTGTCTGCGTTGCATTACCCCGTTCAATGGTGAATTGTATGCAATAGCTGTGAACAATTTTGAGTTCGGAAAATTAGTGTGCACCAACAATGTCCAGTTGGAGCAGCGTGCGAGCACTGTCAAAATGGATACACTATTTTCATTTCCAGAACTTGGAAATAACAAGTTCTACCTTGTGAAGTCGGATGGTGCTCTGCTGCTTGTGTTGTTGGACAACAAGCATTTGGAGGAAGGTCAACCATTGGTGTACCGTGTGGACACTGAGAGCCGCTCTCTCCATGCCGTCAATAACATTGGCAGTCGTGCCTTCTTCGTCCATTATATCCGGTGTATCTCCGTCGACACCAGAGTGCACCCGACACTTCGACCTGGCTGCATCTACTACACAGATTTTGGTTATATCAGAGAGTACTTTGATGATATAAAGGCCTGGGATGAGTGGCCAATACATGTGAATAGATTAGGAAACTACGGTATGAGAAATGAACAAAGGCCATACCGTTTGGAGGATGTATTGGCTGCACACTGCAGACGGAAGGAGTTCAATGAAAATTTCCTTCAATGGAGTGACGAAGAAATATATGCTGAATGAAGAACATATTCGTTCATCCTGGGGTATCCTAATCTTCATGTTGGCCATACATTGTGTCTTGTATTATTTTCAGATTAGTTTGTCGTGAACATTAACATTGTTATTGGCTGCTTTTGGCTCTTGTATGCAGTTTATGTAGTATTATACTTAGTTTTCTGGATTTATTATGCTGCTGTGAATTTATCCTATACTAGCTTCTAGATTTGACTGATTTTGTTTGTAATGATGATGGCTTGATGTGGCTGCTGGCCTTAACTGCCGAAGCAGAGCAATTAGTACTTAACCAGGTGTACCGTCTTTATATTAGTATTATATTATATTACTTGACCATAGCCATATTCAAAATCAAATCTCAGTCGGGCGGCAAAATCTCCCGCCAATCTAGAAATATTTCAGGCGTGTTTTTGAATGGGATAAGAAGATAGAACACGATGATAGTAACCGATATTCAAGGTGATGATGATTTGATTTTGCACTCGGCCTTGAACAGAGGTACTAGTACGGTCTCACAATTTTTTATCATTATACTTGGACCTTAGCCAAATTCAAAATCTCATAGCGGCAAAACTTCCCGCCCACAAAATACAAAAAATTCACACGCTTTCAAATTCCCATTCTACCCTTGTGGAGATGACAGAAAGTCGGTTGGTGGGGGGGTCTGCCCGTCATTTTTTGGATCACCACCTCCCTAGCCCCGGAAACCCTCCCAAAAAAATTCATTTCCCTCAGACCACCCACCGGAACTTCCCAAGTCCCTCTCTCTACCACCTCCACGACCACCGCACCGGAACATCCCCGCCGGACTTCCCTGGCCTACCCGAGCCCTCGCGATCCTCGTCATCCGGCTGCCTGCCGGAGCCGCTTCATCGACGCCGTCATCAACCGGACCGGATCATCCCCGCCGAACCTCGAAACCATATGCTCATCCAGCAGCCTACCGCAGTCGCTTCAGCTGCGGCATCGTCCACCGCATCGGATCTTGCTCACCGACACCGATGTGCATGAACCGAATCTGCTTCACCGGCGCCGTCCATGATCTAAACTCTTCTACTGTCGCTTTTCTATTGCTTGCCTGCAAGTTCTTGTTTAATCTTGGGGGAACCTGTTTGTGCTAACGACGCGCCGTTACGTCTTTGCAGATTAGATGAGTAACCATGAAGTTTAATGGCCGTCTCTCCAACCCCAAGGAGCACATGTAGTGTACTTCATCACCGGATCTATCAACCCCAGGAAGATCTGCTGTGATTCCCACAGAGTGCTTCTCCTAATGTAAGTCCCTTGTTTTAGCGCCATGTTCTGGGTTCAGATGCCTGTTTGTCTGAAGCTCTTTTAGTTCATTCCTAGTTATGACCGTAACACCTTGCCATTTTCTAGTTCATTGCTAACTTCAAGCGATTGAACATTTTGGTTTGCATTCCCTGCTCTGTAGATGTAGCCATCATAACTTCTATCTTGCTCATTCGTTGTTCATGCCAATCTTGTTCTCCCTGAACATGTTGGTTTGCATTCCCTGTACTACGGTGATGCCATTGTTATTTCTATCTACTTCGTCGTAAGCTAACTGCCTGCTATTAGTTCCTGCATGCTATCGCTCTGCCATCCTGCAGTACAAATTAACTGCCTGCTATTAGTTCCTGCATGCTATCGCTCTGCCATCCTGCAGTACAAATTTATTTGAACTCGTCACAGCAGCAACTTCCATCATAATTTTGTCTGCCATCTGATTCTTCAAAAGCTGCAATATTAACTTGTTTCTCTTAATTGGCATGGCGCTCACATATAGAATTGTGAACATATTGGTGTGCATTCCCTTTTCTACAAGTTCAGATCCCACTATATTCCGTTTCTGGTCCATCCTAAGCCGTAGCATTAACTATCCTCTATGTGTTGCTCATTACAACTTTATATCCCGAAACAAATTGATTTTTTTCCCTTATCTACAAGTTTATCAGTGATGCCATTATAACTCCTATCTGTTTTATTCCTAGCTATTATAGTAACATCCTGCTATTATTTAGTTCATGGCCAATTTTAAGTAATTGCACATGTTGGTTCGCATTCCCTGCTCTATAGCTTTTGGCATCGTAACTTCTATATTTGGTTTACATTCCCTGCTCTGTAGATCTAGCCATCATAACTTTATCTTGCTCAGATGTTGTTTCAAAAATTATGGCCTGCTACTATGTTGTTTGTGCCAATTTTTTACTCCATGAACATGTTGGCTTGCATTCCCTGTACTACAGGTGATGCCATTGTTTTGTATCTAGTTCATTGTAAGCTAACAAAGTAAGGACTTAGTTTGGCATGCTATCACTCTGCTATCTAAGCCTGTAGTACAAATAAACTTGTCATATTACTAGATAATAATTTTGTGTGCCATCTTGTTCTTCAAAAGCTGCATTATCGACTTGTTTCTCTGACTTGGCATGACGCTCACATATGGAATGCTGAACATATTGGTTTGCATTCCCTCTTATACAAGTTCACAGGTGATCCCACTATATTCTGTATCTTGCTCAGTCGTCGTTACAAAATTTATAGCCTGCTACTATGTTGTTCATGCCAATTTTGTACTCCCTGAACATGTTGGTTTGCATGGGACTCGACAGTAGTAAGTCTGCTGTTTCATTCTAACATGCTCTGTTATATTGGCTGTTGGTATGCGGCATGCACTCTTTGTTTGCTTATTGTGCGCATTACAATGATCTTGTTATAACGACGAAATGATGAGTTCCAAATTCTTTGGCAAACAATATTGTAGTGTCTTTGCCTTTCCATTGTTGCTGTCTTAACTTGTAATGTCTTTGTTTCAGATATAGGTGCTGCATGGACAACTTAAAAGATTGCCGGATCGCTTCATTGTATTGCTAGGTTTAATTACCATTCAATTTCTCTGGGTTCTGTAATATTTTTTTCAATGCCTTGCAGCTGATGTAATATTTAGTTAGTTTTTATAGTTCTTTCGCGCATTTTTTCTTTGGTGCTTGTGGTAAGTGAGGCTATTCGACAGAAATCAATGCTGCGTAAATATTCTCAGTATCTAAATCACGAATTCCCATCCCTTAAACGGCCCAATTAAGCAAAATCACATATGTGCCTGCCCGCAAAATCCTAAAGCGCATATTATGCCGGCATATAAACAACAACTAAACGGGCTGGCCCACTTACTTCTTGGGCCAGCCCATTTGATTTACCGTGGACCCCACACTCTAATTGGGCTGGCCCACTTGCATTAAGGTGGACCCCACATACTACTGGGCCGGCCCACTAAATAGTTGGGCCAGCCCATTTGCTTTTGTGGTGGACCCCACATACTAAATGGGCCGGCCCTTTAAGAGGAAAGTGGGACCCACCTGTATTTTTGGCCCGGCCCACTATCTTGTTGGGCCGGCCCACCTGCTACATGGTGGACCCCACATACTAATTGGGCCGGCCCTTCAACAGGAAAGTGGGCCCACCTGTGTTTTTGGGCCGGCCCACTATGTTGTTGGGCCAGCCCATTTGCTATATGGTGGTCCCACATGGTAAACGGGCCGGCCCTTTAATAGGAAGGTGGGACCCACCTGTGTTTTGACCCGCCCACTATCTTGTTGGGCCGGCCCACTTTCTATATGGTGGACCCCACATAACAAATGGGCCGGCCATTAACAAATGTGGGACCCACCGTGTTTTTGGCCCGCCCCACTAGCTTGGTGGGCCACCCACTTGCTATATGGTGGACCCCACATACTAAATGGGCCAGCCCTTTAACAGAAGGTGGGACCCACTGTGTTTTTGCCCGCCCACTATCTTTTTGGGCCGGCCCACTTGTTATATGGTGGACCCCACATACTAAATGGGCCGACCCTTAAAAAGTGGGACCCACTGTGTTTTTGGCCCGGCCCACTAGCTTGTTGGGCCGGCCCACTTGCTATACGGTGGACCCTACACACTAAATGGGCCGGCCTTTTAACAGGAAAGTGGGACCCACCTGTGTTTTTGGCCCGGCCCACTTGCTTCTTGGGCCGGCCCAGTTGCTGTAAGGTGGACCCCACATGTTAAATGGGCCGGCCCATTTAAGTTTTGACCAGTCAACATTAGAGGTTAGGCCCGGCCCACGTAACTAATGGACCAGCCCAGCTATATAGTTGACCGGTCAAACTATGTCATCTGGCCCGGCCCGCTTAAGACGTGGCAGGCCTCGTGTGGGCCTACCATTTACCACGGGTTTCAGCCGTTAACGCCGTTAACTGGCAGTTAACGGCGTCCACGTGTCGTTTGCATGACGTCGCAGTCAACGGGCTCCCGAAAACACTTCCGCAACGGTCCGATTTTCCGTGGCGGAAGGGCGCCCAAGCGCGACGGACCGAAAAAATCGTCGTTGGACTTTGCCTGACGCAGTTTCGACAACAGAACCCATATCGTCGGGTTAGGCCCATAGGCGACGAAAAATGCCCCTTAGTTGACGATTTTGGGACGTTGTCTATCAGAACTTTTCTTGTAGTGGTAAGCATGGATCCTCCTTAGTCACTGTAAAATGAAGCTTTTGGGAGGTTTGTGAAATTTCCATGTTTGAAACCCAAAACCATTTAAGACAGAGTTTATGGTTAGGTGTGTAGATACATGATTTTTCTTGTTTGAATATGTCTAGACCTTGTTTATCAACTTGAATTTTTTACTATATGATATAAGAAGGCTATATATATGTGCTTTGGTTTTTCATTTTTTGATTTCTTTTGAATTTTTATGCCTATTTAAATCTTGGTCAAATCCTAGGTTTAAACAAGTTTAAAACATGAAAATGAAACGGTAAGCATGAATCCTTCCTTACTCACTCTAAAATGAAGGTACTTGAAAATTTTATGTTTGAAACCCAAAACCCCAGTTCTCTTCATATGTTTGACTTCATAAGACAGAGTTTAGGGTAGATATGATACATGATATTTCTGCTTTGAATATGTCTAGACTCTTGTTTATCAACTTGAATGCTTACTATATGACATAAGAAGACTATATGCTTTTAAAATTCAAACATATGGTAAGCATTCTTATGTCATATAGTAAGCATTCAAGTTGATAAACAAGCAAGGTTTGGACATATCCAAACCAGACAAATCATGTATCTGCCCCCTGTCGATCTTATGAAGTCTAGCATGAAGAGAGAAGTCGTTTTTGGTTTCAAAAATGGAAATTTCAAGAACATCCCAAAAGCTTCATTTTAGAGTGACTAAGAAGGATACATGCTTCCCTTTTCATTTTTATGTTTAAACTTGTTTAAATCTTGGTCAAACCTAGGATTTGTCCAAGATTCAAATATATGGGCGTAAAATTCAAAAAAAACAGAAAAATTTAAAACCAAGGCACATAGTCTTCTTATGTCATATAGTAAACAATCAATTAATTAAGTTGATAAACCAGGTCTAGACATATTCAAACCAGGAAAATCATGTATCTACCCCCTAACGCCCTAGCTAAACTCTGTCTTATGAAGTCAAGCATGCATGAAGAGAAGTGGTTTTGGTTTCAAACATGGAAATTTCGAAAAAACCTCCCAAGAGCTACATTTTGGAGTGACTAAGAAGGATATATAGATGCTTAATTTTTCATATTCATGATTTAAACTTGTTTAAACCATGTTCAAACCTAGGATTTGACCAAGATTCAAATGGGCATACAATTTTAAAAAAATCAAAAAATAAAAAACAATGCACATAGTATTCTTATGTCATATAGTAAGCATTCAATTAAGTTGATAAAGTAGGTCTAGACATATTCAAACCAGGAAAATCATGCATCTATCCCCTAACCCTAGCTAAACTCTGTCTTATGAAGTCAAGCATGCATGAAGAGAAGTGGTTTTTGGTTTCAAACGTTTAAGCCAAAAGCCCCTTTTCAAATATTTCAAACTTATTCAAATTTGGTTCAAATATGAAAGACATACAAGTTATAGCACACATAGTGCATACATTTTCACACATACTGCACTAGATGCTAACCCTATAGTTTGAGGCCATTTGGGTGACCTAGGTCGAAAAAATTCTTGGATTAGAATCGTGTTGTTCGAACCCCGTAGTTGGATTTTTTGAACCCTTGATCTGTAGAACTGGGCAAAACCCTAGTTTAACCTATTTAATTACAGATTCGTATATCGATTTTTCTACGAGTACTACCTTTTTATTATTACTATGCAGCACATGTGTGTTTGCCCGTCGAGTGAAACTCGGAGGAAGAGGGATCACTCGGAAGGAGAGAAGAAGGGAGAGAATTATGGTGTCTCCCCTTTTTCGGGTGATGATGTTGACTTTTGTGCAGGGTTTGTCAGTGAGCAGGAGGTGCGAGCGAGCGAGCGAGTCGAGCGAGGCCGAGAATGAGAGAGATTTGTTTTTTTGTGAGAGGGACGACCGAAGGATCCAGAAGGACCCACAGACTTCCAATACGCATCCTGATGCGTCTTCTCTTGACAAAGAAAATGGCTGGGAGTTTGCGTACCTATTGCACGTGACTTGTGCTCACTGAAGTGTGGGACCTCAAGCGTGGGCACCACACGTAAGTGACAGACCTGTTGGTGTAAAAACTCGGTTGATTATAATAGTGCATTAGAACAAAGTTTCCTATGGATTCAAGGGTAGGAAATCCAAGTTAACTCATTTACGTGTTAAACTTGTCTAAATCTTGGTCAAACCTAGGATTTGACCAAGATTCAAATGGGCAGAAAAATAAAAAACAGAAAAATGAAAAACCAAATCACATAGTCTTCTTATGTCATATAGTAAGCATTAAAGTTGATAAACAAGGTCTAGACATATTAAACCAGACAAATCATGTATCTATACCCCTAACCCCTAAACTCTGTCTTATGAAGTCAAGCATGTGAAGAGAAGTGGTTTTGGGTTTCAAACATGGAAATTTCAAAAAACTCCCAAAAACTACATTTTAGAGTGACTAAGAAGGATACATGCTCCCTTTTCATATTCATGTTTTAAGCTTGTTTAAATTATCTTGGTCAAACCTAGGATTTGACAAGATTCAAATGGGCATCAAAATTGAAAAAAAGTCAGAAAAAAGAAAACCAAAGCAAATAGTTTTCTTATGTCATATAGTAAGCATTAAAGTTGATAAACAAGGTCTAGACATATTCAAACTAGACAAATCATGTATCTATACCCCCTAACCCCTGCCCTCTGTCTTATGAAGTCAAGCATATGAAGAGAAGTGGTTTTGGGTTTCAAACGTGGAAATTTGAAAAACCTCCCAAAAACTTCATTTTAGAGTGACAAAGAAGGATACATGCTTCCCTTTTCATATTCATGTTTTAAGCTTGTTTAAATTATCTCGGTCAAACCTAGGATTTGACAAGATTCAAATGGGCATCAAAATTGAAAAAAATCAGGAAAAAGAAAAACCAAAGCAAATAGTTTTCTTATGTCATATAGTAAGCCAATTAAGTTGATAAACAAGGTCTAGACATATTCAAACTAGACAAATCATGTATCTATACCCCCTAACCCCTAAACTCCGTCTTATGAAGTCAAGCATATGAAGAGAAGTGGTTTTGCTCCCAAAAGCTTCATTTTAGAGTGACTAAGAAGGATCCATGCTTACCTTTGCATTTTCATATTTTAATCTTGTTAAATCATTATCAAGCCTAGGATTTGACCAAGATACAAATGGGTGGGCACAAAATTCAAAAAAATCAGAATAATGAAAAACAAAAGCACGTAGTCTTCTTATGTCATATCGTATGCATTCAAGTTAAACGAGGTCTAGGTATATCCAAACCAGACAAATCATGTATCTACCCCATGTTGATCTTATGAAGTCTAGCATGAAGAGAAGTCGTTTTGGGTTTCAAACATGGAAATTTCAAGAACATCCCAAAAGCTTCATTTTAGAGTGACTAAGAAGGATACATGCTTCCCTTTTCATTTTCATGTTTAAACTTGTTTAAATCTTGGTCAAACCTAGGATTTGACCAAGATTCAAATATATGAGCATAAAATTCAAAAAAAAACCAAGGCACGTAGTCTTCTTATGTCATATAGTAAGCAATCAATTAAGTTGATAAACAAGGTCTCTAGACATATTCAAACCAGGAAATCATGTATCTACACCCCCTAACGTACCCTAGCTAAACTCTGTCTTATGAAGTCAAGCATGCATGAAGAGAAGTGGTTTTTGGTTTCAAACGTTTAAGCCAAAAGGTAAGCATGGATCCTCCTTAGTCACTGTAAAATGAAGCTTTTGGGAGGTTTGTGAAATTTCCATGTTTGAAACCCAAAACCACTTAAGACAGAGTTTATGGTTAGGTGTAGATACATGATTTTTCTTGTTTGAATATGTCTAGACCTTGTTTATCAACTTGAATTTTTTACTATATGATATAAGAAGGCTATATATATGTGCTTTGGTTTTTCATTTTTTGATTTCTTTTGAATTTTTATGCCTATTTAAATCTTGGTCAAATCCTAGGTTTAAACAAGTTTAAAACATGAAAATGAAACGGTAAGCATGAATCCTTCCTTACTCACTCTAAAATGAAGGTACTTGAAAATTTTATGTTTGAAACCCAAAACCCCAGTTCTCTTCATATGTTTGACTTCATAAGACAGAGTTTAGGGTTAGGGGTAGATATGATACATGATATTTCTGCTTTGAATATGTCTAGACCTTGTTTATCAACTTGAATGCTTACTATATGACATAAGAAGGCTATATATATATATATATATATATATGTGCTTTGGTTTTTCATTTTTTTTGAATTTTTCTGAATTTTTACTCCCATTTGAATCTTGGTCAAATCCTAGGTTTGACCAAGGTTAAAACAAGTTTAAAACATGGCAATGAAAAGGTAAGCATATGGATCATTCTTAGTCTCTCTAAAATGAAGCTTTTGGGAGGTTTTTGAAGTTTCCATGTTTGAAACCCAAAATCACTTCTCTTCATATGCTTGGCTTCATAAGACAAAGATTAGGGTTTAGGGGTAGATATATACATGTTTTGGGAGGTTTTTGAAATTTCCATGTTTGAAACCCAAATCCACTTCTCTTCATCCTTGACGTCTTCATAAGACAAAAGTATAGGGTTATATATATATATGCATGGGTAGATACATGCTTTTTTCTGGTTTGAATATGTATAGACCTTGTTTAAAATTATCAACTTAATTGAATGCTTACTATATATATGACATATATAAGAAGGCTATATATGTGTTTTGTTTTTTCATTTTTCATTTTTTCCTGATTTTTTATGCCCATTTGAATCTTGGTCAAATCCTAGGTTTGATCAAGATTTAAACAAGCAGTTTAAAAATGAAAATGAAAAGGTAAGCCTGGATCCTTCTTAGGGCTCCTTTGATTTAAAGGATAGGAAAAGTATAGGAATAGGAAAGGCATAGGATTGGAATGACACATGTCTACTTGAATCCTATAGAAAGATGAAGTGTGTTTGATTGTAGCAAAGGAATTTTTTCATGAGGTATGAGCCAATGTTTTTTCCTATAGGAATTACGCTACAAGATTCCTATAGGAATTTTTCCTATAGGATATGTTTCTATGAATCAAACAACATGTATAGGAAATTTTCCCATAGGAACCAAATCCTACACAATTCCTATGCAAATCCTATGAATCAAAGGAGCCCTTAGTCACTGTAAAATGAAGCTTTTGGGAGGTTTGTGAAATTTCCATGTTTGAAACCCAAAAGCACTTCTCTTCATGCTTGACTTCATAAGACAGAGTTTAGGGTTAGGGGGTGTAGATACATGATTTGTCTGGTTTGAATATGTACAAATCTTATTTATCAACTTTTGAATGCATGCTACTCTCTCAAAGAAAAACTTTTGAATGCTTACTATATGACATAAGAAGACTATATGCTTTTAAAATTCAAACATATGGTAAGCATTCTTATGTCATATCGTAAGCATTCAAGTTGATAAACAAGCAAGGTTTGGACATATTCAAACCAGACAAATCATGTATCTACCCCCTAACCCCTAATTAAATTGTCTTATGAAGTCTAGCATGAAGAGAAGTGGTTTTGGGTTTCAGACATGGAAATTTCAAAAACCTCCAAAAAACTTCATTTTAGAGTGACTAATTAAGAAGGATATACAAGCTTCCCTTTTCATTTTCATGTTTTAAACTTGTTTCAATCTTGGTCAAACCTCTAGGATTTGACCAAAAGATTCAAATGGGCATGGAAATTCATAAAAAACCAAAAGAATGAAAAAACAAAGGACATAACATTCTTATGTCATATATATATAGTAAGCATTCAAGTTGATAAACAAGGCCTAGACATATTCAACCCAGAAAATCATGTATATATCTACCCCTAACCCTAAACTCTGTCTTATGAAGTCAAGCATGCATGAAGAGAAGTGGTTTTGGTTTCAAACATGGAAATTTCGAAAAAACCTCCGAAGAGCTACATTTTGGAGTGACGAAGAAGGATATATAGATGCTTAATTTTTCATATTCATGATTTAAACTTGTTTAAACCATGTTCAAACCTAGGATTTGACCAAGATTCAAATGGGCATAAAATTTTAAAAAAATCAAAAAATAAAAAACAAGGCACATAGTATTCTTATGTCATATAGTAAGCATTCAATTAAGTTGATAAACAAGGTCTAGACATATTCAAACCAGGAAAATCATGCATCTACCCCCTAACCCTAGCTAAACTCTGTCTTATGAAGTCAAGCATGCATGAAGAGAAGTGGTTTTTGGTTTCAAACGTTTAAGCCAAAAGCCCCTTTTCAAATATTTCAAACTTATTCAAATTTGGTTCAAATATGAAAGACATACAAGTTATAGCACACATAGTGCATACATTTTCACACATACTGCACTAGATGCTAACCCTATAGTTTGAGGCCATTTGGGTGACCTAGGTCGAAAAAATTCTTGGATTAGAATCGTGTTGTTCGAACCCCGTAGTTGGATTTTTTGAACCCTTGATCTGTAGAACTGGGCAAAACCCTAGTTTAACCTATTTAATTACAGATTCGTATATCGATTTTTCTACGAGTACTACCTTTTTATTATTACTATGCAGCACATGGGTGTTTGCCCGTCGAGTGAAACTCGGAGGAAGAGGGATCACTCGGAAGGAGAGAAGAAGGGAGAGAATTATGGTGTCTCCCCTTTTTCGGGTGATGATGTTGACTTTTGTGCAGGGTTTGTCAGTGAGCAGGAGGTGCGAGCGAGCGAGCGAGTCGAGCGAGGCCGAGAATGAGAGAGATTTGTTTTTTTGTGAGAGGGACAACGGAAGGATCCAGAAGGACCCACAGACTTCCAATACGCATCCTGATGCGTCTTCTCTTGACAAAGAAGATGGCTGGGAGTTTGCGTACCTATTGCACGTGACTTGTGCTCACTGAAGTGTGGGACCTCAAGCGTGGGCACCACACGTAAGTGACAGACCTGTTGGTGTAAAAACTCGGTTGATTATAATAGTGCATTAGAACAAAGTTTCCTATGGATTCAAGGGTAGGAAATCCAAGTTAACTCATTTACGTGTTAAACTTGTCTAAATCTTGGTCAAACCTAGGATTTGACCAAGATTCAAATGGGCAGAAAAATAATAAACAGAAAAATGAAAAACCAAATCACATAGTCTTCTTATGTCATATAGTAAGCATTAAAGTTGATAAACAAGGTCTAGACATATTAAACCAGACAAATCATGTATCTATACCCCTAACCCCTAAACTTTGTCTTATGAAGTCAAGCATGTGAAGAGAAGTGGTTTTGGGTTTCAAACATGGAAATTTCAAAAACCTCCCAAAAACTACATTTTAGAGTGACTAAGAAGGATACATGCTCCTCTTTTCATATTCATGTTTTAAGCTTGTTTAAATTATCTTGGTCAAACCTAGGATTTGACAAGATTCAAATGGGCATCAAAATTGAAAAAAAGTCAGAAAAAAGAAAACCAAAGCAAATAGTTTTCTTATGTCATATAGTAAGCATTAAAGTTGATAAACAAGGTCTAGACATATTCAAACTAGACAAATCATGTATCTATACCCCCTAACCCCTGCTCTGTCTTATGAAGTCAAGCATATGAAGAGAAGTGGTTTTGGGTTTCAAACGTGGAAATTTGAAAAACCTCCCAAAAACTTCATTTTAGAGTGACAAAGAAGGATACATGCTTCCCTTTTCATATTCATGTTTTAAGCTTGTTTAAATTATCTCGGTCAAACCTAGGATTTGACAAGATTCAAATGGGCATCAAAATTGAAAAAAATCAGGAAAAAGAAAAACCAAAGCAAATAGTTTTCTTATGTCATATAGTAAGCCAATTAAGTTGATAAACAAGGTCTAGACATATTCAAACTAGACAAATCATGTATCTATACCCCCTAACCCCTAAACTCCGTCTTATGAAGTCAAGCATATGAAGAGAAGTGGTTTTGCTCCCAAAAGCTTCATTTTAGAGTGACTAAGAAGGATCCATGCTTACCTTTGCATTTTCATATTTTAATCTTGTTTAAATCATTATCAAGCCTAGGATTTGACCAAGATACAAATGGGTGGGCACAAAATTCAAAAAAACAGAATAATGAAAAACAAAAGCACGTAGTCTTCTTATGTCATATCGTATGCATTCAAGTTAAACGAGGTCTAGGTATATCCAAACCAGACAAATCATGTATCTACCCCTGTTGATCTTATGAAGTCTAGCATGAAGAGAAGTCGTTTTGGGTTTGAAACATGGAAATTTCAAGAACATCCCAAAAGCTTCATTTTAGAGTGACTAACAAGGATACATGCTTCCCTTTTCATTTTCATGTTTTAAACTTGTTTAAATCTTGGTCAAACCTAAGATTTGACCAAGATTCAAATATATGAGCATAAAATTCAAAAAAAACAAAAAAATGAAAACCAAGGCACGTAGTCTTCTTATGTCATATAGTAAGCAATCATTAAGTTGATAAACAAGGTCTAGACATATTCAAACCAGGAAAATCATGTATCTACCCCCTAACCCTAGCTAAACTCTGTGTTATGAAGTCAAGCATGCATGAAGAGAAGTGGTTTTTGGTTTCAAACGTTTAAGCCAAAAGGTAAGCATGGATCCTCCTCAGTCACTGTAAAATGAAGCTTTTGGGAGGTTTGTGAAATTTCCATGTTTGAAACCCAAAACCACTTAAGACAGAGTTTATGGTTAGGTGTAGATACATGATTTTTCTTGTTTGAATAT
Source organism: Lolium multiflorum (assembly GCA_030979885.1). Taxonomy (NCBI): domain Eukaryota; kingdom Viridiplantae; phylum Streptophyta; class Magnoliopsida; order Poales; family Poaceae; genus Lolium; species Lolium multiflorum. The sequence goes on along the minus strand of CM061748.1, from coordinate 192,858,690 downwards.
GTCTAGACCTTGTTTATCAACTTGAATTTTTTACTATATGATATAAGAAGGCTATATATGTGCTTTGGTTTTTCATTTTTTGATTTCTTTCGAATTTTTTATGCCTATTTAAATCTTGGTCAAATCCTAGGTTTAAACAAGTTTAAAACATGAAAATGAAACGGTAAGCATGAATCCTTCCTTACTCACTCTAAAATGAAGGTACTTGAAAATTTTATGTTTGAAACCCAAAACCCCAGTTCTCTTCATATGTTTGACTTCATAAGACAGAGTTTAGGGTTAGGGGTAGATATGATACATGATATTTCTGCTTTGAATATGTCTAGACCTTGTTTATCAACTTGAATGCTTACTATATGACATAAGAAGGCTATATATGTGTTTTGGTTTTCCATTTTTTTTGAATTTTTCTGAATTTTTACTCCCATTTGAATCTTGGTCAATTCCTAGGTTTGACCAAGGTTAAAACAAGTTTAAAACATGGCAATGAAAAGGTAAGCATGGATCCTTCTTAGTCACTCTAAAATGAAGCTTTTGGGAGGTTTTTGAAATTTCCATGTTTGAAACCCAAAATCACTTCTCTTCATGCTTGACTTCATAAGGCAGAGTTTAGGGTTAGGGGGTAGATACATGATTTGTTTGGTTTGAATATGTCTAGACCTTGTTTATCAACTTGAATGCTTACTATATGACATCAGAAGACTATGTTCTTTGGTTTTTTTCCGTTTTTTTTGAATTGTTATACCCATTTGAATCTTGGTCAAATCCTAGGTTTGACCAAGATTTAAACAAGTTAAGAAATTGAAAATGAAAAAGGTAAGCCTGGATCCTTCTTAGTCACTGTAGAATGAAGCTTTTGGGAGGTTTGTGAAATTTCCATGTTTGAAACCCAAAACCAGTTCTCTTCATATGTTTGACTTCATAAGACAGAGTTTTTATCAACTCGAGTGCTTACTATATGACATAAGAAGGCTATATATGTGCTTTGGTTTTTCATTTTTTGATTTTTTCTGAATTTTTATGCCCATTTAAATCTTGGTCAAATCCTAGGTTTGACCAAGGTTTAAACAAGTTTAAAACATGAAAAGAAAAGGTAAGAATGGATCCTTCTTAGTCATTCTAAAATGAATGAAGCTTTTGGGATGTTCTCACAAATCGATCTAGTCTACATGACTTTGATAAATTTTAATTAAGAAGCAGCAACTTAACAATAATTACCCAAAATCTAACAGCTGGTTCGACAACAACCTGGACGTTACGCTAAAATGAACTGCGAAAACAACGAACAGCACTTTTGTAGTACTGTACTCGGTACTCCGTACTTGCTCCAGATAATCCCCATTGCTTCACTACTACAGTAGTACTACCCTGGCTCGCATTCATTGTTTCCCCTGACTATTCAGAGCTTTGGACGTCCATCAGAGTTGTAGTCAGTAGTACAGTACTGCTAGCTCGATTAATGGCGTGCTATAAAATTCTATACTAGCCGACAGATGTCCATTCCTCGGGTTGCGCGCCAGAGCCTTCGAAGAGAAGGTAGCCGCTCTGTCCCGTTGATTTACGGTGGACGGACAGGATACTCCGGACCGCTCTCGATTCATTTGCTTCTGCTCCCGCGTCCTGACCCTTCGCGGACTGAGATCCAGTGACTTCACTAAGAGAAGTCACCATGCGACTTTACACACGTGAGCCATTCGATCAAGATCCAACGCTCGCGGTTGATCCAAATTTCGAACTTAAACTAAACTAATATTTTAAATGGACTGGAACTTTCCGAGAATACGTCTTAATGTAAAGTTTTTCTGTTTTTTTCTGAGCTACATAAATTTTAATTTCAAATTTTAGATCGACCATGTTCGTTGGATCTTAACCTGATGGCTCGTATAGGTAAAGTTCATGGTAACTTCTGTTGGGTAAAGTCACTGGATCTCAGTTCGCAAGGGAGCCCCCTCTCGGCCGTTGATTTAGGATGGGCGGACCAGGTTGCTCGAAGCGAGGGCAGGAGACGGTTGTCTGGTTTTAATAGGGGGGAGTACTTCTTCCATCCCCTTCTTGCTTCACTTCCAGTCTCCTTCCACTTCCAGCGATGCCTCCGAAGTCAAGGCCACCATCTCGCTTGAAGAAGCACCATCTAGTGTTGACCAAGGACGCGGAGAGTTCCCGCCGGCGGTCTATCCAGATGCTGGCCGCGAGAAAGGGCCCGCCAGAAAACGAAGGCCCTGCTTCGCGCTCGTCTCGGAACGGCGTCAGTCGTGCGGTCGAAGATTCCTGGTTGGTTTCCATCGCCATGTTTCTTGATTCTTCCTGGCCCGGAGGTCCCAACTCTTTATTCCGTATTAATCCTTTTTATACATATCTCAGTGCCCCACGACGCACCCTGACATCTTCTCATGACGACTTCAACCCCTGTCTCCTGCGCTTAGAGGTTACCACTGATTGGACATTTTCGTCTTCCTCTCGTCACTTTGTTTCGGTACTGATGATATTGCCATGCAGGAAGCATCGGCGTGTTTCAGAGATGAGCTTAAAACTCTCGTGGAACTCGCCTCCAACTTTCGCGATGATGTCGATACTTTGAAGGACGAGGTCACCGGCCGGGGCAAGCTGCATGATGTGAGGGTTCCATCAAGTGAGGAAACGAACTCTGTCATCAAGAAGCTCAAGGGCGAGAATTTGATGCTTAAGATCGAGTGCGGCTTTCTTCGCGAAGAAAACGTCGAGCTATCAAACAGGTGCGTTCAAGCTCTCAACGGGAGCCTCAACACCCAACATGATGCGGTGAAGAAGATGATGGATGACAGCATCTTGAAGAAAAACAATATGGTGGAGGACACGCGCGGGATGGTCGATCCAATCCAGGCACCGCAGAAGGAAGTCGATGCGCTCCGAGTCCAGCCACCTTTGCGTAGGTCGCCGAGGCGCCCTCGCGCAGGTCACTGAGGAGCGCACGTCGCCGAGTAGGCTGGGGGATAAGGAATTCCAACGAGAGAAGCGGAATCACCACCTGTCCTGATGGAGGGCCACTCCGCCAAGTAGGCTGGGGGAGAGAAACACTGCCTCTCATTGTTCTTTAGCTAGTCCTCCGATCCATATTACTTGATGTTAAAATGGATGTATCTACAACTGAAATATGTCTAGATACATATATTTTAGTATCACAAAGTAAGTATCAACGTTTATATTGCCCAAGTCTTATTATCCATCCCTAAGGTGGGTCGCTTTTGTAACTACTGATTGCAGATTCGACTCTTCTGCAGACCGAAAGATTTTTAGAGTGACTAAGAATGATTCATGCTTAGCTTTCCATTTTCATGTTTTAAACTTGTTTAAATCTTGCTCAAACCTAGGATTTGACCAAGATTCAAATGGGTTTAACAATTAAAAAAATCAGAAAAATGAAAAACCAAAGCACATAGTATTCTTATGTCATATAGTAAGCATTCAAGTTGATAAACAAGGTCTAGACATATTCAAACCACACAAAACATGTATCTACCCCCTAACCCTAAACTCTGTCTTATGAAGTTAAGTATGAGGAGAAGTGATTTTGGGTTTCAAACATGGAAATTTCACAAACCTCCCAAAAGCTTCATTTTAGAGTGACTAAGAAGGATCCATGCTTACCTTTTCATTGCCATTTTTTAAACTTGTTTTAACCTTGGTCAAACCTAGGATTTGACCAAGATTCAAACGGGCGTAAAATTCAAAAAAAATAAAAAAAATGAAAAACCAAAGCACATATATAGCCTTCTTATGTCATATAGTAAGCATTCAAGTTGATAAACAAGGTCTAGACATATTCAAACCAGAAATATCATGTATCATATCTACCCCTAACCCTAAACTTTGTCTTATGAAGTCAAACATATGAAGAGAACTGGGGTTTTGTGTTTCAAACATAAAAATTTCAAGTACCTTCATTTTAGAGTGACTGAGAAAGGATTCATGCTTACCTTTTCATTGTCATGTTTTAAACTTGATTAAACCTTGGTCAAACCTAGGATTTGACCAATATTTAAATGGGCATAAAAAATTCGAAAAAATGAAAAAAATGGAAAACCAAAGCACATATATAGCCTTCTTATGTCATAAACATTCAAGTTGATAAACAAGGTCTAGACATATTCAAACAAGAAAAATCATGTATCTACACCTAACCAAAAACTCTGTCTTAAGTGGTTTTGGGTTTCAAACATGGAAATTTCAAGAACATCCCAAAAGCTTCATTTTAGACTGACTAAGAAGGATACACACTTCCCATTTCATTTTCATGTTTTAAACTTGTTTAAACCTTGGTCAAACCTAGGATTTGACCAAGATTCAAATAAGTAAAAACATGAAAATGAAAAGGTAAGCATCGATCCTTATTAGTCGCTCTAAAATGAAGCTTTTGGGAGGTTTTTGAAATTTTCATGTTTGAAACCCAAAACCACTTCTCTTCATGCATGCTTGACTTCATAAGACATAGTTTAGGGTTAGGGGTAGATACATGATTTTTCTGGTTTGAACATGTCTAGACCTTGTTTATCAATTTGAATGCTTACTATATGACATAAGAAGGCTATGTGCTTTGGTTTTTCATTCTTACGATTTTTTTCTTAATTTTTATGCCCATTCGAATCTTGGTCAAATCCCAGGTTTGACCAAGATTTAAACAAGTTTAAAACATGACAATGAAAAGGTAATCAATCCTGGATCCTTCATAATTAATAAGTTAGTCTAATTAAAATGAAGCTTTTGGGAGGTTTTTGAAATTTTTGTGTTTGAAACCAAAAACCACTTCTCTTCATGCTTGACTTCATAAGATAGAGTTTAGGGTTAGGGGTAGATACATGATTTGTATTATTTGAATTGTCTTGACCTTATTTATCATCTTTTAAATGCTTACTATATATATGACATAAGAAGACTATGTGCTTTAGTTTTTCAATTTTCTGATTTTTTTAATTTTATGCCCATTTGAATCTTGGTCAAATCCTAGGTTTGACAATGATTTAAACAAGTTTAAAATATGAAAATGAAAAGATAAGCATGGATCCTTCTTAGTCACTCTAAAATAAAGCTTTTGGGTGGTTTTTGAAATTTCCATGTTTGAAACCCAAAAGCACTTCTCTTCATGCTTGACTACATAAGACAGAGTTTAGGGTTAGGGGGTAGACACATGATTTTTCTTGTTTGAATATGTCTAGACCTTGTTTATCAACTTTAATGCTTACTATATGACATAAGAAAACTATGTGCTTTGTTTTTTCATTTTTTTATTTTTTTGGAATTTTGATGCACATTTGAATCTTGGTAAAATCCTAGGTTTGACCAAGATTTAAACAAGTATATAACATGAAAATGAAAAGGGAAGCATGTATCCTTCTTAGTCACTCTAAAATGAATTTTTTGGGAGTTTTTTGAAATTTCCATGTTTGAAACCCAAAACCATGCACTTCTCTTCATGCTTGACTTCATAAGATAGAGTTTAGGGGTTTGCGGATAGATACATGATTTGTCTAGTTTGAATAAGTCTAGACCTTGTTTATCAACTTTAATGCTTACTATATGACATAAGAAGACTATGTGCTTTGGTTTTTCATTTTTCTATTTTTTTATTTTATGCCCATTTGAATCTTGGTCAAATCCTAGATTTAACCAGGATTTAAACAAGTTTAAAACATGAAAATGAAAAGGTAAGCCTTGATCCTTCTTAGTCACACTAAAATGAAGCTTTTGGGATGTTCTTGAAATTTCCATGTTTGAACCCAAAACGACTTCTCTTCATGCTAGACTTCATAAGACAGAGTTTAGGGGTTAGCGGGTAGATACATGACTTGTCTAGTTTGAATAAGACTAGACCTTGTTTATCAACTTTAATGCTTACTATATGACATAAGAAGACTATGTGCTTTGGTTTTTCATTTTTCTATATTTTTATTTTATGCCCATTTGAATCTTGGTCAAACCTATATTTGACCAGGATTTAAACAAGTTTAAAACATGAAAATGAAAAGGTAAGCCTTGATCCTTCTTAGTCACACTAAAATGAAGCTTTTGGGATGTTCTTGAAATTTCCATGTTTGAAACCCAAAACGACTTCTCTTCATGCTAGACTTCATAAGACAGAGTTTAAGGTTTAGGGTTATAGATACATGATTTGTCTGGTTTAAATATGTATAGACCTTGTTTATCAACTTGAATGCTTACTATATGGCATAAGAAAACTATGTGCTTTGGTTTTTCATTTTTCTGATTTTTTTAAATTTTGATGCCCATCGAATCTTGGTCAAATCCTAGGTTTGACCAAGATTTAAACAAGTTTAAAACATGAAAATGAAAAGGGAAGCATGTATCCTTCTTAGTCACTCTAAAATGAAGTTTTTGGGAGGTTTTTGAAATTTCCATGTTTGAAACCCAAAACCACTTCTCTTCATGCTTGACTTCATAAGACAGAGTTTAGGGGTTAGGGGTAGATACATAATTTGTATGGTTTGAATATTTCTAGACCTTGTTTATCAACTTTAATGCTTACTATATGACATAAGAACACTATGTGCTTTGGTTTTTCATTTTTCTGATTTTTAAATTTTAATGCCCATTTGAATCTTGGTCAAATCCTAGGTTTGACCAAGATTTAAACAAGTTTAAAACATGAAAATGAAAAGGGAAGCATGTATCCTTCTTAGTCACTCTAAAATGAAGTTTTTGGGAGGTTTTTGAAATTTCCATGTTTGAAACCCAAAACCACTTCTCTTCATGCTTGACTTCATAAGACAGAGTTTAGGGGTTAGGGAGTAGATACATGATTTGTATGGTTTGAATATGTCTAGACCTTGTTTATCACCTTTAATGCTTACTATATGACATAAGAAGACTATGTGCTTTGGTTTTTCATTTTTCTGATTTTTTTAATTTTCTGCCCATTTGAATCTTGGTCAAATCCTTGGTTTGACCAATATTTAGACAAGTTTAACACGTGAAAACGAACTGATAATCCCATTTGTTGACTCATTTAACTAGTTAATCCCATTTGTTGACTCTCTGTTGACCAGGCACTTGAGGTAAAACTGAGTATATTGCACTAGCCAGTATTAGTACTCAAGGGGAAAACCGAGCACACAAAAAATGCTACAGTATAAGACTCGAGAGTATATCTAAATTTCCAGGGTTAGACTCGAGTACGCGTGTTGCGGTGCAGAAGTGGAAGACGTGCAATTGTTGACGGGTACTGACGCGAGTCGCGGTGCAGAAGTCGAAGACGTGCAATCGTGGACGCGTGTCGCGTTGCAGAAGCCCAAGACGTGCAGACGTTAAATGGTGGACGCGTAGGACGCGGGTCGCATTAACCACCCCTCGCCTTTATAGACGCCTCCTCGCACTATCTCTGTCACTCTCACTCGCTCATGCAACGCCGCCTCTCACGTCCCATCATCTTCTCCAAAGCAAAAACCCTCTCCCTCTCTGCAGGCGAGATGGACATGGAGAATGCGAATCCCATCGTCCATGACGCCGTCGGCTCCAAGCGCGACGCCTCCCTCTTCGACGTCGTCCCCTCAAAGGCCGTCGCCGCCGCCGGTGGCGGTCGTATCCCGCCGGGATGGGACCCCTATGAGCCGGTGCCGTACATCTCGCCTCCGAACCCCTACGACACCTTCATGGACGACCCATGGAACGAGGTAACTATGGTTTGCTCCCTTTTTTGTTCCCCATTCCTTTTTGAACCCTATTTTTGCTGGTTCCCTAGTAACTATTAGTGCCGATCTGTAGATGGTTGAGTATTGGGTTAATATTTGCGCCGATTTTATTCCATTTTGCTTTGATCCCTTCTTGATTTCGTTTAAGATTTGGAGTTCGGCCGTTCGGTTAATTTATGCAAGTAATAATGGGATCTCAATCAGTTAATTTATGGGATCTCAGTCAGTTATTTTATGCAGGAATCAAAAGATATCAACCGTTTAATTTTGCAAATATTCTGGAATCTGTTCAAAATCAGATCTGGAATCTGTTTCTTTGCCTATGATGAATCGTTGGGCACAAATTTTTACAGAGTGGGTTCAGCGAACCATTGCTGTGTACAAATCTGTTGTGCATGAGCTATGGTTCGCTAACACCATCCCTGTAGACATATAATCGTGTCCACTCTAACTGAGGCTGGCTCTGTTTTTCCTTACTTTGTTATCATGCACGTTAGTCATCGTTGCATCTCATTCACTAATAGTTCCCGTTTGATATGGATCAGCTGTCTGGCAGCGACGTCGGCAGCGACGACGAGCACCATGACGTCAAGACTCGCCAGGTGCTGCGGAGGCTGCAGGTCGGCCAGTACATCTCCTACTTCGCCAAGGGTGTCTACAGGTGCCCCTTCTGCACTAGGAGACTCGGCGGCACTGACTTCAACTGCCTCCTCACGCATGCCGAGAACATCGGCAACACCTTCCCCAAGGTCGGCTCGACGGTGAACCCCTACTCCTTCCGCGCCAAGCACAGGGCGCTCGGCATGCACCTCCGCAGCATCCAGCGGGTGGAGATCTCCGCCGGGCGCATGCCTCCGCTCAAGCCCAAGGCTCCCAAGGGGAGCAAGAAGTGGAGGCAGAGGAAGATGGGGTAGGCGGAGTCCTGGACGTGTGCTGCTGCTGCAAAGCAGCTTCTATTTTGTTGTTAGCTAGGGATCCCTTGTTGTTATGTTGTTAGTATGATGGTGTTGCGAAGAACCTCGAACCTGTTACTATGTTGGCTGCTGTGTATGCAGCTTATTATCTAGGGAGGGATCCCTATTAATCTATCCCTATTCTACTATATTTTGTTGGCCCTACTTTTGTTTCTCGATTTACTATGACTGTGAATTTGTCGTACATTACCCTGGAGATTTGCTTCTAGATTTAACTACATACATATGGACCAGAGGGAGTACTAGATTTGCTGCCATATTGGGCAAACAACGAGGGCCAAAAGGCACAAATAATTGAAGAAAGACAGAAATGCAAGCTTCTCTAGATTTGATACTAATTTGGTTAATAAAGACAAAGAGACAGAGGGGGAAAAGGTGCTCTTAAAAATGCCAATTCGCGCCGAGAGAGACAGAACCCAGCTCCTGCTCACGTACAACCAAACGCGGTCTCGTCCTGTCCCACGCGGTCCCTTTCTACTAGCCCCACACGTCAGCACGGAACGGTCAACTAAACTGGAATCCTCCCGTCTGAGCTCCTTCTGCGGGTTACAAATAAGGGCTTGGCGAAAACTGAGGAAAAACATAAGGCAATCTTATTGACTAATATAGCTGTTTAATTAATAAAAGGATTAGCTACAACGTGCTCAGTTTGCCCATTTATTAAGGTATAAGACTGGCAGGAGAGAAAGTAATCGCTAGTTTCCTCATTTTGCCCCTGCATGCTCGCACGATTAAAGCTCCTTCCGCACGCGCTGGACTCCTCGTTTCCTTAAACCTCCTCGTTTCTCGGGATAGACCAACAGTTTTTCAGGATCTTGGGGTTTTTTTTTTGACAATCAATACCACATATATTCATAGCAAAAATAGTACATGGTAGAGGGCTACATGACGACTAGATATATCACCAAAAAAGGTGATGCATGTCTCCTTCACCAAAACAGCTGAAACAAGTACACGAACGCAAGTACACCACCATAATAATACTACTACATTAACACAAGTACGAGTAATAAAGTAAGAGTACTACTCCCTCTAATCTAATTTAAACCAAAATAAAACTTAAACTTCATCCTAAATTTGAACTAGTGCCTCGTCCTCGTTCTTCGCTCATTTTCTGATCCAAGACGGCGCAGAGTGCCAGAGTGCATGGCACGGAACTCTTCATCGGTGGCATGCCATGGGCATGTCACCGGATGCATGATTTTTTTCGCAATGTTTTAAATTTGAATTTAGGCCGCATGTCACACGGTGACATGCAAAAGGTGCATGTCACCTGGTGGTGGTAGGCAACTACCCTCATTTACGGCGGCGTAGGCGACTGGACGCCGCGTGGCCAGCCGCTGCCTCGTGGCCGCCTCGGTTTCCACGCGGGAGACCATTAAACGCCGACGACCAACCTTCCCGCGTCACGGTTAGCGACTATGACTATAAGGGCAAAACGCTAAACTCTCTCGTTCCATTCACTTTCTTCCTCTCTCCACCTAACAAACATTTGTTCGTCGCTCTCTCCTCCAGCAATGTCTTCAAAATTCAGGTCGTCGGCGGTCAAGTACGCGGAGAAAAAACGCCGGCTCGAAATTTCGAGAGACGCTTCCAGAAACCAAGTGGGCTCGCCGTCGCCGCCGCCGCCGCCGAAACGCGTCCGTGCTGTGCTCACCGGGTTAGTTTCCTTCGCCATGTACTTTCGTTTCTTTCGTCGCTCTCTCCTCCAGCAATTAATGTGTTCAAACTTCAGGTCGCCGGCGGTCAAGTACGCGGATAAAAAACGCCGGCTCGAAATTTCGAGAGACGGTTCCAGAAACCAAGTGGGCTCGCCGTCGCCGCCGCCGCCGCCGAAACGCGTCCGTGCTGTGCTCACCGGGTTAGTTTCCTTCGCCATGTACTTTCGTTTCTTCTTGCCCGGGCTCAAGCTCTTTAAGAGTCTCTATGGTTATACATCTTAAAGGGTTGGAAGTTCCAACGACGCCCCTACTGCACCAACTTCCACGACCAAGGAATCATCGTCGTCCGATGATTTCAACCCGGCCCTACCCCGGCGAAATGAGGTAGCACCAAGCACTGTGTAGTTATCTTCTTCTTCTTCTTCTTCTTCTTCTTCTTCTTCTTCTTTGCGCTTACTTGCTACCGATGATTTCGCCCTGAAGGAAGCGGCGCCGACTATCGACACCACTGTCGCCATCTTGATGGAAAAAAACGAGGAGCTCAGCTTAGAGTGTGATCGCCTCCGAGACGATTTGGCTGCCAAGAAGAAGAATTCGAAAACTCTTGTGGAGCTCATTTGCAGCCTTCGAAATGAGCGCGATATGTTGAAGAACGAGCTGATTAAGCAGAAAGAGAGGAACATTGCATCAGCGGAGAAAGCCAGCAGCATACTCAAGACTGTGTGCCTCGACAGAGACAAGTCTGATATAGAGTACAAAATCCTTCTTCAGGATAAAGTACAGCTCCAAAAGTTGAACCTTGAATATGCTGACATCGCCATCCTTGCCCTTCTCGAGAGGCAGAAGGCACAAGATAAGTTGATGCACCTGATGTTGGAGAGCTGCAGTGAAAGAGAAGAGACATTGAAAGAAGTGAGCAGTTTGGTGGGATACATGAGTGACGTCGGGCGAACTTCGCAGAATCCGCCCCGGCTGAGCTCAAATTCCAGCGGAACCAGCTTTCAGCAATGCATGTTAGGCGCACCTACAACTTCTACTCATTGATTAGAGGTCGCACGACATGGCATTTTCCCTCGAAATAGTAGTACTGTACTAATAGTTGTACTACTTAATATGTACCTTTTTGTAAAATAATTTCTTACATGTATTAGAAACTACCCCTCTCGTTTCTGGATGCACCCGGGACATTGTCATCCGGCCCTCTTCTGGACAAACCCCCTCGGGAAGGGCGGTATATTTTGCACATTTCGCTACTAGTACTTCTAATTCCACCGCTTATTTTTCTAATCCGTTAAATCGTTAATTGGATGACCAACTGATGGAAGCTGCGATAGATTAGACCAACAAGTGGTGAATTGTGCAAAAGATATGTCCGTGTTTTATGCAAAAGAGTGATATGGGGATCTGGTGGAATCTTGAATTTCCTCTTCAGTGGTAGGCATGCTTCACTTATAGCTGGAGTACATTGCGGACCTGGTGCATTTCGTCAGTACCGATCAGCTATTTTTGCTTATCCGGGAAGAAAAGGTAGTACTAGCCTTTTCTGTGAGATGTCTTTTCAGTGCTACGGAGTTGTCTGTTCACTGCTTGCTTTGTCTGTCGGTGACTTTGCCAAGCTGACTTTGCCATGACTTTGGGTGACTGATATGTGGACCACAGTTGTAAGTGACTCAAAGTCACTGACTTTGGGGACTCCTGAATGCTTCGTATATTTCTGACGGTTTCTGAATTATGTACTCCGTACAACTTTTGTAATATTGGTCAAACTAGTTTTGACCAGGGTTTGTGTAGGGTGTTTTTTTTTGGTTGGTCCAAATGGTGTTGTGTGGTCCAAATGTGATGTATCATCACACCACCATGTGCCCCCCTCCCCCCACCCCACCCCTAGGTTTTGGTAATGCCATTCTGATACATGCTTCTTAGAAGGAGTACATTTTTTCCGTTAGGGCATGACAATTTTGAAAAATTCAAAAAAAAATGGGAAGACAGAATGGTAACATCATTTTCCATGTGATGATGCACCCCTGTGCCAAATTTTGGTTCATTTTAAGAATGTAAGGTGACAAATTACTCGAGGAAGCTAGTTGGAGTAGACGGGCATGATCGGATTGGCATAGGGGATTTATTTTTTGAAGGATGTTATTTTTCATAGACAATATCTGACACAAAAAATAAAATGTTAAGGTCTCATATTATTCTGAATGATTTTGAATTACTTATGACGTTTGGAAGTATTGGTATACATGAGTCCCACATGAAGTTAAATGGTCCAAAAAAAAGTTTCGTACACGTCTCCCAGAAAGTGGAAAGTCGAGTACATGCATGACTTCACGCGTCCACTACTGGATACAGGGAGTCAGAGGCTATAACATAATCGGCCTCATCATCTCTCGCGAGCTCGTCCTCTCCACTCCCCCAACTTGCCTCCCCCACACTGTGAAAACCCCCATCCACTCACCGCACCTCTGAGGCATCGACTTTCCCGTTTCCAACCACAACAGCATGAAGATAGGTATTGCATACGAGGCGGAGCAATAGGCGACCGCCCACGCAGAGGATGCCTCTACGGTAGTGGCCGTCGTGGTGGGTGAGGCTTCACCGGGCACCCAAGCCGCTCGTCTCCTCTGCTTGTCGGATTCTTCGACCTCGGTCGAAATGGGCATCCTGGCCGTCACGACGGGTGAGGCTTCACCGGGCACCCATGCCGCTCGTCTCCTCTGCTTGTCTGGTTCTTCGACCTCGGTCGAAACGGGCGTCCTGGCCGTCGAGCAGAAGGTGGATACCAACGTTGTTTATCCCGCCGAAGATGTGCACGGCGTTGCAGGCCACCACGGCGAGGTCTTCCTAGGCCCGATGCTGGACGCGAACCTCGACCCCTTCGACGATTTCGGCCCAAACGTTCAGTTCCAGGAGGATGTTGAGGGTGATGACGAGGAGGTACTTCTCTTTTACCGAAACTGTCCCAACCCTCTTTGTGTCATATTGCTGTTCACATGGTTTGCACGAGCCTGGTTCTTGATTGATTTGATATCCTACCTTGTTCTTGTAGATGTAATTGATTCTACGATTCGTAAGATCAGATTCTAGTTTAATTTCGACTAATCTGCCATGTAGTCATATAATCAATTTATGTGTTCATACTTAGTGGACTTGCAATTGTTGTGGCTAATGTTCATGGTTGTTCATAGGGTTTCTCATGATTTATTACGATTTCTTCTGCCATTTACTTGTTCTACACATTTAATTTTAGGGTTTCTAAGGTTTGATTATGTTAGTGGAGTATTTATTCGATCTGTCATAAAAAACCTGATTATGTAGTACTTAATAATTCATAGGAGTATTCTGATGACATGGACAACAACAAGGTGCGCAGGGACCGGAAAAGCCGCTATGTTCTCAAGCGGCTGAAGGGTGGTGAAATTCGTTTCTGCATGCGCGGGGAGCTATTTTGCCCATTATGTGGCAAATTTCTCTAGAAGGACATCCACAGCCTGATCCAACATGCGATGGGTGTAGGCCTAAGTACATAGGGGGAAACACCGCCCTGCAACCAAGGCCAAGTACGCATCATATGGCCTCTTCCTCCAGAATTACGTCTTGCCTAGCTTGCTCCACGTCAACGCCCCTGCTGCTGGCCCTCATGCTCCTGGTCATGTTTAAAGTTCATATGTGTAATCTTAATCCCTTTGGAAGTTCAGCATTAAACTCTACTAGTACAACCGTGGTGGTCTTGTGATGTAGTACTCTTTTGATGCATTTGTGATGTAGTAGTACTTTTTTTTGAAATGATATAGTACTATCTAAGAAAAGTACTCCCTCCGATTCACATTCATTTCACATCAAGAAATATGGATCAGAGCGAGGGAGTAAATTAAACATGGCATCTCGTGCATGAAGCTTGACATATCGATCAGGTTGGCTAGAATAGCAATACAATGTTGCTCATTAGGCAAATGCATGCCATGTACGATAGTATACATCCAGTAAAGAAGTCTATACTGACATAAAAAACTACTTTGGGGATGAGAGTCAATTGGGGCATCTACAATATAGAAAATCTTGCTCGTAGATGATTTTGGCTAAGAGGGTTTTACTCACATTACACGTGCCACTTTCCTTGTCTGCAAAACAAGTTCCAATAAAGGGAGAGGAAAGAAGAGGGTATTGTGGGCGAGATTGAACACCTTTTTTATGTGTTAATCTGAGGCCTCGTTTAGATGAGGATTTCGACTTATGCCTAACAGCTCAACACATCCACAAATAACTCTGCTTGCGCACACCACCGTTCATTAAAAATAACAATATTAGCTCGCAAGATTAAGAACAAAGTGAATTTAAGTAACTTGGTAAGCTTTTCAAGCAATATGCACCTGAGCAGACTTGCTCGCAAGAGTTTATCAGTAGTAACAGTTTGATAGCAGTGGAAATAGCGAAATAACAGCAACGGTGAAATAAAGACAGCAGTAGTGATTATAGTAAACAGCAGGATTAAAATACTGTAGGCACAGGGACGGATTTAACGGGCGTTGCATGGATGAGAGAAACTCATGTAACAATCAAAGCATGGGCATTTGCAGATAATAATAAAACGGTATCCAAGTACTAATCAATCAATAGGCATGTGTTCCATATTTAGTCGTACGTGCTCGCAATGAGAAACTTGCACAACATCTTTTGTCCTACCAGCCGGTGGCAGCCGGGCCTCTAGGGAAACTACTGGATATTAAGGTACTCCTTTTAATAGAGTACCGGAGCAAAGCATTAACACTCCGTGAACACATGTGATCCTCACATCACTACCATCCCCTCCGGTTGTCCCGATTCTTGTCACTTCGGGGCCATTGGTTCCGGATAGCGACATGTGTATACAACTTGCAGGTAAGATCATAAACAACGAATATCTTCATGAATCAATAACATGTTCAGATCTGAGATCATGGCACTCGGGCCCTAGTGACAAGCATTAAGCATAACAAGTTGCAACAATATCATAAAAGTGACATCTACGGATACTAGGCACTATGCCCTAACAATCTTATGACTATTACATGACCAATCTCATCCAATCCCTACCATCCCCTTCAGCCTACAGCGGGGGAATTACTCACACATGGATGGGGGAAACATGGCTGGTCGATGGAGAGGCGTTGGCGGTGATGGCGGTGAAGATCTCCTCCAATTCCCCGTCCCGGCGGAGTGCCAGAACGGAGACTTCTGGCTCCCGCGACGGAGTTTCGCGATGTGGCGGCTCTCTGGAGGGTTTCTGGCGACTTCGACTTCTCCCCGTGCGTTTTTAGGTCGAACCCGATAAGTAGTCCGAAGGGGGGCGTCGGAGGCCAGCCGAGGGGGCCACACCACATGGCCGCGCGGGCCCCCCCTGGGCCGCGCCGCCCTATGGTGTGGGGCCCTCGGGCCTCCACCTCTCTTGCCCTTCTGGCTCCGTCAATATTCTGGTAAAATAGGGCCTTCTGCATAAATTCCGAGGATTTTCCCGAAAGTTGGATTTCTGCACAAAAACGAGACACCAGAGCAGTTCTGCTGAAAACAGCGTTAGTCCGTGTTAGTTGTATCCAAAATACACAAATTAGAGGCAAAACAATAGCAAAAGTGTTCGGGAAAGTAGATACGTTTTGGACGTATCAACTCCCCCAAGCTTAGCTTATTGCTTGTCCTCAAGCAATTCAGTTAACAACTGAGCGATAAAAGAACTTTCACGAACACATTTGCTCATATGATGTATATATTCTCATGCTATGGCTAATACTTAAGCAGTTCATAATGAGATACATGCAAATAAGATCATCCAACAGCTATGTCAATCATGGAGAAGTACCAACAATTAATAATAAGCATCATGAATCATGTATGTAAGCAGGATTGCAATGTTCATAAGAGAATATGATAAAGTGGTATCTCGCTTGCCCGTATTTGATCGGCAAAACATAAATGCCGAGGCACCTCTGGAGTTCATAGAAAGACTAGAAGTAGTGATTGTCAAAGATAAAAGCATCAAAGTTATACCACAATCAATCATATTTTGAGACAAGCATATTATACTAAGAATGACAGTTGTGCTCTCAAGATAGTGCTCAAAGAAAGAATGGAGACACAACATAAAAGTAAAAGATTGACCCTTCGCAGAGGGAAGCAGGGATTAACATGCGCTAGAGCTTTTCATTTGTAAAGCAGGAGTAAAATTATTTTGAGAGGTGTTTGTTGTTGTCAACGAATGGTAATGGGTACACTAACTACCTCATCAACCGGACTCACAAGAGCGGCTCCCATTTTATTTATTTTTGGGTGGCACTCCTTCCAACCTTTCTTTCACAAACCATGGCTAACCGAATCCTCGGGTGCCTGCCAACAATCACATACCATGAAGGAGTGCCTTTTTATTTAAGTTTTATTATGATGATGACACTCCCCCAACCTTTGCTTACACAAGCCATGGCTAACCGAATCCTTCGGGTGCCGTCCAACAATCACAAACCATGGAGGAGTGTCTATTTAAGTTAATTAATTTGGGACTGGGAATCCCATTGCCAGCTCTTTTTGCAAAATTATTGGATAAGCGGATGTGCCACTAGTCCATATGAGAGTCCGTCAAAAGTAAATGACAAGGTTGAAAGCTAAACACCACATACTTCCTCATGAGCTATGAAACATTAACACAAATTGAGAAGCATTTTGAAAGTTTTAAAGGTAGCGCATGAGAATTTACTTGGAATGGTTTGAAATGCCATGCATAGGTATTTATGGTGGACACTTTGGAACAACTTGGTTTTCAGGTGTTTGGAAGCACGAGCGGCGATCCCGCTCAGTACAAGTGAAGGCTAGCAAAAGACTAGGGAGCGACAAATCAAGAGAGCAGTAACTGTCATAATCATGCTTGCGGCAAAATAAATTAACGGAGGCATAAAAGTGATACAAGAACTCTGAAGCAATATAAATCATCGAGGCTTAATTGACTTTTTGTTCAGTCATATGCATGCGTGAGCATGTGCCAAGTCGATATAAATGAATTATTCAGAGGAGGATACCACAATGCCATACTTACTTATGAATAAAACAATGCAAGCAAACATCCATGACATGCTACTCATATTAATAAATTGGAACTAAACATGAGAGATCATGAACTACTAGACTTTCTCAAATAACATATACCTCACATGAACCAACTAAGCATGCTCATATGGATGAGTATATGTACAAAAATGAAAACAAATAGAGTTCATACCAGCCTCTCACCACAATCAGATTGTCGTAGATCGTCATTATTGCCTTTTCACTTGTGTAGCTTGGATAATATGAAATGAAAACCACGCTCCAGCCACCGAAGACCATTGAACTCATGATGAACTTTACAAACCAAAGAAGAACAGCAAATATTTTTGGTGTTTTCGAATTAGAAACAAGAACGAAAGAAAACAAGCAAACAAAGCAAAATCTTTTTGGGTTTTCTTGTAGCAAACCAATGATAGCAAATAAAGCAAACTAAGAGCAAGGAACCAAATAAACAAATGGTGAAGAGAAACAACAGAAATATTTTTGGTCTTTTTGTGTTTTAGGAAAGAAACAAAGTGAAAACAAAAGAATGCAAACTAACAGAAACACAGAAAAGCAGGATGACAGAAATCTGCCAAATCCTGACAGCAGTACAGAAATCGAAATTAAC
Organism: Lolium multiflorum; assembly: GCA_030979885.1. Taxonomy (NCBI): domain Eukaryota; kingdom Viridiplantae; phylum Streptophyta; class Magnoliopsida; order Poales; family Poaceae; genus Lolium; species Lolium multiflorum. The sequence continues at coordinate 192,840,698 of CM061748.1, read as the reverse complement.
AAAAATCTTCCATTGCTCAGACCAAAAAGTGTTCAACTAATGAAAGTTAGATAACAACCTGGGGAACATGCTCAAAAATTGGCAACTCAAAATAACGTTCTGGCTGTGCGTACGAATTTTTTTGGTAACAGCACAGAATCTGTTTTTGGACAGCACTTCCCCAAATATCATCTCCCTCTCATTAGAAAACCACTCTAAGAGACTAAGCAAGTATGTACAAGTATCCAGCAACCATAATATGCAAAGAATGAGTGATGCCGGTATACCTCCCCCCAAGCTTAGGCTTTTGGCCTAAGTGGAGTTCATTCCCACGGTCCCCATGAAGTGGTGTCTCCGTAGTATGACGAAGAACGACCCGGTTCCAGGTATGTGCTGGAGGAAACGTCGGGGTACGTGACGGTGTAGTCGTAGGAGGGCTCGGCGTTCTCGGAGTCATGTTGCTGGTGGAATTCTTGTATCTTCATATGTTCCTCCACCGCCTCCTTAGTGAGCGACCATGATTGCCTGTCAATATTGAACAAACCTGGCTGGGGAAGAGGGATTTCCTTCTCATTCCCATCAGCAAACAACATTCTATAGACCATATTATCTATAGTGGAGTCAGTAGTAACAAAATGATGGCTCTTCATAGCAGCAATATCTAGTCTCCTAGGGGTTAATGGTACATCATTAGAATCAAGAGGAATCTCTAGATGTGTTAAAATGCGCAGTGCAATAGTTCCTCCAAAAATAGGCCCCCTGCTAGACAGGCGGCGAGCAATAAGAGAACCAAGATGATAAGATGTCTCTCCAGTAAGTGCAACATTCAAGAAAGCAAGATGGTAGCTAGAGATATTGCTAGTATTTTCTCTACCCAAAATGCTAGTAGCAATGTAATATGCGAAATATTTAATAGCGGGGAGTTGAATGTTTCTTATCTTCCCTCGCTGGATGGTGCGGCAATCATCCTCGGTGATCCCTCGGTAGAGCTCCAACAGGTCCCGGGGGTTGTCATCAATCCTCCTTGCTGTACCTACAGGGGCAATATCCAATGCACGACAAAATTCTTCCAATTTCATAGTAACAGGAATATCATAGATCTTGAATGCAACTGTCGGCTCAAATTGCGCGTTGTGGAACTTGAAGCTCTCAACGAAAACTTTGGTGAGCCTGTAGTATTGTTCCCTTTCATCTCCCACGTAGGTGGCTAAGCCTGCCCTGTTGACAAGGGTGAAGAAATCATCCAATATCCCTGCATTTGTCAGAAAATCATAACATGGGAAGGATGAAGCATTAGGAGCCCCATTGTCCTCCTCGGGCGCGAAGCTAGGCGCGATGACATCCTCATTGTAGGATCGCCTAATCTGAGTAGACGCCCTCGAGGGCCTACCGGTGCTGGTTGTTGCTTTCTTGAACAATTCTCCAAATTTGAATTTCTTCATCTTCCCCTTCTGAAATTTTCAACAATCATTATAAAATTTGATTTCAAGGTATATAATTGAAGGGAACTACTATAGGAACTTGCTAGAGTACTAAACATGCATCAAAACTAGTTTCTTCCTCTTAGAACAAGCATGCAAGCTCACTAAACATGTTATCTACAGCAGCAAAATATTCAAGATATACTCAACCAAATGAAATTCTAATTGGACAATCAAAGGAGTCACATACCAAGGAGTAAAAGTGCCAAATTTCAAACAGAAATCTGGGCTGAGCAAGGAGATCGAAAAATCGCGAGTTCTTGAGCAGAAACACGAGTGAGAGGAACTTGGTACGAGTTTTTTCGGGAGAGAGAAGATGCTGGGAGGAAGAGATGATTGATACGTCTCCAACGTATCGATAATTTCTTATGTTCCATGCTACTTTATTGATGATATCTACATGTTTTATGCACATTATATGTCGTATTTACGCATTTTCTGGAACTAACCTATTAACAAGATGCTGAAGTGCCAGTTCCTTTCTGCTGTTTTTGGTTTCAGAAATCCTAGTAACGAAATATTCTCGGAATTGGACGAAATCAACGCCCGGGTTCCTATTTTGCCCGGAAGCATCCAGAACACCCGAGAGAGGGGAGCTGTGGGCCCCAGATGATAGGGTGGCGCGGCCAGGCTGGGCCCGCGCCACCCTATGGTGTGGTCGCCCCTTTGACCCTCCTGCGCCGCCTCTTCGCCTATATAAAGCCCCTGCATCGAAAACCCTTACGGGAGAAGCCACGGTACGCGAAACCTTCCAGAGCCGCCGCCATCGCGAAGCCAAGATCTGGGGACAGGAGTCTGTTCCGGCACCCTGCCGGACGGGGAAGTCCCCCGGAAGGCTTCTCCATCGACACCGCTGCCATTTTCACCGCCATCTTCATCACCGCTGCTGCTCCCATGAGGAGGGAGTAGTTCTCCATCGAGGCTCGGGGCTGTACCGGTAGCTATGTGGTTAATCTCTCTCCTATGTACTTCAATACAATGATCTCATGAGCTGCTTTACATGATTGAGATCCATATGATGAGCTTTGTATCGCTACTAGTTATGTGCTACTCATGTGATGTTATTAAAGTAGTCTATTCCTCCTGCATGGTGTAAAGGTGATTAGTGTGTGCACCGTGTGGTTCTTGTCGTAGGCTATGATCATGATCTCTTGTAGATTGTGGAGTTAATTGTCATTATGATAGTATTGATGTGATCTATTCCTCCTTCATAGTGTAATGTGGACAGTGCGTGCACTATGTTAGTTCTTGGTTTATTTTGCAATGATCTATTATGCTCTAAGGTTACTTAAACATGAATATCGAATGTTGTGGAGCTTGTTAACTCCGGCATTGAGGGTTCGTGTAATCCTACGCAATGTGTTCATCATCCAACAAAAGAGTGTATGTAGCACATATGAGAAAGAGTTATTTATTATGCGATCAATGTTGAGAGTGTCCACTAGTGAAAGTATGATCCCTAGGCCTTGTTCCTAAATACTGCTATCACTGCTTGTTTACTGTTTTACTGCGTTACTACTGCTGCGTTACTACTGCATGTTTACTTCCCGCAATATTACTACCATCAACTGCCTCAAGCACTTTTCTGGCGCCGTACTACTGCTCATACTTATTCATACCACCTGTATTTCACTATCTCTTCGCCGAACTAGTGCACCTATTAGGTGTGTTGGGGACACAAGAGACTTCTTGCTTTGTGGTTGCAGGGTTGCATGAGAGGGATATCTTTGACCTCTTCCTCCCTGAGTTCGATAAACCTTGGGTGATCCACTTAAGGGAAACTTGCTGCTGTTCTACAAACCTCTGCTCTTGGAGGCCCAACACTGTCTACAAGAATAGAAGCTCCCGTAGACATCAATGATGTAGTGGGGCAAGGAGGGGCCCACACCACAAGGTGGCGCGCCCACCTCCTTGGCCGCGCCGGCCTGTGGTGTGGCACCTCCTGGTGCCCCACAGGTCATCCTCTGGTGCTCCCAGGTGCCTCGTCGAAAAATAGGACCAACGGTGTAATTTTTGTAATTTTTAGAGAACTTCGAAAAATGCACATTTCTGGGTATTAAATTAATTATTACTGCGCAGGAAAATGATTTCTAAAATCTTAAATAGCTAAAGCATATTGCAAAACAAAAGTGCTACAGCAAGTAAAATAGGTGGAGGGAGAAAGAAAGAAAGAAATGTTGTTTAGCTCTTTTATGCAATAAAATATACTTGTTAACAAGGTTGATCAAGTCTTGCTACCAAATAAATTTTATATGACATAAGAAGAAATAAACCTCAAATCAATCATGTTACCTTATATTGAATTGATATGGATCCAATCACAAGAGTTTGATATTCTTCTTTAGGCTCATATATAGGACAATCAATGGATCCCACTTTGATAGTTTTCACATTAAAAATTGTATTGACTCCACATACTTTATCAATCCTCTTGGGAAAATAGACAGTGTGTTCCTTATCATCAACATTGAAAGTAACCATGCCTTTATTGCAATCAATAACAGCCCCTGCAGTATTAAGAAAGGGTCTTCCAAGAATAATGGACATATTATCATCTTCAGGCATTTCCAACACAACAAAATCAGTTAATATCAAGCAATGCTGAGTAACTTGAACAGGAACATTTTCACATAAACCAACAGGAATAGCAGTAGATTTATCAGCCATTTGCAAAGATATATCAGTTGGTATCAACTTATCTAAATCAAGTCTCTTATAAAGAGAAAAAGGCATCACACTAACTCCTGCTCCCAAATCACATAGAGCAGTTCTAACATAATTATTCTTGATGGAACAAGGAATAGTCGGTATACCTGGGTCTCCAAGCTTCTTTGGAATCTTACCATTGAAGGAGTAATTAGCGAGCATAGTGGAAATTTCCTCATTGGGGATTTTCCTTTTGTTAGTAACAATATCTTTCATATACTTTGAATAAGGAGGCAATTTAATAGCATCAGTCAAAGGGATTTGCAAAAATAAAGGTTTCATCCAATCACAAAATTTATTATAATGTTCCTCCTCCTTTGATTTTAATTTCTTAGCAGGAAAAGGCATTTGCTTTTGAACCCAAGGTTCTCTTTCATTACCATGTTTCTCAGTAATAAAATCTTCTTTAGTGTACTTTTTATTTTTAGCAGCTTTTCAGGTTCTTTTTCAATTTCTTCTTTATCAGGAGTATCATTCTTATCATTATCTTTCTCATGTTCATTACCACTTTCAGTTTCAGCATCAGAAATAGAAATACTATTAGGATCATTAACAGGTTCAGAGGATTCTACAACATTCTTATGTTTCTTTTTCTTTTTCTTAGATGGAGCACTAGTTTTAATTAGTTGAGAATCTTGTTCAATTCTTTTAGGATGCCCTTCAGGATATAGAGGATCCTGGGTAGAAACACCACCTCTAGTTGTTACTTCATAAGCATGTTTTTCTTTAGAATTATTTCCCAACAAGTCATTTTGCACTTTAGTAAGTTGATCAATTTGAGTTTGAACCATTTGAAAATGTTTAACAAGTATCTTAACATCATTGGAGGTTCTCTCCACAATACCATGCAATTCACTAATAGCTCGAGAATTTTCCATTAAATGATTCTCTACTCTCATATTAAAGTTTTCTTGCTTAACAATGTAATTATCAAATTCATCTAAGCATTGAGCAGGAGGTTTTGAATACGGAATATCTTCCCTAGTAAAGCGTTGAAGAGAGTGTACCTCAATCATGGATGAAGGGGGAATTATCTCACATAAATCTTCTATAGGAGGTAAATTCTTCACATCTTCAGGTTTAATACCCTTCTCTTTAAGAGACTTCTTGGCTTCCCTCATATCTTCATCATTTAATTTAATCATACCCCTCTTCTTCACTATCGGTGTCGGGGTTGGTTCAGGTGTAGACCAATCATCATGATTCCGGCCTATTTTAGCCAATAATTCTTCAGCGTCGTCTGGAGTTCTTTTCCTGAAAACACAACCAGCACAACTATCCAGGTATGCCCTAGACTCAATGGTTAGTCCACTATAAAATATATCAAGTAAATCATGCTTTTCCAAATCATGGTCAGGCTGAGCTCTAATAAGAGAGCAAAATCTAGCCCAAGCCTCAGGCAATTTCTCTCCATCTTCCTGGTCAAAATTATAAATTCTCTGCAAAGCAGCATGTTGAGCACTAGCAGGAAAGTATTTTCGGAAGAAAACATCAAGCAATTCTTTTGGACTTTTAATAGAACCAGGAGGCAAATTATTATACCAAGTTTTAGCATCATCCTTTAATGAGAAAGGAAAAATTTAGCGACAAAATAAGTACGCATCTTAATATCATCAGAAAACAAGCCACTAAGAGTAGATAACTCAGTCATGTGTTCAACAACACTTTCTTTTTCAGTACCACAAAAGGGTGTTTTCTCAACAATAGCTATATGAGATAGATCAAGAGAAAAATCATAATCTTTATCCCTAATGTTTATAGGAGATGTGGCAAATTTAGGATCAGGAGATAATTTATATCTAACAGCATGTTCCGCAAGCAACTTTTTAATTTTTCTTGCATCAGTAGTAGCATTGCATTTTTCAATAAAATCATCATCAAGCTCTACATAATCTTCATCAAGATCATCACTAGAATATTCAACAGACTCAGGTGAATTAACAGGTGTAGCAGCATTTTCATTAGGAGTTTCAGTATTTTCAATTTGTCTAGACTTAGCAATTGTAGCATCTAGAAAAGATCCTAACGAACCATCATTATCAAGCACAGCAGAAGCATCATCACAATTATGAGAGGAATTTTCAGATTCAGCAGAAGTACCAGCATTTGAAGCTTGTGGTGGTGAAACAAGTTTACTTATCACAGATGGTGAATCAAGAGCAGCAGAGGTACTAAGAGTTGTACCTTTTCTTGTAGTGGATGGTAATATGGCGATCTTAGTATCGCGAGGTTTACCCATGATGGAGAATTTGCAGCGAACAATATCAATCCAAGTGAACTTCCAAATAAAGCTATGCTCCCCGGCAACGGCGCCAGAAAATAGTCTTGATGACCCACAAGTATAGGGGATCGCAACAGTCTTCGAGGGAAGTATTACCCAATTTATTGATTCGACACAAGGGGAGACAAAGAATACTTGTAAGCCTTAACAGCGGAGTTGTCAATTCAGCTGCACCTGGAAACAGACTTGCTCGCAAGAGTTTATCAGTAGTAACAGTTTGATAGCAGTGGAAATAGCGAAATAACAGCAGCGGTGAAATAAAGACAGCAGTAGTGATTATAGTAAACAGCAGGATTAAAATACTGTAGGCACAGGGACGGATTTAACGGGCGTTGCATGGATGAGAGAAACTCATGTAACAATCAAAGCATGGGCATTTGCAGATAATAATAAAACGGTATCCAAGTACTAATCAATCAATAGGCATGTGTTCCATATTTAGTCGTACGTGCTCGCAATGAGAAACTTGCACAACATCTTTTGTCCTACCAGCCGGTGGCAGCCGGGCCTCTAGGGAAACTACTGGATATTAAGGTACTCCTTTTAATAGAGTACCGGAGCAAAGCATTAACACTCCGTGAACACATGTGATCCTCACATCACTACCATCCCCTCCGGTTGTCCCGATTCTTGTCACTTCGGGGCCATTGGTTCCGGACAGCGACATGTGTATACAACTTGCAGGTAAGATCATAAACAACGAATATCTTCATGAATCAATAACATGTTCAGATCTGAGATCATGGCACTCGGGCCCTAGTGACAAGCATTAAGCATAACAAGTTGCAACAATATCATAAAAGTGACATCTACGGATACTAGGCACTATGCCCTAACAATCTTATGACTATTACATGACCAATCTCATCCAATCCCTACCATCCCCTTCAGCCTACAGCGGGGGAATTACTCACACATGGATGGGGGAAACATGGCTGGTCGATGGAGAGGCGTTGGCGGTGATGGCGGTGAAGATCTCCTCCAATTCCCCGTCCCGGCGGAGTGCCAGAACGGAGACTTCTGGCTCCCGCGACGGAGTTTCGCGATGTGGCGGCTCTCTGGAGGGTTTCTGGCGACTTCGACTTCTCCCCGTGCGTTTTTAGGTCGAACCCGATAAGTAGTCCGAAGGGGGGCGTCGGAGGCCAGCCGAGGGGGCCACACCACATGGCCGCGCGGGCCCCCCCTGGGCCGCGCCGCCCTATGGTGTGGGGCCCTCGGGCCTCCACCTCTCTTGCCCTTCTGGCTCCGTCAATATTCTGGTAAAATAGGGCCTTCTGCATAAATTCCGAGGATTTTCCCGAAAGTTGGATTTCTGCACAAAAACGAGACACCAGAGCAGTTCTGCTGAAAACAGCGTTAGTCCGTGTTAGTTGTATCCAAAATACACAAATTAGAGGCAAAACAATAGCAAAAGTGTTCGGGAAAGTAGATACGTTTTGGACGCGCACACCACCGTTCATTAAAAATAACAATATTAGCTCGCAAGATTAAGAACGAAGTGAATTTAAGTAACTTGGTAAGCTTTTCAAGCAATATATTCAGAGAAAGAGCACACATGTTCGGCTCAAAATAATCATAAGAGAAGAACAATAAATCTAAGACACCACATGGATTCATACCTTGAGTCGACGCTGGCTCGTAGAAGGGCGGCCGCGCCTCGAGGATGCCGGGGACGTCTCCACCTCGGTCTCACATGTGACTGCTTATCGGCGGGTGGTGCGCCGCGCCATGTAGAAGATCTATCAAGAGATGAGAGCCCGATGACGCTACCGACGCCTCAACCTTGATAGCACCGACTTGTTGCTCCGCACCGAGATGCGCCACGTGCAAGATTTAGCGGATGCACCAATTTTAGAGATATGTCATGATCATTGTAACAAATTTCAACGTGATGATGATTTGATCTTGTACTCGGCCTTGAACATAAGAACTAGTACAATCTCACCTTTTTTTATCATTATCCTTTGCGAGATTTAGCGGATGCGCCAAATTCAGAGAAATATCATGATCATGGTAACACAATTTTCAATATAATGATGATTTGATGTTGCACTCGACCTTGAACATAAGTACTAGTACGGTCTCACAAATTTGTATCATTATACTTTGCAAGTTTTAGTGGATGCGCCCATTTTCAGAGGTAGATCATGATCATGGTAAGTTGGTAACAAATTTTCAACGTGATGATGATTTGATTTTGCACTCGGCCTTGAACAGAGGTACTAGTACGGTCTCACAATTTTTTATCATTATACTTGGACGGTGGCCAAATTCAAAATCTCATAGCGGCAAAACTTCCCGCCCACAAAATACAAAAATTTCACACGCTTCCAAATTCCCATTCTACCCCTGTGGAGATGGCAGCAAAGTCGGTTGGTGGGGGGGTCTGCCCGTCATTTTTTGGATCACCACCTCCCTAGCCCGGAAACCCTCCCAAAAAAATTCATTTCCCTCAGACCACCCACCGGAACTTCCCAAGTCCCTCTCTCCCACCTCCACGACCACCGCACCGGAACATCCCCGCCGGACTTCCCTGGCCTACCCGAGGCCTCGCGATCCTCGTCATCCGGCTGCCTGCCGGAGCCGCTTCATCGACGCCGTCATCAACCGGACCGGATCATCCCCGCCGAACCTCGAAACCATATGCTCATCCAGCAGTCTACCGCAGTCGCTTCAGCTGCGGTATCGTCCACCCCGCCGGAGCCGCTTCGCCGGATCCGTCGTCCACCGCATCGGATCTTGCTCACCGACACCGCTGTGCATGAACCGGATCTGCTTCACCGGCGCAGTGCATGATCTAAACTCTTCTACTGTCGCTTTTCTATTGCTTGCCTGCAAGTTCTTGTTTAATCTTGGGGGAACCTGTTTGTGCTAACGACGCGCCGTTACGTTTTTGCAGATGAGATGAGTAACCATGAAGTGTAATGGCCGTCTCTCCAACCCCAAGTAGCACATGTAGCGTACTTCATCACCGGATCTATCAACCCCAGGAAGATCTGCTGTGACTCCCACAGAGTGCTTCTCCTAATGTAAGTCCCTTGTTTTAGCGCCATGTTCTGGGTTCAGATTCTTGTTTGTCTGAAGCTCTTTTAGTTCATTCCTAGCTATGACCGTAACACGTTGCTATTTTCTACTTCATTGCTAACTTTAAGCGATTGAACATTTTGGTTTGCATTCCCTGCTCTGTAGATGTAGCCATCATAACTTCTATCTTGCTCAGTCGTTGTTACAAAAATTATAGGTATTATAGTAACATCCTGCTATTATTTAGTTCATGGCCAATTTTAAGTAATTGCACATGTTGGTTCGCATTCCCTGCTCTATAGCTTTTGGCATCGTAACTTCTATATTTGGTTTACATTCCCTGCTCTGTAGATCTAGCCATCATAACTTTATCTTGCTCAGTCGTTGTTACAAAAATTATGGCCTGCTACTATGTTGTTTGTGCCAATTTTTTACTCCATGAACATGTTGGCTTGCATTCCCTGTACTACAGGTGATGCCATTGTTTTGTATCTAGTTCATTGTAAGCTAACAAAGTAAGGACTTAGTTTGGCATGCTATCACTCTGCTATCTAGCCTGTAGTACAAATAAACTTGTCATACTACTAGATAATAATTTTGCGTGCCATCTTGTTCTTCAAAAGCTGCATTATTGACTTGTTTCTCTGACTTGGCATGACGCTCACATATGGAAAGCTGAACATATTGGTTTGCATTCCCTCTTATACAAGTTCACAGGTGATCCCACTATATTCTGTATCTGGTCCATCCTAAGCTCCAGCATTAACTATCCTCTATGTGTTGCTCATTACAAGTTTATATCCCGAAACATCTTGATTTGCATCCCCTTCACTATAAGTTCAGGAGTATTATTTAGTTCACGGCCAAAATGAAGTAATTGCACTTGGCACATGTTGGTTCACATTCCCTCCTCTTTAGCTTTTGCCATCGTAACTTCTATTTTTGGTTTACATTCCCTGCTCTGTAGATGTAGCCATCATAACTTCATCTTGCTCAGTCGTTGTTACAAAATTTATAGCCTGCTACTATGTTGTTCATGCCAATTTTGTACTCCCTGAACATGTTGGTTTGCATGGGACTCGACAGTAGTAAGTCTGCTGTTTCATTCTAACATGCTCTGTTATATTGGCTGTTGGTATGCGGCATGCACTCTTTGTTTGCTTATTGTGCGCATTACAATGATCTTGTTATAACGACGAAATGATGAGTTCCAAATTCTTTGGCAAACAATATTGTAGTGTCTTTGCCTTTCCATTGTTGCTGTCTTAACTTGTAATGTCTTTGTTTCAGATATAGGTGCTGCATGGACAACTTAAAAGATTGCCGGATCGCTTCATTGTATTGCTAGGTTTAATTACCATTCAATTTCTCTGGGTTCTGTAATATTTTTTTCAATGCCTTGCAGCTGATGTAATATTTAGTTAGTTTTTATAGTTCTTTCGCGCATTTTTTCTTTGGTGCTTGTGGTAAGTGAGGCTATCCGACAGAAATCAATGCTGCGTAAATATTCTCAGTATCTAAATCACGAATTCCCATCCCTTAAACGGCCCAATTAAGCGAAATCACATATGTGCCTGCCCGCAAAATCCTAAAGCGCATATTATGCCGGCATATAAACAACAACTAAACGGGCTGGCCCACTTACTTCTTGGGCCAGCCCATTTGAGTTATGGTGGACCCCACACTCTAATTGGGCTGGCCCACTAGCTTTAAGGTGGACCCCACCCACTACTGGGCCGGCCCACTAATTAGTTGGGCCAGCCCATTTGCTTTTGTGGTGGACCCCACATACTAAACGGGCCGGCCCTTCAAGAGGAAAGTGGGACCCACTGTGTGTTTTTGGCCGGCCCACTATCTTGTTGGGCCGGCCCACTTGCAATATGGTGGACCCCACATACTATTTGGGCGGCCCTTTAACGGAAAGTGGGGCCCTGTGCTTTTGGCCCGGCCCGCTATCTTGTTGGGCCACCCACTTGCTATATGGTGGTCCCACATGGTAAATGGGCCGGCCCTTTAATAGGAAGGTGGGACCCACCTATTTTTTGGCCCGCTATCTTGTTGGGCCGGCCCACTTTCTATATGGTGGACCCCACATACCAAATGGCCCGGCCCATTAACAGAATGTGGGACCCACCTGTGTTTTTGGCCGCCACTATCTTGGTGGGCCCCCTTGCTATATGGTGGACCCACATACTAAATGGGCGGCCCTTTAACAGGAAGGTGGGACCCACTGTGTTTTGGCCCACCATCTTGTTGGGCCGCCCACTTGCTATATGGTGGACCCCACATACTAAATGGGCCGGCCCTTTAACAGGATAGTGGGACCCACTGTTTTTGGCCGGCCCACTAGCTTGTTGGGGCCCACTTGCTATATGGTGGACCCCACACACTAAATGGGCGGCCCTTTAACAGGATAGTGGGACCCACTGTGTTTTTGGCCCGGCCACTTGCTTCTTGGGCCGGCCCAGTTGATGTAAGGTGGACCCCACATGTTAAATGGGCCGGCCCATTTAAGTTTTGACCAGTCAACATTAGAGGTTAGGCCCGGCCCACGTAACTAATGGACCAGCCCAGCTATATAGTTGACCGGTCAAACTATGTCATCTGGCCCGGCCCGCTTATGACGTGGCAGGCCTCGTGTGGGCCTACCATCTACCACGGGGTTTCAGCGGTTAACGCGCTTGGCGTTAACGTCGCCACGTGTCGTTTGCATGACGTCAGCAGTCAACGGCTCCCGGAAACACTTCCGCAGTCCGATTTTCCGTGGCGGAAGGGCGCCCAAGCGCGACGGACCAAAAATCGTCGTTGGACTTTGTCTGACTTTCGACAACAGAACCCATATCGTCGGGTTAGGCCCATAGGCGACGAAAAATACCCCTTAGTGGACGATTTTGGGACGTTGTCTATCAGAACTTTTCTTGTAGTGAAGTAAATTGTCTTCATAGTCTCTGGAAGAAAATCAGTTTACAAAATAAAGTCAGAGAAGCAAGCTGAATTATATGCTTGCTTGTTGCTTGCACTGTAATAAAGTCACTATTTTAGTATTGCTGCTGTAGCTAGGTTAATGTCACTTCATTTCTATACTGATAGTGGCAGTAGCTAGGTTAGTTTATTGCAAGTAAATTATACTTGTATACTGGCTATACTTGTATACTTGTATACTGGTATTCATTTATCAATTTCATTTATTTGAAATGTTCAATTATATTCATTTATCAATTTTACATGTATACTGGAGCATGAATCTGTTGGTATGAGCTTGCTTGTTAGTATACTGGTGATGTTTTTTTGTACAGGCTATACTGGAGAAAATTTACATGATATACTGGACCACTTGCATATGATGTTATTTGTATGATATTGCAAGTGTATGGTGCTGGTGGTGGTACTGGTGTAGTTATTTGTATGGTTCTGGAGCAATACCACTTGCATATGATCTTTTTTGTATGGTATTGCAAGTGTATGGTGTTGCTGGTGGTACTGGTGATGTTTTTATTATGTGAATTGTTGCAGGGACTTCAAATGAGCTGCCCATTTCTCCCGAAACGTTGATTCACTTCCGTTTCGGTTGAGAAATGGGGCTCCTATGTCCAAAAATTAGCAAAGGTCATGCCGAATTTTCCGGCCGACAATTGTACTAATAGATTTCATCCTCTTCTTTATAGAAATTGCAAATATGTCGGCCGACGACAACGTGGCCGGCACTTCTAAGGCCGCCATGACCCTCGAAGAGGAAGCCAGAGCGGCGAACGTCGAGTTCTGGGAATTCGGCCCCTCCCAGCGACAAGAGGAGGAGGAGGTGGACTTGGCGGCGGAGGAAGTCGGAGCTGACCGTCAGATGACTGAAGCCGGGGAGGAGGAGGAGTATGAACCCACCACCGACGGCGGCGACCACACGGGGGGTGACGGCGTCGGGGAGGCTGACGGCAGCGGCAACCCGGCTGCTAAGAAGAAGAAGAAGCCGCGGAAGGATCGGAAGCCGACGGTGCTCGCCAACACCACCAGCGAGATCACATTGGTCTCCGAAAGTGGGCAACCACAGGAGCCTTTGGATGTTGCCGCTGGGTACGGCATGCAACTCGGGTGCATTGTCCGGGAAAGCATGTCGATCAACACGGTGAATATCCGAGGTGAAGGCAATGAGCATTTGGTCGAGCTCTGCCTTCGGAAGCTTCACCGACGGTACACGTTCCCGGCGCCATACAATAACTTGGAAAGATCCAACCCGGTGAATAAATTGGCCATCACGAAGATGAGCAACGCCCTGAGCAGCTGGAAAAGCCGGGTGAAGGCCAAGATCGACAAAGGTGAAAGCTTTGAGAGTATTAAGAAGGGTGAGCCGATGCTCGATGAAGCAGAGTTCCAGATATTCAAGGAGCGGCTGGATAGCGAGGATGCGAAAGCATGGACGGAGTGGGGTAGACAAATGCATGAGCTCAACTTAGGAGCACATCACCTTGGAAGCGGCGGTTATAGAGGAAAGATTCCCATTTGGGAAAAGGAGGACGAAGAACTTGCACGTGCTGGGAAACCGAACCCATGGTTGAAAATGACGGACCTGCAGGTGAGGTACTTTGTCCGGGCCCGCTACACTCTGGACAGGAATACAATGGAATTCGTTACCGAGCATGACGACGTGAGGAAGTTCGAGGAAAAGCTGGTAAGGGAATTTACTCGCGCGGTCCATTGCTGCACATATTACATATATGACGTGAATGCAATGCCCTAAATGTGTTCACCCTATCCTTGTCTGCAGAACGAGCAGTTGGCGGCGGCCGATCTCCCCGAGGCCGAATCGTCGTCCCAGGGCTCGACGGAGCCGTGGGACACGCCTTTCAACAGGGCGTTGAATATCCTCAAGGAGAGGCCAGTATCCAAGCCGCCGACGTCGGCTGGACGTGTCTGCGGCTTTGGTACAAGCATGAAGTTTCGCGAGTACTACAAAGAGGAAAGCAGCAAGAAGAGAAGGAGGAGCGCGATGTCAGAAGAGGATAAAGCCGAGGTGGAAGAGCTGAGGAAGAAGGTCTCCATGCTCGAGGAAAAACAGGCAAACTCGATGGACAAAGATGAGGTGGACAAGCTTTTCGAGAAGAAGCTCCGCGATTTCCTGCCCCCTCAGGTCATCGAGGGGATAGCTGCGTGGAATGCGGCCGGTCAGGTGGGGTCGATAAAAGTGCCTAGCGCCGGGGCCAGCAACTCGATCTTCAACGCGTCGCCATCTCCGGATCTGGTTACCCCGCCGCCCACCATCGCCGCGGGGCAGCCGATGGAGTTGGATGAACCGGTGCCCCCCGCTGATCCTGCCGAGGCTACCAAGGCGCAGCCGGCGGCGGTGGTGCTTCATAATGCACCCGAGCCGCAGAAGATTGATAGGCCGGCCGCCACTGTCTCCACATTAGCACAGCTCAACGCCATCACCAAGGTACTTAACTAATTAGTTATTCCATGCCATCTCCTTCATGCGTTTTGATACCCGGCTATCTAATTAATGATGCCCAACATTACTCAGGACACTCCTTGCGTGCTCCTTCACTGCGCGCCCGGCGGCGAGTTGAAGGATGTTGCCACGGGAATGATCATACAACCGAAGAGCACCACGTTGCACACCGTGGCTATGGACGCCAACGTCCTGAAGGTCACTTTGGGTCGGGTGTTGCCGGGGTGCGAAGACATGGACCCCCCAATACAGCCCGAGGGAGCCGACGAGCACCTGACGCTTGAGAACTGCCATGGCTATACCATGGTATGGCCAAAGACCCAGATCCGTCTTGGGGGTCGCTCCACCGGCGCCTCCTCGATCATCCGGCAGCCGATCGTCCGGCCGCCTGCTCGGAGGGCAGCTCCTCCCGTCGTCACCGCCACAACAAGCCGCCACAAGAAACTGCTGGGAGAGTCTCTGCCTCAACCGCCACCGGCGGAGCCTAAAGGCAAGGCCGCTGCACCGCTATCGCCCATCCCATCACCCAACGAAGATGACATCGATGATGATGGGCCGGTAGACGTCGATGCCTACCTCAACACCGGCGCCGACATAGATGATTTGTACATGGCGGGCGCGGATGAAGAAGCATACCGCGCTCGCGACGAACCAGCTGGCCCACCCAAGGCAACCAAACAGCGCCTGGTGTTCCGCGGCTTCTCTCAAGAGACGCCTCCGGCAGCCGATACACAAGAGCCAACCGCCGCAAACATCTTCAGCCCCAATACGCTGATCAAGAAGGTCAACGAGCAGTTTGAAGCGTCAGGGGCCGTTGCTCCGAAGAAGCCCCGTAAAAGACCTAGTAAGAACAAGGAGAAGTCTGCGAGCCAGCCACCTCCGACGATCCGTCATCGGGACTCCATGGTACCTCCCAGCAAGGATGGCTTGACCAGAATGCATGAAGCTGGCAAACCAATACTGGGTCCGGAGCTGCAACACCTTGCTTCCGGAGATATGCTGCCTCTGCAGGACAGTATCCTGGTCCTAGAGAGTATCCTTCTTAAGGACAAAGATCCAAATTACCCGGTCTTCACGGTCAGGGTGCCAAGAGATGTGGGCTTCGTCACTGATGCCCCCGCGGATATATTCTTTATAGCGTACGAGGACATCTTCAAGCTATTCCACTCGAGAAGGCTGGACTATAACTTGGTCCGCCTATTCGCGCTCAATCTGGCGATGAAGATCAAGAGAGAGAGTACCCCGGACGTCGCGATAGCGGATCCCTACTACATGCGTGAAAGCCAGTTGGCCTTATCAGCGGTGCGGGTACGGGCTTCGTTGTACCTACAGAAGTGCTTCTTGGACAACAAGAGGAAGGACAACATCCTCTTGGCTTACTTTCCCGAGTAAGTACACATCCGCTAGCCCTGTAATAAATTTCTTTTCCATTGCTCATTTCCAACCTCGATCTTGTTCCAAATTTGTGTTGCGCAGAGACACGTACTGCGTACTCATCTCCATTGCCCCGAAGTATTCTCTTGCCACCTATTTCGACTCGGGGAGTGCGAAAAAGAAGAACTACGCCAGAATAAGGGGTGTGCTAGATGATGCTCTCGAGGGCTACTTCAAAAAGGGAGGCGCCTTCAAAGAAAAGGCGGAATGTTTCAGGGATGATGGTAAACACAAGTTCAAGCACGTGTTCGAGTTCCCCTGTGTCAAGCAGCCGGAAAACAGCACTCTGGACGCCTTCTATGTCATGCATCACCTAAAAGGGTTTGTCCGGGATAGCCAGAACTTGTTGCTGCCATCTGCTCTCCGAGGATGGGCCGAAAAGTTGGCGCGGATCAACGATGATGACCTCAGAGAAGACTTCCAGGATACCAGGGTCAAGTTATCACATATCATCATTCAAGACGTCACCACAGGGGGAGGGCCCTTGCACCAGGGTAGAGCGTTATGCAAGAGGGACATCGAACACCGCCTCAAAGCGCAGGGTGACACGAGGACGTGGATTACAAAAGATCTGTACAAGCCGTTCCCGGAGCCCTGCGAGCCTTGACTTAGTGTGTGATAAACTAGCTATCTTCATCGGTTAGTTTGTATATATATCGATGGACGTGGTCTTTTGTGTGGGTCGTAATTAAACTCTAAGTACTATGTTCATCGGTTTATGTGTATCGGTGGACGTCGTCTTGTGTGTGCGTGTCGCAAACTTATTGTTGCCGTGCTCAACTTTACTATATACTTTGCTCTAATATTTATCAACATATATATATATATGCATGATGTACTAATATGATATACTAATATGCCCTTGTCAATAGAGATGCCGACGTACGTTGTGTACAAGGGTCGGGTTCCAGGTGTCTACGAGGAGTGGCAGGACTGTCTCGAACAGGTGCACAAGTTCAGCGGGAACAGCTACAAGGGATACGCGACTAGAGAGGAGGCGGTAGCACAGTGGAGGGCACACGTGGGCAAGAAGAAGAACCGGCTGAAGTTCTTGGTCCCCCTCTTACTCACCGCCACCGCGGTTGTACTCTACTTTACTTTAGTCTAGGTGGCCGGTGACGATGCATGTGCATATGAGACGAGATGAACACATGTATGTGTATGCGACGATCAAACACATTTCTACTTGTGTAATTTGGATCTAAATGATGTAATGATGAAGACTTGTGTGTATCATGTCATTTGTGTGTCATTTCTGACTATTTCTGTTATTTCTGGAATGTGCTATGTATTTGCTGTATATATACCTGTATATTTCCTGTCAAATACCTGTATGTACTGCAGAAATGAAAAAAAAATTCGAAAAATCTACAAAACCTGCTTAAATCATAATCAAAGATTCAAAATTGTTGTTCTCCATTATGGTTACAATAGGTTGTATCGTCATCAAATGCTAATTTGTTGCAGATAGGGAAATGAAAATTGATTGTTTTTTTTTCTTTTTAGGCTATCGTATTCATTATATGTGCTAATTTTAATCTTGATTCAGTTGCAAGTCATTTACATGCTGATATGGTGTGTGTTCGAATTTAATCTTGATTTTCCATGTAGATATGATATCTAGGTATTTCGAATATTTTAAGTTATTTTCAAACTTAAGTATGAAGATTTTTTCTTCACGACATACCTTTTTTAGATCTGAATTACTTTTTCAAAAATGAATTCTTGGTTTTTGGGGTTACCATCTAATATTAGGTTTAAACTTTGAAAGGGAGCAAAGGGGAGTAAATGCTATCGAAAGTTTCTGTGCATTTCATTCTCCGACCCTCCAAATCAATTGTTCCATGAAAAGTCTAGATTCCATAGCAAGTGGTGAATGCGCAGATAATGGTCTATACCAAATCCTCCGACCCTCCAAATCCAATGTTGCACATTAGGTTGGTATCCATATTTTTTCACTTTAACATATCTGGTCCAATCTGCTCACGCCTTCGGTCTTTTTTTAAGCATCTTTGTTAAGGGAGAGTATTATGTGAACTGTTACCATTGAGGACACATTTGGAAAACTATTTTTAGCTATTTATTGTTTTCCTTTTAAGAGTACTTGTATAAATTAAATATGGATGTTCATGGAAGATCATTACTGCAATGGTAAAATTTCAGCCAACTTGAAAGTAAAATATCAAGTTGGCCGTGTTGTACAAGAAAACTCTACATGTTTAACTACAGAGAATTGTGCTGTTTACGAGAATAACTAACCAAACTTTCTCAAGTTCTATACGATGGATCCAAGTTTGAGGCGTAACATCTTCTGCCGTTAGTATCAAATGCTCATGAATAGTGCAACTAGCGTAGCAGGTAGCCAGGACACAACTTAAAGAGACCACCGTATGTTTCATATCATTAAGCTAGGTAACTGAGACCTATACTTGGTCTACTATTGGCTTAAGGTTAGGCTCATGCATCCTGAGTATGTTAAGGGAATATAATTGAAGGCAGATTTTGTTGTTCTCATATTTTCTAATAGTTGTGACTCTAGAGTTTACTGTGATGACACCTCTTTGGTCTGGTAGTCCACGTGATACCAGTCCTATCCTTTTCTTAGAGCTGCTGGAGCATTTCTATTCTTACTGTAGTTTAGTAATTGAATACTCATGTGTGCTATTTACCTATTTTACTGCTAAATTGTGGACTGTTTTACTTG
This sequence comes from Lolium multiflorum, assembly GCA_030979885.1. NCBI lineage: Eukaryota > Viridiplantae > Streptophyta > Magnoliopsida > Poales > Poaceae > Lolium > Lolium multiflorum. The sequence goes on along the minus strand of CM061748.1, from coordinate 192,821,652 downwards.
ATGTGTCGCCACAGATATTGAAATGGAGAATGTCTCTCCATATGATGAAATATCACCGTAGAAAAGCTTTTGATCACCGTTAACGTGCAGAGTGTAATATTGGCTATGGATTGATGCTATACTGGCGAGTAACTATTATCACCTGCTTAAATTCATATTGAATATTTGCAACAACTTAGGCTTGGTGATAACTCCCACATCAATGACATGTTTACCAATTTCTTTTGTAGTGTATACATTATTGTTTTTTTTTTTGCTTAACGAGGCCAATTCCGTACTCAATTTCCAATCTGCTATCATTTTACATGACACGGCGATGACCATGTAACGAATAACTGCTCCTTCCTGTTTACACATGTGCCGTAGTGTACACAACAATATCATTGTGATAAAAAAACCGATAGCAAGGTGGATCAGGAACTATACTTATTGAGTTTACTTGGATATTTTCCCTTGCTTTGAATTGAATTAGACGTCATTTGTCCCAGTCTAAAACATCTAATATAACTCCAGCTAAGAACTTACACAAAGCTTTGCACTTAATGGGACTTATTTTCAAGATAGTGCAGTGAGTACCAATTTTTCTAGCATCTTACAATCATCAGTGATTGGGAGTACATTTTTGGGTCTGTAAGATTCATCCAGGAGCCTCCTAAGTCAAAGGGTTTACTTAACCTTGAATTTTGTAGCATTCATTGTTACATCTATGCCTCGGAAGCAGAGGCCGACTTTAAGTATCAAAATGTCACTACTAAGGAATCCACATATAAACAACAGAAAACGTGTAGACCAGAAAACTCAAGCTAACGCCCGAAGGCGGAAATTTTGTAGCATACTGGAGCCTTAGGCGGCAAAAAAAGTATAAAGTTTTTCACGAGCGCGAGGTAAATCGTGGAAAAGATATGATCAGCAGTGAAAGCGGTAAATCAGGACATGAGTGAACCAATCTTAATCTCATGGTCATAAAATATTAAAAATATTAAATATAAATAGGCACTTAGCTGTTTTGAGTGGAGTCATGGTCCGTCCTGATGGAGACAAATCCGTCTGTGGGGGAGGCGACGAAGGTGGCAGTTTTTTCCCCTAAACTAGGCGGAGTCAACTTTAGCTGTAGCCAGGTCGGAATCGAAATAGTCCGTGGTGGCAGCAAAGCCAGCCATGACGGAGAAAATTTCAATCTGCGGTTGAAAGCAAAATTTCCGGCTGACGCTAAGCGCGACGCCAAGCAACGCTGCCACTGTCTTTTCCGACAACAGGCATGCAACCTTTAAGTCTACTAGCACAAATGCCCGTGCGTTGCTACGGGTTAATAAGATTTTTATTGTCAAAGAGGCGGCGATATAGGTAAGCATTTACATAACTCACTCGTTTTAAATATGAATCTTCTTAGTAGAATAAAATGGTCTATCATTATGACAAGTTTCTCTTTGATTTACTTATAGATGACCTTTCAGTCGGATGTATAATATGCATCTGATTATCCCTTTTTCCTCAAGCATTCACGTAGACTATCTGCAATTCATACATAGTCATAATATGCAAAAATACCGTTATGTATTTTCACAAATATTTACTGATGTAAAATAAACATCACTTATATCTATTATACAGAGCAGTCTCACACATAGTAGTTATGTAGTAGTACTATACGCGATATGGTCACCAGATCAAGCAAGCACCCTAAGTATTACGGTGTTGGACAGGTGTAGAAAAATCTTGGTCAGGGTAGGTCCCATCGATTACAGGAATGCCACATACGTCTTTGGCTCATTGTTGTGCAGGTGTAGAAAAATCTTGTACTAAAGTACTTAGTGAGTCGGAGACGTTCAGAGAGAGAGAGAGAGAAAGAAAGGGTCGACGAGATTCACTCGCTTTCTTTGCCTCAACGCTCACGCTGACAGAGCGCCTCCGGATCGCCGTCTCTTGCCGCCAACAACACCGAACGGCCTCCACCGCTGCCTAATTTCCCCTTCATCTCACTTCTCTCTTCCCAACATCTCCTCGGGCCCACCCGTCACCATCACAATGCGCGTATCCTCGCCAGCGACAAGCTTGTACCACTCATGTGCCTGAGGGGAAGCCTCGCAGCGCTCTGTGTGACGTGTGTTTGTCCCCTTCACCTCTCCCCTGCGACCATCCCCTTTTACTCCCCTGTATGACCATTCATCTTCACCCGCAGCCATCCCCCCTCGCCGTCGAGTTTTTTTTCCGTATCGAGTAGCACGGGAGGAGCCTTCCTATGGAAAGGCCTCCTCTCTCTCCCTCAAATTAGTAGCAGGGCAGCGAGGTGTGGCAGAGGCAGCACTCGCCCGCGTCAATATCCAATTGCAGTGGATCTGCAGTAGGTGGTGGAGGTGCTCGCCATGAGAGCCTGGGGACAACAACAGCGTGGGGTATGCGGGTAGAAAGGACGGCGGGTTTGTGCCTCGTCGGAGTTCGTGAGGGCAGCAGACCAAGGAAGGGGAGATGGCTGCAACCTTGGTCGGACCAAACCAACCTAGCCAGCCACAAACAGAACAAGCGCCTTCTTCGCCACGGACGCGTGGATGCCGCAGCCAGCACCGTCGATGCTGTCATCGACGGCCTTGACGGGGTCACGAGCACCCTTTGCCTTGTCGTCGTGGTCTGTCTTCTTCTGGCGTAGCTGCTCTTTGGAGTTGCTGCTAACAAGCAGGTCCCTAGGAGGCAGGAAGCATTCGCTGGAGAGCCCGGTGATGTTAAAGTCCACCTCCTCGATGCTCAACGTCTCCTCCATGCACGTGCACAGCTTCCTCTGGCGCGCGGGTCGGCGTTGCTCATGGTCCCGGTGGCGCTCGCGAACCGGGACACGGTGATGACGGTGCGGCTGGCGTGCGCGACATTGATGTTGTCGATAGGACGGTAGTCGCAGATGGAGGACTTCATGGTGGTCTCCCACTACACGCCCTCGCTGTCGCCGGAATCGGTGGAAGGCATGGGCATGTGCAGGAGGTGGTGTCCTCGAGGCGGACAAGTAGCCCGGTGCGCTGGCTGAAGTATCCCCAAAGGGCGTGCCGGTTCACCTCCACGCCGGCGGTACTCCAGGTGTCCAGAGCGGATAGCTCAGCATCGACGCCAGCACGAAGCAGTCCTTGTTGTCCACAGTTTCCTCGCCGACCCACGCGGCGCTGGAGAAGAGAGGTCCGCCGTCGAATTTGGGTCCAAGCCCTACAGCACGAAACAGCTCTTGATTAAAGAATATGATCGGTACCGCACATATACATGTTGGCCAGCCGTGTGCGTACCGAATTGTCAATTATTTACAGATTTCGTTGAAGTTTACTACGTAGATGGAAATATGATAAAAAAATCAAAATGAACATGACTAATTAGATCGACGCATCTACGGATCGGTCGTGGCGGCCCTTGGGAGACGTGGGCCTGCTGCCATGGCGTCTGGTGCCAGGCAACTTCCCATCGCTATCGGCGCTCATCTTAGTGCCGTCGGCACCACCATCTGAGAAGCGTCCGAAGAGGAGGAGGATCGATGGAGACGGCGGCCGCGATAGACACTACGTGTGGGGAATTTCTAGGATGCTAATCTACGCCGGCCGCGACCGAGACTACGTGTGGGGAATTTCTAGGACTCTAATCTACACCGTACTAACCAGATCGATCGTTTTTTTCCAACTTCATGGAACGTACGCAGGGATCAGGTCATCAGGAGGTCACGGTTGTCTTCCAATCGTTAGGCACTGTTTTTTCTTAACTTGCATGTAATCGAGTCGGAAACTTGTGCGCACATAAGTTGTTTTACAACTTTTTTTTGGATGTACGTCTAACCATCTATAGATGACTGAGCCAGACCTTTCCAAAGCGAACCGATATTGTGTGCGAGAGCGCCATGGGCCTTGAATCCTAAAGAAGCTTTGGATCTAGATTTTTTTTTTTGGCCCGTTTGTGACACCAAGCAGCCACCTATTGCAATTTAATAGTAAAGATGTAGCAGCTTGATTGATCTTTGCTTCACGTGAAGAGGTAATAAGTGATACGCTCCACGGTGCTTGGTTATCTTTTACGATATGCGGATCCAGATTGCCTATGGCACATGCTTCAGCCTACAAATTCAGATCAATCAAGCAAAGATCAATCAGCTAAATAGTTGTAGACTCGTCCGTACACACAGCTGATATTGGATCCACGTTTTGCTTCTCACGTGCGGTGGACCTGAATCAAAGATCCAGGCCAACTCGGCCACGCGACTAGATCAATACACGGAAGCAAATTCTAACTTACAAACTTTAGTACGGATCCGGCAACCTAGGTGTAAATTCGACTACCAAAAAATATAGACACGGATCCGGCAACCGAAAATAGGTATGGATCCGGCTACCAAAAATATATGCGGATCCACCTACAAAAATTTTGGTGCGGATCCAGCTCCAAAAATATAGGTGCGGATCCGGCTACCAAAATATAGGTGCGGATCCACATACAAAAATATAGGTGCGGATCCGGCTACCAAAAATCTAGGTGCAGATCCGGCTACCAAAATCTAGGTGCGGATCCGGCTACCAAGAATCTAGGTGCAGATCCGGCTACCAAAAATATAGATGCGGATCCGACTACCAAAATATAGGTGCAGATCCACATACCAAAATATAGGTGCGGATCCGGCTACGAAAAATCTAGGTGCGGATCCGACTACTGAAAATCTAGGTGCGGATCCGGCTACCAAAAATAGCTATGGATCCGGCTACCAAAATTTAGGTGCGGATCCGATTACCAAAATCCAGGATTTGAAATTTCTAGATCTAAGTCGAAATCTTCCTTAGAAAACTCCAGCAACTCAGATCGGATCTTTGCAGCTGCATCCAGCTCGACGGCGATCGTAGCTATTGTACTTACCAAGGCGTTCCCGTACGAATCGACGATCACGCCGATGAAGATGTGTATCCCGCCGATCGGGATGATGGAGAGCTTGACGGGTCTGTCCTAGCCGGAATCCAGCACTCGTCCTGAGGGACGATCGGAAAGTTGCCGGCGTCCAAGACACGCCCCACGGCGATGGTGTCGCCGATGCCTCCGAAGGTAGAACCCTCTCGGTTCTAGCCTCCCAACGTTGCTGGCCCCACGCTGGGCGCCAACTGTCGTTGCCTATTCGATGGTACCTCGGAGGAGGGATCCTCACGAGGGGAAGAAGGAGTAGGGGTCATCGGGCGGAGAGTCCTCGGGACGGTGGTACGCGATTTACCCAGCTTCGGAACACCTGCACGATGACAGGCATATTGCTGCTTGTCTGGAATTATCTGGACGCTTTCGCGTTGTTACAATGAGTTGTGGTTGTCTCGTCTCTACTTCGAGATCTGCCTCTAGGGCTCCCAGGATCCGGCTTATAAAGGCGCCAGGATCTAGGGTTTGCACGGAGAGTCCTAGCCGGAATACAAGATGCCTAACTACGGAATATACATTGCCGTGCACGTCAAGGATCCACCTAGACCTAACTTGCCGTCATGGATCCGGCTTCCTTCATGGGGCTTCACGGATCTGACTCCTGCCAGAGACCTCCAAGGATCCGGCTACCTTTATGGGCCTCCATGGATCCGTCTACCTCAGTAGGTCGGTTCGGATCCGGCTACCTCACTAGGTCGGTTCGGATCCGGCTACCTCGTGGGTCGGTTCGGTTCCGGCTACCTCGAAGGTCGGTTAGGATCCGGCTCCTTGTTCCTTGGTGGACATCTTCCATCTTGATCAACAGGGCCGCCCGATGGGCCGGATGCTATCACCAACATCTGTGGGCCACCGGGCTTGCGGAATCGGACCATGTCGATGGTATACCTATGAAGTATATCCACAACAATGACAGATCTCAGTCTGCGGGTGGAAGCACCTCCCAGTCCCGTCGCACCATGGAGCGGCAGAAAGTGGGCGAGCCCAAACGGTGGAGGCGTCCCCGGTGCAGAGGAGAAGCTCGGGGAGCTCCCCACCCGCGGGGAGCCGGGCACGGACGCCAGCGGCGGCCCCCCTCCCAGATCTGGCCAGAACCGCCCAAGGTTCACCGGGGAAGGGGGCGGCGGCATGGCAGCATCTGTTATCACTAGAATTTGACCAAACCATAGGTGGGCCGCGATCAAGACGGATTTGAAGATATACATATAGTAGAGATATGTGAATCGGCCTTGTTTACCAAGTTTGGGCTAGTTAGCCCGTGTATCTTTATAGTAGGTTATGTAGAAGTTAGAATTTATCTCGTGCACGGTTTGGTGCACGCCCAATTAGAAAGTCCTTTGGACTATAAATATGTATCTAGGGTTTATGGAATAAACAACAACCAACGTTCAACACAAACCAATCTCGGCGCATCGCCAACCCCTTCGTCTCGAGGGTTTCTCCGGTAAGCACCATGCTGCCTAGATCGCATCTTGCGATCTAGGCAGCACGAGCCTGCCTACGTTGTTCATGCGTTGCTCGTGCTGAAGCCTTTTTGATGGTGAGCAACGTAGTTATCATAGATGTGTTAGGGTTAGCATTGTTCTTAGTATCATATGCTGTCGTAGTGCAACCCTTGCGCATCTAGCCGTCCTTGTACCTCATCATGGGTGCGGGCGGCACCCCTTGATCGTTATTTAGTAGATCTGATCCGTTACGGTTGCTCCTTGATTCATCAAGGATTAGTTTAACATCTGCAATAGTTAGGCCTTACAAAGGGTTGGAGGATCCAGCGGCGTAGGGTGTAGTTTGCTGGCCCTAGACAGGATGTTCCGAGGATCAACCTCGTGTTGGTTTTAGGCCTTGTCTAGGATTGGCTTACGATCACCGTGCGCGAGCCGAGGCCCAATCGTGAGTAGGATGATCCGATTATGCGGTGAAAACCCCAAATCGTCGTGGATCTCATATGCTTTATCTTGATCAAACAGGACCACCATATATTCGGCCACCTTGGACGAATCATGGGTGGATCGGCTCCATGAGCCGATTCACAGGATAACCTGAGAGCCGATCGAGGCTCGTATTTAACGTGTACGTGTGTGCCCTGCAGAAACTAAGCGAGGCATTATCCACACCTTCCTGACCAGGTATAGGTCAGGTGGCACGCCCTTGCATCGGCGCGCGACCAGGAGGCTTTGCGGGCCGTCGCTCGAGGGACTGGGGCCAGCCGCAGCCCTAGTTGTTCCCGGCTCTACGGTGTTGACCAGTCGCTGCCCGCCGGTGGGTTTCGACGTCAACACATTCGCACGCCCGGTGGGACCATCCTCGACATCCACCACATCGCCATCTACATCTGAGATGGCGGAAAGCACTCCGGTCAAGTACGAGGACCTGGCTGACAAGCTCAAGAAGAAGCACAACAAGGTCAAGGCGGTCCTCGGAACCGAACTCGTCGGCTCCTGTGGGAAGACCCGTTCGCACGGCATCAAGCTCGACGGAGACACACGTCCGTTGCCTGATGTCAACACGGTCGATCTCAGCCACTCCATAAGAGAACCAGGGTTCTCTTTCGATGCCAATATGGCAAGGTTCGTGATTCGCCATGACGCGGACAAAGCAGAGAGCAGCCACTCTCGTGGCAAAGAGAAAGAGGAGGCCGTTCCACGTGACCGGCCCCAAGACGACGATAAACGATACCTGGCCGAGGAGGAGGTGAGAAACATACGGCATCCACGCCCATTATCCGAGCATCTCCTCAGCAAATATGAGCAGCAGTACGACCGACGTCGCCGCTACGATAACGACGATGAAGGATATCATCGGTCTGATGCAAACAGGAGGTATCGTCGAACAGCGGCCACAACGGGATACGAACGTCGCGCCGGAGGGAGGTCTAAGGAGCAAGACAACGTGGATAAGCACTGGGTGTCCCTTCTTCAAACATTGCTGGGACTCGGGAATGAGCCGATTGCCAACAATCGAGAGCGAGAATGCAAACAGCAAGGAAGAAGGGGGGCAAGCGAAGTTTCAGTGTTCAAACGTCTAGGACCTCTCCCACATCAGAACAAACAAGCTGAGTCATCTCAAGAAGAAGACTTCGAGGAATCAGATGGAGAAGAAGATAGGTATCACCGACCAAGGTGGTGCCCTGATGGGCTCAGCCATTCTCAGAAGCGCCGGGTGGCGGCTGAAACTTGGAAGAAGCCGAGGCACGTCACACACGTTGAGAAAAGCGCGGCCCGATCGGCCTCGAAAATCCAGCAAATAGTGGAGACGAAGGCGCGCCCGCCAAGGAAAGTATGGCGCCCCAAACAGGCGAAAGCCGATGCACGAGCATCGGCGATGCCGATGCGACATCGGTAGACACAAACGTGGTTCAGAAGTTGACAACATATGAACAGCGCCATCGAGTGTACCGGACAAGTACAAGCGCGTCACCCTGATCGAGAGGGACGAAGATGAAGGTTCTGCAAGAGATCGGGAGGTCACTGTTGCTGAGTGGACCCGGGGGGCAAAACCCGTGTCCTGCAAGTGGGCGAAACAACCAGGGCCTGCAAAGGGGTTCGACTTCGATTTGAGCAAAACAGAGCAAATTTTTGATTGGCTCCTGAAGGAAAAACAGCTGAAGTTACCCGACGGCCACAAAATCCCCACGTTACAAGAGATGAACGGCAGACCATACTGCAAATGGCATGACACGTTCACCCATGCCACCAACGACTGCAAAGTCTTGCACGGACAGATTCAAATGGCGATAGAGCAAGGCCGGTTGCTCTTCGGTCAGTTTGCCATGAAAGTTGACACGCAGCCGTTTCCGGAGGTCAACATGGTCGATCTCAGCCACTGCATAGGACGCGAGCCAGGTTGCTCGTTTGATATCAATATGGCAGGGCTTGCAGATCGCCATGGCAAGGATAAGCCCGAGAGCAGTCGCTCCCGCGGCAAAGGTGAAGAGGAGGCCGATCCACACGATCGGCCCCAAACGATGAAAAGGAACGCCGACTCCAGCGATTGGCCAATATTATCCTCAACATACGCTTTACCTGTGTTCAGCATTGACCTAGAAGGCGATGGAAAGCTGGGGTATGGGTTTACATCGGCTGATGAGCTAGAAGAGATTGAGAAAGTCAAGAAGGAGATCAAGAAGTTGTTGGACGCCGGGTTCATCAGGCCATACAGGTACGCTGAAAGGATCTCCAATGTAATACCTCACTACTAGGGAAAAGCCTATAGGTGGAGGCAAGTGGTGCCGGCGCACCACCTTGGACATGCGCCGGTGGAAGGGATTGCCGGCGCACCACATCTCAGGCGCGCCGGCGATGAAGTGCTACTCCCGGCGCACCCCGGGTGAGGGCTCGCCGGCGCTATTTCCTGGCATGGCCCCGGCCGATTCGGGCCAGGCCCAGGAATCATTGCCGGCGCACCGGCCCAGTGGTGCGCCGGTGGAGAAGTTGCTATTGCCGGCGCACCCCTGGGCCGGTGCGCCGGCAATGATTCTTGGGCCTGGCCCGGGGGTGATATAGCCGAAAGGGGCATATGTTGCCGGCGCACCATGGTCCAGGTGCGCCGGCAATAACCTGGGAGTTATTTCAGCCACCAACCAGCACACTCACTCACACACTCACTACACTCCACTTCTCCACACAAACCCGAGCCTTCTCCCAACCCAGCTCATTTTTGCCCATTTCTATCCCCAATTTCACCAATTTGACCAAACAAAATCATATTTTTTGAGCAAATCTTCCCTTCCTACATGCATCTCCCACATCCCCCTATGTAGATCTAGATCTACTATCCCGCATTGACCGCTCAATCTAGATCTAGATCTAGAAAGTCGGCATCCATACGCCATTATCGCGGCGCGTCGTCTCGATCTTATCGACGAATATATCAAACAAATAGGTGATTAATGAACAAATTAAGGAATGTATCAATGTATGTTGGACATTTGAAGAAAAGCTCTCGTGTGTGGCATATATATATGTTGTGCTTGTGCTTGTGTGTGTGTTGGCGTTGAAAATGAGTTGCCAACGTTGCGCCGAAATGTTGATTCTTCAAGTTTCCGTTTCGGCACATTTCTGGCGCTCCTATGTCCTACCGTGTAGGAAGGTCATGCCGAAATTTTCCGTGAAAACTACCGACGGATGCATGGTTCTAATGAATTATGTAATCTTACCATGCAGGCGATAATGGTTATCGAGATGAGTGAAAGCATCGTGATGAGATATCTGAAACACGCGATCATCGACATGTATGAAAATAACCGCACGGAGGTATTGTGTCCGTGCCGGAGATGCAAACGAGGGAAATGGTTTGACCCGTATTCAGGCAAATTGCAGGGGCACCTGCTCACTAATGGTTTCATGCATGGACACACTCAATGGATGAGCGATGATGGCGCGGAGGTCAATGGGGCGACGGCAGCAGGTGGTAATAATGGCCGGCAAGAAGGAGGGCATCATGACATTGATGACGATGAAGAGTTTGTCGCAGAAGACGATAACCTTGACGACGATAATAACCTTGACGATGACAATAACCTTGACGACGACGAAGAGGTGCCGCTAGCTTCAGTCGTGCGGGACCCTCATCTTCAAGATCTGCTTCTCGAAAAGACGAAGGGCGCCAAGCGGAAATCAAAGCTTGAGCAACTGGAGATAGACTCGAATACTCCGTTGTACGACTCAGGTCGCGGGTTGGGGGAGTCTCGCTTGAGAGTAGCTCTCGATGTGCTGCAGATGAAGGCGAAACACGGATGGACGGACACAAGCGTCGACGACATCCTGGAATACGTGAAAGATCTCCTTCCTGCCGGGAACACGTGTCCTGGTAGTCTAGCCGAGGCCAAGAGAATCACGTGCCCTCTCGACTTACCCCACGAAAAGTATCACGCCTGCATCAACGACTGTATCATGTATCGCAAGGAGCACGTGGACAAGACCAAATGTCCTGTGTGTGACGCTGAACGGTACAAGAAAGGGAAGAAGAAAGCTCCTCGGAAAGTTGTGTGGTACTTCCCGCTCGCCCCCCGGCTGCAACGGTTCTACGCGGACCGCAAGGAAGCAAAGCTCATGCGCTGGCACGCTGAAAGAAAGGAGGCAGTGTTGAATGATGAAGATCGGATTGAGCACCCAGTGCTGACACACCCTTCGGATGCAAGCCAGTGGAAAGCATTAGACAATGAATTCGGAAGTTTTGGGGCAGAACCCAGAAACATCAGGTTGGGTGCGAGCACGGACGGATTCAATCCGTTCGGAAACCAGAGCAGCACACATAGCACATGGCCCGTGTTTGTATGGATCTACAACCTCCCGCCCTGGCTGTGCATGAAGAGGAAGTACATACAGATGAGTATGCTAATTCAAGGGCCGACACAGCCAGGAAACGATATCAACATGTATCTCGAACTATTAAAGGAGGAGCTTGAAACGTTGTGGGCGGAGGAAGGGGTAGATACATGGGACGCCGTCGCGGAAGAATATTTCCCTTTGAGAGCCGCGTTGATCACGACGGTGCAGGACTACCTCGGATACGGTTACATTTCGTGCCAGGTGTGCCATGGACACAAGGCATGTGTCAGGTGCATGGAAGAGACGATGTTTTTGCAGCTTGGTAAGGATCCCGGCTCTTCGAAAACAGTTTACATGGGGCATCGAAGGTGGCTACAGAAGACTGACCCGTGGAGAAAGCGTGGAGATCTGTTCGATGGTACAAATGAACCCCGAGGACCTCCACGGAAGAAGAGCGGCGAAGAGATCGATACATTACTGAAAGGTTGGAAGGAGTGCCCTCCGCCGGGAAAGATACGTCAAAAGCCTGGAGAGAAGAAGAAGAAAAAGGCAACGGTGACGACGCCGCTCATTGGTGTATGGAAAAGGAGGTCCGTGTTTTGGGACTTGCCGTACTGGAAAATTCTCGATACACCTCACTGCCTTGATGTCATGCATATTACAAAGAACGTGTGCGAGAGCTTGCTTGGCACTCTTCTCAACATGCCGGACCGGACCAAAGATGGGCCGAAAGCAAGACACGACCTGAAAGTTTTGGGCATCAGGGAAGAGCTTCAGATCCCGGCGGCCCAAGAGGGACAGTCGGAGGAGGAGGCGGACGGCGGTCAGAAGCGCAAAAGGATTAAGCAGCCAGACTATTACTGTCCCCCCTCCTGCTTCACTTTTAGTCCGGCCGAGGTCGATCAATTTTTCAATTGCCTTCTAGGAGTCAGAGTGCCCTTCGGTTACTCCGGGCTAATAAGCAGATACATGGACCCCAAGAAACGAAACTTCAGCGGCATGAAGTCTCATGACTGTCACGTGATGATGACGCAGATTCTTCCGGTTGCAATCCGAGGTATAATGGATGACCATGTCCGTGCAACGCTGACTGGGCTCTGTAACTTCTTCGACGTCATAACTCGGAAGTCGATAAGCGTGAAGAAACTCGCAAGGCTCCAGGAAGAGATCGTGGTGATCCTATGTGAGCTTGAGATGTACTTCCCGCCTGCATTCTTTGACGTGATGGTCCATCTGTTGGTCCATATCATGGATGATATCGTCAGTCTAGGGCCGGCATTCTTACACAACATGATGCCGTTTGAAAGAATGAATGGGGTCATTAAAGGATACGTTCGTAACAGGTCACATCCGGATGGAAGCATCGTACAGGGCTGGCTCACCGAAGAGTGCATCTCTTTCTGCACGAATTATCTAGACATCGAGGACCCTGTTGGTTTGCCTCAAAACAAGCACCTCCGCAGGTTCGAGGGAGTAGGCCACAAAAATGGAAGGAAGGAACTGCACGTGCACATGTCTGGTCGGACTTCCGACTTTGACAGGGCCAACTTAGTAGCGCTACAACACATTGACTTGATCGATCCTTGGTTGAAAGAGCACAAAACCATGATAGAGAACAGTGGCAAGCCGATGATGACGGAAGCAGAAATATACAGAGAGCACAACTCCTCTTTCGCGCGCTGGTTCAAAGACCACATTGATGCTAATCCCCCACCAATGGATTCTGACAAGGATAAACTAGTATTGGCCTTGTCACATGGCCCCGCGCCCAACCTCATGACTTACCAAGCGTACGATATCAACGGGTACACATTCTACACGGAAGAAAAAGACAAGAACAGTGCTTACCAGAACTCAGGGGTAACGATGGATTCCTGGACGGGTGACGTAAAGACTAGATACTACGGAAGAATCGAGGAAATCTGGGAGCTTAGCTACGCTGGGGAGAAAGTGCCGATGTTCCGTATCAGATGGGCTAAGAACGTCACAAAAGAAGACCGGTATTTCACCACCATGTTTCTACCCGAAGCCAACAAATCAAAGTCCACGAACGCCACCGCGCAGAATGAGCCATGGGTACTGGCAGAACACGTGCACCAATGCTTCTTCATAACCGACCCATCCAGGCCTAGCCGTGTTATCGTGAGGAGAGGCAAGAGGACCATCGTCGGAATGGATGGAGTCGCCAACGAGGAAGACTTCGAAGGACAAGTCGGAGACCCAATGATGGAAGAATCCGAGGATGAAGACACAACATACACCACAAGAAGAAGCAGGACCACGCTACCGAGGTCAGGTCGACCCTTCAAAAGAAGAAGTCACGACACGGGGCTAAATTATTCAACGACGAGCAAGAAAAGCAAGAAGAAAGCGAAACACTCTTCTCAATCGATGATGTAAAACTTTATTTGCAATCTATAACTCATATTGCTTTTGTAATGCATAATTAACTCATATGGTCATGGCCAATATTTTATGTATGACTAATTAATATTGTGTTGGTCAATATTATGTGTGTATGTAATTCACATATATCTTTTTGTTTTTGCATAATTAATAACACTCATGCATATTTGCTTTGTTTTCCTATAACTCAAATATTTTTTTGTAATGCCTAATTAACTCATATTGCTTGGTTATTATCTTGAAAAGAGAAGGAAATAAAATAGTATAGGATTTGTGGGAAAAGAAAAGAAACATAAAAGAAAGTGAAAGAAATAAAGAAAAGAAGAAAAATAAAATAAAATAGAAAAGGAAATGGCCAGCCAGGGCTGGGGGACAAGTCCCAGGTTATAGCCGGACTCACCTTATTGCCGGCGCACCACCTGTTTGGTTCGCCGGGGGTTTAGTTGTCCCCGGCGAACCAAACATGTGGTGCGCCGGCAATAAGGTGGATCCGGCTATAGTCCGGACTTAACCGTTTTCTCTCTTCCTCTCCCCAGCCAAATCCCCCTCTGCCTACAGATCGAGCGCCGCCGTCGTTGGAGAAGAAGGAGCCGCGCGCGCCACCCCAACTCCCACCTCCCGAGCGCCGCCATTCTGCTCCGCCACCGTCCTCCACCATCCCCTCCACCAGCCCCCACCACCTTCCTTGTACGCCGCCGCGGAGGACCCGAGAAGGAGGCCGCTCGCCGCACCTCGAGGAGGAAGAGGAGAGGCCACCGTCGTCGCTACCGTCACCATCGGTGAGCTTCCCTCTCTCCTTCCCTCCACCTTCCCCCTCCCCTCTTCCCTCCCCTCTCCCCTTCCCTCCACCTTCCCCCCTCCCGGCTAGGGTTCCTGCTAGTTAGGTTCATTGGAGTTCATAGTCTCTGTTTCCCCCTCTCTACTCTTTGATTTTGATGCCCTGGTTCGATCCCCTTAGTGAATTTGATGCCCTGGTTCATAGGTTTAAAATGAATGATTTTAGCAATTCTCTGGTTTAACATTGCAAGAAATGCAAATTTTAGCAATTCTCTGGTTTAAAATGAATGATGAAATGATGCTTGTATGAAAATACTTGCAGTATTCTCTCATTTTAGCAATTTTAATAAGCAGTAGTTAAAAAAGACAAGTACATCATAGCTAGTTTATCTGGTTTTTAAGAGAAAGAAAATAAAGAAAATGAAAATAAAAATGCTTGCAGTACCTAGGTAGCTAGGCAGTAGGGTTTTTTTTATGCTTGCAGTACCTGGAGAATTTGATATATAAAATTCATTGGTTTGCTTCATGCTAAAGATGGGTTCATTTTATTTTGTGCATAGAAGAATGGCTGATATTGGAATAATGCATGATATTGTTGGTGCATAGAAGAATTTCTGGATAATCTTGATGAATAACTAAATGAATTTGTTACTCCATCATAAAAATATGCTATTAATATTGCAGTCCATGCTATTATAAGTGGGTACAAGCTCTGTATGTTGTATGCTCTCTTGTTTGAAACTAAACCAATTTTAAAATGAACCATATATATGCCACTGCCAGTCCATGCTATTAAATGATTTTAGTTCATTATTGCTAGCTAGTTGGTTTAGTTGCAGGTTGCAGTAGGAAAAAATAAAATGAACAGAGAGGTTTGGTTCAAACAAGAAAATGATTTTAGTTGCAGGTTGCTAGCTAGGGTTTAATCCATGTTAGCAGTAGGTTCAAATGCTAGCAGTAGCAGTATTGTTTACACATTCATTTAGTTCATTCTCTGGTTCATGCTAATAACAAGAATGAAATGCTAATATACAAAATGAATTGCTGCCAGTGTAGGTGTTGCATAATCATGCTCATAACATGAATGAAATGATGCAGTAGGTTTATTTGTAAAATGTTGCTATTTGCTTTAAATGATGAAATGCAGTAGCAAATTTGAGTCACAAGGCCATCCAATCTCAGTAGGCAGTACACTGAACAGAACCTGCTAGGTATATATTTGTAAAATGCTACTGCTGGTATATTTGTAAAATGCTACTGCTGGTATATATTTGTAAAATGCTACTGTTGGTGTATATTTGTAAAATGCTACTGCTGGTACTACCTGCTAAGTTGTTGCAAATGAAAATGAAAAGTTCTTGTCTCTGGTTATATTTGAATGCTCATGTTGATGCTCAATTCTCTGGTTCATTAAAAAGCATGGTTTCTTTTCATGGCTGTCATAAACAAATACTACTGCTGTTGGTACTACTAGTACTGTTGGTACTACTGTTGGTTTAGATCATGTCTGGTTGAAGTGAAAATATATTGATGTACATGGTTCTCTGTAAATGAATTGGGTGAAGTGAAAATAAAAATGCTACTGGTTTAAAATGACAAATGAAAATTTAAAATGCAGTAGGTTTGTTTGCTAGTTGCTATTTGCTTTAAATGATGAAATGCAGTAGCAAATTCTTGGTTCATTTAACTTGTTGGTAAATGCTTGCAGTAGGTTACTGTTAGCAAATGAAATGAGTTAGTTCTCTGGCTATTACTAAAAAATGGTCATGCTACTGCTACTGGTTTAGATGAAAAATGGTTCATTTAACTTCTGGTTTGCTTCAATTTATAGTGGAAATGAAATGGAGATGCTACTGGTTCATTTAATTGGGGTTTTAATTTAATTAAATGCCTAATGAAAAATGGAAACTGTATTTGGTTTCTCTGTGGGGGTATATAATTGTGGTTAAAAAAAAGAAAAGAAAATGATTTTGTTCTCTGGTTTGAAATTTAGTTCATTTAGTTCAGATGCTTTTATGCTATGGTTCATCATGTGAAGTAGCAATATTGGGTATTCATTTGCTTCTGTAATAGAAGCCACAAGGTGAACTAGTATTTCTTAGAAAATGCAGTACTATGAGTTCCTATTTATTGTTTTGCACATGTTTATTTAAGTCTGCTATATAATCTGTGACCTATTTTTAAACTGGAGAGCATTGTACAATTTTGGGTGTTCTCATGTTGTACAATGTTGCTTAGTTCATGTTGCTTAGGTATTTAGTTCATTTGGTTAAGTTCATTGGTGCTATTCTCTGGTTTGAAAAAAGAACAAGTGCTATTCGCTGGTTTGAAAACATGTGCTATATCAATTGATGCTGTCAAGTGTTCACAAATGCTATATCAGTTGAAATTTTGCTATGTATCATATATGTGAATTGCATTTCTGTTACAGGGATTGAGTTGCTATTGAGTGCCGGAATGTCGATTCATTTCCGTTCCGGCAATTCTAGCACTCGGCATGACCAATTTTTAGCAAAGGTCATGCCGAATTTTTCCGTGAATTCTAACTCTTTTTCATCTTCTATTAGTGCAAGCCACCATGGCGTCTGAAGAACAATTAGAGGAGCACTACAATAGGCACTTCTTTAGGACGGAGGAGGATGCCGAGGCCGCTGGTGTTGGCGGCGACGAGGACCATGAGATGGAGGATGACGCTGGGGGTAGTGGCGACGAGCCAAGCGGCAACGAGGCAAGCGACGCCGCCGGGGGTAGTACCTACGCGCCAAGCGGCGACGAGGCAACCGGCGCCGCCGGGGGTGGCGGCGAGACAAGCGGCGACGATCCTAGCGGCGCCGCCGGGAGTAGTGGCACCGGGACAAGTGGTTCCAAGAGGCCGCGGAAGGCAAGGCGCCAAAACACGGTCGGCACCGGCAGAGACACAGTCAAAGAGGTGGACCCCGCCAGTGGATTGCCGAAGGAGCCTAAGGATGTTGCCAAGGGGTACGGCAACCAACTGGCATGTATCCTCCGAGAGGTCGTCAATCTCAACGAGACGGACCTCCGAGCTGAGAGCAAAGCGCCTCTGCGAGCCCAGCTCATTGCGAGGTTGCACTCACGATACAAGTTCCTAGGCGACTACGCCTCCACTGATCAAACCAATAACATTGTGAACTCACAAGCCCTCCTGAAGTTCACCAAACACCTCAGCAGCTACAAGTACATGGTGCGGAAGCTGATTGCTGAGGGCAAAGGTTTCGAAGAGGTCCACTCCGCCTTTCCGCATGTCTCCCAGGCGGACTTTGATGCTTTTGTGGCCAATGAAGAGCTACAAGCAACCAAGAATCGCAAGTTGTGGGGGAAGGAAATGCGGGAGCTTAACATCGGCAACCACAACCTTGGGAGCCGTGGGTACGAGGGAAAGGAGCCCTATTGGGCGAAGGAGGACGAGGCGTATGTAAATGCCGGCATTGAGAACCCCTGGCTCAAGTACAAGGACCCGCTTGAAAGAAGATTCATCAGGTCCCGGTACCATAAGAAGAAACTAACCGGGGAACTTGTCACGGACCCGAAGGTCGTAACCGACATAATTTGGTTCACGAACGACAAGAAGGTCCTGGCGTTGGAGAAAAAACTGGTAAGCAATTTACCGGTTTAATTAGATCAAGTATCGTTCATATAATAGTAGCAACATTTCTAAATGGTTCGCGTTTCTTCCGCAGGAAGAAGAAAGACAAAAACTTTCTCAATGTGACGAAGGCTCCTCCTCCCAGGCGTCGACGGGCAGGGTAGCCTGGGACAAGCCTCTCGTACGGGCGCTAAACATCGTTAATGAGCATTCACCGACGAGAAGGCCGCATAGAGGCCGTGTGGCTGGCGCCGGTACAGGCTACAAGCATGGTCACTATGGCTTGTCGTCTGCGGACGATAAAAATGCGCGCAGTGAGAGGAAGCAGCGGGAGGCGGAGGAAATGAGGGAGTCAATCCTAGCCGAAGTCCAAGCTGGTTTGGTACCGCAACTGGTACCACAACTCAAAGCTACGCTCGTACCTGAAGTCAAAGCTGAAGTCGCCGCTTCAGTCCAAGCAGATTTCAACGCTCTACACGCGTGGTATGAGGGTGGCAAACAAGCCCCCCCCCGAAAATGCAAGTGGTTAGCTTCGACGGCAGCAACTCGATGGCGCCGCCGTCCGCCGGCAATGACAATGTTATAATGGAGACTCCTCCGGCCGCCGGCAATGTCGCTGGTGCTAGGGATTCACCGTCCATGCCGGGTAGCAGCCCCTCCGTCACTTGCACGCCCGCCGCCGCATGTGCCGGCCCGTCGACATTAGCCGAGCTCAACGCCCTCACGGTAATTAACCCATGTGTACATCAAGTTAATATATTAGTTTCGTCATCCTTGCCCTCTCTCTAACGCCATACACATGTTCTCGCAGGCGCTCTCAACGCCATGCACCTTCCTGATGAGAGTAAACGGCGAACTCAAAGACGTCGCGAGGGGGTCCATCCTTCGGCCCCTGGATAAGAAGTGGCACACACGAGATATGGAGGATGACGTTTACCGGGTTGAAGTGGATCGGGCGTTACCGGGCTATGAGGATTTGTTTCCTCCTAATCAACCGCATGGTGCCGATGACGAAGACCCGTTGAATCTTGCCTCACTGAAGGGTTGGGTACTGCTATGGCCGAAGACCCTAATTAGGATCAACACCTACTCGGGGTCGACGACAAGCAAAGACAAGCACCTTGCGGCGCCACAGGTCAGCGTCCCTCCACGACAGCCAGCGGCGCCGGTGGTCAGCGCCCCACCACAACAGCCAGCTGCGCCGGTGGTCAGCGCCCCACCACAACAGCCAGCGGCGCCGGTGGTCAGCGCCCCACCACAACAGCCAGCGGCGCCAGAGGCCGAGGAATACGAACGTGAAGACTTCCAATGGGATATTCCTACGTCTTCACAAGTTGTCCATGAGGATGCGCCGGCCCCGAAATTTGGGTGCTCCAAGAAGCTGTTCGATTCTCAAGAAACGGCTGAGGAGGAAAATCCTGAGGAGGTCGCCGCCGTCAAAAAGATGCTGAGCCCAAACACACTCCGTGCTACGGTTACGGCGGTGGGAGATGGTCCAGTACTACAACCCAAGAAGAGGAAGAGGGCAAACAAGAAGGACGCCAAAGACAAGGCGGCGGCCAAAGACAAGGACAAGGTGGCACTCCTTGACAAGTTGCCAAACAATTGGCGACCTCTGCATCACTTGGGTGAACCGATGCTGCCGGAGCATGTCCTCAACCTACTCACCGGGGATATGGCGAGCTTGCATAACCAAGTCCAGTATTTGGAGAGGCAGCTTCTCAAATCAAAAAATCCAAGTTACCCTCTCTTCGTGGCGAAGGTGCCAACTGGCATGAACTTCGTCGAGAAGTACCCCGCGGACTTGTGCTTCATCCGGTTCAATGACATCTTCAGCATCTATCGCATGCAAATGCTCCACTTTAGTGTGGTTCGCCTAGTTGCTCTTAGCTTGTCTTCCCAGATCGTTAAGGAGGGGACGCCGACCATCGGGACCATCTGCAACGCTGGGGATCGGGCGATTGCCACACGGCAGGTCGAGGATTTCATGCTGGCGAACATTAAGAAGGGCGCCATTCTCATCCCTTACTTCCCCGAGTAAGTAATCACACACTAGTCCCCATCACCATTCTATCCTATATCTCCATTTGCATTTCCAAAGGTTAATCCGTGTGTTTTCCGCAGAGACATGTACTGCACCCTCATCGTCGTGCACCCGCAACACTCGCATGCAGTCTATCTCGACTCGGGTAGGGACAAGAAGAAAGACTACACCAACATCAGGGCCCTTCTCAATGATGCTCTCACCGGCTTCGCCAACAAGGCAGGCCCCCTCAAAGTAGAGAGGAAATCCCGAGGAGGCTTGGTCTTAACCCACACAACCAACTTCCCCTGCCTCAGGCAGTCGAAGCAAGACAATGGGATGGACGCGTGGTACGCCATCCTTCAGATGCAGGAGTACATAAAGTACGCAGATGACATGTTGCTGCCAGAGAGTCTCAGAGAGAGGTTTGTAAACATGGCGGATGCCCCTGATAGAGAGATTAGAAAGAACTGGAGTCGCATCCAGCAGTTCATTTGCACGGTAATCGTGCATGATGTCAACAAAAGGTCTGGCGAGTTCTTCTACGGCTACGGTCTACCACCTAATGACGAGATAGAACTCCGCTTGGAGATGTCGCGTGATGAGAGGCCGTTCAACACGCTTGAGGGCTGCCGTCCATTCCCCCTAGGCGTACAACCTGATCCTACGACGGGAACACTATTGCTAAAGCTTGAACGATATGTCTTTGAACTTCCGTATTGTAATACTTGCTACATATTCCCATAGAATCGACTTGTTGCTTTTATTTAGTTGTATGGATGTGCATGTGAACATGTGTCTATAGTTTCATTTACTTTGCTATATATTTCAAGATTATGGCGTAGATACCTTAATAATTATTTGCATTTACTCGACCCCTACTTGCCTCGTATTTGGAGTTCGCCGATGATTAGAATGTTCGGTCACTAGTACACTCGGGGGTGGAGCCAGTGAGCCTTGGTGCGATGGCCACAAGTATCAATCTATTGTGCATCCTACCTAGCCTCACTGACTCCATCCCTGGATGTTAATATGTGTTTCGACCGACAAATTATGAGGCACGCTATTTAATTCGTACTACTTGTCTTTTATTTGAGTTCGCACTTCTTAATTGCATTGGCCGATGATTAAAATGTTTGGTCACTTGTACACTCCGGGGTGGGGCCAGTGAGGCTTGGTGTGATGGCCACAAATATCAATCTATTGTGCATCCTACCTAGCCTCGCTGACCCCATCCCTGTATGTTATTATTTATTTCGACCAACAAAGTATGAGGCACATGCTATTTAGTTCATACTACTTGTCTTTTATTTGAGTTCGCACTTGTTCATTGCATTGGTACTAACGTTTTACTTGTCTTGTGCATGGAGATGCCGACGACATATGTCGTGTACAAGGGGAGGGTTCCTGGAGTCTACGACGACTGGGAGGACTGTCGGAGACAGGTGCACCGCTTCAGCGGCAACAGCTACAAGGGATACCCCACTAGGGTGGAGGCGGAAGGAAGATACGCCCGTTATCTAGCGGGAGAGATGAGGGACATGAGGAGGAACCGGATGAAGACCATGGCCTTCGTGATGATGGTCATCGTGACCATGTTGTTCATGTTCTATGTGATTGTAGTTTAGGTTAGGAGCTACATTGTGAGGTGTATGACGACACTTGTGACGACTACCGAGACTTCTAACTTTGTGAAACTTAGTCCTTTGGTGTTGCATATGCACATGTTGTATGAATCACCATTTCGAAACGAGACTAGCGTATTTGTGTATTGATACCGAAATGAGACTTGGCTCTCTATGTGCTTCTCATATTGCATGTTCTGCTGTCAAAATATGAACTGTGTTGTACATATATACTGCTGTCAAATATGTATTCTAATATGCTGGAAAAAAGCTGAAAAAAGAATTTTCGAATTTTTTGCCGGCGCACCTAAATGACCTACTGCCGGCGCACAAGGCATGCGCCATTGCTCGCCGCACTACTGCCGGCGCAGCTGCTGGCGCGCCGGTGGAACATGCCCCTTTGCCGGCGAATGAGCGATGGCGCGCCGGCAGTATCCACACTATCGCCGGCGAACGGGCTGGTGCGCCGGCAATGGCCAGTTATCACCGGCCCGTTCGCACCGGCGGGCTCCTGGTGCGCCGGCAATGGGCTTTTTAGGTGCGCCGGCAATGAGCCTTTTCCTTGTAGTGCCTGTGGAGAAAAAGGATGGCCGATGGCGCGTTGCCATAGATTTTCGAAATCTCAACATTCTGTAAATAGTCGGATCGACAACTACAAGGGAAGACGATTCCAGCAATCGGCTAAAATTACTCGCACCACCCGTGTTTACTGATGTGCTATTTCGCATGGTGAGTGGCGAGAAAAGCTTGAATTGGCTGAAAAGCCGATATCTTCAATCACTTGAAGGATTCGGCTCGGGGGCATACACACGGAGAAGGTACAAAGCCACGAAGTATGTACCCAGGGGAATCCGATTCATGAATCGATCGGCTAATAAAAAAATGGAAAATACAGAAATTTTTAAGCACAGCCGATGCGCGGCCATCGACTCAAGGGATTTAAGCGGAAGCCTAACAAGAGCAGGCCCTTCATTGAGATTGCCTAGCGACTCAGGCCCTCTCTTCAACGACTTCCAATTCCTTCGGCAAGACTTCAAGCTCGGCAGCATCGACAGAAGCATCAGTTTGGGCGTCCAAGACGGCTCTTTTTCTCATTTAAGGTGTTGATGTTTGCCGGCAGGTTTGAGGATCACAACCCTGGCCAAACAGCAGGAACAGCATGGATGTGCAGATCAGGCTAGGATCACGAGAACAACCGGCGGTCATCCAGTTGGACTGAACTTCATTTTCACCAAAGGTTGCCTCATCGGACCAAAGAGACTTGGGGGCAGCTCGCCTGGGAAGTTCTCTGCTGTTAATAACCGATTCGGTCAGAATCGGCTGACGCTGCACCACAGTAGAGGGGCTGATAGTGGCCCAATGCAGCTGGTGCAATTTCACTCTCACCTTGATCGAGGCTCGGGGGGCAGCGAGCCAATGGTGTTGAAATTGGCTGTCTCTGCATCATAACCATGTTGAACGAGAGAGCTCTTGCAGAGTAAAACCACCAGGGTTGACGGGAGGAGTTTGAAGGAGGGGCCATCATCAGTGGTTAGGCCCTAGACCAGTTCGTTGCGGCACAGGAGTATGACATCGCTGGGAAAGCTGTGAGCAAACATTTGTTGAGCAGAGGTGTCAGCTTCAACGTCAAGGTCGTCAGTGACGAGCCAAGAGGCTTTCCTGGGAGCGTTAACCCAGGAGTTTTGTTATCAGGACGAACATCATATTCGGATGATGTTAAAAGTCTAAAGGCCTTGGGGTCTCAAAGCTGCGCGTCGGCCCTGTTCGATTGGAAGTTTGGGTCTGAATTCCATGGACTGCAAGTCGACATCTGAGAAAGCAATCAGATCGATCTGTTTTGCAATCCATTTGAAAGTTGATGCTTTGCCATCGGCTCATTAAGCATCTACCGGATCGACAATCGGCGGACTCAGTATAAAAGAAATCGGCAAAATCAAGTTAAAGGGAACTTCTTCATTGATAAGCAGAGATTTCTTACATAAAGAGCCGATTGCTCTCAAAGGGAGTTGCTAGGAGGGATGTTGTCCCATCTACTGCTCCTAGCTCTATCCTATCTAAGGGCCGCTGCTGTCCTCATCCTCGCCATCATCAGCGCTGCTCCCGGCCGGCTCGTCCTCACTGCTGGAGAAACCACCGGCGGGACCTTCATTGTCCTCATCTTCTTCGCTAGCGTCGCCATAGTCGCTGTCGAAGTCGCAGATGTTGCCCGCCCAGGGGCAGAGACGCTTGGCCGGCGGTTCGTCGGAGGAGGTGGTATCCTCCTCCTCTTCCTTCACCTCCTTAGTGGAGGAGTAGCCGTCCCAGGAGAAGCCGTCGTCGTCGCTTTCCTCCTCCGGCCCGACAGCAAGAAAGCGAAGGTCGCTCTCCCCGTCCGTTAAAGACTGGTCGTCTTCGGACCAAACGAAGGAGTCGTGGGTCGACTCGTCCCCGTCGGCTATGGCACGGCGGATGTCGGCTGCATGGGCCTCCTGTGGACCCCATTCAGGCGTTGGCTCGCGGGAGGTGGAGGTTTGGGTGGAAAGACCTGATGAGGAAGAAGACGAAGAGGAGGACATGGCGGTGGAGGAGGGTTTTTCGGTGTGCCGACGGTGAAGCCACAGGAAGTGGCCAAATAAAGGGAGAATACGTGGTTTAATACCTAAGCAGTTCCCGAGGACGTAGTGCCAGAATCATCAAGTCATGCAGAGAAGACGAGGAGGCAAGGCGTCATCATGAAGAAAACTGCGACGGCTCTTCCACGACATGACCCCTCGAAAAAACAGATGGTTTTGATATTATCATTACCAAAACCAGGGGGGCATGTGTAATCACCAGAATTTGACCAAACCAGAGGTGGGCCGCGATCAAGACGGATTTGAAGATATACATATAGTAGAGATATGTGAATCGGCCTTGTTTACCAAGTTTGGGCTAGTTAGCCCGTGTATCTTTATAGTAGGTTATGTAGAAGTTAGAATTTATCTCGTGCACGGTTTGGTGCACGCCCACGTTAGAAAGTCCGCTGGACTATAAATATGTATCTAGGGTTTATGGAATAAACAACAACCAACGTTCAACACAAACCAATCTCGGCGCATCGCCAACCCCGTCTCGAGGGTTTCTCCGGTAAGCACCATGCTGCCTAGATCGCATCTTGCGATCTAGGCAGCACGAGCCTGCCTACGTTGTTCATGCGTTGCTCGTGCTGAAGCCTTTTGATGGCGAGCAACGTAGTTATCATAGATGTGTTAGGGTTAGCATTGTTCTTAGTATCATATGCTGTCGTAGTGCAACCCTTGCGCATCTAGCCGTCCTTGTACCTCATCATGGGTGCAGGGGCGGCACCCCGCTTGATCGTTATTTAGTAGATCTGATCCGTTACGGTTGCTCCTTGATTCATCAAGTATTAGTTTAACATCTGCAATAGTTAGGCCTTACAAAGGGTTGGAGGATCCAGGCGTAGGGTGTAGTTTGCTGGCCCTAGACAGGATGTTCCGAGGATCAACCTCGTGTTGGTTTTTAGGCCTTGTCTAGGATTGGCTTACGATCACCGTGCGCGAGCGAGGCCCAATCGTGAGTAGGATGATCCGATTATGCGGTGAAAACCCCAAATCGTCGTGGATCTCATATGCTTTATCTTGATCAAGCAGGACCACCATATATTCGGCCACCTTGGACGAATCATGGGTGGATCGGCTCCATGAGCCGATTCACAGGATAACCTGAGAGCCGATCGAGGCTCGTATTTAACGTGTACGTGTGTGCCCGCAGGAAACTAAGCGAGGCATTATCCACACCTTCCTGACCAGGTATAGGTCAGGTGGCACGCCCTGCAATTTGCATCGGCGCACGACCAGGAAGCTTTGCGGGCCGTCGCTCGAGGGATGGGCCAGCCGCAGCCCTAGTTGTTCCCGGCTCTACGGTGTTGACCAGTCGCTGCCCGCCGGTGGGTTTCTGACGTCAACAGCATCTTCTTCAGACTCACAAATCACTTCCTCCGAACCCTCGTCCTCGGAGACGACGACGGCAAGGGGCGCAAACCTGTACCCTTTCCTCACCGGCGTCAAGCGCAGCTCCCGGCGCCCCGGCCCCAATGGTGCGGGCAGAACCAGGACGGCGGCGCTCCGGGAGGGCGAGCTCCCAATCGCCTCCCGAGTTGCCAGAGCCCGCGTACCGCTTCGTGAGACACATCTTCCCCTTTCTAGTGCTATCTTACTCTGCGAGCTCAAGATTAACGAGTTCGGCGTACGCATGTACTATGTATAGAGCCTTGACATTTGTGCTCTCTAGTTTCAAGACCTGATTATTGCCACCGTTTCATTAGAAGGTTTTGTGATTGTGCTCACTAAAATCCCGTAGGGAAACGTGGCATGCCCTATCTGCACAATACAGTTGCCTTCCTGCAGTGCTTCAGATTCTTAATTTGTTCTTTCAGTTTGAGCTTGCACGCGACATCGTTGAGGTTGATGCTTAATTTGAGTGCTTTAGAGCATGATTTATAGGGCATACATCACTACGGGAGAATTGCCGTACGCCGACGGCTAGGCGATGTGCCGACGGCCAAATGTCGGGGCCGTCGGCACAGGAGCCTCCGGAGTGCGGCGACAAGGATGGCCGTCGGCGTTAAATTGGCCGTCGGTACAGGCTGGAGGTGCCGACGGTCACCGTCGGCACAGTTCGGGCCGTCGGCACAACATTTATTTTATTTTTTTTCCACTACAAACCTGTGCCGACGGTTATACCGTCGGCATAGTTTTTTTCTATTTCTCCATGGCAGTCTTGCAAAAAGCATAACTAAATCATTCTAACTGAGAAAAATAAGTATAATATATCAAATTTTGAAGAAAACCAAGATCTATCATAGAAAAATATCAAAAATGGAATATTTCAAATACCTAAATAATTTTTCTTAGAAATGAGCTATAATGTTCGAGGTTTCATGGCTTTCACACACGCCAAAAATGGAAAAATGGTCGCTCGTGGGTCGGATTAGAAATCCGCGTCCGGGGTATTGCTTACCATCCTAGGGCCCACACACGTGCCAAATATGACCTCGTTTCAACAAACTATGCCATGCCGAGACCATTTCCCACCTCATTTCCCCTGAAATCCATAGAACTCCGGTCGTGATAGCTCTTTTCGTGAAGAGTTTTTCAAAATAATTGCCATATCCTAGTTTTGACAAACGGAATAGTTACTATGACATAAAAAATGACGCCACGCGGCTCCGTGGGATTTTTTGACTTCGTTCATACTGCCATCTGGCCAAAACAGCCCCCCGGGACATGCGGTATCGCCGTATCGGGCGTGCGGGTGCACCCATTCACGAACGAACTAAACGGACAAGAATTAGCACATATAATGATGCGTTGTAGAAATAAAAACATTTTTTCCGGAATTTCTGGAACGACGGATAGTTGAGCCATAGTTCAAATCCGGTCAGTTTCCAGCGGATTCGGCGGGACACCGCCGGAAGCCGCATGGTTTCCCAAAAAGCTAACGCATGCACATATCATTTGATAGGTGGTGCATAGGTGGTCTACTATCATCGCACGTAGGTTTCTCGTCGTACTAAAATGCGCCCCATGTAGCTGCTTCACAAATAAAAACCGTTTGGGCACGCTAAAAATGAAAAGATGGTCGCCCGTGGGTCGGATTAGAAATCCCCACCCGGGGTCTTGCTTCCCATCCTAGGGCCCACTCACGTGCCAAATATGACCTCGTTTCGGCGAACTATGCCATGCCGAGGCCGTTTTCCACCTCATTTCCCCTGAAATCCACAGAACTCCGGAGGTGATAGCCCTTTTCGTGAAGGGTTTTTCAAAATAGTTGCCATATCCTAGTTTTGACAAACGGAATAGTTACTATGACATATAAAATGACGCCACGTGGCTCCGTGGGATTTTTTGACTTCGTTCAAATTGCCATCTGGCCAAAACAGGCCCCCCGGAACATGCGGTATCGCCGTACCGGGCGTGTGGGTGCACCCATTCGCGAACAAACTAAACGGTAAAAAATTAGCACATATAATGATGCGTTGTAGAACTAAAAACATTTTTTCTGGAATTTCTGGAGCGACGGATAGTTGAGCCCTAGTTCAAATACGGGCAGTTTCCAGCGGATTCGGCGGGACACCACCGGAAGCCGCATGGTTTCCCAAAAAGCTAACACATGCACATGTCATTTGATAGGTGGTGCGTAGGTGGTCTACTATCATCGCACGAAGGTTTCACGCCATACTAAAATGCGCCCCATGTAGCTGTTTCACAAATAAAAACTGTTTGGACACACTAAAAATGAAAAGATGGTCGCCCGGGGATCGGATTAGAAATCCGCATCCGGGGTCTTGCTTACCATCCTAGTTCCCACACACGTGCCAAATATGACCTCATTTCTGCAAACTATGCCATGCCGAGGCCGTTTCCCACCTCATTTTCAATAAAGTCAACTAGATTTAAACTAGAGGTACTTGATCTAATGCTCATGATTTTTGGGTAAATTAACTTTGTAGATTCAAAATATGATATGGATGTCATATTTGTATTCCTCTCATTTTTCTGATCAATTTAGACATATTATTTGCCAAATTCACATTTACCGATATTAATTATTCCATATTAAATAAAAAGACAAAAAAATAAAATCATTTAATTGTTTTTCAAATTCTACATTATATATATATATATATATATTCATTGTTGTTTACTTAAGTAATTGATTAGAATTCAAAAATATAGAGGTGTGGCATCACGGTCAAAGGGTTAATATGATTGATATGGTAGTATTAACAACAAGGTGACATTTCTTTCATGGAAGCTCATCCGAAGAGAACCAAGAAGTTAAGCGTGCTAGGGTGGGAGTAGTGTGACGATGGGTGACCAAGTGGGAAATTTGACTACAAGTGTAATTTGACCTAAGATTAGGTGTACTAAGTGTGATTGTGAAAGATTAACAAGTAAAAAAGAAAATTGAAAAAAAATATTTAAAAAAAAACATATTTTGAATATTTTTTCATCAAATAATTTGGAAATTTTGAAATACTATGCCGACGCTTATACCGTCGGCACAACAGTCTATGCCGACGGCCAGCCTGTGCCGACGGTGACCGGGCAGTCCCCGACCAGAACTATGCCGACGATGCTATGCCGACGGTCACCGTCGGCACAGACTGTGCCGACGGCCATCTGTGCTGTGCTGACGGCTGGCAGCCGTCGGGACACTGGAGCTCTCCCGTAGTGCATATGAATATGATGCTTCCCCATGATTCCACGGAGGAAAATTTTAGTCGGAAAGTCTACTGCATACATAAACTTTTAATGGAAGCATCAGTCTCTAGAACTGACCTCTATAGTATTGTCTCACCGGATGCTCTCTCATGGCTGTTTCTTCGCAATTGAGCCCCTTTTTTTTCTTTAAAATGAAGCAAAATATTTGCCATTTTCATTGATAGAGAAGAAGATTTTAGAGTGTTACAAACCAACATGATTCAGCCAAAAGCCAAGATCCAAAGCATAAGGTCTACTCACTTTCCCACTGATTTATTTATAGAGTTTGCTTTTGGTAGGCTAGGAAATAAGACAATTACATGAATCAATGAAAGGCTAAGAAATAAGATAATTCCATGAATCACTGGAAGGCAATCACCAATCTACTTATGCAGCTGAATGCATATGTACACCTGGTAAAACATGAAACTATTGTTTGCTCTTTGTGATCACCGTCCCCTGTGGCTGGTGAAGTGCTCATAAACAATATCCACATTCACTCACAAATAGGTTCACGCGAGATGGCTAGATAAGATCAGACGCGTTAATGAAGATCTTCCATGCGCACCAGGACATCTACCCACCGATCTGGGCCAGTGACTTGGACTAATCAAGAACCGCAAATGGAGCGTGGTAGCAAGCGATCAAAGGGCTCTCTTATGCTGGACATCCGAAAGAGAGACTAAGGTAGTCGTCAGTATCACACCAAACGTAAGTTGTACACGCCGAAAGTATTTTGTTTTTATCCCGATGGCTCATATTCTGAAGTACTAATTATTTAGGTCTTGCTCTCATCATCTCCGATGTTCATTCAACATCAAGTGCCTAAGTGATACTACTAAGATGTGAGAGCAAAAAAGCTATAAGCACAAATATCAGCCATCCGACAAATGATGGGGTGTACGTACTACGTGATGCGTGCTCCTGTGAAGATATATAGGCTGGTATATATATACGGTAAAAGGAAGCATCTAGTATCTGAACATAACACATGTAAATATGTTGGTGGAATATTTATTTGCATTAATTTTAGCCTGGAGATCGGAATTGCTATATTCTACTGCTCCCTGAAAACTGGCCTTCCGCCTTTACACAAAAAAAGCAACCACAATTGTACAAGAGTTTAAATATGTAAAATTGGGGCAGAAACATACCAATAAGATAGAAAAATGTGACACAACTCTCAAGAGAGTGAAGATGTCAATCACGAAGCGAGATGGTAGCCTGCCACCATTGTGCCCTCCAACCTCGTCCCACCACCAAACTTTACGACTCACACGTCACAAAGTACCAAGGTGGCAACTTCGAAAATGGATACGACGTCAACACGCCGGTGCTACCTGGACCAACAAACTGGTTCCTAGCCTTTCCACTACACTCAAAGGGGAGTGGAGAGGATAGAGCCTCGATGCCCTCTGGGGAGGAATGGAAACGGTTGAGGTGTCGCCATGTCGGTGCCAACATCCCAGCAAACATTGCGCCCAAGCCCTCCTCCCCCTCGTCCCCCCACACACGCCCACCACCAAACCCATACACACCCGCGAGGTCATCGCAAGGGCGCGCACACTCATATGGGGTATAGTGCGCCAGCAGTAAGACGACGAGAACAACAAATGTGGCTCCTTCGACCGCAACTAGCAGAGCATGGGCAGGCCCGAATGGATCCGCAAACAGGTCTCCAGATCTAGGCACACCAACCATATATCTGGGGCGAACACCTGCCCTATATCTAGGGTGCACACTCGCGGTAGCCGCTTCTGCCCCACTGTCGCCAGACCACTCTCACCCTCACACCACCGCCATCACCGACACCCACCATCATGCACGGTGACCACCTAGCACCTGCTGCCTCTAGGTGCCATGGGATATGGCCTCCGCCAGACGACCACGGGGAAAGACATGTCGGATCTAGACTTCACGGAAAAAGATAATCCAATGAGAAAAGGAGGAAATGGGGATGAGACTATCATATGTACGAAATTAGACATACGATGTTTCTAAATATAAGATGTTTTGGAATCTTTTGGAACCGAGGTAGTACTTTATAGTAAGTTGTAGAAGTTGTCACACTAAACAGATAACACCATATCAAATACTAGAATACATGGGACAAACGTGATTACAATGCCCCGTTTGGTTCCGTTTATTTTAGACAAAAAACATGGGTAAATATTGCAGACCTACCCAGGCCATACTAATACTACTGCATGCTCCGTATCATCCGTCTCCACACCCATTCCAAGCTGTCCTGAAAGCGACTCCCTTTCTGGCGATCGACCGCCTCCGCGGTTAGATTTTGGTCTGCGCGAAGCGCTACTTTTTTTTTGTCGTTTTCCGTTGGATGGATCTCTCTCCCTTTTCTCTGGAGGTTGACCGGGTTGGGATGAAACGCCGGCGGGGCGTGACAGCAGTGTGCCAGTGCGGCAGGCGGGCGAGCAGCACAACGCCGTGGAACGTAGAGGACGCCGGCGAGATGCAAGGCCGGGAGCTCGCGGAGAACCGACCAATCGGGGAATTCGTCGACCGCATCGGACGGAAGGCCGACGCCCCCGGCCGAAGTGCTTGAGGCGGAAGAAGCTGCACCGCGCCGTCGGCCGGAGGAGACGCGGGCATGGCAGCGGATGCATGGAGAGGGCAGGGCCGCAAGCTCGTGGATCCGTGTGGACACGGTGAAGGGAGGCGACATGACGGCAACGTCGGCTATGTACGGAGAGTAGGCTGGGCTGGAGGTTTTTTTTTTACATGGTAACAGGACTTCCATTAACCAGAGTGCTCAGCAGATTTGCTGGCCACTAAGACAGATACAAAAGCTGGTGCCTCATCGGCCCAGCCAACACACTCATCCTCCATCTTGGAACCCAGCTGGGCACAAGAGTGGGCAACCTTATTACAAACTCGACGACAAAACACAAAACTAGACGATTGAAAAGAAGCAACACATCTACTCCTCACTTCACGCAGTAACACACCAATCTCAGCAAGATCATGGCTGTTAGAATTAAGGGCGCTCACCAACACTTGGCAGTCTGATTAAAAAATGGTCATGTGCAGGCCAAGAGCCTCGGCTCCCTCAACAACAGCGACACAGGCCTCCGCTTCAGCTTGGAGGGCACTGCGCAGGTGTCTCAGTTTCCCTGCAGCTGCGGCAACAAATTCTCCATTCTCATCTCTTACCACAAAACCCCAGGCTCCGCTATGCGTCGGCTCCCAGAAAGCCGCATCAAAATTAATCTTCACCTGGCCAGGACTCGGGCGCTTCCAGACATCACACAACGGAGATGCCTCCCCATAAACACCATCGCTGAAATTTGCAGGCGGCCGGGTTGCAGTTTGGAACTCGATCGCATGCTTTTGGATTGTATGGCACATTTGCCCCGCCGATTTGCCCAATTCTCCCGCGTTCAACTTATTCCGGTTAGTCCACCAGTCCCAGAGAAGGATACATGTCAGCAGCTTCCTCTCATTTGGCAAGCCCAGTATCATCTCCATCATACTCATTGCATTAGGGGAGATCGAGCTATACGCGAGGATACAGAGATGGGAACGATGAGATTGGGCTTGGGCCGTTTGTAGTTTTATTTTTCTCAATTCCCTTTGTTGTTTTTCTTTTCTTTTATCAGTTATTTTTATTGTATAGCTGTATTCCAAATTCAACTACTATGTATTACTAGATTTTTTTAACAATTCCCTTTTGGGGATATAGCTATTTCATTTAACAATTCCCTTTCTTTTGTTATTTCGTACGTAAATTCATATTTTTTTGGACGAACTTTTATAATTCCCTTTATCGGGATAGTGGTTTTTTAGGGGGAGAAATAACGGGTGGGATAATCACTTGTAACTCAAAACAACTACCACTTGCTAATCAAATAAAGTATTGTTTTCATCAAGGTTTCTCATGTTCTTTGGGGAAATAACGGGCATAGGGTTGATAATTTGAAGTTGGTAACTATTCCTATTTTACTATTTTAAGGCATAGGGGTTGATAACTTATGAGCTAAAATATTTTTCCAAAAAATTCTAAATAAAATTAATGTTTTGGGTCGGTAATTTTTCATATTTACCGTTGATATATAACGGGTAGAAGATTTGATAAATTATGAGCTAAAAAAGTCT
Source organism: Lolium multiflorum (assembly GCA_030979885.1). NCBI lineage: Eukaryota > Viridiplantae > Streptophyta > Magnoliopsida > Poales > Poaceae > Lolium > Lolium multiflorum. Next base: position 192,788,680 of record CM061748.1, on the reverse strand, counting down.
CCAAAATATTTTAAACCAAACGGGTCTCTAACTTTTCGCATTTACCATTGACTAGTAAGCTTGCACGTGCAATACACGTCAGTATACAATTGCTTAAAAACTCCTCTCACGTGTATGTTCCAACACGCAATTCCTTTCTCCCCCAAGAATCCCAAAACCCAAAGACATCATTAAGTTTCCATGTGAGCCCTTTTTTTAACTCCTTCCTATCGTAACCTTGTAGAGCAGTACAAATGTGATTTAGACGCGTCCGCAATAAACCGAGGGTTGTACACTCATGGGTAGCTTACCAAGCTTAAGCTTAGTCCACTTCACGCCAACAATAATCAAGCACCAGAAGATGGCAACGGGGTGCATTTTTTTTGAGATGCAATCGTGGTGCAATTTAGATACCATATGATATGTACGTATTTCTCTCTAAACCCAATGACTTTGTTGGGAAAAATCAATATTACATTCCACATGCATTTCTCAATTTCTCCTAGTATCACTGGTGACACCTCAAAAACAACTGCGAGATCATTCAAACATGAAGCATGTACTATTACAAATAATATGATAACACCAGAGATGCCAAAGATGCTTCCAACTATATCTAAGAAAGAAGCAGAAGGGCCAGCCATGAAATAAATTCTACATTTCTCGGGCTGCGAAGATATAGTTAGATACACTACGGTCACTACACACATCAACTTCAGGTGCCCACCTTGCTCCACTGCGGAAAACTGGACCATCAAACACCGATGAGAGAATGAAGAGCTAATTTTTTTAACCATACCACTTAGTTCACTCCGCTGCTCATACCTACAATATGCAAGCTAAATCATATAAGATGTGAGTAAAACTTGTGTTGCTAAATATAAAGAAAAAAAATCTTTTTTGCAGGTTGCCAATTACAGGATGCCCTAAAGGTCTAAATCTCTTTGCTAGAAACTATCTCAGTTCTCCCTTTTCTCAAAACAGGTTTACAATAATTCACAGCGCAATAAAACATCCTATTAACCATTTGGAAATAAGATGGCTCTTTACCTCTGTGCATTGCGAGTGAACGTGAAGTAGTCTTGAAGCATTAGCACCACATATCATTAACATATTAGATTGATAACCGAAGATACGTGAGTGAAACCATGGCCTTTGGTGAACTTGGAAAATGATAACAACCAGTAGAGGGAGATAATTTTGTCTTTTTGAACCTAGTGATTATTAATAAAAGAAAAGAAATGCATGTTAGATTGAGAACCGAAGATACGTGAGTGAAACCATGGCCTTTGGTGAACTTGGAAGATGATAACAGCCAGTAGAGGGAGATAATTCTGTCCTTTTGAACCTACTGATTATTATGTGAAATATTACTACCCACGACTGAAAAATAGCTAATTTGTGAGAAGACCTTCTGATTCAGAGCAACACACAAGTAATACTATGCTTGTGGCAGACCTTGTAATTCAGAGCAGACCTTGTAATTCTGGTACTGTATCTGTTCAACATAACTGTTCTTTTGCATGAGGATAGAAGAATACATTGGTTTAGAACCAGAATTTGGTGTAAATGTTTCTGAACGCTAGGCCCTTAACCTAAAATCCCTACCATGAGTAATAACTCTAGTTAGTCATGTCCATCCGATGCTGCACTATTTATATTATGTTGGTATTTTACATCTTACATGTTCAAACTATAAACTGATGTGCTCTTCCAACCAAAGGTCATAAATTTATTGTTTAACATTATTACTAAGTACGTCCTGAAGCCCATAAAGTGTTGTTTGCAGAAGAAGAGGCAAAACTCTTGAAGGTGTGCAATGTGTAAGATTCAACATTTTTTTACTGACTACTAAAATGAATTTCGTGATTGTACTGTCAACAGTATGTTTATTCCAAAGTGTTCAACTATCTAGGAAGTTTTCCTTTTGGGGAGCCAGAGCACATTATTTCTTTACTATAGTTAAATTACCATACAACCATTCTTAAGATGGAAGCACAGGTTTAAAGAAGTTTCTATTCAACGAAACCTTTGTCTCCAGCTTTAAGCATAAATGGTTGCGACTTGCGAGATTCTAGTTTCTTATAGACATGCAGGTGCTGTTTTTTGTTTTCAAGATACTTCAGCCATACAGGAAGAATAACCATATGCAAACAAAGATATATTTTTGATAATATTATGTAACTCGGAAAAGATATAAAACTGTAGTTCTCCGATACATCAAAGGATCATATGCATGTCGGAGATATGATAGCTTTCTTCACGAATGAGTAGGTGACTGTTTTCAATTGCTTAGATGGTAGAAATAAAACAGAAATTACCTGATGGAATATTAGAACAGCACCTGATACGGGCTGGAGGGGGGAGTGGATCAGTGGAGCGGAACAGGCTACCAGAAACCAGGTCAACTTGATGCAAACTTGAGAACAGCAAAACATCAAGTACATCAAACGCACGCCCGACCAGAGCAGAACGCCAATAGTGGGTACCTCCAGCGTTGCAACTGACCTACCATCAGTAGAAGAAATAAGGTGAGCTATTTTCTTCGTGCTTCTTGGGACTGAACTACCAAATAAGGATGTGCATACTAACCTGCTAGACCTGCAACATCAATTCTTTTTTTCTTTCTGATTAATCTGGGATTGAACTACCAGGTGAGCCATCCACTTACAAGCTGCCACAGAGACATTCCTACAAACAATGACCATGCACAGTTCACAAAACCTGCAGGGAAACAAAACATTGCAAGGTAAACCTGGAATCACCACCCTCTGGGTCTTTTATTAGTAAGTTTGCGCGTGCTTGCAAGTAGCACATCAATGATGTGACATGTTTCAGAAGTTCCTATTCAAATCTCACCCACAACTGAAAATAAAAGAGTACCATATATTCTTTGCTGAAAACCAATAATACAATATGAGCAACTCCACCAACAAGTATGATGAACTAATAAAAGCGAGAAACCCAAATATACATGAGAGCGAGTTGTAAGTGGCAATTGTACTGTAAGTGGTAATTATCCCTCTAAAATGAATCTAAAAGTCTTCTTCTTCATGAAAATATTATTCTCGGTACAAAGTTGATAGCCCGTGTTGTGGGTAGGATAAAAATATGGATTATATATATTTCTAATTCACATGCTAAGCTGTGAAACATAGGAAATTCAACAAACTAATGCACAACATGGACATATGCTGCTTCCCAGCACAAGTAGTGGATAACAATATTATGCGGTATATACATACATATCGGATAACAATATTAACCGGTATTTACATGCAAAACGGTTTTTGTGCTCTCTTGTACTCTTGTAGAGGATTTGCCCGATATAAATAAATCTAAGAATATCCAAAAAAAAATGGTATGCACTATAGTTTCAAACTTCTGAAATATGAAAGACCACTCATATGTCTATTGCCTTCTTCACAGAATTTGAGCTGAACCCGTTATTGTACAATGTGTTTGGACTTAATTAAGGGGAGTATGAACAAAACAGAAACTATTTAGCACCTAATTACAGGGGGTGACACATTGTTTACGGATTACCATAAACTGCCCTCAATTCTCTTTCCCCATCTTATGGACAGCCAAAAATACCATGGTACATGTAGGTTCTGTAAGACCTGTAACTATATGTAGCCGGGATAGATGACGCCGAGGACAATACTATGTCTGTCCTTCCTGCAAAAAACCCAGTACTATATGCCGCTCAGATAAGAGGCGATGGAGTTGTGTATGAGACGGATGATGAAACATAACTTTGATACTTTATGCAAGAAATAATTTATTTCAAAAAAAAGAAATACTTTATGCAAGAAAATAATTGTGATGCCTTCTTTATTTGTATTGCTAACATTAGAGTAGAGCCATGAAAATAGGATATAACACTAAGAGGGGTTCAAACCTAGGAATGATGCTACTGATTTAGATACATGACTATAATTAATAGCCTGACTCCTCTATTTCAAAATCATTGTTCGGTCTAAACAAAGCACAATCTATGTCCATATAAACATGAGAAGGATCGAACAAAAAATAGTTTGTCAATTGCTGCAGCTATCAAGTCTCGATGCACGACCCAACAGCGAAAAAGTATCTGTTACAGCAAATTGCCACAACTACATCTGAACATGGAAAAGAACATATGCATTTAATCAGCCAATTGCCCCATCATTTATCCTCAAACTGAATCAAGGTGCACCAGCTTGATTAGCAAGTTAAAATTATCATGTGTGTCTGTGCAAAATGCATAGATCACCAACAACTGTTACTTAAAAACATCAGCCTTATCTTATTGCACGATTAACGACCGAGAATACACCTGCAAATAAGGGTAGAAAGCATGGTGTCGTACGAAAATAAGTGTCTCAGTAGCGGCTGGTGTAGAACTTACTCTGAATTCTCTGAAAGGGCAATCTCAAAATCCATATCTGATCCGGAAACCAGGCTAAGCTGTCAGCAGAAAAGAACACAGAACTCCACGTCTCCACCCCTGTCTTCCTTCTTTCAGGTCCCTGCCGCAGAACGGTAGTCAGGGACGGTGGTAGCCTGACCGTTGAGGAGCGCGTGGATCTCTTCTCTTATGTGCGGGCAACACATCCGTGGAACCTGGCAGAACCGGCGGCACAAGGAAGAACGCTTGGGTCGATCGACGATGACGGCCACCTCGACTCCCCGGCGTTGAGGGCGGCCTCGATTCTCCAGCGATTCCCAGTCATTGAGGGTGCGGCTTCGATTCTCCAGCGATTCCCCCAGTCGTTGAGGGTGCGGCTTCGATTCTCCAGCGTCGAGGGCCAACCCCTCCCGTCGAAGGCGGGCTCGCGCGGCGGTGGCAGCGGGCAGGCTCGCGCGGCGGCGGCGGGCCCACGTGGCAGCGGCGGCGGACAGGGAAGCGCAGCAGGCTCCTGTGTTGGACAGCGATGGCGACGGTTCCCGAGAAGAGAAGGGTTCGTGCCTGATTTTTGATCGAGAGGTTTCAGTCCGCCAGGTATTGTCCGCCAGTGTTGGTATCGTTCGATAAGTGATGTAGGGCTAGGATTAGTTGGATCACCACCCTCTCTTCCTTTTTATATTAGTGGAGATAACGTGACAGAGGGTTGATAAATTGTGAATTAAAACGTTACCCATATATTGAAAATAAAATTAGCTTCTTAGGTAGGTAATTTTTCACTTTTACCGTTGATATATAACGGGCAGATAGTTTGATAAATTATGTGCTAAAAATCCACAAAATACTCGAAATTTCAGGTCGATAACTTTTCGCATTTACCGTTGATCATTAATTAGCAGCAGGTTGATAAATTGTGAGCTAAAACAGTTGTCAAAATATTGATAATAAAATTAGCTTCTCGGGTAGGTAATTTTTTATATTTACCGTTGATAAATAACGGCATATGGTTTCGATAAATTATGAGCTAAAATAATACCCAATATATTCTAAATGAAATTCACTTTTAGGGTCGGTAACTTTTCATATTTTATTGTGAAATAACGGGGCAGATGGTTGATAATTTGTGTGCTAAAAAAGGTTTGTCAATATATTGAAAATAAAACTAACTTCTTTGATGGTAATTTTTCACATTTACCGTTAATAAATGGAAACAGCCGGATCGTCAGGAATTCTCTTTTCAGAAACGACAAAAACGATCGCTCGCGTGAAAGGCAGCGGTCGACCGCTTATCAGTCATTATCTAGTTTTCCCGAAAATGATCTACTAACTGATGGACTGACTTCGGCGTTAAAAAAAGCTGATTCACTGATCACACAATACTGGTTAAGCTTGCTACAGATTCGATCCTCTCTATTCTCCGACTCCCCTTCCCTTGATTGGCAAACAAGCTGTATATGTGATACTTTAAACGAGAGTAGCAAACGACTTAGCTCTTTTTTACTTGATTCGTGTGGTGATTTTCTTGTGTGCAGTTCTGGTGATCTTTTAGATTTTTGGTTGCCCCTTTGCTTTGGTGTGTGATGTGCTTATTTTCCGTCGAGGTGGACGTAGCGTTTTTAGTGAACCGCTTTGACCAGGAGGCAATTGGTTTTGCCCCACTAGCTCCTAGCGCTCCCTCGATTTCCTCCCCGTTGGTGAGCAACCTAAACAAACAAATACAATATCAGGGCATCTCCAACCGGGCGACCCAAACGGACGCGCTGGGCCGTCCGTTTTGGGCCGTTTGGGTGGCCGAACGGACACCCGGACAGCGGCCCGCGTCCGCGTGTCCGTTTGGGTCGCACGCTGCGCCCAACGCGCGGACACACCGCAAAATCTAAAAAAACAAAAAACAAAATGAAAATGAAAATTTGAACTATATTTGATTAAACATATGCCCTATTTTGGGCAAAATTTGTACATAGCCCTATTTTGGGCAAATAACTAACAAAAGAAGCCCTATATGGGCTTTAAATTTAAAAACCCTAAGCTAGGGTTTGCCGCGGTGGCCACCGGTGAGCCGCCTAGGCCGTGTGGGCGTCGTCGGCGTCGGCGTCGACGACGTCCCGCGGCGGCGTTGTGGCTCGACCATGCCGGGGACTCGGCCACGGAGACCACAGGGCCTCCTCCTAGGCCGAGTGGGGGCCGGAGCCACCCGACGGCGGCGCACGGACGGCGCCTCCTCCGAGCGCGCTCCTCTCCCGTGCGCGGCGCCAGCCTTGGCGCCGCTCCTCCTCCGCTCGGCGCCTAGACTCCGCGGCGCTCCTCCGCGGCGTCGGCCTCCTCCCGCCGCGCCGCTTCCTCCTCCTCCCGTCGCGCCGGCGGGCCGGGCGTACAGCTCCCAGGCCTCGGCTTCCTCCAAAGCCTCCGCTTCCTCCATCTAGGTTCGAATGGCCGGGAGGTGCGGCCATTTCTCCTCCTCCGCCGCCGAGATGAGAAGCGCGGCGCGGAGGTCCGGGTCCTCCTCCGAGGACTCGTTGGGCTCGAGCAGCAGCGGCGGCGGTTGCGGCAATGCCGCGCCGCCGCGGGCGGCCTCTCCGATGTGGAGGCCGCCGCGGTTCCTGCCGGCCCGCAGCGCCGGCGGCGGACGCCGGCTGCTGCTCGCCTCGTCGTCATTTGCTCCGTGAAAGTATAGAGATGGTAAACCTAGAGGGGGGGTGAATAGGTTTCTACAGATTTTAATTCTTTCTTTGCAATATTAGGCTTTGCGGAATATAAAGGTGAGCCTAATGCAAACTAGGTGAGCAACCTATATGAGGATACAACTAACTCGAGCACGAAGGCTCTCACAGGCAGTTAAATCACAAGTAAGGAGTTCGGTTAGAGATAACCGATAGCACGCGGAGACGAGGATGTATTCCCGTGTACCCTTGCTTTGCAACAAGGTACGTCACGTTTGGAGGAGTGGAGGTCCCACGAAGGATTCCCCGCGCCACGAAGGCTCACCCTATTCTCCGAAGCCTATCCCACGAAGGAATAGCTCTCTCACTTGTGGTAGACTTTGAGGTAGCCTCCAAACCTTCACAATCTTGCCCGGAGCAGATCCACAGCCCGGATGCTTCCGGACTCCTCTTGCCCACCTAGGGTTTCCAAGGAACCCTAGGAAGCAAGCTTCTTGATGAATACAAGGGGCACTACAAGAAAATAGACATGCAAAGACGCTAAATTTGAAGCCTAGAGACATGCTATTTCATCTCTAGAGGGTTGTATAGCCGCTTTTATAAAGCGTCCTACAAACGTCTCCTTATGCACCATCTCAAATAATAGAAGGACGTTTGTCAAGCGTCTCATAGTAGTATAGGGACGTTATATAGAGACGTCAAAAAGCGTGTTTACACACGTAAAGAAGTTTTAGTTGACACGCATTTGTAACGTCTCTACTGATATAGATACGTCATGTTTGTGCGAAAATAATTTTAGATATGCTTTTTTGTGTTTAATAGACGTACATTACATTTGTGTGTACATGAGGTCATACGAATACTTGTGCAAGTAATGTACATCCATCATACAGACATTACAATATATAGTATTCTCTGACAGTATATACATACGGCCATATTCCATGGACAATTCATTTTTATTCAAAAAATATATATACAAGTACATGATGTTTCGCACCAGTTAAAAAAGAAGGGCGTACAAACTTTGGATCGTGAAGATACAAATCAGATGCAGGGCTGATTAAAAAACTATGTGCCTTCTCGGTTTAAAAACGAAAAAACTGAAAAGTCGCCGCCGGTGGGACAACCATTCCCGCTGCTGAGCGCCGCCACCGCAGACACCAGCGTCGTTGCTGACCCGGAGGAGAACGGCGAGGAGATGCGTGAGAACGGCTGAAGTTGCTGGATCTGGGAAGTACTGTTCTTTGGTTGCCGACACTGGATTAGTAGCGAGATTGCAACCGAACTTCAATAGAACCGCCACCTCCCATGACACCGAGCAGCTCGCCTCTCCCGTCATGACGAAATGACCGGCCGGCGTACTGCTGCGTCAGCGCGTGGGAGAACATGCCCGCAGAACTCCGCCTTGCGTCTGATCCGGCATGAGGACGAGGTGCTGCTGTGAGACTCGGTTTCGTTTTGCTCTTGATGATTTGCTTCTAGCTCAGACAACCTGCAATAGATCGATGATGCAATTAGCTAGATACGGATGGGCTAATAAATTGTATACAAAGCTAGCCCCAATGGATCAATCGGTTTGGTTGGCTTGCTGCTTGCGTACGGTATAACCAGAATATGGGATCAGAACTGCCAGACGAGTCCTCGAGAAAATGAGAGGTTCTCAGATTCTGATCTGGGACGTGGGCGGCGCAGCGGCACGGTTGGAGTTAGGGTTAGGGGCGATGGTTTATGTAGTACACGAATGGGGCTTTTGGGCCTTAGGTTTATTAATCGCTAGAGATGTGATACCACGCCTTATGGTGTTTCTGGCTAAGGATGGCAATTTTACCCATGGGTACGGGTACCCGCGGGTACCGTACCCATATGGGCAGGGTATGGGTACACTTTTATGCCCATGGGTAGTACCCATACCCTGCCCACTAAGTCATGGGTAGGGCATGGGTATAGCCTCGTACCCGCGGGTATGCCCATACCCTGCCCGTTTATTATCAATTTTTTATGTGATACGTCTAATTTTGTTGACTTATGAGTTAAAACATCAGAATGTGCTTTTTATATTTTGTTAATTTTTATGTACTCAACTACCTGTTATTGAGTTGAGATAATTCATTTTTTCAATCAAATTTGTTGTTGAGAAATGTAAAATTGCGAGCGACTTGTACACAATTTGACCTACCCATCGGGTACCCAATGGGTACGGGTACCCGCCGGGTATGGGTATGGGTAAAGTTTTATACCCACGGGTACGGGTATGGGTGGAAGTTTGTACCCATTGACTATACGGGCATGGGTATGGTATTGCTCTACCCTGCCCATACCCTGCCCATTGCCATCCTTATTTCTGGCTCTTTTTCTGGCTCAGAGACGGGTTCCAAAACGTCTTAGGATTCGTCCCTACTTATCGATGAATTAGAAAATTTATTTATTTGGTTGGATTATAAATTGAAATTTTGCCACGCTATGTGCACCGTCTCAAGAAACGTCTCTACCTTGAGGTGCTCTACTATCCTAGGGACGAAAACAAATGTGTCACATACAAAACGTCTTTATGTGATGATTTTGTTGTAGTGGGGGAATTGGATTTGGCTTGGTAGAACGGTAGATCGGGTCCTCCTCTATCGTTTTCCCGGAGGGATTTGAGTTTGGGTGGAGGAGGAGGGAGATCTGAGGCTTTTGGTGTTTCTAACAATGGAGTATGAGAGAAGGAGCTCAAGAACACTTGTAGTGTAGTGCCTAACTGTTCAGAGGTAGAAGAAGGCCTATTTACAGTGTTCTTCGAAATATGGCCGTTGGTCACTTGCCACATCGCATTCCTCGAGCCGGTCAATGGATCGGCGCGGGGAGCCGGTCCACGGCCGTCGGCGACCGGCCCGGCGGCCGGTTTCAACCGGCTGGGACCGGGTCTTGACCGGGCAGGTGCCATTCTTTACTGGATAGTGCCCGGATGGCACAGGCGCAAAGGCCGGTTGCTGACCGGCACGCTCGGTCTGGTGCCCGGTCCGACCGGGCCATGGACCGGGGCAGCCGGTCCAAAACCGGGCTGGCGACCGGACGCTGACCGGGGAGCTCGCCCCTCTTTACTGGATCTTGCCCGGATGGCACCGGTGCTTGGTCCGGTTGGTGACCGGGTGGTCCGGCGCCAGGGCCGGTCCGACCGGATCTGGGACCGGCCAGTCTCTGGAAAACCTTGTTGATTCTTCATCGAATTGGGGGTCTCCCGTTGCCTTCTTGTTCCATCGATACACCATTATACCTCTTTGGTTAATACCTGTGAATTATCTTGTAGACATGTATTAGTCCAAATACTCTAGCACGGTGTCATAGTTACCAAAATAATGGATAAGGGTAAAATACCCTTATAATCTCCCCCTTTTGGTATACGATGACAAACCGAGCTAGAGTCACATATAAATATTATGATAAGCTTTAAACCTTGATTCCATATAAGATATTGAGACGGCTCCCCCATAAAGTGTGCACTTGGAGAATTTGCGTTTGAATGCAAAGTGCAACACTAGTGTATCATGAGAAGCTCCCCCAATATCTTTAGGAAACAAGCATGGTATGGAGATGTGCATATCAAGATATATAAGCATAGCATACATAAAACATCCTAACATAGAGTAGCACACATAATATTCGTCCATACACAAATTATTCGAAGTAGCAAATCCAAATGGTTCTTGAGAAATCAAAGCAAACAAGCACAAGACATATAAGAATCAAATAAAGCAACACCCATGGCTTGTGGCACTCAAAGAACCCCGTGGTCCTAGACTCTACTCTCTTCTCCCCCTTTGGCATCGGAAGACCAAAAAGGCGAAGAAAAGAGGAGAGATGCTAGCGTTCCCATCAATAGAGCTCGCGCCCCGTGGATGGAGAGCTGCTATCACCATCCTCATCGTCATCCTCTTCATCATCATCCTCGCCATTGTCATCCTCATCACCTTCATCCTCTTCATCATCATCAGCAGCATGAGGTGCACGAGCAGGCCGAGGAGGTGGACCACCAAAGGTGTACAGGGAAGGATCAAAGTTCTGGAACATCTCATCAGAAAGGAGAGGCATCTCCCAGTTTGGTGCATGGACAGACTCCAACTCAGGGCCAGGAGGAGGAACAGGTGCATTCCGAGTTGCCATGAACTCATTTTGGCGCCTCCTTGTCTCTTGGTTCAAAGAAAGACTTTGATGTGCAACATCATTGGTATTTTTGCACATCTGCCATAGGCTAGAGAAGAACCGTGAGACACCATGCTGTGGGCGCCTAGAGTAGCTGGAGCTGGCATGATCATGGCTTTCCTTGTACCGGCGCTCAGAAGGCATCATGACAACGACGTCCGGTCTATCACCTTGGGCAGTTACCTTGAAGGCTGCCATCCTGACCCGTTCACCTTGCGTATTGAGAGGTGCTGGCACAACCTTGTTGATGAGCAGCTGAACGTACTGGGCAAGATTAGGAGTCAACCGTTCACGAACACAGCGTCGTAGCTCACAGTAGATGAGATCACAGCCATCAATAAGTTTCTGGTGCTCAGGATGGCAGTAGTACATCAAGTTCAGATGGTATGCACGGCATTCACTTGTATCGCCGATCTTGCTGATGAGACTCTCACGGAATAGCTTGGCAAGTATAAGGTAGGAGTAGTACATGCCAGAGATGCTGGGAGGTCCAGGTGCGGGGTCCGGAGGGTAGCAAAAGGCAATGTCCCCTCTAGTGAACGTCTGCTGAGAATATATCTTGAAACCACAAGCACAGCCTCCACCAAACCCCAAGGCTTCACAAAGATCAAGATAGTTGCAAGTGTATTTCTGTTTGCCAGTCCTCCAAGTCATAGTCCGAGCTGCATCATCATGGAAAAAGACTGTGCAATGAAACTGTCTCACCAAGATTGGACAGTAGCACCCATCAGAAGGTGTCAAACACATAAGATCATACAACCCCATCCGCCTCAAGGTCTCAACCACAAAACGAAACTTGGTGGCTTCATACATTCCAATGACATCCTTGATGGCCTTGGGCATAACAATGGTGCCTGTCTTCATGTGCTCTTGGGAGTTATAGTAGTCGTCCCACATGACTTGCTGTGTCTTGGTCCAGAAAAACTTATCTCCCTCTTTGTAAGTAGGTTCCTCAAAGCGATAGGGGTTGGACTCTCTGAGTCTTCTCCATGCACCAACATGTACATTACCAACATGGAATGTTGGCAATACCTCATCACCGTCTTGTGCTACATGTTTATCTTTCCTCTTATTGGCAGATGTCTTGGTGCGTCCCCTAGCTGAGCTGCCACCAGTGGCCTGAGATGCACGGCCACTAGCACGGCGTGGTGGAGCCGTTGCAAGTCTTCCTCTCTTGGCGGTAGTGCCACGATCCTCACCGCTCCAACTTCCTGTGAATCAGCAGAATAGAACAAGAGGGAGCAGGAGGGATAAGTGTACATGTCATCAGTATATATGAGGAAGCCAAAAGCATAGCCTATATCCAAGTGTTTCGACGAAATTATGTGAAAAAGCTGGGCTAGCCGGCGCAGGAGCCGGTCAGACCGGACGGTAGACCGGACCAGCCGATTGTCCATTCGGTTGACCGGACAGGGCGCCGGACCGGTTGAGAGGCCGGTCGACCGGGCTGTAAACCGGGTCATGCTGACTTGTGATGTTTGCCCAGAAATTCGACACAAAATCATGCAAAAACTCACAAACTTGAACATAGACTATACTAGGGGAGTGAACAATGTGCATAGGCGTGTGAGACACTCTAGTTGGCATGAGGACTTACTAACCATAACCCTAACCCTAATTTTTCTCAAAGTTCCTCAAAATTTGGCAATGGGAGAGGAAAAGCAAGAGGGAGAGGGATAGGGAGAAAGAGTTACCCGAAGACATTGTCCCCTTTGCCCAAGTGAGCAGGAGGAACACGTGAAGAGGGCTTGAGGACCAAATCCCCAAGATCTCCCAAAATAGCTTGAGAGGAACCAAATCCTTTGGTGAAGATGCTTGAGGGATCCCGATCTATGGTTGGGTGTAGTTTGGAGAGAAACTAGTGGGGGAAGGACCTAGGACGTGGTGGAGCTGGTGGAGGCGGCGGCCATGGAGGTTTGGAGGTTGGGGGATAATGAGGAAGAAGCCCCCAAGGGGTATCCTCCTTCAAAACATAACATGTCGCGCGGCCGGTCGGGCGCCCGGTCGACCGGACCTGGCGCCCGGTCGACCGGACCTGGCGCTGGCTGATCCGGCCCAGGGGCCGGTCCAACCGGGCCAGAGACCGGCCACCCAGTTTTGTCTCGTTTTTGCCTCGTTTTGCCCCTATTCTTTGTGTAAGTGTGTATGAATGCTCAGATGATGATGACATGTACATATAGATAGATAGAGGATGATGAGATGAGCATAGACATGGGGTTGGAAACAAAAAGTTCTCTAGGCATACCCATTGGAGTGAAAATCCAAACAAGATGTAAATAGCAACGATGGGCATGATTTGAAATATAAATCAAGAGTCATAAGTCATTTTGAAGTGATTTTTGCAATAAGATCATTTAGCCTTGTATAGTCAAATCAAGTTGCAATTGAGGCTAAATGAGGGGCGGGGGATTACTCCCCCTATGTGAAAGCGCAAATGTCATGTGACCTCGAAGAGACGTGCTTGGGTCCATATAATGACATTGGGTCTATTTATGTTGCACACATAGGTATGCATCATACCAAGACATGGTAAGATGACTATCCCCATATGTGTTGTGCCTCTAAGCTAGATAGTTAGATAAATGCAAGAATATAGTGCAAGAAGTTAATTCAATCCAAGTTTTTAGGATCAAGAATACCAAGTTCTCCTCTCAAGTTTACAAACCGGGCTTCATCCAAAGGCTTAGTGAAAATATCCGTCAATTGGTAGGTTGTCCCCACATGAGTGAGATCAATATCCTTATTGGCAATATGATCACGTAGGAAATGATGGCGAATGTCAATATGTTTGGTGCGACAATGTTGAACCGGGTTATTGGCGATCTTTATTGCACTTTCATTGTCACATAGAAGAGGCACCGTACCAAGAGACACACCATAGTCTTTCAAGGTTTGATTCATCCATAACAATTGAGTGCAACAAGATGCCGCGGATATGTACTCGGCTTCGGCGGTGGATAAAGCGGTGGAGTTTTGTTTCTTGGATGACCAACTCACAAATGACCGGCCAAGAAATTGGCAAGCCCCGGAGGTAGACTTCCGGTCAACCTTATCACCAGCCCAATCGGAATCCGAGTAGCCAATGAGTTCAAAGGTTGACCCCTTTGGATACCATAGCCCGAGAGTAGGAGTGAGAACAAGGTATCTTAGAATCCGTTTGACCGCCACCAAATGGCTCTCCTTAGGAGCGGATTGAAAACGAGCACACATCCCTACACTTGGAATGATATCCGGCCTAGAGGCACAAAGGTAGAGCAAGGATCTTATCATGGAACGGTATACCTTTATATCCACATCCTTCTCACCATCACATGAGCCAAGTTGCCCCTTTACGGGCATGGGTGTCTTCATTGGGCTTGCATTGGTCATGTTGAATTTCTTGAGCATGTCCTTCACATACTTTTCTTGAGAGATGAAGGTGCCTTTTGCAAGTTGCCTCACTTGGAAGCCTAGGAAAAACTTCAACTCCCCCATCATGGACATCTCAAATTTCCTAGTCATCAATAGCTCAAAAGCTTTGTTATGATTGGGGTTAGTTCCACCAAATATAATATCATCAACATATATTTGACATATAAACAAGCGACCCCCCTTTAACCCGTTTGGTGAAGGTGCCTTTTTGCTTAACGAGGCCAATTCCGTACTCAATTTCCAATCTGCTATCATTTTACATGACACGGCGATGACCATGTAACGAATAACTGCTCCTTCCTGTTTACACATGTGCCGTAGTGTACACAACAATATCATTGTGATAAAAAAACCGATAGCAAGGTGGATCAGGAACTATACTTATTGAGTTTACTTGGATATTTTCCCTTGCTTTGAATTGAATTAGACGTCATTTGTCCCAGTCTAAAACATCTAATATAACTCCAGCTAAGAACTTACACAAAGCTTTGCACTTAATGGGACTTATTTTCAAGATAATGCAGTGAGTACCAATTTTTCTAGCATCTTACAATCATCAGTGATTGGGAGTACATTTTTGGGTCTGTAAGATTCATCCAGGAGGCTCCTAAGTCAAAGGGTTTACTTAACCTTGAATTTTGTAGCATTCATTGTTACATCTATGCCTCGGAAGCAGAGGCCGACTTTAAGTATCGAAATGTCACTACTAAGGAATCCACATATAAACAACAGAAAACGTGTAGACCAGAAAACTCAAGCTAACGCCCGAAGGCGGAAATTTTGTAGCATACTGCAGCCTTAGGCGGCAAAAAAAGTACAAAGTTTTTCACGAGCGCGAGGTAAATCGTGGAAAAGATATGATCAGCAGTGAAAGCGGTAAATCAGGACATGAGTGAACCAATCTTAATCTCATGGTCATAAAATATTAAAAATATTAAATATAAATAGGCACTTAGCTGTTTTGAGTGGAGTCATGATCCGTCCTGATGGAGACAAATCCGTCTGTGGGGGAGGCGACAAAGGTGGCAGTTTTTTCCCCTAAACTAGGCGGAGTCAACTTTAGCTGTAGCCAGGTCGGAATCGAAATAGTCCGTGGTGGCAGCAAGGCCAGCCATGACGGAGAAAATTTCAATCTGCGGTTGAAAGCAAAATTTCCGGCTGACGCTAAGCGCGACGCCGAGCAACGTTGCCACTGTCTTTTCCGACAACAGGCATGCAACCTTTAGGTCTATGTAGCAGCTTGATTGATCTTTGCTTCACGTGAAGAGGTAATAAGTGATACGCTCCACGGTGTTTGGTTATCTTTTACGATATGCGGATCCAGATTGCCTATGGCACATGCTTCAGCCTACAAATTCAGATCAATCAAGCAAAGATCAATCAGCTAAATAGTTGTAGACTCGTCCGTACACACAACTGATATTGGATTCACGTTTTGCTTCTCGCGTGCGGTGGACCTGAATCAAAGATCCAGGCCAACTCGGCCACGCGACTAGATCAATACACGGAAGCAAATTCTAACTTACAAACTTTAGTACGGATCCGGCAACCTAGGTGCAAATTCGACTACCAAAAAATGTAGACACGGATCCGGCAACCGAAAATAGGTATGGATCCGGCTACCAAAAATATGTGCGGATCCACCTACAAAATTTTTGGTGCGGATCCAGCTTCAAAAATATAGGTGCGGATCCGGCTACCAAAATATAGGTGCGGATCCACATACAAAAATATAGGTGCGGATCCGGCTACCAAAAATCTAGGTGCAGATCCGGCTACCAAAATCTAGGTGCGGATCCGGCTACCAAGAATCTAGGTGCAGATCCGGCTACCAAAATATAGATGCGGATCCGGCTACCAAAATATAGGTGCAGATCCACATACCAAAATATAGGTGCGGATCCGGCTACGAAAAATCTAGGTGCGGATCCGACTACTGAAAATCTAGGTGCGGATCCGGCTACCAAAAATAGCTATGGATCCGGCTACCAAAATTTAGGTGCGGATCCGATTACCAAAACCAGGATTTGAAATTTCTAGATCTAAGTCGAAATCTTCCTTAGAAAACTCCAGCAACTCAGATCGGATCTTTGCAGCTGCATCCAGCTCGACGGCGATCGTAGCTATTGTACTTACCAAGGCGTTCCCGTACGAATCGACGATCACGCCGATGAAGATGTGTATCCCGCCGATCGGGATGATGGAGAGCTTGACGGGTCTGTCCTAGCCGGAATCCAGCACTCGTCCTGAGGGACGATCGGAAAGTTGCCGGCGTCCAAGACACGCCCCACGGCGATGGTGTCGCCGATGCCTCCGAAGGTAGAACCCTCTCGGTTCTAGCCTCCCAACGTTGCTGGCCCCACGCTGGGCGCCAACTCGTTGCCTATTCGATGGTACCTCGGAGGAGGGATCCTCACGAGGGGAAGAAGGAGTAGGGGTCATCGGGCGGAGAGTCCTCGGGACGGTGGTACGCGATTTACCCAGCTTCGGAACACCGCACGATGACAGGGCATATTGCTGCTTGCTGGAATTATCCGGACGCTTTCGCGTTGTTACAATGAGTTGTGGTTGTCTCGTCTCTAGCTCCTCTAGGGCTCCAGGATCCGGCTTATAAAGGCGCCAGGATCTAGGGTTTGCACGGAGAGTCCTAGCCGGAATACAAGATGCCTAACTACGGAATATACATTGCCGTGCACGTCAAGGATCCACCTAGACCTAACTTGCCGTCATGGATCCGGCTTCCTTCATGGGGCTTCACGGATCCGACTCCTGCTAGACACCTCCAAGGATCCGGCTACCTTTATGGGCCTCCATGGATCCGTCTACCTCAGTAGGTCGGTTCGGATCCGGCTACCTCACTAGGTCGGTTCGGATCCGGCTACCTCAGTAGGTCGGTTCGGTTCCGGCTACCTCAGAAGGTCGGTTAGGATCCGGCTCCTTGTTCCTGGGCTAGACATCTTCCATCTTGATCAACAGGGCCGCCCGATGGGCCATATGCCATCACCACCATCTGTGGGCCACCCGGGCTTGCCGGAATCGGACCATGTCGATGGTATACCTATGAAGTATATCCACAACAATGACAGATCTCCAGATCTGCGGGTGGAGAGCACCTCCCAGGTCCCGTCGCACCATGGAGCGGCAGAAAGTGGGCAAGCCCAAACGGTGGAGGCGTCCCAGGTGCAGAGGAGAAGCTCGGGGAGCTCCCCACCCGCGGGGAGCCGGGCACGGACGCCAGCGGCGGCCCCCCTCCCAGATCTGGCCAGAACCGCCCAAGGTTCACCGGGGAAGGGGGCGGCGGCATGGCAGCATCTTCTTCAGACTCACAGATCACTTCCTCCGAACCCTCGGCCTCGGAGACGACGACGGCAAGGGGCGCAAACCTGTACCCTTTCCTCACCGGCGTCAAGCGCAGCTCCCGGCGCCCCCCAATGGTGCGGGCAGAACCAGGACGGCGGCGCTCCGGGAGGGCGAGCTCCCAATCGCCTCCCGAGTTGCCAGAGCCCGCGTACCGCTTCGTGAGACACATCTTCCCCTTTCTAGTGCTATCTAACTCTGCGAGCTCAAGATTAACGAGTTCGGCGTACGCATGTATTATGTATAGAGCCTTGACATTTGTGCTCTCTAGTTTCAAGACCTGATTATTGCCACCGTTTCATTAGAAGGTTTTGTGATTGTGCTCACTAAAATCCCGTAGGGAAACGTGGCATGCGCTATCTGCACAATACAGTTGCCTTCCTGCAGTGCTTCTCGATTCTTAATTTGTTCTTTCAGTTTGAGCTTGCACGCGACATCGTTGAGGTTGATGCTTAATTTGAGTGCTTTAGAGCATGATTTATAGGGCATACATATGATGCTTCCCCATGATTCCACGGAGGAAAATTTTAGTCGGAAAGTCTACTGCATACATAAACTTTTAATGGAAGCATCAGTCTCTAGAACTGACCTCTATAGTATTGTCTCAACGGATGCTCTCTCATGGCTGTTTCTTCGCAATTGAGCCCCTTTTTTTTTCTTTAAAATGAAGCAAAATATTTGCCATTTTCATTGATAGAGAAGAAGATTTTAGAGTGTTACAAACCAACATGATTCAGCCAAAAGCCAAGATCCAAAGCATAAGGTCTACTCACTTTCCCACTGATTTATTTATAGAGTTTGCTTTTGGTAGGCTAGGAAATAAGACAATTACATGAATCAATGAAAGGCTAAGAAATAAGATAATTCCATGAATCACTGGAAGGCAATCACCAATCTACTTATGCAGCTGAATGCATATGTACACCTGGTAAAACATGAAACTATTGTTTGCTCCTTGTGATCACCGTCCCCTGTGGCTGGTGAAGTGCTCATAAACAATATCCACATTCACTCACAAATAGGTTCACGCGAGATGGCTAGATAAGATCAGACGCGTTAATGAAGATCTTCCATGCGCACCAGGACATCTACCCACCGATCTGGGCCAGTGACTTGGACTAATCAAGAACCGCAAATGGAGCGTGGTAGCAAGCGATCAAAGGGCTCTCTTATGCTGGACATCCGAAAGAGAGACTAAGGTAGTCGTCAGTATCACACCAAACGTAAGTTGTACACGCCGAAAGTATTTTGTTTTTATCCCGATGGCTCATATTCTGAAGTACTAATTATTTAGGTCTTGCTCTCATCATCTCCGATGTTCATTCAACATCAAGTGCCTAAGTGATACTACTAAGATGGGAGAGCAAAAAAGCTATAAGCACAAATATCAGCCATCCGACAAATGATGGGGTGTACGTACTACGTGATGCGTGCTCCTGTGAAGATATATAGGCTGGTATATATATACGGTAAAAGGAAGCATCTAGTATCTGAACATAACACATGTAAATATGTTGGTGGAATATTTCACTACGGGAGAGCACAGATGTGCCGACGGCCATCGTGTGTGCCGACGGCCAAATATCGGGGCCGTCGGCACAGAAGCCTCCGGACCGCGGCGATAAGGATGACCGTCGGCGTTAAAATGGCCGTCGGTACAGGCCGGTTGTGCCGACGGTCACCGTCGGCACAGTTATGGCCGTCGGCACATGACCAGTCTGGCCATCGGCACAACATTTTTTTCCGTTTTTTTTAACTACGGACCTGTGCCGACGGTTATACCGTCGGCATAGCTTTTTTCTATTTCTGCACGACATTCTTCAAAAAAGCATAACTAAATCATTCTAATTGAGAAAAATAAGTATAATATATCAAATTTTGCAGAAAAACAAGATCTATCATAGAAAAATATAAAAAATGGAATATTTCAAATACCTAAACAAATCTTCTTAGAAATGAGCTATAATGTTTGAGGTTTCATGGCTTTCACACACGCCATAAATGAAAAAATTGTCGCTCGTGGGTCGGATTAGAAACGCACGTTCGGGGTCTTACTTCCCATCCTAGGGCACACACACGTGTCAAATATGATCTCGTTTCGGCAAACTATGCCATGCGGAGGCCGTTTCCCACCTCATTTCCTCTGAAATCCGTAGAACTCCCTACGTGATAGCCCTTTTCGTGAAGGGTTTTTCAAAATAATTGCCGTATCTCAGTTTTAACAAACGGAATAGTTACTATGACATATAAAATGACATCACGTGGCTCCGTGGGATTTTTGGACTTTGTTCAAATTGCCATCTGGCCAAAACAGGACCCCCGGGACATGCGGTATCGCCGCACCGGGCGTGCGGGTGCACCCATTCACGAACAAACTAAACGGACAAAAATTAGCACATATAATGATGCGTCGTTGAACTAAAAACAATTTTTCCGGAATTTCTGGAGCGACGGATAGTTCACCCCTATTTCAAATCCGGTCAGTTTCCAGCGGATTCGGCGGGACACCGCCGGAGGCCGCATGTATTCCCAAAAAGCTAACGAGTGCACATGTTATGTGATAGGTGGTGCGTAGGTGGTCTACAATCATCGCACGGAGGTTTCACATCATACTAAAATTCGCCCCATGTAGCTGCTTCACAAATAAAAACCGTTTGGGCACGCTAAAAATGAAAAGATGGTCGTCCGTGGGTCGGATTAGAAATCCGCATCCGGGGTCTTGCTTCCCATCCTAGGTTCCACACACGTGCCAAATATGATCTTGTTTTGGCAAACTATGCCATGCCGAGACCGTTTTCCACCTCATTTCACCTGAAATCCATAGAACTCCGGACGTGATAGCCCTTTTCATGAAGGGTTTTTCAAAATAATTGAGGTATCCCAGTTTTGACAAACGGAATTGTTACTATGACATATAAAATAATGCCACCCGACTCCGTGGGATTTTTTGACTTCTTCGCCATCTGCCAAAACAA
The DNA here is from genome assembly GCA_030979885.1 of Lolium multiflorum. NCBI lineage: Eukaryota > Viridiplantae > Streptophyta > Magnoliopsida > Poales > Poaceae > Lolium > Lolium multiflorum. The sequence goes on along the minus strand of CM061748.1, from coordinate 192,767,726 downwards.
GCCCCCCGGGACATGCGGTATCGCCGTACCGGGCGTGCGGGTGCACCCATTCGCGAACAAACTAAACGGACAAAAATTAGCACATATAATGATGCGTCGTTGAACTAAAAACATTTTTTCTGAAATTTCTGGAGCGACGGAGAGTTGACCCCTAGTTCAAATCCGGTCAGTTTCCAGCGGATTTGGCGGGACACCGCCGAAAGCCGCATGGGTTCCCAAAAGGCTAACGCGTGCAGATGGCATGTGATAGGTGGTGCGTAGGTGGTCTACTATCATCGCACGGAGGTTTCACGTCATACTAAAATGCGCCCCATGTAGCTGTTTCACAAATAAAAACCGTTTGGGTACGCTAAAAATGAAAAGATGGTCGTCCGTGGGTCGGATTAGAAATCCGTGTTCAGGGTCTTGCTTCCCATCCTAGGGTCCACACACGTGCCAAATATGATCTCGTTTCGGCAAACTATGCCATGCCGAGGCCGTTTCCCACCTCATTTCCCCTGAAATCCATAGAACTCTAGACGTGATAGCCCTTTTCGTGAAGGGTTTTTCAAAATAATTGTCGTATCCCAGTATTGACAAACGGAATAGTTACTATGACATATAAAATGACGTCACGCGGCTTCATGGGATTTTTTTGACTTCGTTCAAATTGACATCTGGCCAAAACAGGACCTCCGGGACATGCAGTATCGCCGTACCGGGCGTGCGGGTGCACCCATTCGGGAACAAACTAAACGGACAAAAAATAGCACATATAATGATGCGTCGTTGAACTAAAAAAAAATTTTCCAGAATTTCTGGAGCGACGGATAGTTGACCCCTAGTTCAAATCCGGTTAGTTTCCAGCGAATTCGGCGGGACACCGCCGGAAGCCGCATGGGTTCCCAAAAAGCTAAAGCGTGCACATGTCATGTGATAGGTGGTGTGTAGGTGGTCTACTATCATCGCACGAAGGTTTCACGTCATACTAAAATGCGCCCCATGTAGCTGCTTCACAAATAAAAACCGTTTGGGCACGCTAAAAATGAAAAGATGGCTGTCCGTGGGTCGGATTATAAATCCGCGTCCGGGGTCTTGCTTCCCATCCTAGGGTCCACACACGTGCCAAATATGACCTTGTTTCGGCAAACTATGCCATGCCGAGGCCATTTTCCATCTCATTTTCGATAAAGTCAGTCAAATTTAAACTAGAGGTACTTGATCTAATGCTCATGATTTTTGGGTAAGTTAACTTTGTAGGTTAAAAAGATGATATGGATATCATATTTGTATTCCTCTCATTTTTCTGATCAATTTAGACATATTATTTGCCAAATTCGCATTTACTGATATTAATTATTCCATATTAAATAAAAATATAAAAAATTATTTAATTTTTTTTCAAATTCTATATTATTATTATTTATATATATTCATTGTTGTTTACTTAAGTAATTGTTTAGAATTCAAAAATATAGAGGTGTGACATCACGGTCAAAGGGTTAATATGATAGATATGGTAATATTAACATCAAGGTGTCATTTCTTTCATGGAAGCTCATCCGAAGAGAACCAAGAAGTTAAGCGTGCCGGGGCGGGAGTAGTGTGAGGATGGGTGACCAACTGGGAAGTTTGACCACAAGTGCAATTTAACCTAAGATTAAGTGTACTAAGTGTGATTGTGAAAGATAAACAAGTAAAAAAGTAGAAGAAGAAAAGTGGAAAAAAATTAAAAAAAATATTTTTTTTCAAAAAAATTTTTTTGAATATTTTTTCGAAAATAAATTTGTAATTTTTGAAATACTATGCCGACGGTGAAACCGTCGGCACAACAATCTGTGCCGACGGCCAGTCTATGCCGACGGTGATTGGGCAGTCCCCGACCAGAACTGTGCCGACGAAGCTACGCCGACGGTCACCGTCGGCACAGCCTGTGCCGACGGCCTTCTGGGCTGTGCCGACGGCCGGCGGCCGTCGGCATACTGCATCTCTCCCGTAGTGTTTATTTGCATTAATTTTAGCCTGGAGATCGGAATTGCTATATTCTACTGCTCCCTGAAAACTGGCCTTCCGCCTTTACACAAAAAAAGCAACCACAATTGTACAAGAGTTTAAATATGTAAAATTGGGGCAGAAACATACCAATAAGATAGAAAAATGTGACACAACTCTCAAGAGAGTGAAGATGTCAATCACGAAGCGAGATGGTAGCCTGCCACCATTGTGCCCTCCAACCTCGTCCCACCACCAAACTTTACGACTCACACGTCACAAAGTACCAAGGTGGCAACTTCGAAAATGGATGCGACGTCAACACGCCGGTGCTACCTGGACCAACAAACTGGTTCCTAGCCTTTCCACTACACTCAAAGGGGAGTGGAGAGGATAGAGCCTCGATGCCCTCTGGGGAGGAATGGAAACGGTTGAGGTGTCGCCATGTCGGTGCCAACATCCCAGCAAACATTGCGCCCAAGCCCTCCTCCCCCTCGTCCCCCCACACACGCCCACCACCAAACCCATACACACCCGCGAGGTCATCGCAAGGGCGCGCACACTCATATGGGGTATAGTGCGCCAGCAGTAAGACGACGAGAACAACAAATGTGGCTCCTTCGACCGCAACTAGCAGAGCATGGGCAGGCCCGAATGGATCCGCAAACAGGTCTCCAGATCTAGGCACACCAACCATATATCTGGGGCGAACACCTGCCCTATATCTAGGGTGCACACTCGCGGTAGCCGCTTCTGCCCCACTGTCGCCAGACCACTCTCACCCTCACACCACCGCCATCACCGACACCCACCATCATGCACGGTGACCACCTAGCACCTGCTGCCTCTAGGTGCCATGGGATATGGCCTCCGCCAGACGACCACGGGGAAAGACATGTCGGATCTAGACTTCACGGAAAAAGATAATCCAATGAGAAAAGGAGGAAATGGGGATGAGACTATCATATGTACGAAATTAGACATACGATGTTTCTAAATATAAGATGTTTTGGAATCTTTTGGAACCGAGGTAGTACTTTATAGTAAGTTGTAGAAGTTGGCACACTAAACCCGTTTATTTTAGACAAAAAAATGGGTAAATATTGCAGACCTACCCAGGCCATACTAATACTACTGCATGCTCCGTATCATCCGTCTCCACACCCATTCCAAGCGGTCCTGAAAGGGACTTTCCTTTCTGGCGATCGACCGCCTCCGCGGTTAGATTTTGGTCTACGCGAAGCGCTACTTTTTTTTGTCGTTTTCCGTTGGATGGATCTCTCTCCCTTTTCTCTGGAGGTTGACCGGGTTGGGATGAAACGCCGGCAGGGCGTGACAGCAGTGTGCCAGTGCGGCAGGCGGGCGAGCAGCACAACGCCGTGGAACGTAGAGGACGCCGGCGAGATGCAAGGCCGGGAGCTCGCGGAGAACCGACCAATCGGGGAATTCGTCGACCGCATCGGACGGAAGGCCGGCGCCCCCGGCCGAAGTGCTTGAGGCGGAAGAAGCAGCACCGCGCCGTCGGCCGGAGGAGACGCGGACATGGCAGCGGATGCGTGGAGAGGGCAGGGCCGCAAGCTCGTGGATCCGTGTGGACACGGTGAAGGGAGGCGACATGACGGCAACGTCGGCTATGTACGGAGAGTAGGCTGGGCTGGAGGTGTTTTTTTTTTACATGGTAACAGGACTTCCATTAACCAGAGTGCTCAGCAGATTCGCTGGCCACTAAGACAGATACAAAAGCTGGTGCCTCATCGGCCCAGCCAACACACTCATCCTCCATCTTGGAACCCAGCTGGGCACAAGAGTGGGCAACCTTATTACAAACTCGACGACAAAACACAAAACTAGACGATTGAAAAGAAGCAACACATCTACTCCTCACTTCACGCAGTAACACACCAATCTCAGCAAGATCATGGCTGTTAGAATTAAGGGCGCTCACCAACACTTGGCAGTCTGATTAAAAAATGGTCATGTGCAGGCCAAGAGCCTCAGCTCCCTCAACAGCAGCGACACAGGCCTCCGCTTCAGCTTGGAGGGCACTGCGCAGGTGTCTCAGTTTCCCTGCAGCTGCGGCAACAAATTCTCCATTCTCATCTCTTACCACAAAACCCCAGGCTCCGCTATGCGTCGGCTCCCAGAAAGCCGCATCAAAATTAATCTTCACCTGGCCAGGACTCGGGCGCTTCCAGACATCACACAACGGAGATGCCTCCCCATAAACACCATCGCTGAAATTTGCAGGCGGCCGGGTTGCAGTTTGGAACTCGATCGCATGCTTTTGGATTGTATGGCACATTTGCCCCGCCGATTTGCCCAATTCTCCCGCGTTCAACTTATTCCGGTTAGTCCACCAGTCCCAGAGAAGGATACATGTCAGCAGCTTCCTCTCATTTGGCAAGCCCAGTATCATCTCCATCATACTCATTGCATTAGGGGAGATCGAGCTATACGCGAGGATACAGAGATGGGAACGATGAGATAGGGCTTGGGCCGTTTGTAGTTTTATTTTTCTCAATTCCCTTTGTTGTTTTTCTTTTCTTTTATTAGTTATTTTTATTGTATAGCTGTATTCCAAATTCAACTACTATGTATTACTAGATTTTTTAACAATTCCCTTTTGGGGATATAGCTATTTCATTTAACAATTCCGTTTCTTTTGTTATTTCGTACGTAAATTCATATTTTTTTGGACGAACTTTTATAATTCCCTTTATCGGGATAGTGGTTTTTTAGGGGGGGAAATAACGGGTGGGATAATCACTTGTAACTCAAAACAACTACCACTTGCTAATCAAATAAAGTATTGTTTTCATCAAGGTTTCTCATGTTCTTTGGGGAAATAACGGGCATAGGGTTGATAATTTGAAGTTGGTAACTATTCCTATTTTACTATTTTAAGGCATAGGGGTTGATAACTTATGAGCTAAAATATTTTTCCAAAAAATTCTAAATAAAATTAATGTTTTGGGTCGGTAGCTTTTCATATTTACCGTTGATATATAACGGGTAGAAGATTTGATAAATTATGAGCTAAAAAAGTCTCCAAAATATTTTAAACCAAACGGGTCTCTAACTTTTCGCATTTACCATTGATAACGTGACAGAGGGTTGATAAATTGTGAGTTAAAACATTACCCAAATATTGAAAATAAAATTAGCTTCTTAGGTAGGTAATTTTTCACTTTTACCATTGATATATAACGGGCAGATAGTTTGATAAATTATGTGCTAAAAATCCACAAAATACTCGAAATTTCAGGTCGATAACTTTTCGCATTTACCGTTGATCATTAATTAGCAGCGGGTTGATAAATTGTGAGCTAAAACAGTTGTCAAAATATTGATAATAAAATTAGCTTCTCGGGTAGGTAATTTTTTATATTTACCGTTGATAAATAACGGCATATGGTTTCGATAAATTATGAGCTAAAATAATACCTAATATATTCTAAATGAAATTCACTTTTAGGGCCGGTAACTTTTCATATTTTATTGTGAAATAACGGGGCGGATGGTTGATAATTTGTGTGGTAAAAAAGGTTTGTCGATATATTGAAAATAAAACTAACTTCTTCGATGGTAATTTTTCACATTTACCGTTGATAAATTATGAGATAAAATAATCCCCTATATATTCAAACTAAAATTAGCATTTTCGGATCGGTAACTTTTCACACTTACCATTTAATAAGTAACGGGGCAGAGGGTTGATAATTTGTGAGGTAAAATAATTGCCAAAATATTATAAATAAAATTATATTTTGGGTCAGTAATTTTTCACATTTACCATTGATAGATATCTCATAGAGGGGCTGATACTTTGGGGGTCAGCAACTTCTCACGTTTAGCCTTTCGGGTCGATAGTTTTTCATATTTACCGTTGATATATAACGGGTAGAGACTTGATAAATTTCAAGCTAAAAAATTTCCTAAAAATATTCTAAGTAAAATATATGCACAACTCAATTTTTCGGTTAGTAATCATAGTTGAAAAACCACACCAGACTCGCAGTTCGCTGGTAGTGGTTCATTCGGTTTGCAATCTAGTTTTTTTGTTTAAACCCTCTGCCGTGTTTAATCCTATATAACTAAGAAGTTCATCCCCACTACCATATTTCTCTCAACATGCAACTATGCCACCTAAGCGGTCCCACCACCATGGCCAAATAATATTGTTCAGCTTTTTTTAGAACTGACCCATACATACTCACGACATTAATCGACAGGACAATATTGTGGGGAAACAACAGCGATCAAATAGCTACCCACTATTGTCAGCCCATCTGTAGCACATTATTGTTTTCCTTCTGCACACGACTCTTAGACTGCATCTCCCATTGACGCCTCAGTTTCTCTTCAGGTTTCCTCCGAGAAATCGAACGACACAAATCTGCTCCTCTTCCCGTCCATAATCAAGGTATTAACATTCTGGAAACATGTTCCCTTCAATTCCAATTGATTGGACGTGGTAGTGCTTCTAGGCGTTTCATATTCTCCCATCCTACAACCACTACCCTCCTCTTCCGTCCATGCATCTCCATGCAATTGATCTTGATCTACTGGGCACACCATTGCTTTCTCTAATAGCAGCTTCAAGGTGTACCGTTGTCTTCTTGACATTGCTGCCTACCTCTCCCAGCCCTAACTCCACGTCCTCTCTCGTCGTACCTCCCCGGATTTTGCCGATGAAGAAGCGGACAAAGCACATTCGACTGGCATATATATGGTATTGATCCGGGATTGTCGAATTGATCCTCTATCACAGGGCGTATGGTTTCTATGGTGAGTGGCCAAGCGCGGAGCGCCTGAACAATAATTTGCTCCCTCTGCGTCTGTTATTATCACCAGTAGCAGCTGCCCTATCAGAAATAGTGCCTTCGACTACCCACAATGGGAGTATCATAGGTAGTATCATGCATTCCATGCATGCAAAATGCTGATGTGGCAGTGCAATTAAGGATGAGAGAGAGTGTACTAGTATCATAGGTAGATACCGTATCATAGCACATACTACTAGAAAAAACAATGTCAAGTAAATCTTGTACACATATTTGCATTGAGATTCTACAAAATAATTAATATATGGAGACTATGATACTAGTATATGATACCATGCATTATGGAGATAGTAACATGTAGTAGTATCATACGCATGATACTTCTATATGATACTATGCATTGTGACTAGTCTTCGCGTTTGTTATATTACCAGCTCGAGCCTCGAGGTGGTTCCTGGCATGTGTTCGATACCATAGTGTTTTGCTATTTGTGATAATTAAAGATATGAACCATATGGTGGTGTTGAGTTTCATTGTAGGAAAGTTCTCTGCTCCCATCTTCCAGGATAATGGTGTGTGCAACGATTGGCTGACTGGTATCCTGCCTACTGATCGATACTCTCACATCCCTATTATGGAGTGATATCTATTTGAAAATCTCAGTTTCAGAGGTATACTTGCACGAGGGTACCCTGCCGTCGGCGCTTCGGGCGATTTCCTGTAGTGTTGTGCTTTCTCATCTCAGTATGAAAGGTATACCCCTGGCCTATTATGAATAGAGGAGCACCTGGTAATGCATACTTTCTCATCTTTTTTCTGAAAGGTACACTTGCCCGTGTTTTAAATTTCATGCCAAGATCCTAACAGATTTCAGCACATGTATACATATATACCTACATCAATGGCATATCGATGTTAGTTTACTCATATTACTAATATTGTCACGCCTACGTGCTAAAGTTGGCATTATGGCATACATCTAAACCACAGTGTTCATGATACACATGGAAATCTAATATTCTCATATTTTGTTCGGTAAACAGTTATATGCCACGGCAGGGTTAGTGCAGTCATCCATTATATGGTTGATCCTTATAAAAAAAAATCATCACTGGGATGACATATACATGGTACTGTAAAGTTGTTATGTACGAACTGTGAGAAAATGAGTATCTTTTGCATAAGTTGAATCATTGAGCCCCTCAAAGGTAGCCTGCAGAGTTCTAAATGCCTAATATTTCGACTGTTTGATGCATACGTGTTTTGTACTAAGAGAGAATTCTCAAGGTTCCCCACTAACTCGTGTATTTGTTGTCCTCAGCAGTTTCATCCTTCATGTATTATATTTTAAGAATGTTATTTGCTGACGCAGCAAAAAATTAGCATGGCAGAAATTTGACTGCTATGCGCAAAATTTTAGAAGTACTATTATTTTACACACAAAAAAAACTAACAATCCATTTACATGTCCATATACATTGTTAGTAGAATTTTTCATATTATTTAGTATGTATTGTGCACAAGACTTTACATCGTATGTATTCATGCGTCATATAGTGTGTTAAGATACCTTTAGTATATGAATACTAAAGTTTCCTGACATCATGTCTTAATTATTAATATTCCTTCTATCGAAAAAATGTCTTATTTAATTTCCTGCAGCAATGCGCGGGAAATCATCTAGTAGCTCAATAAGTTTAAACCGCACCCCCCTATGTTCATGCGTGCTTTTCATCTAGACATATAGCTAAAGATTGGTATGTGCGCACGACGGTCAAGCGAAGTTCGACGGATCAATGATATTTAGCTCATGCCTCAACTCAATGAAACGCTTCTCATCCAAGGGCTTTGTGAAGATGTCCGCCAATTGCTCCTTGGTGCCAATGAAGGATAGGACAATATCTCCTCGAGCAATATGGTCCCGGATGAAGTGATTCTTTATCTCAATGTGTTTCGTCTTGCCATGGAGTACCGGATTGTAGGCGATCTTGATGGCACTCTCATTATCACATAATAGAGGGACCTTGCTATACTCAAGTCCATAGACCCGCAAGGTTTGCCTCATCCATAAGATTTGTGCACAACTACTTGCCGCGGCAACATACTCGGCTTCCGCGGTGGAGACGGAGACACAATTTTGCTTTTTAGAGGACCAACACACCAAAGATCTCCCAAGGAAGTGACAACCTGATACGTCTCCAACGTATCTATAATTTCTTATGTTCCATGCTAGTTATAGTATAAATATAGTTACGTCTATGAATATGGCTCAAACTACTGACAGCTTAGTTGGTCGTCACTGCTTCTTGCCCGCGCGGGCTTGCGGAGGTCTTCGGTTCGAATCCCCTTGCCCCCGCATTTAGGTTTTGCCAGCGTCGCGTGCGTGCAGGCAGAAATGGAAACAGCCAGATCGTCGGGAATTCTCTTTTCAGAAACGACAAAAACGATCGCTCGCGTGAAAGGCAGCGGTCGACCGCTTATCAGTCATTATCTAGTTTTCCCGAAAATGATCTACTAACTGATGGACTGACTTCGGCGTTAAAAAAAGCTGATTCACTGATCACACAATACTGGTTAAGCTTGCTACAGATTCGATCCTCTCTATTCTCCGTCTCCCCTTCCCTTGATTGGCAAACAAGCTGTATATGTGATACTTTAAACGAGAGTAGCAAACGACTTAGCTCTTTTTTACTTGATTCGTGTGGTGATTTTCTTGTGTGCAGTTCTGGTGATCTTTTAGATTTTTGGTTGCCCTTTGCTTTGGTGTGTGATGTGCTTATTTTCCGTCGAGGTGGACGTAGCATTTTTAGTGAACCGCTTTGACCAGGAGGCAATTGGTTTTGCCCCACTAGCTCCTAGCGCTCCCTCGATTTCCTCTCCGTTGGTGAGCAACCTAAACAAACAAATACAGTATCAGGGCATCTCCAACCGGGCGACCCAAACGGACGCGCTGGGCCGTCCGTTTTGGGACGTTTGGGTGGCCGAACGGACACCCGGACAGCGGCTCGCGTCCGCGTGTCCGTTTGGGTCGCACGCTGCGCCCAACGCGCGGACGCACCGCAACATCTAAAAAAACAAAAAACAAAATGAAAATGAAAATTTAAACTATATTTGATTAAACATATGCCCTATTTTGGGCAAAATTTGTACATAGCCCTATTTTGGGAAAATAACTAACAAAAGAAGCCCTATATGGGCTTTAAATTTAAAAACCCTAAGCTAGGGTTTGCTTGCCGCGGTGGCCGCCGGTGAGCCGCCTAGGCCGTGTGGGCGTCGTCGGCGTCGGCGTCGACGACGTCTCCGGGCGGCGACGCACTGTTGTGGCTCGACCGTGCCGGGGACTCCAGCCACGGAGACCACAGGGCCTCCTCCCAGGCCGAGTGCCCGGAGCCACCCGAGGCAGCGGCGGCGCACGGAGCAGCGCCTCCTCCCAGGCTCCTCTCGCGGCGCCCTAGCCTTCTGGCGCCGCTCCTCCTCCGCTCGGCGCCTAGACTCCGCGAGGCGCTCTCCTCCGCCGCGCCTCCCGCCGCGCCGCTTCCTCCTCCTCCCGTCGCGCCTGGCGGGCCTGGGCGTACAGCTCCCAGGCCTCGGCTTCCTCCAAAGCCTGCCGCGCCGCTTCCTCCATCTGGGAGGTTCGAATGGCCGCCTGGAGGTGCGGCCATTTCTCGTCCTCCTCCGCCGCCGAGATGAGAAGCGCGGCGCGGTAGTCGGGGTCCTCCTCCGAGGACTCCGACTTGGGCTCGAGCAGCAGCGGCGGCGGTTGCGGCAATGCCGCGCCGCCGCGGGCAGCCTCTCCGATGTGGAGGCCGCCGCGGTTCCTGCCGGCCCGCAGCGCCGGCGGCGGACGCCGGCTGCTGCTCGCCTCGTCGTCATCCGTGAAAGTATAGAGATGGTAAACCTAGAGGGGGTGAATAGGTTTCTACAGATTTTAATTCTTTCTTTGCAATATTAGGCTTTGCGGAATATAAAGGTGAGCCTAATGCAAACTAGGTGACGCAACCTATATGAGGATACAACTAACTCGAGCACGAAGGCTCTCACAGGCAGTTAAATCACAAGTAAGGAGTTCGGTTAGAGATAACCGATAGCACGCGGAGACGAGGATGTATTCCCGTGTTCCCTTGCTTTGCAACAAGGTACGTCACGTTTGGAGGAGTGGAGGTCCCACGAAGGATTCCCCGCGCCACGAAGGCTCACCCTATAATATTCGTCCATACACAAATTATTCGAAGTAGCAAATCCAAATGGTTTTTGAGAAATCAAAGCAAACAAGCACAAGCCATATAAGAATCAAATAAAGCAACACCCATGGCTTGTGGCAATCAAAGAACCCCGTGGTCCTAGACTCTACTCTCTTCTCCCCCTTTGGCATCGGAAGACCCAAAAGGCAAAGAAAAGAGGAGAGATGCTAGCGTTCCCATCAATAGAGCTCGCGCCCCGTGGATGGAGAGCTGCCATCACCATCCTCATCGTCATCCTCTTCATCATCATCCTCACCATTGTCATCCTCATCACCTTCATCCTCTTCATCATCATCAGCAGCATGAGGTGCACGAGCAGGCCGAGGAGGTGGACCACCAAAGGTGTACAGGGAAGGATCAAAGTTCTGGAACATCTCATCAGAAAGGAGAGGCATCTCCCAGTTTGGTGCATGGACGGGCTCCAACTCAGGGCCAGGAGGAGGAACAGGTGCATTCCGAGTTGCCATGAACTCATTTTGGCGCTCCTTGTCTCTTGGTTCAAAGAAAGACTTTGATGTGCAACATCATTGGTATTTTTGCACATCTGCCATAGGCTAGAGAAGAACCGTGAGACACCATGCTGTGGGCGCCTAGAGTAGCTGGAGCTGGCATGATCATGGCTTTCCTTGGACCGGCGCTCAGAAGGCATCATTGCAGCGACGTCCGGTCTATCACCTTGGGCAGTTACCTTGAAGGCTGCCATCCTGACCTGTTCACCTTGCGTATTGAGAGGTGCTGGCACAACCTTGTTGATGAGCAGCTGAACGTACTGGGCAAGATTAGGAGTCAACCGTTCACGAACACAGCGTCGTAGCTCACAGTAGATGAGATCACAACCATCAATAAGTTTCTGGTGCTCAGGATGGCAGTAGTACATCAAGTTCAGATGGTATGCACGGCATTCACTTGTATCGCCGATCTTGCTGATGAGACTCTCACGGAATAGCTTGGCAAGTATAAGGTAGGAGTAGTACATGCCAGAGATGCTGGGAGGTCCAGGTGCGGGGTTCGGAGGGTAGCAAAAGGCAATGTCCCCTCTGGTGAACGTCTGCTGAAAATATATCTTGAAACCACGAGCACGGCCTCCACCAAACCCCAAGGCTTCACAAAGATCAAGATAGTTGCAAGTGTATTTCTGTTTGCCAGTCATCCAAGTCATAGTCCGAGCTGCATCATCATGGAAAAAGACTATGCAATGAAACTGTCTCACCAAGATTGGACAGTAGCACCCATCAGAAGGTGTCAAACACATAAGATCATACAACCTCATCCGCCTCAAGGTCTCAACCACAAAACGAAACTTGGTGGCTTCATACATTCCAATGACATCCCTGATGGCCTTGGGCATAACAATGGTGCCTGTCTTCATGTGCTCTTGGGAGTTATAGTAGTCGTCCCACATGACTTGCTGTGTCTTGGTCCTGAAAAACTTATCTCCCTCTTTGTAAGTAGGTTCCTCAAAGCGATACGGGTTGGACTCTCTGAGTCTTCTCCATGCACCAACATGTACATTACCAACATGGAATGTTGGCAATACCTCATCACCGTCTTGTGCTACATGTTTATCTTTCCTCTTATTGGCAGATATCTTGGTGCGTCCCCTAGCTGAGCTGCCACCAGTGGCCTGAGATGCACGGCCACTAGCACGGCGTGGTGGAGCCGTTGCAAGTCTTCCTCTCTTGGCGGTAGTGCCACGATCCTCACCGCTCCAACTTCCTGTGAATCAGCAGAATAGAACAAGAGGGAGCAGGAGGGATAAGTGTACATGTCATCAGTATATATGAGGAAGCCAAAAGCATAGCCTATATCCAAGTGTTTTGACGAAATTATGCGAAAAAGCTGGGCTAGCCGGCGCAGGAGCCGGTCAGACCGGACGGTAGACCGGACCAGCCGGTTGTCCATCCGGTTGACCGGACAGGGCGCCGGACCAGCCGGTTGAGAGGCCGGTCGACCGGGCTGTAAACCGGGTCATGCTGACTTGTGATGTTTTCCCAGAAATTCGACACAAAATCATGCAAAAACTCACAAACTTGAACATAGACTATACTAGGGGAGTGAAAATTGTGCATAGGCATGTGAGACACTCTAGTTGGCATGAGGACTTACTAACCCTAACCCTAACCCTAATTTTTCTCAAAGTTCCTCAAAATTTGGCAATGGGAGAGGAAAAGCAAGAGGTAGAGGGATAGGGAGAAAGAGTTACCCGAAGACATTGTCCCCTTTACCCAAGTGAGCAGGAGGAACACGTGAAGAGGGCTTGAGGACCAAATCCCCCAGATCTCCCAAAATAGCTTGAGAGGAACCAAATCCTTTGGTGAAGATGCTTGAGGGATCCCGATCTATGGTTGGGTGTAGTTTGGAGAGAAACTAGTGGGGGGAAGGACCTAGGACGTGGTGGAGCTGGTAGAGGCGACGGCCATGGAGGTTTGGAGGTTGGGGGATAATGAGGAAGAAGCCCCCAAGGGGTATCCTCCTTCAAAACATAACATGCCGCGCGGCCGGTCGGGCGCCCGGTCGACCGGACCTGGCGCCGGCTGATCCGGCCCAGGGGCCGGTCCAACCGGGCCAGAGACCGGCCACCCAGTTTTGTCTCGTTTTTGCCTCGTTTTGCCCCTATTCTTTGTGTAAGTGTGTATGAATGCTCAGATGATGATGACATGTACATATAGATAGATAGAGGATGATGAGATGAGCATAGACATGGGGTTGGAAACAAAAAGTTCTCTAGGCATACCCATTGGAGTGAAAATCCAAACAAGATGTAAATAGCAACAATGGGCATGATTTGAAATATAAATCAAGAGTCATAAGTCATTTTGAAGTGATTTTTGCAATAAGATCATTTAGCCTTGTATAGTCAAATCAAGTTGCAATTGAGGCTAAATGAGGGGCGGGGGATTACTCCCCCTATGTGAAAGCGCAAATGTCATGTGACCTTGAAGAGACGTGCTTGGGTCCATATAATGACATTGGGTCTATTTATGTTGCACACATAGGTATGCATCATACCAAGACATGCTAAGATGACTATCCCCATATGTGTTGTGCCTCTAAGCTAGATGGTTAGATAAATTCAAGAATATAGTGCAAGAAGTTAATTCAATCCAAGTTTTTAGGATCAAGAATACCAAGTTCTCCTCTCAAGTTTACAAACCGGGCTTCATCCAAAGGCTTAGTGAAAATATCCGCCAATTGGTAGGTTGTCCCCACATGAGTGAGATGTTGGAGATATGCCCAAGAGGCAATAATAAATTAGTTATTGTTATATCTTAGTGTTCATGATAAATGTTTACATCTCATGCTATAATTGTATTAACCGAAACATTGATACATGTGTGTTATGTAAACAACAAGGAGTCCCTAGTAAGCCTCTTGTATAACTAGCTTGTTGATTAATGGATGATCATGGTTTCGTGATCATGAACATTGGATGTTATTAATAACAAGGTTATGTCATTAGGTGAATGATATAATGGACACACACCCAAATGAGCGTAGCATAAGATCAAGTCATTAAGTTCAATTTGCTATAAGCTTTCGATACATAGTTGCCTAAGTCCTTCGACCATGAGATCATGTAAATCACTTACACCGGAAGGGTACTTTGATTACATCAAACGCCATTGCGTAAATGGGTGGTTATAAAGATGGGATTAAGTATTCGGAAAGTGTGAGTTGAAGCATATGGATCAATAGTGAGATTTGTCCATCCTGATGACGGATAGATATACTCTGGCCCTCTCGGTGGAATGTCGTCTGATTAGCTTGCAAGCATATGATTGGATCATAAGAGATGACATACCATGGTACGAGTAAAGAGTACTTGTCGGTAACGAGGTTGAACAAGGTATGGAGATACCGATGATCGAACCTCGGACAAGTAAAATATCGCGTGACAAAGGGAATTGGCATCGTATGTAAATGGTTCAATCGATCACTAAGTCATCGTTGAATATGTGGGAGCCATTATGGATCTCGGATCCCGCTATTGGTTATTGCTCGGAGAGTCTCGACCATGTCTGCATAGTTCGCGAACCGTAGGGTGACGCGCTTAAGGTTCGATGTCGCATAAGTAGATATGGAATATGGTATGGAGACGAAGTTTGTTCGGAGTCTCGGAAAGGATCCAGGACATCACGAGGAGGTCCGGAATGGTCCGGAGAATAATATTCATATATGGGAAGTCATTTTCAGGGTTACCGGAAAAGTTCAGGATTTTTCGGTATTGTACCGGAGGTTCTAGAAGGTTCCGGAGGGTACCATAGTGGGGCCCACCTATCCCGGACGACCAACATGGACCGGAGGGGTCGCATAGGCCCACATGGGCCATGCACACCAGCCCCCCAAGGCCCATGTGGCTGTACCAAGTGGATAAGATCAAATCCCTTGAAAATAGGGGCTTAACTTGGGGGGGGGGAAGTTTCCCCTTGTTTTGGCCGACCCAAAGGCTTGGAGGGGCCAAGGCAGCCCCCACGCCTATATAAGAGGGAGGGGAGGGCTGGGGCGCAGCATTTATCCCCCAAGCCCTAGCCGCCCCTCTCTCCCTCCTTCTTCTTCTGTGGGCTTGGCGAAGCCCTGCAGGAATTTCTCTTCCACCTCCACCACCACGCCGTCGTGCTGCTGGGATTCCGAGGGGATCTACCACACATCCGCTGCCCGCTGGAACGGGGAGAGGACGGGCTTCATCGACACCGTACGCGCGACCGAGTACGGAAGTCTGCCGGATTGCAGCACCGGGGACGATCGTCTACATCAACAACGAGATCTGATCTCGTAGGCTTTGGAAATCTTCAAGGGTTAGTACCTTATCAATCTCGTTGCTCCGATCTTGTAGATTAGATCTTGGGTGTTCCATAGATTAGATCTTGGATTTATTCGTCTCGCGGTAGGAAATTTTTGTTTTCTATGCAACGAACCCCAACAGTGGTATCAGAGCCATGTCTATGCATAGATCTGTTGCACGAGTAGAACACAATGGTTTTGTGGGCGGTGATGCTTTTGTTGCTTTAGTTTGTGTACTTTGCATCTTGCGGGATGGTGGGATGAAGCGGCCCGGGCTAACTTTACATGACCGCGTCTCATGAGACTTGCTCCACGCTTGACATGCAACTTGTATTGCATAAGTGGCTTTGCGGGTGTCTCTCCCACCATAGTGAAGATTCCAATTTGCACTTTCTATTGTCAACACTAGTATCACCGTTGTGGTTCATGTTCGTAGGTAGATTGGATCTTACTCGAAAACCCTAAACCACGTAAAATATGCAAACCAAATTAGAGGCGTCTAACTTGTTTTTGCAGGGTTTGGTGATGTGATATGGCCTTGATGTGATGATGATTATATTTGATGTATGAGATGTTCATTATTGTATTATGGCAACCGGCAGGAGCCTAATGGTTGTCTTTAAATTCGTTAAGACCTGCGTGTCTATTCACCATGTAATAGCTTTATTTCAAGTAGTTGTTTTAGTAGCTATAAGTGATGGACAACCATGAAGCGGCGCCATGGACCTTGGTGCAATGCTGGTGATGATGGAGATCATGCTCATGTGCTTTGGAGATGGAGATCAAAAGCACAAGAAGAAAGGCCATATCATATCACATATTATGAATTGCATGTGATGTTAATCCTTTATGCATCTTATCTTGCTTAGATCGCGACGGTAGCATTATAAGATGATCCCTCACATTAATATCAAGATAATAAAGTGTTCTCCCCTCGTATGCACCGTTGCTACAGTTCGTCGTCTCGAAGCATCTCGTGATGATCGGATGTGATAGATTCTACGTTCACATACAACGCGTGTAAGCCATGTTGCACACGCGGAAATACTTGGGTTTGCTTGACGAGCCTAGCATGTACAGACATGGCCTCGGGACAACGGAAACCGAAAGGTTGAACACGAGTCATATGGATGATATGATCAACATGTTGATGTTCACCATTGAAGCTACATCATCTCACGTGATGATCGGTTTTGGTGTAGTGGATGTGGATCGTGTGCCACTTAACAACTATGAGGGATGTTGTATTAAGTGGGAGTTCATTAGTAATTAGATTAAAACATGAACTAATTATCATGAACATAGTCCGAATAGTATTTTGAATTAAATTTGTAGAATTGGCATCCGTTATCTACCATGCGCTAGTCTTGAAATTGAGATAGAAATACTGTTAAGTCTGACAAGTAACTTTACGGACTGGTACCGTATTGTTAAAGAATCAAGATATGATTAAGTCCTAATGCAAACTTTTAGTAAACCTCACATTGATGATTCAAAGAGCAATGGTTTCAATTAGTACCTTAAATCATCTTGTCTCCGTGAAACTTGAAGTTCAAATCCGTTTGAAAAGTAAGGAGCTGGAAATTTTATTTTCAGAAATAAGCAAGGTATGAGATATATGTGATATCTAAGACCTTATTGCAAGATGGTAGAATATAATCTAGTGAGACTACATAAACTCATAAGTTTTATGGGAATGTACGAAGGTTGAAGACGCCAGGCGTCCCAATCCTCCAACTAGTTGGGCACTAACGATATTCGCATATCCATGAAGTGATCGTCCTTAGTATGCACCGTTGCTAAGACTCGTCGTTTCGAAGCATCACGTGATGATCGGGTGTTATAGATTCTACGTGTGCATACAACGGGTGCAAGCCAGATTTGCACATGCGAATACTGAGGTTAAACTTGACGAGCCTAGCATGTACAGACATGGTCTCGGAAAGTCGTCATGATATAATGGATAAAATTATGAGTGAAATTGTTCATCATATTACAAAGTTACTAATAGTGAAATCTAGAACACTTGTCATATGATGATCAAAACTTCAAAGTAAAAACCTCAAAGTTATTGGTATTTGACCAATGGACCTAGAAGTTATTGAAGGTGAAGTGTTTTTCTAAGAATGAGGAAAGCTAAAAGAGAAACTACAAAAGATATTTTGGCTTAAAGAAAGAAAAAGACTAGAAAGTCTAGCTCAGGTATATAGATGATATACATGTTATGGATGTATTCCTTGTTTGGTCACATAATAAAATTCTTGGGTATTTGTACCAGATTGGTTGGTATGAAATGTCATACAGTACAACGCAATACAAGAATACAATGGCCTAAGTGACTGATAAGGAATATGGTAATAATGCACTTCTGGAATATAATAAAGTGTTATTATGTTTGTCGTTGGCATTCTACCTAGCCCTTAGAATTTATAATAAAGAATTTAATAATTGTTATTTTGCTCTGGTCAAATGAAAACAATGAGTTGTTGAAATTATGACATTACTCCATGTACGATGGATAAGTTATTATAAATCTTTATGGTGAAGCACATACATAACACTGACGCTAAAATGCCATAAGGCAAATGATGTGAATTCCACTCATTAGTGGAACCGCCATTTAGGTCATGTTAAAAGGAACGCATAAAGGAACTCCATGCAAATGGACTTTTGGAGTCATTCGATTTTTGAATCGTTTGGCGCTTGCAAATCTCTTCTAAAGAGAATGACTTAAATACCGTTCATAGGCCAAGAGTTGAACGGGCAACTAACTTAGTGGAAACATACATGATGATGTATATGGTTCACTGGGCATAGTTGTGTGCGGGAGATTTTTCTACTTCATGAAAACTTCTAACAATGAATTGAGTATATATATGTGGATATATTCGATAAGGAAGAAGTTTGAAAACATTTGAATGGATTCAGATAAGTTTCAGCATGAAGTGAAAATCATCGTAATAGAAAAGTCAAATATCTATGATTGGATCATGGTGGAAATATTTGAATTACGAGTTTTAGCGAACATCTAAGAGATTTATGAAATTGTTCTACAACTCACGTTTCTTGGAGTATCATAATGATGATGGAGTATCTAAGAGACGTATCCAAACCTGTTGGATTGATGATGAGATAAAAAAAATGACGCCATTATACTTTTGTGGATTATGCTTTAGAGACTACCGCTTTTACACTGAATAATGCATCATCATGATCCATTGAAATGACACCATACGAGTTATGGCATGGGTATAAACCCTAAATAGTCCTTTCTTAAATTTTGGTATACATAGCATAAGTAAATGAGTTTACAACCAAAATCGGATAAATGTCTTTGTTGATTATCCCATGAAATTGATTGGGAATTCTTTCCACTATGAAGTCAAAGACAAAAGTGTTTGTCGAGTTTTCTTACTTATTTCAAAGAAATTGTTTCTAGCGAACTATTTGAATGGGAGGACAATGGAACTTGATAAGGTTTATGAACCTGAGCATGATGATCAGAGTAGCACAACATCGGAAATGGTTCCGGAAGCAGCTACGAAGATCATGGCTCCCATGTCTACAAAGTGTTATAGTCATGGAGATCAAAGTACTTATTGAACCTTGTAGATGTGGTTTATTTTGTGGTCAAATAAATGATTTGTGGACAAAGGATTGTTTTTGAACAATGATAAACCAACTACATACAAAGAAGTTATGATGGGCCCTGACTCCGTTAAAATGGCTATGCGCCATGAAATCCAAGATAGGTGAATACTTTTTGAAAGTAAATGAATCTATAAAGTAGATGGACTTGGATGGAATATCCTTAAAGAAGCTTGACTTATCGAAAAGCAAAAAGTTCAAAGAGTTGACTACGATAAGATTAGATCTTCCATGGCAATGCTTATAGTCTATGTGGATTATTCTAGTAATCTCTACATATTTATTTTATGAGATATGATAGTAGGATGGCAGAAATACATTCCTTACCAGAAGTGTGTATGAAGGATGTATACTAGATACAACCAAGATTTTTGCTGGTCCGTGGAATACTAGATAGGTATACAAACTTCAATTGGATGAAGTGAGTATCGCGGAGTTGGAATCTTCACCGGATGAAATAATCAAAGAGTTTTGATTTCATCAGAAACGATGAAGATGCTTGCATTTGCAAGAAATTAAGTGGGAGCGCTGAGACATATTTATAGTACTTTATGTAGATGACATATCGTTGATTATAAATAGTGTAATTATATATTTGATTTAAAAGGTTTCATTGAGAATTAACATCAATGAAAGGATATGAATTGAAACATATTTAGTGTCAAGATCTATGAAGATAGATAGAAACACATAATAAGTTTAAGTTTAAGTACATAGAATAGATATTGAAGTAGTTCAATATAGAAGTATTAAGAAGGTGTTCTTTTCATGTGAAGGTTTAACAAGACTTGAGTGTATTTGACACTCGATGAGTAAATACACATGAGTGATTTTAGATCACGAATAATATGTACAAAGTCAGATGTCCTGTGCTCTAAAGTGTTACGAGCATATACCAGAATGATTAATGTAATGATCATTGGACAACAGTAAGAATATCCCTGAGTGCTTTAGAAGAACCAAGGATATATATATAGTTTTTATATGGGGTAGTGACAAACAAATCGCTGTAAGGTGTTGCACCGATATTAGTTTGGTCACATATAAAAATAAAATTTCAATCTCAATTAGGCTAAGTGTTGTTTATAAGGTAGCACAATGAGCTAGAAGAAGTCAATGCTAGATTTAGATCAGTTCTAAATATTGTGACGAATTCTACAAACGAAGGCAGAGTATGTCATTGTTTTGACAATGACTGAGAATGTTAAGTCGAGGAGTTCTTTGAGAACTTGGTGTAGTTCCGATAGTGTCAGAACTTTGAAGCTATATTGTATGTGACAATATTAGTGACTTATTTCAGACCGCGGAATTAAGGTTCCACCAGAGGACAAAGCATATACAATTAATGCCGACTCATTTAGAAAATGAGTGATGCGTTGAGACGCAAATGAATTGCAAAATACATACGTTTCTGAGCGTGTCAGATCCGTTGACTAAAACCTCTCCCGTGAGCAAAACATGATAAACACCAGAAGGCCAAGGTGTTATATCTTTACAAATGTTAACTAGATTATTGACTCTAGTGCAAGTGGGAGACTGTTGGAGATATGCCCAAGAGGCAATAATAAATTAGTTATTGTTATATCTTAGTGTTCATGATAAATTTTTACATCTCATGCTATAATTGTATTAACCGAAACATTGATACATGTGTGTTATGTAAACAACAAGGAGTCCCTAGTAAGCCTCTTGTATAACTAGCTTGTTGATTAATGGATGATCATGGTTTCGTGATCATGAACATTGGATGTTATTAATAACAAGGTTATGTCATTAGGTGAATGATATAATGGACACACACCCAAATGAGCGTAGCATAAGATCAAGTCATTAAGTTCAATTTGCTATAAGCTTTCGATACATAGTTGCCTATGTCCTTCGACCATGAGATCATGTAAATCACTTACACCGGAAGGGTACTTTGATTACATCAAACGCCATTGCGTAAATGGGTGGTTATAAAGATGGGATTAAGTATTCGGAAAGTGTGAGTTGAAGCATATGGATCAATAGTGGGATTTGTCCATCCTGATGACGGATAGATATACTCTGGGCCCTCTCGGTGGAATGTCGTCTGATTAGCTTGCAAGCATATGATTGGATCATAAGAGATGACATACCATGGTACGAGTAAAGAGTACTTGTCGGTAACGAGGTTGAACAAGGTATGGAGATACCGATGATCGAACCTCGGACAAGTAAAATATCGCGTGACAAAGGGAATTGGCATCGTATGTAAATGGTTCAATCGATCACTAAGTCATCGTTGAATATGTGGGAGCCATTATGGATCTCCAGATCCCGCTATTGGTTATTGCTCGGAGAGGAGTCTCGACCATGTCTGCATAGTTCGCGAACCGTAGGGTGACGCGCTTAAGGTTCGATGTCGCATAAGTAGATATGGAATATGGTATGGAGACGAAGTTTGTTCGGAGTCTCGGATGGGATCCAGGACATCACGAGGAGGTCCGGAATGGTCCGGAGAATAATATTCATATATGGGAAGTCATTTTCAGGGTTACCGGAAAAGTTCAGGATTTTTCGGTATTGTAGGAGGTTCTAGAAGGTTCCGGAGGGTACCATAGTGGGGCCCACCTATCCCGGACGACCAACATGGACCGGAGGGGTCGCATAGGCCCACATGGGCCATGCACACCAGCCCCCCAAGGCCCATGTGGCTGTACCAAGTGGATAAGATCAAATCCCTTGAAAATAGGGGCTTAACTTGGGGGGGAAGTTTCCCCCTTGTTTTGGCCGACCCAAAGGCTTGGAGGGGCCAAGGCAGCCCCCACGCCTATATAGGAGGGGGAGGGCTGGGCGCAGCATTTATCCCCCAAGCCCTAGCCGCCCTCTCTCCCTCCTTCTTCTTCTGCGCAGGCGAAGCCTGCAGGAATTTCTCTTCCACCTCCACCACCACGCCGTCGTGCTGCTGGGATTCCGAGGGGATCTACCACACATCCGCTGCCCGTTGGAACGGGGAGAGGACGGGCTTCATCGACACCGTACGCGCGACCGAGTACGGAAGTGCTGATTGCACACCGGGGACGATCGTCTACATCAACAACGAGATCTGATCTCGTAGCCTTTGGAAATCTTCAAGGGTTAGTACCTTATCAATCTCGTTGCTCCGATCTTGTAGATTAGATCTTGGGTGTTCCATAGATTAGATCTTGGATTTATTCGTCTCGCGGTAGGAAATTTTTTGTTTTCTATGCAACGAACCCCAACATGAGATCAATATCCTTATTGGCAACATGATCACGTAGGAAGTGATGGCGAATGTCAATATGTTTGGTGCGACAATGTTGAACCGGGTTATTGGCGATCTTTATTCCACTTTCATTGTCACATAGAAGAGGCACCGTACCAAGAGACACACCATAGTCTTTCAAGGTTTGCTTCATCCATAACAATTGAGTGCAACAAGATGCCGCGGATATGTATTCGGCTTCGGCGGTGGATAAAGCGGTGGAGTTTTGTTTCTTGGATGACCAACTCACCAATGACCGGCCAAGAAATTGGCAAGCCCCGGAGGTAGACTTCCGGTCAACCTTATCGCCGGCCCAATCGGAATCCGAGTAGCCAATGAGTTCAAAGGTTGACCCCTTTGGATGCCATAGCCCGAGAGTAGGAGTGAGAACAAGGTATCTTAGAATCCGTTTGACCGCCACCAAATGGCTCTCCTTAGGAGCGGATTGAAAACGAGCACACATCCTACACTTAGCATGATATCCGGCGTAGAGGCACAAAGGTAGAGCAAGGATCCTATCATGGAACGGTATACCTTTATATCCACATCCTTCTCACCATCACATGAGCCAAGTTGCCCCTTTACGGGCATGGGTGTCTTCATTGGGCTTGCATTGGTCATGTTGAATTTCTTGAGCATGTCCTTCACATACTTTTCTTGAGAGATGAAGGTGCCTTTTGCAAGTTGCCTCACTTGGAAGCCTAGGAAAAACTTCAACTCCCCCATCATGGACATCTCAAATTTCCTAGTCATCAATAGCTCAAAAGCTTTGTTATGATTGGGGTTAGTTCCACCAAATATAATATCATCAACATATATTTGACATATAAACAAGCCACCCCCTTTAACCCGTTTGGTGAAAAGGGTGGAATCGACCGTACCCATGCAAAACCCATCTTGTAGTAGGAAATCCCTAAGGAACTCATACCAAGCACGTGGAGCTTGCTTGAGACCGTAGAGTGCCTTATGGAGTAAATACACATGGTTGGGTCGGCATGGGTCTTCGAAACCCGGGGGTTGAGCTACATATGCGGTTTCTTTTAGAGGACCATTCAAAAATGCACTTTTCACATCCATTTGGTATAGTTTGAAATTGTGGAAAGATGCAAATGCAAGCAAAAGGCGAATAGCTTCAAGACGGGCTACCGGCGCAAAGGTATCCTCAAAATCCATACCTTCTATTTGGGCAAACCCTTGCGCCACTAACCTTGCTTTATTTCTAATGACAATGCCATCCTCATCTTGCTTGTTCTTGAATACCCATTTGGTCCCAATAACATTGATGCGATGATCCTTGGGTCTCTCAACTAGAGACCATACTTCATTGCGAGTGAAACACTCCAATTCTTCTTGCATGGCAATGACCCAATCCGGATCAACCAAGGCGTCATGTACCTTGAGTGGCTCAAAACTAGACACAAAAGCATGATGTTGACAATAAGTGATAAGTAATGCATGGTGTCTACGAGTTACCACTCCTTTTGAGATGCTACCAAGGACAAGATCTACTTTCATGTCACTTGCCCTTGTAGCCGCCTTGATCTTCCGAATGGTTCCTTCATGATCAATGAATTCATCTCTTGCTAATACTTGATCATGAGGGACAACTTGAGCTTGAACATGAGTTGAAGATGTTTCTTGATCATCATCATGGTCTTGCTCAGTGGGTTGAGGGATTTCTTCTTGTTCTTCGGGATGTGGCTCATCTTGAGTGGAGGATACATCTTGGGTTGCACTTGATGGTTCAACTTGAGTTGAGCTAGGCTCAACTTGAGGTGAACTTGATACTTCTATTCCATCACCTTGATCATCACTATGAACTTCCATGGGCTGGATGTGCCCAATGCCCATATGCTTGATGGCACTAGATGGATCATCATCATTACCTGCAACACATGGAACAACTTGCTCCACTTGGGAGCCATTATCCTCCAAGAACACCACGTCACAAGATACTTCAATAGTCCCAGTGGACCGGTTGTAGTATCTATAGGCGTGGGAGTTCTCCGCATATCCAACAAAAATGCCCTCTATAGTTCTAGTTTCAAATTTACCAAGCTTCCCTTTATTGTTCTTAACAAGACATTTTCATCCAAAGATACGAATGTACATGACATTAGGCTTGTTACCTGTGAGAAGCTCATATGGAGTTTTGTTGTGGAGGGGGCGGAGGAAGAGCCGGTTGGATTAGTGGACAGCTGTAGAGTTTTCAACTTGTATTCGATGCACCGCATGGGAATTGGGAATAAGTGAACACCGTTCAAGGCACTGTTTCGATTCCTATTACAGTAGTATATGTCTTCAGCTTAAAAGCTTCAGCCATGTGTTACGGGATTTATATCTACCATGCATGGCTGCTGGTTATTTAACTATAACTGGTATATGCACCTATAGTTGTCGCTTCTTGTGAACGTTGGACTTTGGTTTGTGTTCTGGTATCGTCTTCTCCATCTTTCATTTATTCTCTCAATATGTGATGAAGATATTGAGATTTATTATCTGTTTCAAAGGTTTTTTTACTTTTCAAATAGAATTTTTACGGAAGGACGTGAAATAGAAAAGAACCACACAATACTTGTTCCTTGAATTATAACCCTAAGTTTCTAAATGCACCATTTTTTATAGAAAGGTTACATGCACCATTTGAATGCATGACTGGAACCATTTAGGAAACACACGGGCACTGTTTGGTTATAATATTGGAACTCATTCCGAATTGTTGCTGAAGCTCCATCTAAGTTTACCTGGTTGGTGTTTGATGCCAATGTCCCTGTTTGATGTCCACAATATGTAAGTGTATGCTACAGCAAAGGAGTTCTGAATAAGGTCACACACATGGCTCTTTAATTGCGAAGAGCATGATAAGCTGTATTAGAGCACTGTTCCCTTCTTGAAGGCGTCGTTTTTGGAGAGTTGTATTTCAGGTGTTGTCTTGGCGGTGGATGTATTGCTGTTGTTAGGCCCGACATACTGTAGCGGGACTTTTGTTTCTTAATTTTTTTTTCTTTTTTGGCTGTGTGCATCCGTAGTGCCATTAGGGTGGTGCGTTGTTGCAGAGGCTGGGTGTAATTGGTATATTTTGATATTAAAATATGCCCTTTATCGAAAAAAAACAAACAGTAACACCTGCTATTTGAATGACCATTGCAGGCATCGACCAATGTATTCATCGAATCTAGGTATACTGACCAGCGTGAACCCGAACTTTGTCGACTCCGTTGAGCCACTCTTGCTCAAGAACAAGGTAAGACAGCAAGTTCATACTCTGAAGAAAATACTAGCCATATGATCACAAACTCGAGTAAACTGTTTGTTTGACATGTCTTGGTATTTGGTAATAGGTGGATTTGGTTTTCTTCGCCCATGTGCGCAAAGGCAATGCACCACATCTTTTTATAAATTTATCACTTTAAAGAGGGCACCCATTAGATATGTGCCCAGCACCGTTCAAGCCAATGAACAGGCTCCTTTTGTTTGGGTTGTTGGCTCTTTTTATAAATTGGATACCAATCCTTGAATCTTTCCTTTTGTTTGGGTGTTCCTTTTATAGAATCGTAACCAATCACCGAATAATCTCACATTGCTTGTGTTCCACATATACTGTATGTGGTTTTAGGGTTTGAACCTATGTATAATTGACTCACTAATATCGTTCCACATTAATGCCCAGTTATAAATTTAATCTAAAATGGGCTCCTTTGTGTTTCCAAATTATTTAATAGGCCCCAAATGATACCAAATGGTCCAAATAATCTCAGTCTCAGGAGGATCTTGTAAACAAGCCACCATATTGCTATTGCGCGCAAAGGCGATGCACCACATCTCCCAGATTTAATCTAAGTTTGTCACTTTAAAGAGGGCACCCATTAGATATGTGCCGAGCACCGTTCAACCCAATGAACAGGCTCCTTTTGTTTGGGTTGTTGGCTCTTTTTATAAATTGTATACGAATCCTTGAATCTTTTCATTTTGTTTGGGTGTTCCTTTTATAGAAACATAACCAATCACCGAATAATCTCACATTGCTTGTGTTCCACATATACTGTATATGGTTTTAGGGTTTGGTCTTACCATGTCTTGTTCCTGTCCATGCATCTATTACTAATATACTCACACTCAAAAATAACTTTCGAAAGATTTCCTTCTATAAAAGCATGCACGTTCGAGGAAAATTATTCACTCACCTGCTGTAAAAGCAGACTGCCTAAATACACGCGATACATAGGCACGTTTGATTTGGGTGGTTTGAACCTTTCGCTACATACACAGGCACCTTTTATTTGGGTAGCTCTTCACGATAAATTGAATATGTAACTCGAGCTACATCAATTTACTCTAGATATTTTTTTTTCTTTTGGTAATGTCACCTCAAGAGCTTCCCATAGTGGTTTTTAAATTAGTGTTTGTATTCCCATCTTGGATGACAAATAAACCATGTAAACGACTATGTTTTGAGTAGTTGCACAGCAACTGTCCTCCCATTGCCTTGTATGAAAATAAAAACTCGGATACTTCCTCGTCATCAAAATCTGATGCTCTAGTACTTGCCCTGAGTTTGCTATTAAATAGAAAAACTGTTGGTTATGATCCATAATAAGTAGAAACTTTATTTCTTGTAATGAATTTCTGGCATTTTCTTCAAATATTTCATTTCTAACCACTCGATCACGGCGTGCATATCGATGAAATCGCAAAGCAAATCAGACTACTAGCAAGCGAGATCAAGTAAGCTTCTCTTTCTCTCACACACACGCCCATGCCTTTACACAATGTATTCTGGTGGGCTAATTTTCATCTCTGCTATGTAGGGAAGCTATCGATTTCCATGTTGATTGTGGGCACCTCTTCTCCACGATTGACGACTTCCACTACAGGTCAGCATTCATCGACTGAGTTTGTAACAGGTGTTGTTGTTTGCTAGCATCCATCCGTTGCTGTTTTGGTAGCCTTGGAAGGAAGCATCTTTGTCTGAGAGCTTGGGACACGTGATATGTCTACTGGCTGGTAACGAAGTCACTGCAATCAATTATCTCAATGCAAAAGTCCCAACGTGAAGAGCATAAACCCCACTAGTGCCTTTTCCCTGAAACCCGGGCACGCGCAAGGACACTTTGCTGCCCGTGACTAGGCTACAGAGGCAATGGATGGGGACTAGGCTACAGAAGCAATGGATGGGGACTAGGCTACAGAGGACCATATCCCAGTAGGTGTTGGAACATAAAAAAGTCTATTTATGCTCATAATCAGTCATCTACGAATAGCCATAACTTGTTGTAATGTATACCTCTTATCACAGATCGGTGATGACCTAAACCAAACAAGGAGGATTCTTCTGTACGAAATCCTACGTACAAGGGGGAACATTGGGCAGCTACATGCTAAGTTCAGAATTTGTATGAGCCAGGAGTGATCGATCAACGGAGGTGTCTTGTAAGCATGGCAAAGATGCTTCAGTTCAGGATACTTGAGCTTCAGTCCAGGATACTTGAGCTTTTGGGATTTTATGAATTTTTGTTAAAGCTGCTACGGCAACATAGACTTTAAATTAGTCTGTAATTAATGTTGAGACTTATTCACTCTTTAAATATTATTGGTTTATTGGAAAGGAAAGGTTACTATAATGTCTGGCCTAGCTAGCGCCGGAATATGATGACAATGCAGGAAAGAGTTTCATATCCGAAAATAGGCATAATCAATGCATGGATCTTGGACGGTGGAAGAAAACGAGGCACTAAACGAGAAATTCCCGTTATGAGAGAGAAGAAGAGGTCCGAGACGGGGATGGAACCTAACTTAAATTAGCTCCAACCCATCACGTGATTCGAAAAAGGTGGTCACATGTCTCGAAAGAGGTGAAAAGCTGAATCATATAGGCTAGAGTAGGTCAGGCTAGGTTGCCTAAAATGATATTCCTGTAAGAGGAAAGGTGCCGGCCCCCCTTGCTATTTTGGATTATGGGTGTGTAGAAACCAAACAAAGTGGATCCTTTTAGGTTAAAAAGTGCGGATCTCAATGCGAATGAGTGGTTCCGATTACACCCTCCACTACTTACAAACATAGCAAATCCACTCTATATATATATATATATATATATATATATATATATATATATATATATATATATATATATATAAGCATTGTCTAGTGTCAGGACGTAACAGATGTAAGCAAGTTGGTGGAGTATTAATTTGCATTAGTCTCTAGAACCCACCTCTATAGATATTTCTCACCTGATGCTCATTCTCATGTCTGTTTCTTCCCCATTAAGCCCCTTGTGTCTACCCTTTCCCTCTGCTTTAATTATAGAGTTCGTTTTGGTAGGCTAAGAAGTAAGACAGTTAAATTAATCAGTGGAAGGCTAAGAAATAAGACAATTACATGACCAGTGGAAGGTAATCGATAAACTACTTATGGAGTTGAATTGTTGAATGAATCAGTACACCCGGTAAAAAATGAAACTGCTGCTTGGTCTTTGTGATCACCATCATCTGCTGTCGGTAAAATTAATGCTCATAAACAACATCCTCCTGTTAAATAGGTTCAGCGTGCGAGACATCTGGATAAGATCAGACACATCGAAAAGATCTTCCATGCGCATCATCGCATCTACTAACCTATGTTCTAGAGATACTTGACAGGGCCAGTGACTTGAACTAATCCAAAACCGTAAATGGAGCATGATCCGCAGCAATTAGAGGGCTTTCTTATTCTGGACAGACGAAAGAGGGATCAAGGAAGTCATGTCTGTTGCACCATACATGTTAGTCGTGCACGTTGAAAGTACTTTGTTTCTATCCCGATGGCTCATATTCTGAAGTACTGATTGTTCACATCTTGCTCTCATCATCTCCAGTGTTCATTGAACATCGAGTGCCTAAGTGATACTACTAAGATATGAGAGCGAAAAAGCCATAAGCGCAAAGATCAGACAAGCGACAAATGAGGGGGTGTATGTACTACGTGATGCGTGCTCCTGTGAAAATGGGCTGATATATATAGAGGGTAAAACCAAGCGTCTAGTATCTGAACATAACACATGTATATCTGAACATAACACATGTAAAGAGGTTGGTGGAATATTCATCTGCATTAATTTTAGCTTGGAGATCAGATTGCCATATTGTACTGCTCCCTTGAAACTGGCCTTCCGCCTTTACACAAAAAAGTAACCACAATCGTACAAGATTTTAAATGTGAAAAATTGAGGCAGAAACATACCAATAAAATAGAAAAATGTGACATAGTGAAGATGTCAATCACGCTCCAAACTCGCCGCACCACCGAACTTTATGACTCCCGTATCACAAACGGCAACTTCAAAAAGCGATGCATGTCAACACGCCGGTGCTACCTGGACAAACAAAATGGTTCTTAGGGTTTCCACTGCACTCGAAGGGGAGTGGAGAGGAGATAACCTCGATGCCCTCCGGGGAGGAATGGCGACGCTTGAGGTGTCGCCATGTCGGTGCAACAATCCCCAGCAAGGATTGCTCCCAAGCCTCCTCCCCCGCCCCCGACCACCACCTCCATACACACCTGAAAGGTCATCGCAAGGGTGCACACACTCATATGGGGCATAGTGCGCCAACAGTAAGACAACGAGAACAACAAATGTGGCGCCTTCCTGCCACCCGAGAAGTAGCAAGCACAACCAGCAGAGCTTGGGCCGGCCTGAACAGATCCGCAAAGTGGCCTCCAGACCTAGGCACACCTACTATATATCTGGGGCCTACACCTGCCCTAGATCTAGGACGCATGCTCACCGCTCTCAGCCTCACGCCACCGCCCACAGGTGCCGACACATCAACCGACCAGATTTGGCTAGCAGCTAGCACACCACCGCCATCACCAATACCCACCATTATGCATGGTGAGCACCTAGCACCCGCCGCCTATAGGTGCCATGGGATACGACCTCTGCCAGATGACCACGGGGAAAGACATGTCAGATCTAGACTTTATGGAAAAAAAGATAATCCAATGAGAAAACTAGGGAATGGGTAGGAGACTATCGTATGTCCGAAATCAGACCTACAGTGTTTCTAAATATAAGATGTTTTAGGATCTTTAGGAATCAAGGTAGTGCTTTATGCTAAGGTGTAGAAGTTGGCACACAAAAAAGCACATCCAATTCTAGAATAGACGGGACAAACGTGATTACAATGCTCCGTTTATTTTAGTCAAAAACAGAGGTAAATAGTACAGACCTACCCAGACCATACTAAAACTACTGCATGCTCCTTATCATCTGGAGCCACCCAGAATTAAAAACATGTGTTTGCGATAGTTATCAATTGCAACATGAGTTTCAACTAAAATTTAATAACATTATCTGACTGAAAATAAAGTTAGTCGTACGAAAAATAGCCACACCCTAAAAACAACATTCCAAGCGGTCCCTAAAAGATAATCCACGGTAACACCAAACTACCGAATATGTTATCTGTCATTATCTAGTCTTCGCGAAAATAATCTACTAACTGATGGACTGACCTCCGCGTTAAAAAAAGAAGAAAAACTAATGGACTAATCACACATCAGTAGTTAAGCAGCTTTTCACTTGATGTCCTTTGGGAGCATAGCCGCGCCTTTCAATCGATCTGGAGCGACATGCACGCATGCAAATTACATTTTATTCTAACTTATCATAGCTGGACATAGGACTTCTCTACTGATGAAAAGAAACAGAGTAGGATTCCCTGCTCTGTGCACAAATAGCCAAAACCAGTATAACTGTTCACGCCACCACTTCTTCAGATTGGACAAAACATCTCGTGAACTTGTAGTCAACCTTATCACATGCTGTTAACTGTCCACAATCGGCATGCCAAGTTCACGAATCTCCAGAGAAAACGAACGTCTCCAGCTCTACTACACTTTATCCAGGACAAAACACAATGCTCTAGGAGTATATCATATCACTAGTACAGGCTACGATGCCAGGTAGTCTCTTCACGGCCGCTGATCTCTTAAGCGGTGCTGTCAATTGCCATCGGTTGTGCATCCTGCTTCCCAGGAAGCTTATCTGCATCTTCCACCTTCCTCCATTTTGCGAACATGTTGCCGTAGAACTTGGCATCTCTCTTGTTGTACTCCCTCAGCTTGTCCTTGAAGGCCTTGTACGCAACCTTCACCTCCCTGGGAGAAGAGAGAGACATGAGGAATCAGTCACCATCTGGATGACATAATATTACTGGCGGTTGAAGGAATTTGGTTGCTACAGAGATGGAGGGCGCCTCTACCTGTTGTCTGGGTCAATTTCCAGTGCCTTCTTGATATCTAACTCTGCCAGTTCAAGATCAACGAGTGCGGTGTACGCCTGCGCCCTTCTGTATAAGGCCTTCACGTTTGTGCTCTCCAATTCCAAAACCTGTTCAGGGATCATGGTTAGATCTCTGTAATTCCACCCATGGAAACGTCACGGCATGCCATATCTCAGCAATACTACCTTTGTGCAGAGTTTCACTGCTTCTTTGTAGTCTTTCAGTTTGAGCTTGCAGGCAGCATCGTTCAAGTTGATGCTGATCTTGAGTGCTTTAGATTGCTTCTTTTCATCCTCACTGTAAGAGCTGTCATACTCAATGAACTTCGCAGCCTATTCAGAAGAACAAAAACCAAAGATATATGTCAGAAACTCAATCCCGTAATATTATTCCCGAATAACAGAATGTTGGACAGAATGCAGTGACTTTCAGTTAAAGGCCTGCTGCCCTACCTTCTCATATCTCTTGGAGGCCTTGGCATACTTGCCCATTTTAAACCATACATTTCCTTCCTCTTTCTTCTTCGCAGCTGCTTCAAGCTTCTCAGGGTTGCTCTTCAAATCCCAAGATTCTTTCTCCTGAGAAAAAGAGAAGAACATATATGAATACCTGATCAATAGCAGAGGCTGGGATAGACAGACAGGTAAACAAGAAAGTAGATAGCCACCACGGTTACCTTCTCAAATGAGACCAGCTCCACTTCATAGAAGACAGTGGAATTGGGAGGAACCACAGCGAGGTCACCCTTCGTTTCAGTGGATCCAAACGCAAGTTCAGGTGGTATCCTCGCCAACGCGACCTCTCCTTTCTTCATGGTGATCACTGTTTTGTCCAGGCCATCAATGACCTGCTCCTCATCCGTCTTGAACTCAAATGGTTCACCCTCTCCATGTCCCTTTTTGGTGAACACAGTGCCATCCTCCAACTTGCCGACCAGCGTCACTGCCAATTAAAATGTACTACGCGATAAGTAAATTTCTCTCTGACACTGTAACTTCTGATAAGGTACCTCAAGTATTTTAGCGATTTGGCACACACCTCTGACAACTGCCCCATCGTTGGGACGCTCGTAGCCTTCGCCTTCCTTGAGCACCTTCTTCAAGATCCTCTTGTTGTCGCCAATCAGCGTCACCGTCTTCCAAGACACCAGCTCGAGATCTATGTGCAGGGTAGCATTTGGGGGCACGTCGCCTTCGACTTCAGAAGCTGGTCTTCCTTGCTCGCCAAAGCCGTCTGCTCGTCATTACACAATCAAATACATAATGACTCCACTGCTAGATTTTTACAGTGTGCCCAAATGTACTCGAGAATGTGGAACAGGCACTCACATTGTGGCTTGACAGTGAGGAGGACTTTCTCGCCCTTCTTCATGGTCTTCACAGCCTTGGAAAGTGCCGGGCAGAAGTAACCTGAAATTGTAAGAAAAACCGTGCATCAGACAGAGAACAAGCATTTCAGAGAAAAATCCTCCAATGCAATTGCAAAGGATCAGTAAACTTAGGGACCTACCATCTTTCACAGCGAATTCAACACCATCGGACTTGGACACGACAGTTCCATCCTCAAGTCTCGCCTCGTACTTGACTGCATAAACAAAGACAGCAACAGATGAGACACATGTCATCTGACCATTTCGTTGAATTAAACAAGTTGAATTACAGTGCAACTGAAGATTGGCGTGAACGTTCTCGTGTGGGTTCAGTAACGGTGACACATTTCAGTTTAGGCCAGATTAGAGTAAACTGAAATTTTGTTAAATTTTCAGCAAAATTCGAACGAGAGTCAGGGAGATTGCCATGTTAGAAACCAAAATCACGAGCACCTGCCTGACACTTACCGAGAACTTCGTCCAGATCCTTGGGGTTCTCCCACTTGTGGCCCTCGGCCAGGACCTTCTTGAAGATGCCTCCATCCTTGCAGATGTCCTTGACGCTGGCCCACGAGAGGAGCTCGACGTCGAACTGCAGCGTGGCGTTGGGCGGGATCTTGGGCGGGGAGCCGGCCTCGCCGTACGCGAGCTCGGGCGGGATGGTGAGGACGGCGTTCTCGCCCTTCTTCATGGTCTTGATGCCCTGGTCCCATCCCTTGATGACCTGCCCCTGGCCGAGCTCGAACTTGAACGGGGTCCCGCGGTCGCGGCTCGAGTCGAACTTCGTGCCGTCGAGGAGAGTGCCCGTGTAATGCACTGCGTTGGACATTCAGATTGTCATGTCAATTCCGTTCGATTGATTTGTTTGTTCAGTCAGACGGAGATCAGTTGTGATGGTTACCTTCGACCTCGTCGCCGGTCTCGGGCCGTTCCCAGCCCTCGCCCTCCTTGACGAGCTTCTTCTTCAGCCCCTGCGTCCCGATCTCCTTCTCCTCCCCGACCTTCATCGCCGCCGGGGAGTCGGCCTCATCCTCGTCATCGCCGTCGAGGTCATCCACGGGCTCGCCGTCGTCCGGCTCGTTCATGGGCTCGTCCACCTCCTCCTCGACCGCCCTCATCGTCTCCTCCTCCACGCCGGCCATTGGATCGTGGGTGCGAAAGGCAAAATCAAATGGTCTGTAGGTGGAAAGATCAAACGATCGATGCGCGCGCGATTGCAGTATGTGTTTCTGTGCGTTCTGTAGGTTGTTCGCAGGCAGAGCGAGGCGTGGTTTGGATCGTTGGCATTTTATAGGTGAGCAGAGATTGTCGTGCACGAGGATATGGTGTTCTAGAGCATTCCTGCGGGGACGGAGGATTGAGAGAAGCTTCCACACAAGTGTCGGTGGGAAAGACGAGATTGCTTGGGAAGACAGTGGATGCTTCCAGAAACAGGGGCAGGGGCAGCAGATGCAGGGCAATTCCTACTGGTCGGCATAGACGAAACGCCGCACACCCTAAGGGGGGGTGTATGGGCCGGCCCATTTTACCCAGTATGTTTTTCCCTTTTTCTTTTCTCTTTTTCATTTCTGTTTTTATCTTTCTTTTTTCTTTCAATCAGATTTCGAAAATATACAAATTTTGAGAAATACTTATACTTTAAAATTGTTCAAATAATTTCAAATATAAATTGTGCAAAAAGCTTTGTGCAAAAATATAGACAGTGGATCTTTTTTTTTGAGTAAACTTTGTGCTTTATTACTCAATAACACACGAGTTACAATCAGCCTCCAGGCTTTGTACTAAAAAGGAAGGGCACACCGACAGCCATTGTTGTGACACCCCATTAGTGCAAGCATTCTTTGCACAAATATGAGCCATATTATTTGCTGTGAGGCACTCTAAACTTATGCTAAAAGAAACAACAAACTAATCTCACGAATATCATCTAGAATGGGAGAAATAATCGGCCGTCTTTGCCCATCTTCCAGATTCTGACCAACTCAGAGCAATCCACTTCAAACACTACATGGGAGTAGTGTCTCTCCTCCGCGAACACCACTGCATCCCGGAGAGCTAGTGCTTCAATCATCAGAGGATCAAGCTGACTCGGGTAGACCTTGCACCACGCTCCTCTGAACCCTGAACTATCTCGTGCAACGCCTCCTCCACCCGCCCGACTATCTTGACGCGACAGGACACCATCCGAGTTTATCTTGATCACCCCTAATTGAGGCATTCCCCATCTGCACACCGATCGCGACGTCGGTAGCTTCTGGATTGGCGGCATCTCAAGGGATAAGAGTTTCTCCCTCACAAACTCCATGGATGAGGTGGGACTGAAACCACTCTCACCATGAGTCCATTTAATCCGCGAGTCCCAGATTGCATACATGATCGAAATGATCTTTGCCCTATCTTCTTCTGGGATCATACTCTCGTAAATAATATCCTTTCTCCAAGTGTTCCAATGGAGGCGTGGAAGCTGATACGTCTCCAACGTATCGATAATTTCTTATGTTCCATGCTACTTTATTGATGATACCTACATGTTTTATACATACTTTATATCGTTTTGATGCATTTTCTGGAACTAACCTATTAACAAGATGCCGAAGTGCCAGTTCCTGTTCTGCTGTTTTTGGTTTCAGAAATCCTAGTAACGAAATATTCTCGGAATTGGACGAAATCACCTCCCAGGTTCCTATTTTGCCCGAAGCATCCAGAACACCCGAGAGCCGCCAGAGGGGGCCCTGGTGGGCCCAGATGACATGGTGGCGCGGCCCGGCCCCCGCGCCACCCTATGGTGTCGTCGCCTCGTTGACCCCCGCGCCGCCTCTTCGCCTATATAAAGCCCCTGCATCGAAAACCCTTACGGAGGAAGCCACGATACGAGAAAAGTTCCAGAGCCGCCGTCGTCGCGAAGCCAAGATCTGGGGGAGTCTCTGTTCCGCACCGCCGAGCGGGAAGTGCCCGGAAGGCTTCCCCATCGACACCGCTGCCATCTCCACCGCCATCTTCATCACCGCTTGCTCCCATGAGGAGGGAGTAGTTCTCCATTGAGGCTCGGGCTGTACCGGTAGCTATGTGGTTAATCTCTCTCCTATGTACTTCAATACAATGATCTCATGAGCTGCTTTACATGATTGAGATTCATATGAGTTTTGTATCACTACTATCTATGTGCTACTCTAGCGAAGTTATTAAAGTAGTTCTATTCCTCCTGCACGTGTGTAAAGGTGACAGTGTGTGCACCGTGTTAGTACTTGGTTTATGCTATGATCATGATCTCTTGTAGATTGCGAAGTTAACTATTGCTATGATAATATTGATGTGATCTATTCCTCCTACATATGCATGAAGGTGACAGTGTGCATGCTATGCTAGTACTTGGTTTAGTCTTTTGATCTATCTTACACTAAAGGTTACTTAAACATGAGCATTATTGTGGAGCTTGTTAACTCCGGCATTGAGGGTTCGTGTAATCCTACGCAATGTGTTCATCATCCAACAAAAGTGTAGAGTATGCATTTATCTATTCTGTTATGTGATCAATGTTGAGAGTGTCCACTAGTGAAAGTGTAATCCCTAGGCCTTGTTCCTAAATACTGCTAGTTACTGCTTGTTTACTGTTTTACTGCGTTACTACTGCGCAATACTACCACCATCAACTACACGCCAAGCTATTTTACACCGTTGCTACTGCTCATATATATTCATACCACTGTATTTCACTATCTCTTCGCCGAACTAGTGCACCTATTAGGTGTGTTGGGGACACAAGAGACTTCTTGCTTTGTGGTTGCGGGGTTGCATGAGAGGGATATCTTTGACCTCTTCCTCCCCGAGTTCGATAAACCTTGGGTGATCCACTTAAGGGAAAACTTGCTGCTGTTCTACAAACCTCGCACTTGGAGGCCCAACACTGTCTACGAAAGGAGGGGAACGTAGACATCAAGCACTTTTGCCGGAGGAAAGGTAAAGGTACTCACACTCCGGTTCAGTGTAGTACTTTTCGGCGCCATTGTGTGTGTACTCGAAGCTATTTCCTTTAGACTCTGCAATTGCATCTTTTTGTTTCTTGTTTTTATTTTTCACTAGTTAGGCATAATGGAAAACAACAAAAAAATTAGTGAGCTTCTTATTCTATTTCCTGATTTAAGACATGGATGGTTTGATACAAAAATTAAAAAATCTATAGAACCTTATTTACATGATAGTAGCAATGTTATTAGTATGAATGCAATTACTGCTAATGCTATGAAGAAGTCTAAGCTTGGGGAAGCTGGTTTACATAAAAATAATCTTTTTAGCTCCTCCGCTTTGGAAGAAATATTTTGTTCTGATAATGCTTTATCTCCCATATGCGATAACTTTAATGATGCTTCTGATATTTTAAATCCACCTGCTGAAAGTATTCCGTATAAAATACCTATGAAAATTATTGAACGTGTTATGGATAACCGCTATGAAGGGGATGGAACTGTCCATCCTAGTAATCATTTACTGTTTTTGCATGAATTATGCGGGTTATTCAAGTGTGCAGGTATTTCAATGGATGAAGTTAGAAAGAAATTATTTGATATGTCGCTGTCTGGTAAAGCGGCTCATTGGTATAAACTGCTGAAGGACGGGCGCTCTCTTGATTGGAAGGATATTGTGCCTCTATTTTATTCCAAGTTCTATCCTCCAAGTGAAATTCACAAAGATCGAAACCATATATATAATTTTTGGCCTCATGATGGAGAGAGTATTGCCCAAGCATGGGAGAGATTGAAGACTTTAATGCTCAAATGCCCCAATCATGAGCTTCCAGGTAATATCATCATTGATAATTTCTATGCAAGACTTTCTTTTCAAGATAAGACCTTGCTGGATACTACTTGTTCTGGATCATTCACGAGCAATAAAGAAGAGTTTAAAAGGGACCTTCTTGATCGGATTAAGGAGAACTCTGAAGATTGGGAGAACGACAAAGGTAAAGAGTCAGGTATAAACTATGATTATGAATGCATTGAAACTTTTATGAATACTGATAAATTTCGAAATATGAGTGCTACTTATGGTCTTGACTCTCAAGTTGCTGCAAATCTTTATAAAGCCTTTGCTTCTCATTTAGAATTGCCTAAAAAGAATTTTGATAAGTATCATGAACCTTTTAAAGAGGCTTGCATGAAGAATGACATTGTTGTTAATGATTGCAATAAGCATGCTCAAACTCCTAAGAATGCTATTTCCTATAAGCATGTTAATTTTTGTGGAATACATAGACCTTGTGGAATTAATCAAATAGAAGATGAATATTGTATCCATCACAAATGAAAAAACTAGAAAATGGTCTAGAACTCTAGATGATCTTGGAGAAAAAGTGTGTGCCCTCTATCCTTTTATTTGTGAACTTTGCCATAGAGTTGGTCATTTTAATTTTCAATGTTCCTCTAATGATAATTCAAACCCCATGAGTGCTGCAAATTTGTATTGTGATGATGAAATTACTCCTAATCAGCATGATGAACTTACCTTATTTTTGAAGTGTGAAGAGTTATCAAGAAAAATTTCTTTGTTAAATATTAACGATCTTGATATTGATGATGTCCTGCATGGTTGTCTTTCTTATTGCATTGATAATAGCCATACAAATACTTACATACAAAATATTTTAGAAGATGACACCTTGCCAAAATATGATAGGACCGCTGTGTGTTTTCAACTAATTAATGAGAAGGAGGGATCCTCCCAAGTTTTTTCTATTGTTTCTAAAAGTAAATCAGGTTATGCGGACAAGCCACCCTTCAAGCCTCTTCCTCCTAAAGAAGGGAATGAGGAGAAGGAAGAGAAGAAGAAGAAGAAGAAGAAGAAGAAGGAACGAAGAAGAAGAAGAAGAAGGAGAATAAAAATAAAGAGGTAACGGCGTATCCCCGCGTGAATGAGATAACGCTAGGTAACCGTAAGTATGTTGCTCCTAATGATTATTATGATAATGAATCTGAGTACGATGATCTTCCTATACCCTTTACCCATATTAGTGATCATGATTTGGATGAGCATGCTGCCTTTGATATTGAAAATCTCTTTGGTACTGATTATGAAAGTAATGATGATAGCATTATTCATGTCCCCTTAAACGATGATATTGAAAGCCCTAAGCTTGGGGATGCTGTGCTTGAAGATCCTATATTTGAGACTTCTACTTTTAGTGAAAATGATGATATTACATATTCAGGTTTAGATAATTGCTGTAGAGATGTATATGACACATGCTACAATTATCCTTATGAAACTTGTCATAGTTATGATGGGCTTGCCAAAAACAATTCTTTTAGTATGCAACTTGTTTACCATGTTCAAATTCTTGATAATAATCTTGCTCCAATTACTATTAATGAGAATAACTCTTCTTATGCCAAAATTAATGATACTTCTATGCATATGAACCATGATAAGAATGTTTTAAGTGACGGGTATATTGTGGATTTCATCAATGATGCTACTGAAAGTTATTATGAGAGAGGGAAATATGGTTATATGCATCTTAATAATATTAAGTTTCCCCTCTTTATGTTGAGAATCTTTAAGTTACTCGTGTTTTATCCTCTTATGCTTGCCACTTTGCTCTTCATGAATTCATTTGTGTATAAGATTCTTTTGCATAGGAAGCATGTTAGGCTCAAATGTGTTTTGAATTGCCTCTTGAAGCTCTCTTTTGCTTCAAATACTATTTCTTGCGGGTGCATCACCAAAATTGCTGAGCCCATCTTAATGGCTATAAAGAAAGAACTTCTTGGGAGATAACCCATGTGTTATTTTTCTACAGTACTTTGTTTTATATTTGTGTCTTGGAAGTTGTTTACTACTGTAGCAACCTCTCCTTATCATGTTTTTGTGCCAAGTAAAGTTTCTATGTCAAAGTTGATGTTATATTTGGGATTGCTGCGCAGAAACAGCATTGCTGTCTGTCACGAATCTGGGCACAGTTCTCTGTAGAAAATTCGAAAAAATCTGCCAATTTACGAGCGTGATCCTCAGATATGTACGCAACTTTCATTAGTTTTGAGTTTTTCCATTTGAGCAAGTCTGGTGCCAGATTTAAATTCGTCTTTACGGACTGTTCTGTTTTTGACAGATTCTGCCTTTTATTTCGCATTGCCGCTTTTGTTAAGTTGAATGAGTTTCTTTGTTCCATTAACTTTCAGAAGTTTTGTGCAATGTCCAGAAGTGTAAAGAATGATTGTGCCATCTCTGAACATGTGAATTTTTAATTATGCACTAACCCTCTAATGAGTTTGCTTGAAGTTTGGTGTGAAGGAAGTTTTCAAGGGTCAATAGAAGAGGGTGATATAATGTGATCGAGAAGAGTGAAAGGTCTAAGCTTGGGGATGCCCCGGTGGTTCATCCCTGCATATTTTAAGAAGACTCAAGCATCTAAGCTTGGGGATGCCCAAGGCATCCCCTTCATCGACAAAGTATCAGGTTCCTTCTCTTGAAACTATATTTTTATTCGGTCACATCTTATGTACTTTACTTGGAGCGTCTGTGTGCTTTTATTTTTGTTTTGTTATCTTAGTTCTCTGAATAAGTTCATCCTTGTGTGGGAGAGAGACACGCTCCGCTGGTTCGTATGAACACATGTGTTCTTAGCTCATAATATTCATGGCGAAGTTTCCTCTTCGTTAAATTGTTATATGGTTGGAATTGGAAAATGCTACATGTAGTAATTGGTAAAATGTCTTGGATAATGTGATACTTGGCAATTGTTGTGCTCATGTTTAAGCTCTTGCATCATATACTTTGCACCCATTAATGAAGAAATACATAGAGCTTGCTAAAATTTGGTTTGCATAATTGGTCTCTCTAAGGTCTAGATAATTTCTAGTATTGAGTTTGAACAACAAGGAAGACGGTGTAGAGTCTTATAATGTTTACAATATGTCTTTTATGTGAGTTTTGCTGCACCGGTTCATCCTTGAGTTTGCTTCAAATAACCTTGCTAGCCTAAACCTTGTATCGAGAGGGAATACTTCTCATGCATCCAAAATCCTTGAGCCAACCACTATGCCATTTGTGTCCACCATATCTACCTACTACATGGTATTTCTCCGCCATTCCAAAGTAAATTGCTTGAGTGCTACCTTTAAACCATTCAAAATTTATC
Organism: Lolium multiflorum; assembly: GCA_030979885.1. Lineage (NCBI taxonomy): Eukaryota > Viridiplantae > Streptophyta > Magnoliopsida > Poales > Poaceae > Lolium > Lolium multiflorum. Next base: position 192,726,287 of record CM061748.1, on the reverse strand, counting down.
ACCTCTGATTTGTGTCAATGTTTTATAGCTCATGAGGAAGTATGTGGTGTTTATCTTTCAATCTTGTTGGGCAACTTTCACCAATGGACTAGTGGCTTCATCCGCTTATCCAATAATTTTGCAAAAAGAGCTGGCAATGGGATTCCCAGTCCCAAATTAATTAACAAAAATAGACACTCCTCCATGGTATGTGATTGTTGGACGGCACCCGAAGGATTCGGTTAGCCATGGCTTGAGAAAGCAAAGGTGGGGAGGAGTGTCAACATAATAAAACTAAAATAAAAAGGCACTCCTTCATGGTATGAGATTGTTGGCAGGCACCCGAGGATTCGGTTAGCCATGGTTTGTGAAAGAAAGGTTGGAAGGAGTGCCACCCAAAAACAAAATAAAATGGGAGCCGCTCTTTGAAGGTTTGTCTGGCAAGGGGGTTAGAGTACCCGCTACCATTCGTTGACAACAACAAACACCTCTCAAAGCTTTATTTTTATGCTCTCTTTATGTTTTCAAAATCAAAGCTCTAGCACAAATACAGCAATCGATGCTTTTCTCTTTGAAGGACCTTTCTTGTTGAGTCAGTTTACCTATTTCTCTCCACCTCAAGAAGCAAACACTTGTGTGAACTGTGCATTGATTCCTACATACTTGCTTATTGCATTTGTTATATTACTCTATGTTGACAATTATCCATGAGATATACATGTTACAAGTTGAAAGCAACCGCTGAAACTTAATCTTCCATTATGTTGCTTCAATGTCTATACTTTAAATTATTGCTTTATGAGTTAACTCTTATGCAAGACTTATTGATGCCTGTCTTGAAAGTGCTATTCATGAAAAGTCTTTGCTTTATGATTCATTGTTTACTCATGTCATTACCATTGTTTTGATCGCTGCATTCATTACATATGTTTACAATATGATCAAGTTTATGATGGCATGTCACTTAAGAAATTATCTTTGTTATCGTTTTACCTGCTCGGGACGAGCAGAACTAAGCTTGGGGATGCTGATACGTCTCCAACGTATCGATAATTTCTTATGTTCCATGCTACTTTATTGATGATACCTACATGTTTTATACATACTTTATATCGTTTTGATGCATTTTCTGGAACTAACCTATTAACAAGATGCCGAAGTGCCAGTTCCTGTTCTCTGCTGTTTTTGGTTTCAGAAATCCTAGTAACGAAATATTCTCGGAATTGGACGAAATCACCTCCCAGGTTCCTATTTTGCCCGGAAGCATCCAGAACACCCGAGAGCCGCGAGGGGGGCCCTGTGGGCCCAGATGACATGGTGGCGCGGCCCAGGCCCGGCCGCGCCACCCTATGGTGTCGTCGCCTCGTTGACCCCCTGCGCCGCCTCTTCGCCTATATAAAGCCCCCAAAACCCTTACGGAGGAAGCCACGATACGAGAAAAGTTCCGAGCCGCCATCGCGAAGCCAAGATCCGGGGGACAGAGTCTCTGTTCCGCCCCCGGAGCGGGGAAGTGCCCAAGGCTTCCCCATCGACACCGCTGCCATCTCCACCGCCATCTTCATCACCGCTGCTCCCATGAGGAGGGAGTAGTTCTCCATTGAGGCTCGGGCTGTACCGGTAGCTATGTGGTTAATCTCTCTCCTATGTACTTCAATACAATGATCTCATGAGCTGCTTTACATGATTGAGATTCATATGAGTTTTGTATCACTACTATCTATGTGCTACTCTAGCGAAGTTATTAAAGTAGTTCTATTCCTCCTGCACGTGTGTAAAGGTGACAGTGCGTGCACCGTGTTAGTACTTGGTTTATGCTATGATCATGATCTCTTGTAGATTGCGAAGTTAACTATTGCTATGATAATATTGATGTGATCTATTCCTCCTACATATGCATGAAGGTGACAGTGTGCATGCTATGCTAGTACTTGGTTTAGTCTTTTGATCTATCTTACACTAAAGGTTACTTAAACATGAGCATTATTGTGGAGCTTGTTAACTCCGGCATTGAGGGTTCGTGTAATCCTACGCAATGTGTTCATCATCCAACAAAAGTGTAGAGTATGCATTTATCTATTCTGTTATGTGATCAATGTTGAGAGTGTCCACTAGTGAAAGTGTAATCCCTAGGCCTTGTTCCTAAATACTGCTGAGTTACTGCTTGTTTCTTTGTTACTACTGCAATACTACCACCATCAACTACACGCCCAAGCTATTTTGGCACCGTTGCTACTGCTCATATATATTCATACCACTGTATTTCACTATCTCTTCGCGAACTAGTGCACCTATTAGGTGTGTTGGGGACACAAGAGACTTCTTGCTTTGTGGTTGCGGGGTTGCATGAGAGGGATATCTTTGACCTCTTCCTCCCTGAGTTCGATAAACCTTGGGTGATCCACTTAAGGGAAAACTTGCTGCTGTTCTACAAACCTCTGCACTTGGAGGCCCAACACTGTCTACAGGAAAGGAGGGGGAACGTAGACATCAGAAGCTTCAGCATAAGGACTTCCTTCGCAGACTCCGTGAGCATGTGCGCATTCCACTAGGGCATGCTTTAAGTCTTCATCAGTGGCCTTGCAAATCTCGCAGGTACTATCATCTCTAATATGGCGCCTGGAGAGGGTCATATAGTCAGGCATAAACCTTCTTAAAACCCTCCACCAAAAAGTTCGTACCTTGGGAACCACTCGAAGCTTCCACAGTTTCTTCCATAACTCCTCCTCACCCAAGGATGAAGAAGTCGCATTCATGCCTTGAACTCCTTGTTGATCGCTGTTAAGGACAAGAGCTCTATAGGCCGAACGAACTGAATATACCCCTGACTTCTCCTTTGCCCAAACAAGAGTATCGTCTCCCACACTTCTCCTAAGTGGAATCTGCAAGATGGCATCCGCATCAGGCGCAAAGAAAATAGACCGAATATTCTCCTCATTTCAGCTGAGGTCAGGGCTAAACAATTCATTTACTGTCTCCACATCAGTGTTGATTAGTCTTCCCATTGGCCGAAGAGTACTGGTGCTAGGGATCCAACTGTCAGTCCAGATAGAGATTGTATCACCAGCTCCAACTCGCTTAACCAGACCCAACTCAAGTGCCCTTCTCCCTGCGAGGATCGCTCGCCAGGTCCTTGAAGCCGCACGTGGGGCAGTAGCCTCCATAAAGCCACTTTCGAGATAATATCTCCTTTTAAGGACTTGTGCACAAAGTGAATTGGGGGATGTAAGAAGCCGCCATCCTTGCTTACCCAGAAGAGCAATATTGAACGCGTGCATATCCCTAAAACACATTCCCCCCTTCACCTTTGGCACCGCTAATTTCTCCCTAGCAGTCCAATGCATTGACCGCTTATCGAGATTTCCACTCCACTGGAATCTAGCCATCAAAGATACAAGATTTTTGCAAGATCCTTTGGAGAGTTCGAACACACTCATATTGTATGTCGGTTTTTCCTGAACAACCAATTTTATGAGTTCTTCCTTAGCGGGGTAAGATAGGAATCTCTCAGCCCATCCATTCATTTGACCTCTCGCACTATCAGTTATTAGTTAATAGTATAATGTATCCACCTAGGGGTCTCCACAGCCATTTGGAGTCCTGGACCGTCCAATTTGAACATCCTACGGTGTTAACCAAGTTTCAGTTCCGAGAACGGTTCGCACCGTTAAACAGGCTCAGTCTTGTTGGAGGGCTGCTACTCCGCACATAGACTTAGGCTTTACCAGAATTCTTGGGCCCTAATCGGTAAATGGCCTTACCGTTTGGGCCTGCCAATACCAGACAAAGGCGCGACAAAAAAAAAACTACTCCGTACCTCCTTCGTCTTCTGTTTTTGGTATCTATTCGTCCGTCTCCGCCGCCAGACCTCCGCCCGCGCCGCCTCTCTACCTCCCCCTCCGCCGCCATCCCGCATCCACCTGCATCACGGCCACCAAACCCGGTCTTCACAGGGATGGTAGGTTACGAACTTCCTCATTTTCCCGTTTTTGGTTCTATTTAAGCCGGACACAATTGTTTTTGTTCTTCTCTGGCAATGGCGCCGGCAAAATTCGTAGTCCGTGCAGGCCTCGCAGTGGGATCCCTCCCCAAATCTGTATTTTAGAGGCACAACTGGTGCGGTGCGATTCGTTTCCTTTCTCTTGATCCCAGAACACCTCGAGAAATTGACGCTTCGGTCTCCAAAGTCCGGCGGCGGCGTCAGCGGTGCGGGAGCTAGAGGAACGGAAAGGTCGAGAGGGGAAATTCCGACTGGCTGTCGAGCTCATGAGAACCTTCTCCTCGACACATGATTTGCCTCTGCCTGAGCTCTTTGTCGAGTAAGTAAATCAAAAATCCTATTTTCACCGCTCTGTCTCCATCCCGTGGAGTTCATTACAAAAATCCCAGCCCATCAGCTTTATTCGTAATCATCACATCAAGAAAATATATGGACATCTGATTCGTGTAGTTAGGACGTGAGATCTTAAAACCATGGTTTCAGTTTTAGCGATTTTGCAGGCTTGCAGCATGGAGGAAGCATTGATATGATGAATTCGTTCGTAGATGTGTTCTTCAATGATATTGTGCAGTTCAGGGGAAGTTATCAGTCTGGTGATTAGTAATATTTTTTGCAGTACAGATGAAGTCGTGGTGGACGAAAGAGGTGAGAACTGATGAGACTTAATTGGTTAGAAATTGTATTAAAATTTTGAAAGCTCCATGGTTTTTCCCCATGGGGTTGATTCATGTTCTTGGCTACTGCAAGTTTTATCAGCATGATGGAAAATATTGAAGCTATACTGTAGTTGGAGACATTATTTTGGTTCCCGCATTTAGAACTGGTTATTGTTTTTGTTCATTTGAAATTAGTATTCCCATCAACCATCTCACATAAAAAGCATGCAAATACACTAGTGCATACCCGTTCGAACTATGCAAGCAGATCAAGTCACACTTTAAGTTGAACTGTTCATGTGATTTTGTATCTGCTATTGGTAACCAGAGGCCATGCTTTTGAACCTTTACTGAAAATTTTGCTGTACAATGTCAACTCTCCTCATGTGTCGCTAATAATTTACTGCCATTTCCTGGTTTTCTAATTAAAATGTTTTAATCCGCTAAAATAGCCTACAAAAACATCTTATGTTTTGGGAGGGATGGAGTATTTCTTATGGCATGACACGGCTTTCGCAAATTTATCAGATGTAGAGCATAGTATCTTACATTAATGGCTGGATTCTCTTGAGGCTACTGTAGTGTGATCTAATGAAAGGAGTCCCAGATGTCTTAAATTCAGATGATCTTAATGTTTTTGCACAACTTCTGATTGGAGATCTAGCTGTCATGCTCAAGGAGGCTGTAACACTCGAGTGCACTTGAAAAATTAGAGCGTTTACGCTAGAGAATCTAATAGAGCCTTTACGCTAGAGAATCTAAGGAGCCTTTCTTCTCTGTCCAGCAATTATGGGGGTACACTGAGTAATAGTAAAATGGATCTAGCTAGGAGCCTTCTCAGCGTTTTGACATCCAGATCCGTCTGATTTGATCATTCAACGGTCTTTCAGGCGTCTTACCTAGCGTAGCTGCGCCCAGTTTTGTCCTACAATCGCCCCCACAAAACTGTCCCCAATCTGTCGAGCAGCTCGGGGGTAGCAACGGTGTTTCAGCATGTGAAGGACCTGGTGGAGAAGGAGATGAGCGGGAGAGACACCGCACATGGCGCTCCTTGTCCGCAACCACACGCTCTCCCTTGCCCTCACAGTTGACCAGGGCTGGCCTTTCCTCCATCACCTGCCTCATGGTAACTACTCTCATCTATTATTCTTTTCTCTTATGGTTCTTCCACATGCTACGAGAAATCACTTCCCATAATTTTCGGTTTTCATCCGAGGGGGATGATTCCTGCAACTAGAATTGGGCGCTTTTCTGCATGAAATCCGACATGGGTATGTCTAATGCTCTGTTTTGATTTTTTTTGGTTGTGATACTATTCAGGAACCGGAAATAATGGAGTGCAAATAATTGATATACGAACAATCCAACTTGACATTTAGTATTTATGTTGGCAGATTCATTTAGTTTTGATGTCAGGGTTCTGCCTTCTGTAGTCGGTCATTGCGGACTCGGTTGTGCGGGCTTCCAGTTGCACAGCTGTTCTCTGCCTCGCCTCAGAAGGCCACCAGGCACCACACGGCGGCCACGATTGTTTTGTACGATTAATTGCAAAAAAGGTGCGTAGCTGCTTCCCATTTCATCCCTTTGTTTCCGCTTGTGGAGTAGGCGATATCTTGGGTGCCTCCGCTGATTCTCTCTTCTACCTTGCTCTTCTCTATTGCAGTGTTTCTCTTATTGTTTCTTGCAGCAGCCAGGCAGATATGTATGTTCCTTTCATTCCATAATTGATTTCTATCTCTTGTTTCCTCATAATGCATAGCTTCTGATTCATGTTTTATTTTGTTTTTGTGATTATCCTAGAATCATGAAGGCAGATGGGGGTGATATTGCCGCTCTGCTCCGTTGAGATCATGGTGAGAACGATCCTACTACACTGTCCTATGTATGCTTTTTCTTTGAGATAATGGTGAGCATTTGCTTCAACTTTTTTTTTGCTTTTCCTTGCAATAAACAGTGAGATTATCTTGCATTTCTTTTGTCTCATTTGTGCTCAATTAATTAAGGTTTTTGGGTTACCTAGAGTGATCACGGTCGTGGATAAGCGACCATGTCGTACACTTATGTCAAGACCTTATGTCCCAGTTTTCCAAGATTTGGAACTACAAAATTTACAATGTTTATTCAAAACGAGTGACTAGAACACATCTCTATATTATTCTGGTTTTGTTGTGTGATAGCAACCTATATAATTTGGACTCTGTAAAGGGTATGCAGATCAGCTCATTATTGCTAAGGTTGAAGTTGGAGACAAATTAAGTTACGATTCAGTTATATATAGATTGTACCATGGTTTCATGGCGACAGAAAGATCTTTTTTCTAGAAGGTACGGAACCATAACATGTTAAACCATAATTTATTTCAAAATATATTCATATTTCTGGAATAATTTGATTGGAAATAGAGATGGAGTAAGCTATTTATCTGATGTTTTCAGCAACTTAAAAAAATTATTGTTTGCCATCACACACATGGACAGTGATGATTTTCTATAACTTTTATGGTAGGCGGCGTGCTTTGTAGCTATTAATTAAATAGGATCATTGAAATAAATGCTATGAGAAAAAGACACTACCCTGACTTTTCTATTGCAGCGAACATGTAGGCATTGCAATGTTCTTCAATCCTTGCTTATTAAGGAAATAAATAGAAGTTAGAATATAGTTTTAACATATGCATATCTGACAAGCATGCAACATCTTTCTATCCAGCTAATAATCTTATGCAAGGTTGTCTGAAAAGGTTATTTTGTTTTTTCTTGGTTGGATTATCATTGATTCATCATTTTTCATTGGTTCGATGGGGTGGTAAGATGATTAAATTTGTGGCATGTCACTAAATAGTAATTTTGGATTATGCATGTGGGGATTTCGGAGTAATAGGATATCAATGTCTTGTTTGTTCATTAAATTTTCATTTTTCTATTTAATTTGTATTACGTTGCATTACCTTTGATTCAGCTGAGCTTGATTTTTTTTCACCAACATATCATTTTAAATGGACTGCGAGCTAACGCTTTTATTTCATAAACACAAAATCTTCCAGCATGTCAAAGTTATTCCATCTCACAACAAATCTTAAGTTGCACCTACAACTTTTTAGTTCAATGGTTTTCACCCTTAAGATGTTTGCACTTGCGTTTCGTGAGAATTTTTCAGATTATCAAAACTTTGTTGGGTGTCTTGCCCCCAACCTGAGTGTATCTTTTGTGCGGGTAACAAATTGACATGCATGTGAGATTCTTAATGCTACACTATGCAATATAAGTGGATAGAAAATGTGCTCATGTAAATATATAGATAAATCCAAGAGAGGTGAGATCAAATTTATTTGTCATATATGTCAGGTTTTAAGTATTCTTTGTTCTTATACCGGTGGTTCTTTTGATCTATCAAACTTGAAGTCAATTATATTGTTGATGCTATATGGAATTCATGGATGATGGACATAACTAAGTCCATAATAACAAAACATTGTTTGTCGCTTTTTCTTAGATAATGGTTCTGATCCTTCATATTTCCGAGCTGATGGTTTGTGCATTGCTATATCAGTTGGACATCTTCAGCATTTCATAGTAACTTCATGTTCATCCATTAAAATAGTCGGTGTTTTTAGTTTCAGTGTTGCACCTCATATTGACATTCAAGTATTGAGCAATGCAAGAACTGGGTTCCACTAGAGGGTGGCTATATTAGAATTGAAATCTAGGCAAGAGTAGAAGATGTGAGCCTTTAGAGAATTGGATTTGTAAGATTTTGCTCTGACTTCTTCTTGTATCTTATCATGAATACGAACTAGAGAGCCGTTGCATTGCAATTCAAATTGTTTGAAGTTAAACAAATGTCTCTATTTTCAGTATTTTAAAACATATCTATATTTTTCCTAAATATAGACGGGCGCAGCAACGCGCGCCTTCATGATCTAGTGTACTCAAAAACTTCATCTGTTATCCTCCCTACGGCTGTCGGGAGACCCAAATATTTTTCGCTAAAAGCTTCTATCTGGATATTTAGGACTTGCTTCACCTCCTCCCTTGTGGCATCAGAGATATATGAAGTGAAGTAGATCGAGCTCTTGCTTCTATTGACTTGCTGACCCTAGCTTTATTGAATATTGTGAGGATATCGTTCAGCCTAGCAGCACTTTGAATATTTTCATTGATGAATATAAGACTGTCATCAGCAAAAAGTAAGTGAGTAATAGAGGGCGATCTGTTACACACTCTCATACCTCTATCCACGTAGCCGTTATTATAGAACTTCAGAAGAGCCGATAAACCTTCCCCACATAGGAGGAAGAGATACGGTGACATAGGGTCTCCCTGACGCAATCCTCTAGAGGGCCAAAAAGAATCCAGCAGATTTCCATTAACCTTGACTGAGAATTTCAGATGCGATCTGAGTATGAGCAAATGTCCATATGTCTCGTTGTAAATGCTCATATGTATCCAACATAAGTTGTAGAACGGTTTCTAGGCATATAATATAAATTATTGTTCATATGAGTATGAATAAATGTTCATGTATATATATAGATAAATGTCCATACATAGCTGGAATTTGAGGTAGTAAATGTGATTTTATATATTATAAAAATTGTTCATACAAAAGAAGTTCATAGTGTACATAAAAAATCTTCAAGCATAAGGTAGAAAGTGCTCGTATTAAAAACAAAAAATACAAAAAGAATAAAAGTAAAATTCCAAATACGTAAAGAGATAAAAAAATATGAAATAGCAAAAAGGAAAGATGGAAAATAACAAAAGAAAAAGAAGAAAGAAGAAAAAATAAAAAAGAAAAAAGAAAACCAAAGAAACTAGAAGATAGAAAAAGAAGAAAGAAGAAAAAAGAAAAAAGAAAAAAAGAAAACCGAAGAAACTAGAAGATAATCACTATTCATGAACAGTATTGAAGGGAAAACAGCAAAAACAAAAGAAAACTAGTAAGAAAACTAATACATAGATAAATGGATCAACCAAGGAGTGCACGATGTCCATATAAATCACTAATATCGATGAATAGGGTTTTCCACTCTTTGTTGTCATGGTCTAGAGTGGATTTTCAGAACCTGCTCACACCGGTAGAGAGCTATCACATGGACATGTGTCAAAACACTCATTGGCAACAGCGATAGGTTTCGTCATTGCAATCATGTCACCAAATATATAATGGTATGTTTAAAGTACAATTATACTCTATTGTTCACATATATGAACAAATTATTTTATGTATATGAACAATTTTGTTATGAATATAAAAATTTATTTAGAATTGTATGGACATTATATTCACATGTGAACACTAATTTAGAATACGTCAAAAGAAAATTAGTACATGTGAACGATTCCTAAGAGTTGTAAGAACAAACATAGTAAAAAGTAGACAACTTTTTAATTGACCTAAACATATTCAAAATGTAATTTTTAGTGCTATCTTTAATTATCACAGCAAAATAAAAGTATGTACACATTTTAATAGGCCACACCAAATGTGACCCATATATAGAAGGCCTTGGTATTCTAATTAGCCAATTTGGCCGAGGTTGGCCCAAAATGTTGCTATTTTGGCTCTCCATCCCATTTTCCACCATTCTGTCTATGCATTTTGAGTACTGGATCGATGTCCTTTATTTTAATACCCTCATCCGAGTGTGCCCATGTGTTATTTTTTTTGAGAGCAACCACATATTTCATTAATCGAACACCAAGTTACATGAAGCAAGACATGTGGAAACTAATAGACAAACCGGGATAAAATGATTATCCTGAATTTGCAGATAAAAACCTAAAAGATCGAGAAATACAAAACGATCTTTAGGGTTTCCTGCAACCACTGTAGCCAGCGGCCGCCGTCCAATTCCAACGCCGCCGAGACGAACGCAAGAAAAGACGCCGAACCTCCACCGTTGCAAGATCCAAAAAAGCACCATCGCCAACGAGGCTTTGTGAGTGTGCCATGTGTTACATAGTCCGTGGAAGGCCTAACTTTTCTAAACCCCACAAAAGTACCAGTCCAAGCTACGTCACTAGTGTTGGCCATCGCAATGGACAATAAAATACAACGATTTTATATGGGGCAGAATGTTGGTCAAGTAAAAGACATCACATCCAAGAAATGAGTGCCGCAGAGATGCACATGCTATGATGGATGTGCGGCAAAATAAGAAAATACCGGCTTAGGAACGAGGTAATTCTCGATAGGCTAGGGTTTTGGGCATATCCACCGGAGGCTTCCAGAAACTCAAACCACCAATCGACGAGAAACTAGTTCAACACCAACTAAGGTGGTTTGGGCATATCAACCGAAGGCTTCCAGAAGCTCTAGTTATCAGTGAAATTCTAAGCAGTATGGAAGAGACTGGAAGGGGTAGAGGACGACCAAAATTTACTTGAACGGAGGCAGTAAAAAGAGATTTGAGAGGTTGAAATGTATCTGAAGTCTTGGTTCTTGATAGGACTGCATGGAGATCAACGATCCATGTGTCGGAACTCTCTTTTTCCGTCGCGTTCTTATTTTAGTTTTCTTTATTTCTGTTGGGTTTCATATCGAGCCAACCTTAACTTGCGTGGGAATAGGCTTTGATGTTGTTGTTATTTGTTATTGGTCAAAGTGTGTAATGTCACAATTTTACTTTACAAACGTGAATTTATAAGAAAGTAGGATCTGGCATAAGGTTAGTTTAATTTTGCGGAGCTCTTCTTGCGTGCCATATGTGAGCTTTTCTCAGCTTGCCAACTATCGCAAGGAGAGTGGATGTGGGTGTGTGGAGAGATAGAGTGGTATAGAAGAGTGCAGTGTTTGCTTTTATTTAGATATAAAATCTTTTTAACCATTTGATATTATATTTTTGGTGCCTATAACTTATAATTTTTATTCCATGTTGATATATGTCAGTGAACTTTGTTTAAATCTTCGTGTACCTTCTAAAACTTCTAATTTTTATTCCATGTTGATATTCTAGTAATTCATAGAATACTACACTTTATACATACATTGGCTTGACACTGCACGTAAAAACCAGAAAATTGAAAGAAATAACAAAAAGCAAAATAAAATAGAAAAACTAATTGCCACACGGGACGAGCTACACGTACAACTAACCCCAAACCTTGCCGCTAAGGATGGCACTGACTTCACAGAATACAAAACGTTATACATACATTGGCTTGCCGCATGTAAAAAGCAGGAAATGAAAGAGAAAATAAAAGGCAACCGAAAATAGAAAAAATAATTGCCCCAGCTACCCGCATAGCTAGCCCTAAACCATGCTGCTAAGGATAGGAAACGGGTAAGTTATAGGTAGGGTTGATGATGTTGGGATTTTCGGGTGTGTCAGCAGAGTATTTTTCCCACAAGGATGACTCGTTTATATCGAACTCTCGGAAAACTGAGCAAAGAGTGTTCTCTTCTCTCTTCTTTTAATAATCCTGCAAGTAAAAAAAAGTCTTGTGTCCCCAATTTCACCGTGTGGTTGTCATGCACAAGGTTTCGCGTAACTAAATAAACATAGGTAAAAATAAAGCGAGTAAAACTAGATGAAATAAAGTAACTAAGTAAAACTATAAAGTGGGTTGATTTTTTTTGGTGTTTTGAAGCAAATAAGAAAAGTAAATATTTTTGTGTTTTTGAATTAAAATAGTGCTGCAAATAGAAAACAAGATAAAAGCAATATAAAGGTGTTTCTTATGATAAAAAGTGGACCGGGATTCATGGGTTCACTTGACTATTCTCTCTCTTTTAAGTTGTAGTGGACACATAGTAATTCATCAATGAGATATGAAAATGCAGAACAATAACATGAGTAAGATAAGCGTTCATATGGGCATCACATCCTAACATAGAGATGATGCAACACATCTCTCTTCTTATACTCTACAAGAAAGGGAAAACTCCATACAATATTGTATTAAGAATTAACAGAATATATCGATAAGTATTTTAACATGATGTTTGAATATCAAATATGCCACCTTGACCAAACAAGATCATCATTTTTGTCACGTGACGAACATAGCACATGCATTCACTTTATCTCTAGTGAGGTAGCAAAAGAAAAGACAAAACTATAATAGATCATGAATTTGTTGTCACTATTCAATCACTAAAACCATGCTACTTCATTTAATACACACTATCACCCCACACACGCTCTTGCATAGATGATGGATCGGAACAAATACTTAAGAACGGGGTACATAATATGCATTTATCAATACATCTTACACACAATACGATCAGATCTAATAGCATAATATCATAGAATAAGGATCCACCACATAAGTATTACAAATATGGCCATAATCATGTGAGGCAGCTCACATGGCACTAAGAACTATGAAGAACATGAGAGCAATAGATCAAGCTACTCCCCCTTGATCTTTTGGTCTACATATTATATTCAATTTAGAGAAACGATATTTGTTAAAGTCAAGACATTTTCGTACCACCTTAGGTATTTGTAAGAAATAACGCATAAACATCGGTAAACTAGTAAGAACTGAATTAATGAGTTCCAACCTATCACCGTACGATAGCATTTTGCTTGCCCAAAAGGCATGCTTTCCTTCAAAACGGCTTTCAATGGGGTACCATTCAGAGATCTTTAATTTTCTACAGTGGATTGGTACGCCCAAATATTTTGATAGGTACCTCTTCATCTTTGGCCTTTCCAAAACAGAAGATTTTACTTTTGTGAAAATTAATCTTTAAACCCAACAATCTTTCGAAGATATACAAATTAACTTCATGTTGACCGCTTTTTTTACATGATGTACCACAAACAAAATTGTGTCATCGGTTAATTTAATGCAAAATTGATACCCCTGATGGTTGTGAAATACGCCATTTTCCCTCGTGTTTAAACCCTTTGATAAGTCAAAAATTTGACTAAACATCTCTCTAAATGTGCCATTAATTAAAGAATAACTATTGCAAAGATGTGCAATCCCTTCTCTTTTTATATGGTGCGCATGAAATCAAGTTTTTATGGCAAATGGGCGTGCAATTACTGAAAAAAATATTGTCACAAGTGCAACAAAGTCAACAAGGAGGTCAAAGTAGGTTCTAGAGGGAATAAAGGATACCGGTACGGGCAAGACCCGTCCGTACCATTTGCCCGTACTGAGTTTCAGAGCACTATTGAGGTCAAACCCTATAACTTTCGTGAAGGGGCCAGTGTAGAGGAGAGCCATTTGTCACCAAACAAATCCGCCATCCACCAGATCCATCTGCAACTCACCGGATGAGATGCACCACCATAGTTCATCTATTTCCTCTCCAATACCCTCCATATTCATAGCCATCACCTTGTAATAGAGATCTCCTTAAGAATTGGCGACTATTGTAAAAATATTTTGATTCCAATCCAAGTAATTGCCACAATGATTTCTATCTTTGATCTTGTTATCATGCGTGAGTAGTCCTCACGGGTTGCGGGTTGGGGTGAATCCTTGCAGCATTTATGTGCATCTAATTATATGAGTTTTAGGTAGAAATTGAATATGATCTTTGCAATCTTGTGTCCTTGTCTCTTTGACTCGATTTGAGGACTTGCAGGTACCCAAACCTCTCGGGATCGATCAAAGGAAGAGGTGGGATGAGTGCAGAACAGTGTGCTATCTCGAAACCTCAGTGACAGAAAGGGGAAAGTAACGGTAGACGTTTAGTGATTTTCTTGGGATAAACGACATAATCATCTATCTTCATGCTTTGGTATGTTTTACTTAATAACCATTGTTACTCGCGGTTGTGGGGACAATGGTTGGATCAAGAGACTATTGTCACCTCTGGTTTAGGGGCAATAGTATTTATGGATGTGCTGCTCACAAATCTCTTATCACTATTTTATTTTCCTACATAATATTGTGCGTCATTTCTAAGTCTGCTTTTCTTCATGAATTGGTGAACCTTGCCAAAGATGATCCACACCCTATACTCATAGGGGGATTTTAATTTGCTTCGGTTTCCATTTGAGAGGAGCAGGGTAGGTCTGAAAATCATTGGCCTTTTTTTTCAATGCGGTCATCGACAACTTGGATTTAAGAGAGGTTTCAATGACGGGAAGACAATTTACTTTGGAAAATAGCATTCCGGAACCTACATATGAAAAGCTAGACCGTGTACTGATGGATACCCATTGGGAATCGAAATTTCGTATGGTCTCAATAAGCGCTTTAGAATGTATTGTAGGTCTATCGGACCACGCTCCCATCTTGTTGACCACTGGTGTAACTAGACCGCCATCTACTCGCCGGTTCAAATTCGAACTTGGATAGTTACAACGGAAAGGTTTCCATGACATGGTCAAGAGAGTCTGGGAAAAACCTGTTGTTGGTGATACTCCCATACAAAGGTGGACGAACAAAATGTGTGTTTTACGCAGACACTTGTCTGGATAGGCTCGTCATACAGAAAGCTTACTTAAGAAAGAGAAGCAGCGACTGTCGTCTATTATAGATGACATCGAGGCTTTCGCAGAAGTTCGACTGCTAACCACACAAGAGACTGAGCTTAAAAACCAATCAAATGCGGACATAGCTAAACTTCTGCGAGAGGAGGAGCTTAAATGATATCAATAGTCTAAACCCCAATTTATTCTTGAAGGGGATTCTAATATGAGATACTTCCATAGTGTTGCCAATGGCAGGCACAGGAATAAACTTATCCGTTTCCTAGTTCAAGATGAGGGTACAACTGAAGGCCACGAACAATTGAAGTCGTATATTAATAATTCTTACAAGAATCTGTTCGGTGCATCTGAGGAAGGTAACTTCTCTCTCGGTGAGTCCAGAATAGATGATATCCCCCAGGTTTCTGGCGAGGAAAATAACTTTCTTACGGCACAATATTCTGGGGATGAAGTAAGAAAAGGGGGTTTCCAAATGGAACATAATAAAGCCCCGGGTCCTCATGGCTTCCCAGCTGAGTTCTATCAGTGCTTCTGGGACGTCATCAAGTCTGACCTGCTAGTTCTGTTTGGTTTTCTTTAGCTTCAAAATTTTCACCAAGGTTGCTACGATAAGGTTGAACTCTCGGCAGCTGACAATATGGTTCTTCCGTCTCAGACGACTTTTATACAAGGACATAACATCCTTAATGGGGTGGTCATCCTTCATGAAATGGTTCACAAACTACATCGTAAAATCCTGAACGCGGTGTTTTCTAAAATTGTTTTCAAAAAGTCCTATGACAAGGTCAAGTGGTCTTTCCTTCAGCACACTCTCAAAATAAAAGGTTTTTCTAATGAGTGGTGTTCTTTAATTAATAGCTTTGTTTCGGGAGGGAGTGTTGCCACTAAAGTCAATGATGACGTTGGCAAGTACTTTCAGACCAAAAATGGCCTCAGGCAAGGCGATCCGTTATCACCTATGTTATTCAAGATAGTGGCTGGTATGCTCGCCATCATGATTGAACGCGCGAAGGCTAATGGCCAAATTGAAGGTGTGATTCCTCATATGGTTGATGGTGGATTATCCATTCTTCAATATGCCGACGATACAATTCTTTTTATGGAATATGACATAAAAAAGCAAAAAATCTAAAGTTAATTGTTTTATTGTTTGAGCAATAACCAGGTCTAAAGATAAATTTCCATAAGAATGAGTTATTTTGTTTTGGCGAGACTTAGGCAAATTTTGACATGTACGCTGAGTTATTCTGCTGCGGGCAAGGACAATTTCCTATTTGGTATTTGGGTATTCTGATTCATTAACGGAGACTTACGAATGGCGAATGTAAAATGATGGAGGAACGACTACAAATGAGAATAAGCAGCTAGAAAGGCAAATTGTTATCCATGTGAGGAAGATTGGTCCTCGTTAATTCAGTACTAAGTAATATGATACTTTATATGATATCTTTCTTCCAATTGCCAAAAGGAGTATTGGAAAGGTTGGATTATTTCCGATCAAGATTCTTCTGGCAGGGGGATAATGATAAAAGAAAATATTGACTAGCTAAATGGAGTGTCGTCTGTTGACCGAAAGATCAGGGTGGTCTTGGAATCCAAGATCTCGAGGTCAAAAATAGGACCCTCCCTGGTAAATGGTTGTTCAAGTTGCTTACTGAGAATGGGATTTGGCAGACCCTCCTTAGGAGAAAGTATGTTGGAACAAATGCATTGTCTCAATTTTATTGGAAACCCGGAGACTCTCATTTTTGGCTGGCATTATGGCGATGAAGAAGCTCTTCTTACCATATGGATCTTTCTTTATTAGAAGTGGATCGGAAATTAGATTCTGGGAGGATAAATGGTTTGGTAATGCCACCCTCAGGGATCAATATCCTGCATTGTACAATATTGTGCGACACAAGGGAGACACACTCTCTAAGGTGTTGGAGACTTCACCGCCAAATGAGTCGTTCATAAGAAGTCTCATTGCTCCTAGACTAGCAATGTGGGACGATTTGTTAAGGCGTCTGGATTCGGTCCAATTGACGCAGGGAGATGTATTTCGTTGGAATCTCACTGAGAATGGCATTTTATCAGTAGCTTCTATGTATAATGGTTTAATCCAACCTAATGTTCTAGTTGATAATAATAAGAAAATTTGGAAGAGAAAAATCCCTCTTAAAGCTAAGGTGTTTGCGTAGTATGTTCGTCGAAGGGTAATACTCACCAAAGATAACCTTGTAAAGCGTAATTGGCAGGTAAGCAAAATGTGTGTCTTTTGTCATCTTGACGAGACTATAAAATACCTTTTCTTCCAGTTCAAATTTGCTATGCATAGGTCAGTCATCCAAATAGATTCTACCTTATATCTACCACATAGCACTGCGAATATATTTGGCAATTGATTTAATGGTGTGGATCCTAGGTTTAAGCTACTTATTAGGGTGGGAGAAATTGTCGTTATTTGGTCGCTTTTGACTATGTAGAAATGACAAGGTTTTTAACAATAAAAATGCTAATCTTATGCAGGTGATCTACCGATGCACCGCTACGCTCTGTTTGTGGTCGCCTCTACAACGTGTGGAGCATCACAGCCTCTTTATGGAGGTGTCTACACGGTTGGAGGGTACTGCAAGGGATATTTTCTCAACATGGATGGCAGCATGATCTTCGGATTAGACCTCCTTCGCCTTAGTATTTCTTTGTGTCAGTCTATGTTTTTTAAAGAACTAGACTCTTATGGTTGTAACTTGTGAATTGGTACGGCTGTGTGCATCTTAGTTATGCAGATGCCGAATATAATGTTTAAACTTGTAATAAAACTTCCATTATCAAAAAATACACTTTCATTTGATGATTGAACTGTCAAAGCTCAATGGAAACAGCCGTCAGAGTTTAGAGCAACTACAATAAGATACAGTCAACAGGCTATAAGATTTAAATAATATAGTATTGCTGAGTTGGATGAGAGAGAAGATGATAGAAAAGAGAAGTAGGCTACATAATAATAGCCAGCTGCAACGCGTGCTCCTAAGCACTTTGTGAGATTACAAGGTGATCCATACACATATAAATTAGTTCATACTAGTATCTAACTATTGTATGAGATGACTACAAGTAGACTATAGATAACATGGCAAAAACATATAGCCAACTGCTGACTCTTCTATTGTTCTTGCTCTTAAGAAAACAGCGTTGAACTATGGAGTTAGCTAGCTGTAAGTAATTTGGCAGGCTATCAGTTTCAGTGGGTTTGACAGGGGTACAGGAGAAATGGATGCCCAATCTCCTACGCCAAAGGTAGGCCGGATACTGTACTACTTTTTGGGTCCATTCGTGTCTCTCTAATCTACTGTGTAGCAATCACGTAGAACCGACTGTCATCAGCTAAAAAAAAAACGACTCTCATCGCAACCTCTAGTTTTTGTATACTTTTTGTCGAAATTGTATCTTAAAATTCGTGTTCAAAATACATAGGCACTTGTAAGAAAATGGTGATATGGATTTGATCTCCAGGGGATCCACTTCATTTTGACTCCTTTGGGAGTGGAGAGACACATAATTTGCAGTGATAGCGATGGAGAAGACAGAAAACAGTGGATGCTCTTCTGCAGCAGCTTCGCTAAAATTTGCTCCATAAAAGTTTGTGTTGTCCACAACCATACACCATTGAAATACATTATGCACCTAAATAATATTAATATCGTGGTTACAAACACGATGAGAATAATTATAGCACCGAATGCATATCGTAGGACAAATTTCCTTCTCGAGAGAACATCTTTTTGATCTTTCTCATCTTCAACCTAGTTGCCGCTACCATGATCTTGTGATTACATGAAGTATCTGCCAAATGAAACTCTGTTTTCATATTTTATTCTTCAATTCTATTTTTTATCTTCTTCAATATTCTCCATTCCTTCCTCCATCTCCTGGGTTGCCTCGTGAGAACTAGCTTTAGCTTCTCTTCGACCCGCTTCTTCTCTTCGACTATGGAGTTGAGATATTTGAAAATAAACATTTTTCTTCAACCCACTGTTGGTATACTCTTCTTTCACACCCCAAATACGCATTCTCATGTTGGTTCCTAGAAGACAATGCATAAATCCAATCGAATTTGTATAATTTGGAAAAACAGAAAATTGTGCAAACTCTGTGAATTACACATCCCATACTCGGAGGTGGTGTTTCTGACACCTTCCAGGGGCTTGCTGTCCCGGTCGTAAGACTACAGGAGCGGCGGACTGACGAAGATAATGATGGAGCGGCGATTCCGCGAAATTGCAATTCGGGGAGTAGGCGTGGCAGAGAGAAAGGGAGTTGTAGAAGAGAGCGGATCAGGCATGGGGCGGGCTCGGTAAAGACGTCGGCGGGTAGAAGAGCCAAATGGTGGACACGTATATGATGGTGGAGGAGAGAGAGCTCGGTGGCTGTGGAAATGGGGGCATAGCTCGATGCAGGGGGTTTGCTCCTCTTAGGTGGAAATCGGGCCGAGGAGGGGAGATAGGGGCTTGGGGGAGCGGCGTGTCAGCGCAGTGGAGGCGGATGTGGCAGTAGTGTATGCCGTCATTGGCAGGAGTCGAGAAACTCACTAGTTTTCAGCATTGCTTTGGCCTCCCATTTGTGTAAGAAAATTAGGGTGTCTATATTTTGGAGTTCCTATTCGAAGGTGGTGTTTTTAGGAACACGAATATTGAGGGCCGTTTAGGGATTTTATTGAGTTTTTGCCATGATTTTGCTAATTATCAATTGAATATAAGTTAAGTTAGAGCTCAGTCGACTCCTTGAGGGTTGGATCTAAATCACGATTTGTGTTGTCATGTGAGTTATACTAGGGTTGCAACTGAGATATGCTTGGTTCCAACTGAGCTTTTCATAGCTACTTAGTTAGGATGAATTTAACTAAAAAATGTTAATAATTTGCCAAGCCAAATTTAGCTGCCATAGTTTGTTTGGCATGTGTTTGGTTTTTGCCACACTTTGGCTTGCCACACTTTATTGAAAATATAGTTTATTTTTCATAGACTCAACTTTTTTATAATTTTTTGTCAAAGTTCCGTTTCAATATTTTAAGTCATATTTTGGGGCTAGCCACAAGCAGATTATGGCTAGAAATCAAACATGCCCTAATTCTCAACTGAAAAACTCGTCGTTTTTTTAAAATTTGTTCAAGGAGCGGTGACGGCCTTATAGGAATTGTGGGTAGATTTAGGTGCTCATGATCCACTAGTTCGTTGGCGAATTTAATTTGGTTGGGAAGTTAAAATACGTGTACAGTAATCCATATACGCATCAAACCAAACTTGCTAGTATCTCTATCTGGATGCAGTAGTTAATCGGGAGCGACATATATAATCGATGGTGCCAGCTAGATAGGTGAATGACAGCTTTGTTACCCAACCTGCAGTTCTGTCAGCAAACGAAAGCTGAAAAGCACCGGGACATGAAATTGCCAGAACAAGTACCAAGTACATACGTACTTGATCGATGAATGTAATCGGTCACTAGCGCTAGATGACCTCTTCAACGATACTATGTTTGTTTGTTGCCTCACTTGCTTCTGTACTGGTGCCAACTGCCGCAACTAGCTAGCCCCCTTGACTGAGCAAGCAAGCTAAGGTCTCTCATTGCATTTCATTCCAATATATGCATCAACAAAAGCTGGGCTACTTCTACTTCTGTAGCTACGACGGAGCTCACACCTGATGCCAAATGGTCAGTTATTCGTTAACTAGCATTCCGACCTCCAAATGGCCGACTCTGAATTGGAGATAAACTAAAGAACTTATGTAGCATAAGCTGTAAGTGCAGGTATGCATCGATCCTTATATAGACAAGAGACAGAGCAACGCAATCGCAAAGACTTAACTATATCCCAGCCATTTGGCCCATCTGCATACATGCTAGCTCTGCAATACTGAACCCAGATCACCAACGAGAATGGCTGCTCTCTTGTCTCCAGAGCGCCACCGAGCTGCTGCCATCCTGCCATTCCTACGCACACTGTACGAAGAGTTCCCTCTCGATCGACCAATTTCCTGTTGCTCCTTAATTACTCATTTGGGGTTTGATGCATGATCATGATGCGCCTATTGTTTGCAGAGGAGATGACGGTGCATCTGCAAGGAAGAGGCCGACGGCGAGCTCCTCCTCCTCCTCAAAGAGCGGCAAGAAGAAGAAGCTGGCGATCACCTTGGCGCTCTTCGTCTCCTCCACCTTGCTCATGCTGGCCATCCTCAAGACCAGGACCCTTCTTTACGGCCGGATACTGAAGCTTCACCATCGTCCAGCTCCTAGGATTACTGTTCCAAATGCCCCCTACGCCACACACCGGCACGTCCACTGGGGCAGCGTCACCGCTTCCCTGTCAGACACGACGAAAACGGCGGCGGCGTCGGTGGCTCTGCTCAACTTCAGCCCGGCTGAGGTGAAGCGGTGGAGGAAGCTGAAGCTGACCGGCGGTTCGTCGTCAGTTCGAGCGGTGCGTTTGCAGCCTGTGGACACCAGCGTCGTCACCTGGGCCACACTGTACCCTGAGTGGATCGACGAGCGTACCAACAGCACCAGCACGTGCCCCACCCTCCCCGACCCCGAACATCAAGGAGGCCAGCGCTTCGACCTCGTCGCCGTCAACCTCCCCTGCGAAAACACTAGCAGCAGCACCAGGGACGTGGCAAGACTGCATCTACAGCTCGCCGCCGCCAAGCTCGCCGTGGAGGTGCATTCATCGCAGGTCCTCGTCGTTTCCGACTGCACCCCTCTCCCCAACCTCTTCCCCTGCAAGCACCTCCTCCGCCGCCGTGGCCACGCCTCGCTCTACGCCACCCGCCCCGCCTACCTCCGCCGCCGCGTACGCCTCCCCGTCGGCTCGTGCGACCTCGCCGTACGTCTTCCCACTACTGACCAACACCACGATGAGCCCAAGCGGCGGTGGGAGGCTTACGCGACGGTGCTGCACTCGTCGGACGCGTACGTGTGCGGCGCCATCGCGCTGGCGCAGAGCATCCGGCAGCAGTCCGGCACGAGCAGGGACCTGGTGGCGCTGGTTGACTACAGCAGCGTGGGTCCCGAGCAGAGGGCCGGCCTGGCGGCGGCCGGGTGGCAGGTGCGGGCCATGGAGCGCATCCGCAACCCGCGCGCCGTGCCCGGCTCGTACAACGAGTGGAACTACAGCAAGCTCCGGCTGTGGCAGCAGCTCACCGACTACCGCAGGGTGGTCTTCGTCGACGCCGACCAGCTCGTGCTCCGCAGCATCGACTTCCTCTTCGACGCGCCGGAGGTGAGCGCCACGGCCAACTGCCGGACGCTCTTCAACTCGGGCGTCATGGTGCTCGAGCCCTGCAACTGCACCTTCGACATGCTCATCGCGCGCGTCGACGACGTCCGCTCCTACAACGGCGGCGACCAGGGGTTCCTCAACGAGGTCTTCACCTGGTGGCACCGCCTGCCGCGCGCCGTCAACGTCCTCAAGTACTACCACCACCAACAGGACGGCCATAACGCCGCCTCGCCGCCGTCGGAGGAGGAGAAGCCGTACGTGATGCATTACCTTGGTATCAAGCCGTGGCTATGCTTCCGCGACTACGACTGCAACTGGAACGTGCCGTGGCTGCAGCGGTTCGCCAGCGACGAGGCGCACGCCCGGTGGTGGGCGGTGCACGACCGGATCCAGCCCAAGGAGCTGGCCACCAGGTTCTGTGCGCTGGAGGCGAGGCAGAGGGAGGCGCTGGAGTCTGACCGGAGGCAGGCGGAGATGGCCAACGCCAGTGACATGCACTGGAACCGCACCATCACCGACCCAAGGAAACTCTCTCCTTTCACAATGCCATTGGCACCCACCGCTTAAGTAATAGAGTGATTGCATGCTTGCTTGGTTGCACGGTGGTACTTGTAAATTTTATGTATTCTAAAAATTATATGGCTCTTGCTTCGTGTCCCCCTCCCCCTCTTCAAATTTTAGTTCCCTGTGAACAGCCTTCAACTTTAGTGGTTAGGAGGGGGAGAGAGAGAAGCCGAAACACACCTCAAAAATTATGTATAGGTCGATCAAGCCTATGCACGGAGTTACACAAACGTGACCACCCAGTGAAATTCTCCAAACTCTGTCCGACAGATGCACAGCTATACACCTTAAGACATGAGATCGATGAAATGAGACATCTATTTGGCACACAACCCCACCAGCATTTTCTACTTCACCAGTTGGGTCTCCATCGCGCTCGACTTCTCCATCGTCGGTCTCGACCCTGCAGCAGCTTCCGCCCATGGTTCCTCCTCCCGTTGTTCAGCCGACGGTGAGGCGGAGCGGGAGGTACACTCTCGCGGAGGATGGGGCGGGGGCGACGGATGAGGACGTCATGCAGAGAGCTATGTGACGCAAGGCGGAGAAGAATCTTGACACGGCAGGTACTAAACTTTGTTTCTTTTTCAGATACTCGTATTTCTTCAAATTTGAGTAGCTTAGGGGTTTCGATGGGTAGTCGGCCTGAGGAGATTTCTGTTTCGGCCAATTGTTGAGACAAACGGAGCTTGACCGTTTAACGGTTGTTCTGAATGTTTCCACTAGGCCTGAAACAACTATAGTAGACGATGATGAAGAGGATGACATAGATGGTCAGCTTCTCTCGGCTATTATTGGTAATATTTCAGAAGTCGATTTAGAACACGCGGAGCTTAGTTCTGATCTACAAGCTTCCGAACGTGGCTCTCGATCGTCGGCTGGAAAGAAATCTCATAGATATGGCAAGCACACTAAATCTAAAATAGTTTCTCGATGAATGGCATGTTCCGGAACAGCAGAGGTCTTCGTGACTTGGCTAAGAATTCTCACATTGCCGATGGTTGTAGAGACTATGATTTAGATTTTATTGCTATATCGGAGACGGGTAGGCGAAATTTCTCACAAAGTTTTCTCGACCGATTGTCAGGCGGGATTAACTTTTAGTGGTTTTCTCGCCCGTCTCGTGGCAGATCCGGGGGCATTTTACTTGGCGTCCGCATAGACACCATGAAAGGACACGAATGTCGCCTAGAGGGGGGGGGGGGGTGAATAGGCGATTTAAAACTTTTACGAGATGGGCTTAACAAATGCGGAATAAAACTAGCGATTACTTTGTCAAGCCCAAAGCCTATATACTATGGTTCACCTATGTGCACCAACAACTTATTCTAAGCAAGAGTTCACCTATGTGCACCAACAACTTATGCTAAGCAATACAAGCAAGCATGTGATAGCAAGATATATATAACTTCAAGCACGATGGCTATCACAAGGTAAAGTGCATAAGTAAAGAGCTCGGGTATAGAGATAACCGAGGCACGCGGGAGACGATGATTTATCCCGGAGTTCACACTCTTGCGAGTGCTAATCTCCGGTGGAGAGGTGCGGTTGCTTAGTGCTCCCGAACGCCACAAGAGGCTCACCTTGAGGTGTGGTTGCTCGATGCACACCAACGCCACAAAGGCCTCACCCCAAGATGCGGTACTCACACCACAAACCGAACGCCACGAAGGCGCCTCACCTAAATCTCCGGTGACCCTCGCCACAAAGGCCTAGGTCACGGTTCCACTAAGGGATTTCCTTCGAGGCGGAAACCGGGCCTTACATAGAGGTTGGGGCACACATCCACAACTTAATCGGAGGCTCCCAACAAATCGCCACAAAGGCGTAGAATCCGTCTAGGGTTCCAAGAACCCAAGAGTAACAACCTTCTTGCTTTCACCACCACGAATCACCGTGGAGAACTCAAACCAATGCACCAAATGCAATGGCAAGAACACCACAAAGATGCTCAAGTCCTTCTCTCTCAAATTCCAACAAAGCTACAAAAGCTATTGGGGGAATAAGAGAGGAAGAACAAAGGAATTCACAAAGAACACCAAGATCAAGATCTAGAGAGTTCCACTCACAAAGAGATGGATTTGATTGGTAGAAGTGTAGATCTAGATCTCCTCTCTCTTTTCCCTTAAATGGGGGCAAGAATCATGGAGGGATAGAGAGATAGGGCAAGCTTCTCAAGAACAACAATGGAGGAGAGAGAGAGTGAAGAAGCAACAGCCCAAGGAGGAAGAAGGGGGTATTTATACCCCCCAAGAGAATCGAGCCGTTGGGCAGAACCAGGGCCGGATATTCCGCCTAAGTGAGGGCCGGATAATCCCCGGATAATCCGGCCTCAGGGACAAAACCTGGTCAAAATCCGGCCAAATGTCCGCCCCCTATCCAGAGCTGCTTTTCGTCTGGTCCTTAGCCAATTTCGGGGCGGATATTTCCGAAATATCCGGCCCGGATAATCCGGCCCGGATATTACCGAAATATCCGGCTAAAGCAAACTGCAGAAACACCAAAACTAGAACGGGCATAACTTTTGCATCCGGACTCCGATTTCGATGATCTTGGGCTCGTTGAAATCACAACAACGAGCTCTACAACAATATGCATAGAAACATCATAGTCTAGCAAAGGAGGATAGAAACAAATGATGAAAGGTTTGACCTATCTCAAAGATACATACCGGTAAAACCTTCAATCTTGAAAATGCAACAAGTTGTCTATGCAAAAACCATTCTCAATGAACTAGAGCTTGTCATGAGAATAAGCACAAGCTCTAAAACATCACATGGATAAGGTCCAAATAACGCCAATAAAGATGATGAACCAAACTCGAAAACGCAACAAAAAATCCGTTTTCGATGAACTAGAGCTTGTCATGAGAATAAGCACAAGCTCTAAAACATCACATGGATAAGGTCCAAATAACAACCAAGAAAGATGATGCAAGGAAGCAAAGGTTTGAGCTCTCTCCGAACGATACGATCGAGTTACTCACTCGAGAGCCCTCTTGATAGTACGGCAACTAAACTATAAACCGGTCTCCAACTACACTATGAGACCGGTGAGAAAGAAACCCTATCAAGAGCAAACCTTATACTTGCGCATTCCACTTGAGCTTGATGACGAAGATCTTGACCTCAACAAGATGGAACGCCTTTCTTGCTTGTGTTTGCTTGACGAAGTCTTGTGGATTGCTCCCCCATAATCAACCATGGGAGAGCTTCTTCTTCGGCGCATCTTCACATAACCAAGACCACCATGTGGATTGCTCCCCCATAATCGACCATGGGAGAGCTTCTTCTTCGGCGCATCTTCACATATCCATGATCACCATATGGATGGAAAGATTCAAGCAAAGGATCTCTTCGAGATGGATCATCTTGAACTTGCACTTCATTTCTTCATTCTTCATCATGTTGATGTCTTGAAGTAACTCTAGGGCTCACTTCATCTTCATCTTCAAGACATACTTGACACTTGATATCCTTCATCAATTTATTCTTATTGCAACCTTGAAGCCAACATATGGTTCAAGAATTGCCTATGGACAACTCCTACAAATATAACTCAATGCAAACATTAGTCCATAGGGATTGTCATGAATTACCAAAACCACACATGGGGGCTCCATGCACTTTCAATCTCCCCCATTTTGGTAATTGATGACAATCTCTTTGAGAGGGTTCATATAAGGAATTTAAGTAACAAACAAGTTGAATATATAGAGCAAACTCCCCCATAATATATGCATGTGTGAATGATCTTGACTTTCATTGCATATATTGGCATTCAAAGCCTAGTGGAGTTTCCTCTAAATATTCAACTATACAAAGCAACAAGATGCAATGCAATAAAGGCACATGCTTAAGCACAAAGCAAAGACATAACCAAATCCCCTTAAACCCTCCAAACTTCTCCCCCATTGGCACCAATTGCCGAAATGGGTGAAAAATTTAGAAGGCCAATATAGTGAGAGTTCCTCCATAGCGTGTGCATTTCTCATAATTTGAGTGGAATCAAATGCACATATCCAATTACGAATATTCGGAAGGAGTCACACCATAGATAGGATCAAAGATTGCAAAAAGATAACAAAGTCAAGAAGCTTCAACAAATGAAGCAAGCAACCAAATGAACCACAAAGAAGATACCAAAAGAAAGAAAGATATTATGATAAGATCAAGAAGATTGCTCTAAATAATATGAGGAAGCTCCCCAAGGTTTGTGCACAAAACAAGACAATTTGCATTGGAGTATAAAGTGCACAAACATGGAATCATCACTCCCATAATATCATTCAAAAACAAAATATTTGCAATAGATCATAGATAGAAAATTAAGCTTAACACTTGCAACAAACAAATGGTTGAGCAACAAGTAGGAGGCACCATAATAAAAGGCTCAACCAAGAGGATATGTGAAAGGCATGATAAAGCATATTATAAGACTATTGCAAGGATGAGCAAAAAGCATCATCATAGTCTTCAATGAATTATATTGCTTAGCATGACCAATCAACATGCAATAAATAAGATATCAAAAGGAGATGTATCATCTCTTATGTGTATAAGTTTCTCTAAGTGAGCAATATCACAAAGATATTTATCCACAAAGAAACATGTACACACAAAATGGATACTCAAGAAATATAGTATGATATCCCAAAATGAAGTCATGCAATATACCAATAAGAATTTTTGCTTAATGGCATGGCCAAAGGCTCAATTTTGTCTTATTGTACATTCATGAACTTCAACCACAAACATCTAAAATAGATCACAAATATCAACAAGGGATAGAAGATAGTTGGGATGCATTTGAGAAAGGAAACAAGTATCACAAACAAGGATACTAAAAGAAATAACTCAATTTGCACTTTAATCGATATTGCTCATGTGAGAGGCTTGAGGAATTGATATGCAATAAAATTTCTAGATAGGCATAGATGGGATGGGTGAATCATGAGCATGATTTTATATACTTCCCAACATATGTACTCATCTCAAATTACTCACATTTGCAATAAAGAGGTTTCATTAAGACTTTTGCAAGAAGCACAATATTTGCAAATCAAGAGATTCATGCCAAGATGCAACCATAAGGTTGGATACAAGAAAAGTATGCATGCGAAGATACTTGTTACCGAGATAGCATTGGTGTGGATGTAGTAGATATGTGTTCGTTGACCATCCTAGCTTGCCTCAAGTTACCATTGAGTCACCACTTATTTCCAAGAGTGAGACAAGCATCCAATGCATATCCATTGTACCTAACACAAAGGTAAGTACAAAATGGTCCCCAAACTAATTGGGTCCGAAGTAGTTAGACACACTACAACATATAGGACAAACTCCACAATTCTATGTGCATATAGATATGAAATTGAATTTCATGCACATCTTAGCCAAATTAGGATTTGATGGAGTTTACCCTATATATTGGATCAAAGAAAGTGACACATGCCATAAGATATACATATATTAAATAAGCATGCACAATACTTTCAAGAACCAAACGAAGATACAATTTGGACAAGACACCAAATAAATCAAGAGACAAAGGTTGCCCAAATTATATCAAAGAATCAAATCAACACAAGATTGACTCCAAAGACTTATCTCATTATAAGAAGCTAATTAAACCTAAACACAAAGGAATGAGATAACAAACTCCCAAGAGAGCAAGGTTCCAACAAATAAACCAAACCCTCGAAACTTTTTATGATGGCACAAAGTACCAAAAAGAAAATTTATGTCTCCCAAAACCAAATTTTTGATAATGATCAAGAGATTTAAGCATTCTAACAAATATAGGAGAGCTCCCCCAAGATTAGTGCATTATCTAGGATTTTGCATATGAATACAAAATGCGCAAAACTAGGACCATCACGCTACCAAAAAAGCTAAGAAAGTATGAATAGACAAATTAGATCCATAAGATGCAAGGAAGACATATGGGAGTCAAAGCACAACTAATTCATGGCAATGAATAGGGCAATTAAACACATGAGCCAATGTAAATATGATCAATAAATATCTACCACATAATTGATTACCAATTGTCCTAGGACAAGAGGTATTAGGAAATATTTCCCGGTGGTAGTTTGTAAGTATACTTAAGATCATATTTACAACGAACAAAGCATATGGTAAAAGATAAGAGTTAACCATCATGCAAAGATAGTTTCTTGATAGCTTCATTTAGTCATACCAACATGCAAGGCAATTAATAGTATTCATACCAACATGCAAAGCAATTAATAGTATTCATACCAACATGCAAAGCAATTAATAGTATTCATACCAACATGCAAAGCAATTAATAGTATGACTTGAAGCACATGGTTTTCCAAAAATGTATTGAGGGACACGTTGTGAAAAACCATGCCAAGAAGAACTTTCACAAATAAGATCCACAAAGATATTAGCAATGAAGCCATTTAAGCAAATTGGAGCTTGTTTGAGAAAACATGTCACATATGAGAGATAGTTTACAATATCAATTCTATGTGACACAACCTCAAATGTTCACATTTCCTAGGCTTGTAATATGCACAAAGCTTATTACTCCCCCATAATGTGATAAGGAATTTATTTTCACAAGAGGCAAATAAGATCCAACTAGAGATATTAATGGACATTGGAATTTGAATTTCTCATGAAGATGACATACCACATAGAGACTAGATAATCTTGCAATATCAATTCTAAGTGATATTCCTCATGTACACACATTGTTAGGATCATGAAATTCCCAAAGGAATATCACTCCCCCAAAATGGGATAGTCCATTAATCACTCATAAGAGCCATAAAAGATACAACAAGATGCAAAGTGGCTCCAACACAAACACAAATACATGGTGTGCAACCCAATATACATAGACTTGATTTCTCAAGAAAAGCAAGTAGGAGGCACAACATATACAAACACATGCTAGGAACAAAACTAACACATGCAAAGGGGCGAGTAACTTTCAATATAAATGAGTTGAGAACATGTTACCGCAAGGAGGAACATTGGATATATGATAGTAGCAAGATAATCAAAAGACTTGGCTTGAGATAATATAAATGATGAAGATCCCTTAATTCTTCATGATGTAGCCAAGTCTCCAATGCCCTCCAACAAACACCTATTGATCAAGTTTTGGATTGTTGGTCCCCAACTAAGTTGGGTCCTAAGAGGTTAGTCACAATAGGCTTGGCAACCCAAATGGTTCCTTTCTTGACACCACTTTGAGCACCAACATATTTGGCAAACACATTGCCACCCTCATTCTTACGAAGAGAATAAACATCATCAATGGTGATAGAGTTAGATGAGGTACCAATAGTGAACAAGGAGGAGATGTGGCCCTTCTCACGGCATATGTAGCAAGTTCTTTTCTTCTCCTTCTTCTCACTAGATTTCTCCACAATGGGAGTATTGGCTTGTTTCTTCTTGGGAAGTGGCATTTCTTCAACTTGAGGTTGAATGTAAGTTTGAGCTTGAGGCCGCTTCCCTTTTTGCTTCTTCTTCAAAGGGCAAGATCTAACATGGTGCCCTTCAATATTGCACTTGAAGCAAACAATCTTGGTCGGGTCTTTGACTTGGACTTGGCCCTTCTTCTTGTTGTTGTTCTTGGACTTGTTCTTATTGTTGGATTTGAATCCAAGTCCACTCTTGTCATTGGGGGATTGTTGCATACTCAACATCGTGTCAAGTTTGCATTTCCCTTCATGACCCTTTACCAAGTCATTCTTTAAAGAAGTGACTTGGGCCTTGAGCTCTTTGATTTCCTCTACATGGTTAGTAACAACACAAGTACTAGAGGAAGTAGAATCTTCATTGTTAGAGCAACAAGGCAAGGACGATAATTCATCACAAGATTTAGCAATATTATGAGTGGATGAATTACTAGGACTAGCACATGGAAATATAGCATTTTGAGTAGTAGTGCTAGTACCCACATGAGGCTCACAAGGTGTTGCCTTAAATATGATAGCCTCATGAGCTAACTTTAGCCTATCATGAGAGGCTAGAAGATCCTCATGGGAGCGAGAAAGCTTTCCATGATTTTCTTCCAATTTCCCATAATTGCAAGTTAGCAACTCAAGTTGAGCCCTTAGCTCAACATTCTCCTTCAAGATAGATGCTTCACAAGAAGTAGAGTTAGTAGCACAAGCATCAATATTAGTAGTAATAGGAGAAGGCAAGTTGGCATGCTCTTTTAGATAAGAAGCTTTAAGTTGCTCATGCGACTCGGTGAGTTTGGCGAGCGCACTCTCAATGACCCTTGAGCCCTTTTTGAGTTGCTCAAAATCCTCAAGGAGTTTAGCATTAACAAACACAAGCTTATCATTTTTTAGCTTTAGTTCATTTGCCATCTCAAGAGCTCTATCATGGTTTTCCTTTTCTCTAGACAATTCTAGAGCAAAGGTCTCCTCAAGAGCTTCCTTGATGGTTTGTTCTTCTTCAAGTTCATTTTTTAATGATGCTACATCATCGGCATACTCTCGTTCAAGAGCACCCTTTTTATCAATGGTGTTCTCATGCATCCAAATAAGTTTTTGGCTCTCAATAGCGGTAGTCAAGATTTCAAAGAAGTGAGTGCTAGCAATTTTATCTTTGCAAATAACCTTGAATACGCTCTTACCCTTATCGCGTAGAGAGACAACCCAATCCTCTTCTTCATATTCATCCTCATCCTTATCACCACGAGACATATTAGGTTCCATGGTAGGAGGTACCGTGGAACCCTTGGCCATAAGGCATATATGAGGACCGTGAGATAAAGATGAGGAGTTACTTGAGGCTCCTTTCAAGATCTTGTCTTGACCAATAGAATCTTTGGTTTCCTCTACATTGTTAGACACACAACAACTAGAGGAAATAGAAGCATTTTTATCATGGCCACAAGACAATGCAAGCATATCATCATTAGATTTATTCAAGCAACTTACACATGATATGCAAGGACCATCAACACAAGCATGTAAATCATTTCTAGTGCTAGATGTGTTTGAGTCCGTAGATGAAGCATTGCAATGAGATAGAGATGAAGAATCATCAATAGTAAGCTCAATATCAACATTGCAATTTTCATCACCACTCACCATATCATTACCTTGTGTCTTGACACACTTTGGTGAAGTGGAAGAAGATGAGAACTCATCACGGCCGGAAGTGGAAGCAATACAATCATCCTCAATAATCTTGGACACATCATATTTATCTTGAAGCTTTGTCCATAATTCATGAGCGCTCCCAAAAGGCATGATTGAAGAAGTAACTACATTGCTCACAACAATGGAAAACACATGAGAAGCAAGAGCATCGAGACAAGAGTTTTTCTCCTCCTCAAGAGATAAATTTTGAGGATCCTTAGGAGAAGAAAAACCCATGTCAAGAAATCGCTCCATGTCCGGGGACATACGCCGCAAAATATTAAGCACATAAATTTTCCATAGATCATAATTTGTGCCATCAAATATAAACAAGTTATTGTGCGCTAATCCCCTAGCCGACATCTTTACTCTCAAGGCGGTGAAGCCTAAGAATGAGAGACCTTGCTCTGATACCAATTGAAAGGACACGGATGTCGCCTAGAGGGGGGTGAATAGGCGATTTAAAACTTTTACGAGATAGGCTTAACAAATGCGGAATAAAACTAGCGATTACTTTGTCAAGCCCAAAGCCTATATACTATGGTTCACCTATGTGCACCAACAACTTATTCTAAGCAAGAGTTCACCTATGTGCACCAACAACTTATGCTAAGCAATACAAGCAAGCATGTGATAGCAAGATATATATAACTTCAAGCACGATGGCTATCACAAGGTAAAGTGCATAAGTAAAGAGCTCGGGTATAGAGATAACCGAGGCACGCGGGAGACGATGATTTATCCCGGAGTTCACACTCTTGCGAGTGCTAATCTCCGGTGGAGAGGTGCGGTTGCTTAGTGCTCCCGAACGCCACAAGAGGCTCACCTTGAGGTGTGGTTGCTCGATGCACACCAACGCCACAAAGGCCTCACCCCAAGATGCGGTACTCACACCACAAACCGAACGCCACGAAGGCGCCGCACCTAAATCTCCGGTGACCCTCGCCACAAAGGCCTAGGTCACGGTTCCACTAAGGGATTTCCTTCGAGGCGGAAACCGGGCCTTACATAGAGGTTGGGGCACACATCCACAACTTAATCGGAGGCTCCCAACAAATCGCCACAAAGGCGTAGAATCCGTCTAGGGTTCCAAGAACCCAAGAGTAACAACCTTCTTGCTTTCACCACCACGAATCACCGTGGAGAACTCAAACCAATGCACCAAATGCAATGGCAAGAACACCACAAAGATGCTCAAGTCCTTCTCTCTCAAATTCCAACAAAGCTACAAAAGCTATTGGGGGAATAAGAGAGGAAGAACAAAGGAATTCACAAAGAACACCAAGATCAAGATCTAGAGAGTTCCACTCACAAAGAGATGGATTTGATTGGTAGAAGTGTAGATCTAGATCTCCTCTCTCTTTCCCCTCAAATGGGGGCAAGAATCATGGAGGGATAGAGAGATAGGGCAAGCTTCTCAAGAACAACAATGGAGGAGAGAGAGAGTGGAAGAAGCAACAGCCCAAGGAGGAAGAAGGGGGTATTTATACCCCCAAGAGAATCGAGCCGTTGGGCAGAACCAGGGCCGGATATTCCGGCCTAAGTGAGGGCCGGATAATCCGCCCCCCCGGACAAAACCTGGTCAAAACCCGGCCAAATGCCCGCCCCCTATCCAGAGCTGCTTTTCGTCTGGTCCTTAGCCAATTTCGGGGGGGGGGGGGGGGATATTTCTGAAATATCCGGCCCGGATAATCCGGCCCGGATATTTCCGAAATATCCGGCCAAAGCAAACACCAAAACTAGAACGGGCATAACTTTTGCATCCGGACTCCGATTTCGATGATCTTGGGCTCGTTGAAATCACAACAACAAGCTCTACAACAATATGCATAGAAACATCATAGTCCAGCAAAGGAGGATAGAAACAAATGATGAAAGGTTTGACCTATCTCAAAGAGACATACCGGTAAAACCTTCAATCTTGAAAATGCAACAAGTTGTCTATGCAAAAACCATTCTCAATGAACTAGAGCTTGTCATGAGAATAAGCACAAGCTCTAAAACATCACATGGATAAGGTCCAAATAGCGCCAATAAAGATGATGAACCAAACTCGAAAACGCAACAGGTGATCTATGCGAAATCCGTTTTCGATGAACTAGAGCTTGTCATGAGAATAAGCACAAGCTCTAAAACATCACATGGATAAGGTCCAAATAACAACCAAGAAAGATGATGCAAGGAAGCAAAGGTTTGAGCTCTCTCCGAACGATACGATCGAGTTACTCACTCGAGAGCCCTCTTGATAGTACGGCAACTAAACTATAAACCGGTCTCCAACTACACTATGAGACCGGTGAGAAAGAAACCCTATCAAGAGCAAACCTTATACTTGCGCATTCCACTTGAGCTTGATGACGACGATCTTGACCTCAACAAGATGGAACGCTTTTCTTGCTTGTGTTTGCTTGACGAAGTCTTGTGGATTGCTCCCCCATAATCAACCATGGGAGAGCTTCTTCTTCGGCGCATCTTCACATAACCAAGACCACCATGTGGATTGCTCCCCCATAATCGACCATGGGAGAGCTTCTTCTTCGGCGCATCTTCACATATCCATGATCACCATATGGATGGAAAGATTCAAGCAAAGGATCTCTTCGAGATGGATCATCTTGAACTTGCACTTCATTTCTTCATTCTTCATCATGTTGATGTCTTGAAGTAACTCTAGGGCTCACTTCATCTTCATCTTCAAGACATACTTGACACTTGATATCCTTCATCAATTTATTCTTATTGCAACCTTGAAGCCAACATATGGTTCAAGAATTGCCTATGGACAACTCCTACAAATATAACTCAATGCAAACATTAGTCCATAGGGATTGTCATGAATTACCAAAACCACACATGGGGGCTCCATGCACTTTCACACCATGACTGTCTTAGCTAGTTCTGATGGAGAGTATCACATTAAGCTCGACATTCAGAATGAAGCAGACGGTTTCATGTGGAGTCTGGTCGCTGTGTATGGTGCCGCTCGGGATGCTTTTAGGGCTGACTTTTTACGTGAGCTGGTAAATCTTACAAAAGATAGTCCTTATCCGATTTTAATCGGAGGAGATTTTAATTTGTTGAGATTTCCTCACGAGAAGAGTAAAGGCCGTTTTGATGGACATTGGCCTTTCTTGTTCAACGCTATCATTGATAGCCTTGATTTAAGACAGGTGTTTATGTCCGGTTGACAGTTTACTTGAGCCAACAGCTTGCCTGAACCCACATACGAGAAACTAGATCGCGTGTTGATGGATACCGAATGGGAAAATAAATACCCAATGGTGTCAGTCCGTGCACTAGAACGTATCGAAAAACTGTCTGACCATGCTCCCATCCTCCTAACTACTGAGAATCCCCACCCCGCTTGTAAACGACCGTTCAAATTTGAACTTGGCTGGCTACATCGAGAGGGATTTCATGATATGGTTAAGAAGGTTTGGGAGAGACCGATCGGGGGCAGCACTCCTATTTTGAGATGGAATAATAAGATGCGGACAATGCGCAAACATCTCTCTGGTTGGGCTGCCCATACGGCTGGTATCCTTAAAAAAGAGAAGTCTCGCTTATCAAATGTGATTGATGAGCTTGAGGCTGTTGCGGAGGTTAGACCGTTGTCTACGCAAGAGATTGAGCTTAAAAATCAATCCAATGCGCAGATGGCGAGTCTTCTTCGTGAGGAGGAGATCAAATGGTATCAACGTTCCAAAGCCCAATTCATATTGGAAGGAGACTCGTATACGCGATATTTCCATGGCTTAGCCAATGGGAGACATCGGAAAAAACGTATTCACTCTCTTATTAAAGATGAAGGGTTGATTGAAGTCCATGAGCAACTCAAATTCTACATTACTAATTATTATAAAGGGTTGTTTGGTCCTCCGGAGGAAAGTAATTTTTCTCTTAATGAGGACCTAACGGACGATATACCCCAAGTTTCTTTGGAAGACAATGACCTACTAACCGCACCTTATACTGAGTCAGAGGTTCAGAAGGCAATTTTCCAAATGGAATGCAACAAAGCACCGGGTCCAGATGGTTTTCCAGCGGAGTTTTATCAAACTTTCCGGGATACGATTAAATCAGACCTTCTAGAATTGTTCAGTGTCTTACACATTGGACAATTAGAATTATTTCGCCTAAATTTTGGTGAAGTAATCTTGTTACCGAAAGTTAATGAGGCAGAAAGGATTCAACAATATAGACCTATTTGCCTCTTAAATGTAAGTTTCAAGATTTTCACGAAAGTGGCCACCATTAGACTTAATACGGTTGCGGATCATGTTGTTCAACCATCACAGACTGCCTTTATGCAAGGTAGGAACATCCTTGATGGTGTGGCGGTTTTACATGAGGCGGTACATGAGGTGCACTCTATGAAATTAAATGGGGTTATTTTAAAATTAGATTTTGTAAAGCTGTATGATAAAGTCAAGTGGTCTTTCCTACAGCAGACGCTCAGGATGAAATGTTTTTCTCCAGAGTGGCGTGCTCTAATAAATGATTTTGTGTATGGAGGTAGTGTAGCAATCCGGGTTAATGATGACACCGGCCACTATTTCCAAACACGAAAAGGGTTACGCTAAGGGGATCCGTTATCACCAATGTTGTTTAACATTGTGGCGGATATGTTGGCTATACTCATAGAGCGGGCCAAGTCTGATGGCCAGATTGAAGGGGTGATTCCACATCTGGTTGATGATGGTTTATCTATCCTTCAATATGCCGACAATACAATTCTATTTATGGATCATGATCTTGACAAAGCTCAAAACCTGAAATTAATTTTGCCGGCTTTTGAGCAGTTGTCGGGATTGAAAATCAATTTCCATAAAAGCGAATTGTTCTGTTTCGGTGATGCTCAAAATGATACGGCTCTGTATACAGAGTTGTTTGGTTGTGGGCAAGGCCAATTTCCTATTCGTTATTTGGGTATTCCGATTCATTACCGGAGACTTAAAATCGCGGAATGAAAATTAGTGGAAGAAAGATTACAAAAACGCCTCGGTAGTTGGAAAGGTAAATTGTTGTCCCTGGGATGAAGATTGGTACTCATTAATTCGGTACTAACAAATATGGTACTGTATATGTTATCATTCTTCATTCTACCAAAAGGAATTCTGCATAAACTCGATTATTATCGATCCAAATTCGTTTGGCAAGGGGACAACGAGAAAAAGAAATATCGACTGGTTAAGTGGAGTATAGTTTATAGTCCCAAAGATCAAGGAGGGCTTGGAGTTCATGACCTGGAGGTCAAGAATTCGGCCCTTCTGGGTAAGTGGCTGTTTAAGCTACTTACAGAGGATGGGATTTGGCAAACTATTCTTCGGAGAAAGTATATCGGCTCGAAGACATTATCCCAACTGGTTTGAAAACTGGGGGATTCACACTTCTGGGCTGGTCTTATGGCGACAAAAAATGTCTTTTTTCGCCATGGGACTATCTCAATCAGGAATGGAGCACATATACGGTTCTGGGAAGATGCTTGGCTAGACAATGCACCTTTAAGTGAACAATATCCCGCTCTGTATAGGATTGCTCGTCGCCAAAGTGATACCATTGCCACTGTGTTGGCTACCTCACCTCCGAATGTGATGTTCAGAAGGGTTTTACTTGGACAAAGACTTGTGGCATGGAATACCCTAATTCAACGGCTCGAGGATATTCACTTACCGCCTGAGCCAGATGAATTCAGATGGAATCTTCATGTAGATGGTACTTTTTCTGTAAAATCCTTATACAATGCGATCCTTCTTTCTGATTTACCAGTTGATAACAATAAGAAGATTTGGAAGATGAAGATACCATTAAATTTTTTTTTTTTGGATGGTATCTTCGTCGCGGGGTTATCCTCACCAAAGACAATCTTGTTAAGCAGAATTGGCACGGGAGTACAAGATGTGTGATGAAACCATCAAACATTTATTCTTCCAGTGCCAGTTCGCGAGATATATATGGCCAGTCATCCAAGTAGCGTCTACCCTATATCCGCCGACTAGTGTCGCCAATGTCTTTGGCAATTGGCTTCATGGTATCGATTCAAGGTTTAAGTTGCTTCTTAGGGTGGGGGCGTGATACGCGCGAAGCACACGTCCGTTGGGAACTCCAAGTGGAAGGTATGATGCGTATAGAAGCAAGTTTCCCTCAGTATGAAACCAAGATTTATCGAACCAGTAGGAGCCAAGAAGCACGTGAAGGTTGTTGGTGGAGGAGTGTAGTGCGGCGCAACACCAGTGAAACCGGCGCCAACGTGGAACCTGCACAACACAATCAAGATACTTTGCCCCAACGTAACGAGGTTGTCAATCTCACCGGCTTGCTGAAAACAAAGGATTAAGCGTATCGAGTGGAAGATGGTGTTTGTTTGCAAAGAACAGTAAGAACAATAATTGCAGTAGAATGTATTCATATGTAAAAGAATGGACCGGGGTCCACAGTTCACTAGTGGTGTCTCTCCAATAAGATAACTAACATGTTGGGTGAACAAATTACAGGTGGGCAATTTACAAATCAAGATTCAATACATATCAACGATGATTACTATGTGATTTAATCAGGGCATTACGACAAAGTACATAGACCGCTATCCAGCATGCATCTATGCCTAAATAATCCACCTTCGGGTTAGCATCCGCACCCCTCCAGTATTAAGTTGTAAACAATAGATAATTGCATTAAGTATGGTGCGTAATGTAATCAACACAAATATCCTTAGACAAAGCATCAATGTTTTATCCCTAGTAGCAACAGCACATCCACAACCTTAGAACCTACTGTCACGATCCCAGATTCAATGGAGGCATGAACCCACTATCGAGCATAATTACTCCCTCTTGGAGTTACAAGTATCAACTTGGCCAGAGCCTCTACTAGCAACGGAGAGCATGCAAGAACATAAGCAACACATATATGATAGATTGATAATCAACTTAACATAGTATTCTAGATTCATCGGATCCCACCAAACACAACATGTAGCATTACAAATAGATGATCTTGATCATGTTAGGCAGCTCACAAGATCTAAACAATGATAGCACATGCGGAGAAGACAACCATCTAGCTACTGCTATGGACCCATAGTCCAAGGATGAACTACTCACGCATCAATCCGGAGGCGGGCATGATGATGTAGAGCCCCTCGGGTGATGATTCCCCTCTCCGGCAGGGTGCCGGAGGCGATCTCCTGAATCCCCCGAGATGGGATTGGCGGCAGCGGCGTCTCTGGAAGGTTTTCCGTATCATGGCTCTCGATACAGAGGGTTTCGCGACGAAGGCTTTAAGTAGGCGGAAGGGCGGAGTCGGAGGGGTCACGGGGGCCCACACACTAGGGCCGCGCGGGCCCCCCTCAGGCCGCGCCGCCCTAGCGTGGCGGCGCCCGTGGCCCCACTTCCTTTCCCCTCGGTCTTCAAGCTTCGTGTAAAAATAGGACCCGGGCGTTGATTTCGTCCAATTCCGAGAATATTTCCTTACTAGGATTTCTGAAACCAAAAACAGCAAAAACACTGCGCTTCGGCATCTTGTTAATAGGTTAGTGCCGGAAAATGTATAATAATGCTGTAAAGTATGTATAAAACATTCAAGTATTATCATAAAAGTAGCATGGAACATAAGAAATTATAGATACGTTTGAGACGTATCAAGCATCCCCAAGCTTAGTTCCTACTCGCCTCGAGTAGGTAAACGATAACAAATAATTTCTGAAGTGACATGCTACCAACATAACCTTGATCAACATTATTGTAAAGCATATGAGATGGATGGAGTGATCTGAAGCAAAAGATTGCTAACAAAAGATGATGACTAAACAAATGAATCATATAGCAAAACTTTTCATGAATAGTACTTTCAAGACAAGTATCAACAAGACTTGCATAAGAGCTAACTCATAAGCAATAAATTCAAGGTAGAATGCATTGAAGCAACACAAAGGATGATTAAGTTTCAGCAATTGCTTTCAACTTGTAACATGTATATCTCATGGATATTTATCAACATAGAGTAATATAACAGGTGCAATAAGTAAACATGTAAGAATCAATGCACACAGTTAACACAAGTGTTTGCTTCTAAGATAGAAAGGAGTAGGTAAACTGACTCAACATAAAGTAAAAGAATGGCCCTTCGCAGAGGGAAGCATGGATTACTATTTTTGTGCTAGAGCTTTTATTTTGAAAACATACAAACAATTTTGTCAACGGTAGTAATAATTCATATATGCTATGCATAATACTTCCTACAAGTTTTGCAAGTCTCATGCATAGAGTACTAATAGTGCTCGCACCTTGTCCTAATCAGCTCGGATAACACGGATTATCATTGCATGACATATGTTTCAACCAAGTGTCACAAAGGGGTACCTCTATGCCGCCTGTACAAAGATCTAAGGAGAAAGCACGCATTGGATTTCTCACTTTTGATTATTCTCAACTTAGACATCCATATCGGGACAACATAGACAACAGATAATGGACTCCTCTTTTAATGCTTAAGCATTCAACAACAAATAGTATTCTCATAAGAGATTGAGGTTGTATGTCCAAACTGAAACTTCCACCATGATACATGGCTTTAGTTGGCTGCCCAATGTTCTTCTCTAACATATGCATACTCAAACCATTTGATCATGAAATCGCACTTACTTCAGACAAGACGAACATGCATAGCATCTCACATGATATCCAACAAAGGTAAAAAGTTGATGGCGTCCCCAGAAACATGGTTACCGCTCAACAAGCAACTTATAAGAATTAAGACACATAACTACATATTCATCACCACAATAGTTTTTAAGCTATTTGTCCCATGAGCTATATATTGCAAAGATAAAGGAATGGAATTTTAAAGGTAGCACTCAAGTAATTTACTTTGGAATGGCAGAAAAATACCACATAGTAGGTAGTTATGGTGGACACAAATGGCATGGGTTTTGGCTCAAGGTGTTTGGATGCACGAGAAGCATTTCCTCTCAGTACAAGGTTTGGGCTAGCAAGGTTGTTTGAAGCAAACACAAGTATGAACAGGTACAACAAAACTTACACAAGAACATATTGCAAGCATTATAAGACTCTACATTGTCTTCCTTGTTGTTCAAACATTTTACCAGAAAATATTTAGACTTAGAGAGACCAATCATGCAAACCAAATTAAACAAGCTCTACGGTAGTTCTTCATTAATAAATTAAACTACATGATGCAAGAGTTTAAAGATGATCTATGACAGCTCAAACAATTGCCAAGTTATTCCAAACCATATGCAACATTTTCTGATTCCAACCAAATAGCAATTTAACGAAGCAATTTCAGCCTTCGCCATGAACATTAAAGCACAATTAAGAACACAAGTGTTCCATATGAAAAAGCGGAGCGTAATATCTCCAATATAAGGATGATGGGATCCAACTTTATTCAAACCAAAACGAAAATAAAAGCAAACCGACGCTCCAAGTAAAGAACATAAGATGTGATGGAATAAAAATATAGTTTCACTAGAAGTGACCTGATAATGTTGTCGATGAAGAAGGGGATGCCTTGGGCATCCCCAAGCTTAGATGCTTGAGTCTTCTTAAAATATGCAGGGATGAACCACCGGGCATCCTCAAGCTTAGACCTTTCACTCTTCTTGATCATAGTATATCATCCTCTTCTCTTGATCCTTGAAAACTTCCTCCACACCAAACTTCAAGCAAACTCATTAGAGGGTTAGTGCATAATTAAAAATTCACATATTCAGAGGTGACACAATCATTCTTAACACTTCTGGACATTGCACAAAGCTTCTGAAAGTTAATGGAACAAAGAAACTCATTCAACATAGCAAAAAGCGGCAATGCGAAATAAAAGGCAGAATCTGACAAAAACAGAACAGTCCGTAAAGACGAATTTTGCAGGGGCACTTAACTTGCTCAAATGGAAAAACTCAAAACTAATGAAAGTTGCATACATATAGGAGGATCACGCTCGTAAATTTGCAGATTTTTTTGATTTTTTTACAGAGAGATCTGTACGAATTCGTGACAGACAGCAATGCTGTTTCTGCGCAGCGATCCAAATCTAGCATCAACTTTAACATAGGAACTTTACTTGGCACAAAAACATGATAAGGAGAGGTTGCTACAGTAGTAAACAACTTCCAAGACTCAACAATACAGTAAATAAAATTAAACTTGGGTTATCTCCCAAGAAGTGTTTTTCTTTAATGCCTTTCAGCTAGGCGCAGAAAGTGCAAATCAAGTATTTTCAAGAGATGGAGCATCAACATTACCTCGGGCTTTACGCCTACCCTTCTTACTCTTTTTCTTACTCTTTGGTTTAGGGAATATATGTCGGCCTCCCGGTGTGCATTTTAGGGTGCCTTCTCCCGTATTTATGATTGCTCCCAATAGTTTCAGCAGGGATCTTCCAAGTGTGATTTGTCCTGTTCCTACATATTCAATAACAAGATAATCAGTGGATACTGTTTTTCCAAGAATGGTTGTGTGCACACCCTCGGCTATTCCCTTAGGAATTATAACGGAGTTATCAATAAGAGTTATTCCTTCTCCCCTTCAACAAGTCCCCAAAGTGTCAAAGATTCATAAATACTCTCAGGCATAAGACAAAATTCAGACATAATATCACAACGGGCATGAAAAGTTTCACCACCAATAATATCTTTAATAGTAGGGTTCCACATTGAGGGTTCAGAGTTCACTAAAACTTCATCAAGACGGTTACGAACATAACTATAATTTTCTTTCAAGCAAGATGCACTTATCACAAGGGTGTTTAATCTATTATAAATGCTAATAAGAGCTGAATCAAAGTTATTAGCTGAACTATGTGATGCAACCAATTTTTTATGGCATTAAAAGCTTGATCACCGTTGCAATGAAGGAAATCTCCTCCCACTATAGCATCTAAGGCATATCTATAGCGAATCATAAGCCCAAAATAAAAATTACTAAGGAGCAAACTTAGAGTCATTTGAGGTTCAGCTTTACGATAAGCATCAAAAATTCTAGACCAAGCATCTTTAAAACTCTCCTCATCTCCTTGTTTAAAAGTAAAGACTAATTCCTCAGGTGAAGAAGTAACAGGTACAGAGCTAGACATGATAACAAAAGTAAGCTAAATGCATGTAACTAATTTTTTTGTGTTTTGATATAGAGCAAGTAAATAAGACAGAAAGTAAAGTAACTAATTTTTATGTGTTTTTAATATGAAGCAAACAAGACAGTAAATAAAGTAAACCAAGACAAAAACAAAGTAAAGAGATTGGATGTGGAGACTCCCCTTGCAGCGTGTCTTGATCTCCCGGCAACGGCGCCAGAAATTTAGCGTGCCGTGGGACAATTATCGTGGTGTAACTTTTCTTCGGTTTCCGAACGGCGCAAATTTAGCTTGATACGCGCGAAGCACACGTCCGTTGGGAACCCCAAGTGGAAGGTATGATGCGTATAGAAGCAAGTTTCCCTCAGTATGAAACCAAGGTTTATCGAACTAGTAGGAGCCAAGAAGCACGTGAAGGTTGTTGGTGGAGGAGTGTAGTGCGGCGCAACACCAGTGAAACCGGCGCCAACGTGGAACTTGCACAACACAATCAAGATACTTTGCCCCAACGTAACAGTGAGGTTGTCAATCTCACCGGCTTGCTGAAAACAAAGGATTAAGCGTATCGAGTGGAAGATGGTATTTGTTTGCAAAGAACAGTAAGAACAATAATTGCAGTAGAATGTATTCAGATGTAAAATAATGGACCGGGGTCCACAGTTCACTAGTGGTGTCTCTCCAATAAGATATCTAACATGCTGGGTGAACAAATTACAGGTGGGTAATTTACAAATCAAGATTCAATACATATCAACGATGATTACTATGTGATTTAATCAGGGCATTGCGACAAAGTACATAGACCGCTATCCAGCATGCATCTATGCCTAAATAATCCACCTTCGGGTTAGCATCCGCACCCCCTCTAGTATTAAGTTGTAAACAACAGATAATTGCATTAAGTATGTGATGACCCACAAGTATAGGGGATCGCAACAGTCTTCGAGGGAAGTATTACCCAATTTATTGATTCGACACAAGGGGAGACAAAGAATACTTGTAAGCCTTAACAGCGGAGTTGTCAATTCAGTTGCACTGGAAACAGACTTGCTCGCAAGAGTTTATCGTAGCGACAGTTTTATAGTAGTGGGAATAGTGAAATAACAGGCGGTGAAATAAAGACAGCAGTAGTGATTATAGTAAACAACAGG
Organism: Lolium multiflorum; assembly: GCA_030979885.1. NCBI lineage: Eukaryota > Viridiplantae > Streptophyta > Magnoliopsida > Poales > Poaceae > Lolium > Lolium multiflorum. Next base: position 192,682,047 of record CM061748.1, on the reverse strand, counting down.
ATTAAAATACTGTAGGCACAGGGACGGATTAACGGGCGTTGCATGGATGAGAGAAACTCATATAACAATCAAAGCAGGGGCATTTGCAGATAATAATAAAACGGTATCCAAGTACTAATCAATCAATAGGCATGTGTTCCATATATAGTCGTACGTGCTCGCAATGAGAAACTTGCACAACATCTTTTGTCCTACCAGCCGGTGGCAGCCGGGGAAACTACTGGAAATTAAGGTACTCCTTTTAATAGAGTACCGGAGCAAAGCATTAACACTCCGTGAACACATGTGATCCTCACATCACTACCATTCCCTCCGGTTGTCCCGATTTCTGTCACTTTGGTTCCACAGCGACGTGTATACAACTTGCAGGTAAGATCATAAACAACGAATATCTTCATGAATCAATAACATGTTCAGATCTGAGATCATGGCACTCGGGCCCTAGTGACAAGCATTAAGCATAACAAGTTGCAACAATATCATAAAAGTGACATCTACGGATACTAGGCACTATGCCCTAACAATCTTATGACTATTACATGACCAATCTCATCCAATCCCTACCATCCCCTTCAGCCTACAGCGGGGGAATTACTCACACATGGATGGGGAAACATGGCTGGTCGATGGAGAGGCGTTGGCGGTGATGGCGGTGAAGATCTCCTCCAATTCCCCGTCCCGACGGAGTGCCGAACGGAGACTTCTCCCGAGACGGAGTTTCGCGATGTGGCGGCTCTCTGGAGGGTTTGGCGACTTCGACTTCTCCCCGTGCGTTTTTAGGTCGAGGCCGATAAGTAGTCCGAAGGAGGGCGTCGGGGGCCGAGGGGGCCACACACTAGGGCCGCGCGGGCCCTCCCGGCCGCGCCGGCCTAGTGTGTGGGGCCCTCGTGCCCCACCGGCTTGCCCTTCGGCTCCGTGAGTCTTCCGGGAAAATATGGCCTTCGTATAAATTCCGAGGTTTTTCAAAGTTCGATTTCTGCACAAAAACGAGACACCAGAGCAATTCTGAAAACAGCGTTAGTCCGTGTTAGTTGTATCCAAAATACACAATTTAGAAGCAAAACAATAGCAAAAGTGTTCGGGAAAGTAGATACGTTTTGGACGTATCAACTCCCCCAAGCTTAGCTTATTGCTTGTCCTCAAGCAATTCAGTTAACAACTGAGCGATAAAAGAACTTTCACGAACACATTTGCTCATATGATGTATATATTCTCATGCTATGGCTAATACTTAAGCAGTTCATAATGAGATACATGCAAATAGGATCATCCAACAGCTATGTCAATCATGGAGAGGTACCAACAATTAATAATAAGCATCATGAATCATGTATATAAGCAGGATTGCAATGTTCATAAGAGAATATGATAAAGTGGTATCTCGCTTGCCCGTATTTGATCGGCAAAACATAAATGCCGAGGCACCTCTGGAGTTCATAGAAAGAGTAGAAGTAGTGATTGTCAAAGATAAAAGCATCAAAGTTATACCACAGTCCATCATATTTTGAGACAAGCATATTATACTAAGAATGACAGTTGTGCTCTCAAGATAGTGCTCAAAGAAAGAATGGAGACACAACATAAAAGTAAAAGATTGACCCTTCGCAGAGGGAAGCAGGGATTAACATGCGCTAGAGCTTTTCATTTTTAAAACAGGAGTAAAATTATTTTGAGAAGTGCTTGTTGTTGTCAACGAATGGTAATGGGTACACTAACTACCTCGTCAACCGGACTCCCAAGAGCGGCTCCCATGAATTATTTGCATGTTTATGTGGCACTCCTTCCAACCTTTCTTACACAAACCATGGCTAACCGAATCCTCGGGTGCCTGTCAACAATCAAATACCATGAAGGAGTGCCTTTTTATTTAAGTTTTATTATGATGATGACACTCCCCCCTTTGCTTACACAAGCCATGGCTAACCGAATCTTCGGGTGCCGTCCAACAATCACAAACCATGGAGGAGTGTCTATTTAAGTTAATTAATTTGGGATTGGGAATCCCATTGCCAGCTCTTTTCGCAAAATTATTGGATAAGCGGATGTGCCACTAGTCCATATGAGAGTCCGTCAAAAGTAAATGACAAGGTTGAAAGCTAAACACCACATACTTCCTCATGAGCTATGAAACATTAACACAAATTGAGAAGCATTTTGAAAGTTTTAAAGGTAGCGCATGAGAATTTACTTGAAATGGTTTGAAATGCCATGCATAGGTATTTATGGTGGACACTTTGGAACAACTTGGTTTATCAGGTGTTTGGAAGCACGAGCGGCGTTCCCGCCCAGTACAAGTGAAGGCTAGCAAAGGACTAGGGAGCGACAAATCAAGAGAGCAGTAACTGTCATAATCATGCTTGTGGCAAAATAAATTAATGGAGGCATAAAAGTGATACAAGAACTCTGAAGCAATGTAAATCATCGAGGCTTAATTGACTTTTTGTTCAGTCATATGCATGCGTGAGCATGTGCCAAGTCGATATAAATGAATTATTCAGAGGAGGATACCACAATGCCATACTTACTTATGAATAAAACAATGCAAGCGAACATCCATGACATGCTACTCATATTAATAAATTGGAGCTAAACATGAGAGATCATGAACTACTAGACTTTCTCAAATAACATATACCTCACATGAACCAACTAAGCATGCTCACATGGATGAGTATATGTACAAAAATGAAAACAAATAGAGTTCATACCAGCCTCTCACCACAGTCCAATTGTTGTAGATCGTCATTATTGCCTTTCACTTGTGTAGCTTGGATAATATGAAATGAAAACCACGCTCCAGCCACCGAAGACCATTGAAATCATGACGGACTTTACAAACCAAAGAAGAACAGCAAATATTTTTGGTGTTTTCGAATTGGAAACAAGAACAAAAGAAACGAGAAAACAAAGCAAAATCTTTTTGGGTTTTCTCATATAGCAAATAAAGTAAACTAAGAGCAAAGAACGAAATAAACAAATGGTGAAGAGAAATAACAGAAATATTTTTGGTCTTTTGGTGTTTTAGGAAAGAAACAAAGCGAAAACAAAAGAACGCAAACTAACAGAAACATAGAAAAGCAGGATGACAGAAATCTGCCAAATCCTGACAGCAGTACAGAAATCGAAATTAACAAAAATCTTCCATTGCTCAGCTCAAAAAGTGTTCAACTAATGAAAGTTAGATAACAACCTGGGGCACATGCTCAAAAACTGGCAACTCAAAATAACGTTCTGGCTGTGCGTACGAATTTTTTTGGTAACAGCCCAGAATCTGTTTTTGGACAGCACTTCCCCAAATATCATCTCCCTCTCATTAGAAAACCACTCTAAGAAACTAAACAAGTATGTACAAGTATCCAGCAACCATAATATGCAAAGAATGAGTGATGCCGGTATACCTCCCCCCAAGCTTAGGCTTTTGGCCTAAGTGGAGTTCATTCCCAACGAGGGTCGGAGTTCCACGCCGGTGGATCATACATGGAGTGATAATAAGGCCCCTGCGCAGAAGAATGTCGTGGAGGTTCCACATGACCATAATGTTGATATGAGGAGCTCGCTGCATCGGATGAGGAGTCGGGGTGCTCCTCGGCCTCCTCCATGCCTTCCCTTGCACGATGGCTTTCCCTTTCTATGTATGCGTTTAGCTCATTTTCTGTGATCGACCACCCTTTCCTGGCATCAAGGTTAAGCAGAGCAGGTGCAGGCAATCGTACTAGTTTTTCAATTTTCTTAGTTATTCTCCAATTTTTCTTATACAAAGTTATCCTATAATACAGGTTGTTCAAATTAGATGCATCTGAAATAAACTCATGTTTAATCATGGAAACAACATCAAGCTTCTCTATAGAAAGCGGAATATCTAAATGGTGAGGTCCTACACCATGCATAGCTAATAAGCGAGAGGCGATAAGACCTCCACAAATTCCTCCTTTCTCACGGTTAGTAGCAAGTCTACAAGCTATTAAAGCACCCAAATTATAGGTCCTATCCTGTTGCAAAGCGGCGGCTAAGAAAGCCATATCTTGAACAGACAACTTACTCGCATTCCTTCTAGCAAGAACACACTTTGTAACGAAGTAAGCGAAGTAGCGGATAGCTGGTTGTTGAATGCTGCTAATCTTACCACCATCATCGGAGAAGCTCCTCCCATTACAAATCATTGTATAAAGATTCGAGAGCTCCCGCGGCGTTCCCCTGACCTTCTCGCAGGATCCCCACCGCGGCACTCTAATTGCTGCACAAAAATCACTGAAAGGCAAGTTGATAGTTTTGTTATAAATCTTGTACCGGACCATGGGGTTAGTTTGAGACCGATGAAATTCGAAATCCTGCACAACCGACACCGTTAGTTTAGCATATTGGTGAGGTTCACCAACAGTAAAACCTTCCAACCCTGCATTGGAAATCAGTGTTTGAACATCTTGCAGGATTCCTGCATTCCGCATAAAATCCGTGCATGGGTAATAAGAGGGGTATACTCCCTCTTCGCGGTGAACTCTCATGACTTGCTGCACCTCCAATTCTTGTTGGTTTAGTTGGTGCCTACTTCCTTCCATTTTCTGAAAGTTTTCAACAATCATTATAAAATTTGATTTCAAGGTATATAATTGAGGGGAACTACTATAGGAACTTGCTAGAGTACTAAACATGCATTAAAACTAGTTTCTACCACTTAGAACAAGCATGCAAGCTCACTAAACATGTTATCTACAGCAGCAAAATATTCAAGATATACTCAATCAAACACAATTCTAATTGGACAATCAAAGGAGTCACCTACCAAGGAGCAAATGTGCCAAATTTCAGACAGAAATCTGAGCTGAGCAAGGAGATCGAGAAATCGCGAGTTCTTGAGCAGAAACGCAAGTGAGAGGAACCTGGTGCGAGTTTTTTCGGGAGAGAGAAGAGCATGGGAGGAAGAGATGCTGAAGTGGGGCAAAGGGGGGCCACACACCAGGGTGGCGCGCCCCCTTGCTGGCCGCGGCCTGTGGGGTGCCACCCTGGGGTGCCCCACTGGTCAGCCCCAGGTGCCTCTTCGAAAAATAGGACTACCAGTATAATTTTTGTAATTTTTAGAGAACTTCAAAAAATGCACATTTCTGGGTGTTAAATTAATTATTACTGCGCAGGAAAATGATTTCCAAAATCTTAAACAACTAAAGCATATTGCAAAACAAAAAGGTGCTACAACAAGTAAAATAAGTGGAGGGAGAAAGAAAGAAAGAAAGAAATGTTGCTTAGCTCTCTTATGCATTAAAATATTGGGATTTCTATTTTCGTGCCCTCGGCTCCTTAGTTGTACTCAGTTTTCCCCAGATCCTTAGTTTTTCCTCAGTTTTCCCCCCTTGTCTATAACCCGCAGAAAGAGCTCGGACGGAAGGAATCCCGTTTAGTTGACGTTGGTTGGTGCTGGCAAGTGGGGCCGCTGTTGGTGCCCCGCAGTGGACACGTCTCCACTTATCCAGATCATCGTGGGACCCACAACTTGTCCACGTTAGCGCGCCGGACCCACAGCTTACCCAGGTGACCGTTGCAAAATGGGAGCCCGAGCTAGCCCCGTGCCCGTGCCCGTGCCATTGCTTCCCCTTTCTTTCTCCGCGCCCCATTGTTCTTCTTCTCCGCCAGCGGCAGCCCTTCTCCGGCACGCGGGTGATGTCTAGTTTCTCTTCGACCTCCCGTTCTTCATGGCCGCAGTATGGACCCGTGCCTTTGACAAGATGCCCTGACTGCCCACGCCAGGAGCCTCTGAAGCGGTCGATCTGTAAGACGGACGAGAACGGCAACCGTGGACGTGAGTTCGTTGCATGCGAGAGCTTGCCATATAGAGAGGGGGATAAGGTTAGATCTCGCTCCAATTTCTCTGTTTTCTCTCGATTTTCTTGTTATTCCCTCGAATTTGGGATTTAGGGTTCACGTTGTTGTTTTCAGATCTTGAAGAAATGCAGGCATTTCGAGTGGATCGATGTGTACGTTCAGAGGCTTCAGTTGCAGGAATCAATTGGCGCTATTGGGGGCGCAATTTGGGAGGGGGGACTTGCTGTAGAGAATGCGGCGGAGAGAGGAGCCGTTCCGATTAGGGACCTTCCGATTATGCCTAATGCTCCCAATGCAGAACTGGTGGAAGTGAAGGGAGAACTGAAGAAAATGAACAAGCAGTTAAGGCAGCTGATCGAGTTGAAGAAGCAAGCTAATATGATGGCTGGTTGTTTTTTTTGTTGTATAATTACGATCGGATTCTTATCATTGCTCACCAGGCGCTAGAAGTTGTTACAAGGGATACCTTGTTACAAATCCATTATTCAGTTACATGTACTTGTAGTTGTTTTCAAAGTTAGTGTGTGCATTCACCGAAATTACCAACTATATTCCCTAAAAGAAAAGGAAAGCTAAAGATAGTTGATAATTGTTAGAGGGGTGACAAATAATGCAATCCCCGAAATCCGCAAATATGTATGCCTCATGTTTATACCAAAATTATACCACTTTTAGGCCGTTTCAAAATACCAATACTATATCCCAAACTATATTCCCTAAAAGAAAAGGAAAGCTAAAGATAGTTGATAATTGTTAGAGGGGTGACAAATAATGCAATCCCCGAAATCCGCAAATATGTATGCCTCATGTTTATACCAAAATTATACCACTTTTAGGCCTTTCCAAAATACCAATACCATATCCCAAACTATATTCCCTAAAAGAAAAGGACAGCTAAAGATAGTTGATAATTGTTAGAGGGGTGACAAATAATGCAATCGCCGAAATCCGCAAAAATGTATGCCTCATGTTTATAACAAAATTATACCACTTTTAGGCCGTTTCAAAATACCAATACTATATCCCAAACTATATTCCCTAAAAGAAAAGGAAAGCTAAAGATAGTTGATAATTGTTAGAGGGGTGACAAATAATGCAATCCCCGAAATCCGCAAATATGTATGCCTCATGTTTATACCAAAATTATACCACTTTTAGGCCTTTCCAAAATACCAATACCATATCCCAAACTATATTCCCTAAAAGAAAAGGACAGCTAAAGATAGTTGATAATTGTTAGAGGGGTGACAAATAATGCAATCGCCGAAATCAGCAAAAATGTATGCCTCATGTTTATAACAAAATTATACCACTTTTAGGCCGTTTCAAAATACCAATACTATATCCCAAACTATATTCCTCATGTTTATTCTCCACCGACAGAGAGAGAGAGATGGGTGGCCACGAAGAGAGAGAGAGAGAGAGAGAGAGAGAGAGGTTGCCACGAAGAGACGGATAGGGGTATACTGCCCGTTAGATCAGTGGATCAACGGTTCGTGGAGTCGATCCGTGTGACAACGGCTCAACCAATCAGGATAAGTTTGGGCTTCTCAGAGCATTTGTGACAGTACTTGAGGGCAAAACTGAGTAGTACTAAGAATCCAAGGGCACATAAATAGTAAATAGACTAAGGGATTCAAACAAAAGAATTACAAAATGAAAAATGTGTGTTTTGTACAATATAATTCATATTGGGCTACATCAAATTATTTGCAATTCAAATATACATGAGTGTGACAATTATGGCATCATTTAGACAAACTATGTTTTGGGAAAGATGTTTTGCAAAGGGGTTTGGGTGGAAAACCATGCATCTTCATAGCTACACTAGTGATTCTGAGAAGTGGCAATTTGTGGTAAAACTTGATTTATATATGTTTGTTAAGGTTTTCTAGGTGGCAGGTTGCGTAGGAAGACTCCATGAGTAGTTGCCACTATGTTTTTATTTTTTTGGATTTTTTTGCGCATGAAATGACTCAATTAGCTATGTTAATCTCATTTGTTGACTCTCTGTTGACCAGCTACTTGAGGGTAAAACTGAGTATATTGCACTTGCCGGTCTAAGTCCTCGAGGGGAAAACTGAGTACAGATAAAATTTCTGTATAAGGCCTGAGGTTATAACTGAGTACACCAAACGTCCCAGGGTTAGACTCGTGTAGCGGTGCACGCTGCAGCCGTGCATAGCGGACGCGTGTTGCGGTACACGCCACCTTCGTCTTTATAGAGCCCCTCTTTCTCTCCCTCGACGCACGTTCTCACTGGCTCACTGCAACCGCCTCTCCTGTCCCATCATCTTCTCCACAACCGAAGAAAAAACCCCGAAGAAAACCGCCGGCGATGGAGAAGAATGAGATGCCCATTGTCGGCGCATCGGCCGCCGCCCCGTCCAGGCCCCTGTCGCTGCTTCCAATGTAGCAGCCGGCGCATCGGCCGCCGCCCCCGTCCAGGCCCCTGTCGCTGCTTCCAACGTAGCAGCCGGCGCATCGGCCGCCGCCCCCGTCCAGGCCCCTGTCGCTGCTTCCAACGTAGCAGCCGGCGCATCGGCCGCCGCCCCCGTCTAGGCCCCCGTCCATTGGGACCCGTACGAACTAGTGCAGTAAGACGCGCCGAAGAACCCCTACGACACCACCATCGTCGACTACGATTCGGAGGTAACCCTTTGTTCCCTTGTTCTTATCTCATTTCAATCATTTTGTGTTAGATCTAGCGTTATTACGGTTCGTCTGTTCCTAGTTCAATCCTTTTGTGTTAGATCTTGCGTTATTACTGTTCGTCTCTTCCTAGTTCAATCCTTTTTTGTTAGATCTTGCGTTATTACTGTTCGTCTGTTCCTAGTTCAATCCTTTTGTGTTAGATCTTTCGTCTGTTCCTAGTTCGATCCTTTTGTGTTAGATCTTGCGTTATTAGTGTTTGTGATTTGCTTTTGTTTCAGATTTGTGCCGATGATGATGAATATTTGGGCATCCCTAAATTGATTCAGGGTTTGGTCAGTAAACAATTGGTGTGTACAAATTTGTTGTGCATGATCTTTGGTTTACTTACTCAAATCCTGGATATAAGTGTGTCCAATGTAACTGAGGCTACCTCTTTTTTTCGAGCCCATATTATCATGCATGATTTTTTGTTCACTCTCTGTTCAATCATCGTTGCAATTGACTCCGTGTTTTTTGCACGATCTTTGGTGCTACGTGACAGGTCGAGAGCAGCGACGTCGACAGCGACGACGAGTCCTTCCACACCAAGACTCGTCACGTCCTCAGGAGGCTGCAGTCCGGCCAATACGGTCGCCCCTTTGCTCAAGGCATTTACAAGTGCCCCTTCTGCAACAGGAGGCTCTTCGACACCAAATTCAACACCCTGCTGAACCATGCTGAATCCATTGGCAGACATGGCGCTAGAGTTGGAAGTACCGTGAACGTGCATGCGTACATGGCCAAACACAAAGCACTTGGGATTCACCTGCGCAACCTCCAAGCGAGTCACACGCGCCACCTGGAGGCGTTGAACGTGCCTACTGCACTCTCTGTATGTGACTGCTCTATCTGTAGAGCAGATTAAATTCATGTAAAATGTAGCTTATGTTGGATCTATCGGTACTACATTTGGATCTGTCCTGAATATATCTATGCTATGTTGGTTGCTGTATGCAGCTTATCCTATATTTTCTCTCTGGATTTGTGCCCTAGATTTCCTACCTGATTGGGTAAAAACGAAGGCATAAAGAAATGAATGGCGTTAAAAAACAGAAGGAGAAGCTTCTCTAGATTTGCTACCAATTTGGGCTATCAAATATGAATGAGATCGAGCGATAGAGAGGAAAAAGGTACATTGAAAACTGCTAATCTGGGCGAAAGAGACAGAAACCACTCGTGCCCCCGTCCCGGACCCACACGGCTCCACACGCTACGGCCCTACACGCTACGGCCCCACAAACACGGCCTCGTCCTGTCCCACGCGGTCCCTTCCTACCAGCCCCACACGACGCGGTCCCACACGACGCGACCCCACAAACGACACGACCCCACTCGTCAGCACGGAACGGTCAACTTAACGGATTCCTTCCGTCCGAGCTCCTTCTGCGGTTCACAAACGTTTGGGTAAAACTGAGGAAAAACTAAGGAGCTGGGGAAAACTGAGTACAACTAACGAAGCAGGGGCACGAAAATAGAAATCCCTAAAATATACTTGTTAACAAGGTTGATCAAGTCTTGCTACCAAATAAATTTTATATGACATAAGAAGAAATAAACCTCAAATCAATCATGTTACCTTATATTGAATTGATATGGATCCAATCACAAGAGTTTGATATTCTTCTTTAGGCTCATATATAGGACAATCGATGGATCCCACTTTGATAGTTTTCACATTAAAAATTGTATTAACTCCATATACTTTATCAATCCTCTTGGGAAAATAGACAGTATGTTCCTTATCATCAACATTGAAAGTAACCATGCCTTTATTGCAATCAATAACAGCCCCTGCAGTATTAAGAAAGGGTCTTCCAAGAATAATGGACATATTATCATCTTCATTTCCAACACAACAAAATCAGTTAATATCAAGCACTATTGAGTAACTTGAACAGGAACATTTTCACATACACCAACAGGAATAGCGGTAGATTTATCAGCCATTTGCAAAGATATATCAGTTGGTATTAACTTATCTAAATCAAGTCTCTTATAAAGAGAAAAAGGCATTACACTAACTCCCGCTCCCAAATCACATAGAGCAGTTCTAACATAATTATTCTTGATGGAACAAGGAATAGTCGGTATACCTGGGTCTCCAAGCTTCTTTGGAATCTTACCTTGAAGGAGTAATTAGCGAGCATAGTGGAAATCTCCTCATTGGGAATTTTCCTTTTGTTAGTAACAATATCTTTCATATACTTTGAATAAGGAGGCAATTTAATAGCATCAGTCAAAGGGATTTGCAAGAATAAAGGTTTCATCCAATCGTAAAATTTATTATAGTGTTCTTCTTCCTTTGATTTTAGTTTCTTAGCAGGAAAAGGCATTTGCTTTTGAACCCAAGGTTCTCTTTCATTACCATGTTTCTCGGCAATAAAATCTTCTTTAGTGTACTTTTTATTTTTAGCATGCTTTTCAGGTTCTTCTTCAACCTCTTCTTTATCAAGAGTATCATCCTTATCATTATCTTTATCATGTTCATTACCACTTTCAGTTTCAGCATCAGAAATAGAAATACTATTAGGATCATTAACAGGTTCAGAGGATTCTACAACATTCTTATGTTTCTTTTTCTTTTTCTTAGATGGAGCACTAGTTTTAGTTAGTTGAGAATCTTGTTCAACTCTTTTGGGATGCCCTTCAGGATATAGAGGATCCTGGGTAGAAACACCACCTCTAGTTGTTACTTCATAAGCATGTTTTTCTTTAGAATTATTTCCCAACAAGTCATTTTGCACTTTAGTGAGTTGATCAATTTGAGTTTGAACCATATGAAAGTGTTTAACAAGTATCTTAACATCATTGGAGGTTCTCTCCACAATATCATGCAATTCACTAATAGCTCGAGAATTTTCCATTAAATGATTCTCTACTCTCATATTAAAGTTTTCTTGCTTAACAATATAATTATCAAACTCATCTAAGCATTGAGCAGGAGGTTTTGAATACGGAATATCTTCCCTAGTAAAGCGTTGAAGAGAGTGTACCTCAATCATGGATGAAGGGGGAGTTATCTTACATAAATCTTCTATAGGAGGTAAATTCTTCACATCTTCAGGTTTAATACCCTTCTCTTTAAGAGACTTCTTGGCTTCCCTCATATCTTCATCATTTAATTTAATCATACCCCTCTTCTTCACTATCGGTGTCGGGGTTGGTTCAGGTGTAGACCAATCATCATGATTCCGGCCTATTTTAGCCAATAATTCTTCAGCGTCGTCTGGAGTTCTTTTCCTGAAAACACAACCAGCACAACTATCCAGGTATGCCCTAGACTCAATGGTTAGTCCACTATAAAATATATCAAGTAAATCATGCTTTTCCAAATCATGGTCAGGCCGAGCTCTAATAAGAGAACAAAATCTCGCCCAAGCCTCAGGCAATTTCTCTCCATCTTCCTGGTCAAAATTATAAATTCTCTGCAAAGCAATATGTTGAGCACTAGCAGGAAAGTATTTCCGGAAGAAAACATCAAGCAATTCTTTTGGACTTCTAAAAGAACCAGGAGGCAAATTATTATACCAGGTTTTAGCATCATCCTTTAATGAGAAAGGAAAAATTTTAGCGACAAAATAAGTACGCATCTTAACATCATCAGAAAACAAGCTACTCAGAGTAGATAACTCAATCATGTGTTCAACAGCACTTTCTTTTTCAGTACCACAAAAGGGTGTTTTCTCAACAATAGCTATATGAGATAGATCAAGAGAAAAATCATAATCTTTATCCTTAATGTTTATAGGAGATGTGGCAAATTTAGGATCAGGAGATAGTTTATATCTAACAGCATGTTCTGCAAGCAACTTTTTAATTTTTCTTGCATCAGTAGTAGCATTGCATTTTTCAATAAAATCATCATTAAGCTCCACATAATCTTCATCAAGATCATCACTAGAATATTCAACAGACTCAGGTGAATTAACAGGTGTAGTAGCATTAGGAGTTTCAGTATTTTCAATTTGTCTAGACCTAGCAATTGTAGCATCTAGAAAAGATCCCAATGAACCACTATCATCAAGCACAGCAGAAACATTATCAATATTATAAGAATTTTCAGATTCAGCAGAAGTACCAGCATTTGAAGCTTGTGGTGGTGAAACAAGTTTACTTATCACAGATGGTGAATCAAGAGCAGCAGAGGTACTAAGAGTTGTACCTTTTCTTGTAGTGGATGGTAATATGGCGATCTTAGTATCGCGAGGTTTACCCATAATGGAGAATTGCAGCGAACAATATCAATCCAAGTGAACTTCCAAATAAAGCTATGCTCCCGGCAACGGCGCCGAAAATAGTCTTGATGACCCACAAGTATAGGGGATCGCAACAGTCTTCGAGGGAAGTATTACCCAATTTATTGATTCGACACAAGGGGAGACAAAGAATACTTGTAAGCCTTAACAGCGGAGTTGTCAATTCAGTTGCACCTGGAAACAGACTTGCTCGCAAGAGTTTATCAGTAGCGACAGTTTTATAGTAGTGGGAATAGTGAAATAACAGCAGCGGTGAAATAAAGACAGCAGTAGTGATTATAGTAAACAGCAGGATTAAAATACTGTAGGCACAGGGACGGATTAACGGGCGTTGCATGGATGAGAGAAACTCATATAACAATCAAAGCAGGGGCATTTGCAGATAATAATAAAACGGTATCCAAGTACTAATCAATCAATTGGCATGTGTTCCATATATAGTCGTACATGCTCGCAATGAGAAACTTGCACAACATCTTTTGTCCTACCAGCCGGTGGCAGCCGGGCCTCTAGGGAAACTACTGGAAATTAAGGTACTCCTTTTAATAGAGTATCGGAGCAAAGCATTAACACTCCGTGAACACATGTGATCCTCACATCACTACCATTCCCTCCGGTTGTCCCGATTTCTGTCACTTCGGGGCCATTGGTTCCGGACAGCGACGTGTGTATACAACTTGCAGGTAAGATCATAAACAACGAATATCTTCATGAATCAATAACATGTTCAGATCTGAGATCATGGCACTCGGGCCCTAGTGACAAGCATTAAGCATAACAAGTTGCAACAATATCATAAAAGTGACATCTACGGATACTAGGCACTATGCCCTAACAATCTTATGACTATTACATGACCAATCTCATCCAATCCCTACCATCCCCTTCAGCCTACAGGGGGAATTACTCACAAATGGATGGGGGAAACATGGCTGGTCGATGGAGAGGCGTTGGCGGTGATGGCGGTGAAGATCTCCTCCAATTCGTCCCGGAGTGCCGAACGGAGACTTCTGCTCCCGAGACGGAGTTTCGCGATGTGGCGGCTCTCTGGAGGGTTTCTGGCGACTTCGACTTCTCCCGTGCGTTTTTAGGTCGAGGCCGATAAGTAGTCCGAAGGAGGGCGTCGGGGGCCAGCCGAGGGGCCACACACTAGGGCCGCGCCGCCTAGTGTGTGGGGCCCTCGTGCCCCCACCTGGCTTGCCCTTCGCTCCGTGAGTCTTCCGGGAAAATAGAGCCTTCGTATAAATTCCGAGGTTTTTCCCGAAAGTTGCATTTCTGCACAAAAATGAGACACCAGCAAACAGCGTTAGTCCGTGTTAGTTGTATCCAAAATACACAATTTAGAAGCAAAACAATAGCAAAAGTGTTCGGGAAAGTAGATACGTTTTGGAAGTATCAGTATGGTGCGTAATGTAATCAACACAAATATCCTTAGACAAAGCATCAATGTTTTATCCCTAGTAGCAACAGCACATCCACAACCTTAGAACCTACTGTCACGATCCCAGATTCAATGGAGGCATGAACCCACTATCGAGCATAATTACTCCCTCTTGGAGTTACAAGTATCAACTTGGCAAGAGCCTCTACTAGCAACGGAGAGCATGCAAGAACATAAACAACACATATATGATAGATTGATAATCAACTTAACATAGTATTCTAGATTCATCGGATCCCACCAAACACAACATGTAGCATTACAAATAGATGATCTTGATCATGTTAGGCAGCTCACAAGATCTAAACAATGATAGCACATGCGGAGAAGACAACCATCTAGCTACTGCTATGGACCAATAGTCCAAGGATGAACTACTCACGCATCAATCCGAGGCGGGCATGATGATGTAGAGCCCCTCCGGTGATGATTCCCTCTCCGGCAGGGTGCCGGAGGCGATCTCCGAATCCCCCGACATGGGATTGGCGGCGGCGGCGTCTCGGAAGGTTTTCCGTATCGTGGCTCTCGGTACAGAGGGTTTCGCGACGAAGGCTTTAACTAGGCGGAAGGGCGGAGTCGGAGGGGTCACGGGGGCCCACACACTAGGGCCGCGCGGGCCCCCCTCAGGCCGCGCCGCCCTAGCGTGGCGGCGCCCCGTGGCCCCACTTCCTTTCCCCCTCGGTCTTCTGGAAGCTTCGTGTAAAAATAGGACCCTGGGCGTTGATTTCGTCCAATTCCGAGAATATTTCCTTACTAGGATTTCCGAAACCAAAAACAGCAGAAAACAGCAACTGGCGCTTCGGCATCTTGTTAATAGGATAGAAGCTCCACCTACACCTTAGGCGATGTATGATTCATCGTTCCGATATGTATCTCGCCTAGTTTTTATATATATGTTTTTGAATACAGACAACAAACGACTGTGTGCATCCTGGTTATGCAGAGGCTGGATGTAATTGCTTCCCAAAGTAATAAAGCATCCTTTATTGAATTTTTTTTGGCACACAACCGACCCATGTGTCCTCCTTCACGTGGGCGACACGGGGAACCCAACTTTCGACGGTGGACGGCGGCGGTGGGGCGTCCTTGTTTCCTTTTTTTCCTGCCCTAGCAACTTCTCCTATCTCCACTCCAATCTTGATATGGTATGCTAGTCGTCCGAGAGAACCTGACCACCACGACCATGGCGCCAATCCCCGCGTGGACCATGGCATTCGGCGACAATTAGGTAAGGCACACACCCCTCCAACCATGGTTGTCGTTAGTGACAAAAGCGAGGGGCGTGATGCCTACGTGGCCGTCCAAAGATGTTTCTCGTTTGGTCGTGAGTCCCCCGATCAAGCTCTTCGACTCTGCGCACGGTTTTGTGCAAGGGGGGTCACCATGACGAGGTTCCAGTGATGGGGCCACCACATCGCAATATCCACTATGTGCATCGAGCGCCCCGCCTCATCTGGCAAGGTTTTACCATGGTACTAATGGAGGTGGCCATGTAAAGGTGGATCGAAGACCAGAGGATCTCCATGCTCATATTGAGTGAGATCTCTAGATGATGGGGGTAATGTAACAAGAACACTAGATTGGCTTGATCGGGGAAATATGTGCATTGGTCAATCGACGGGTTGCAGGAGTGATCTCGACGAGTGGGGCGACGACACTAGCATACTTTCACTAGTACAAACTCGCTACTTAGAGACTGCCCAGGTGACTCAGTTTTGTCCCAAGTTATTAAAAGCCAACTATGCGATACACCCTCAGACGGTCGGTCGTCCAGGATCAAACGACTCTAAAACTTTTAGAGACTCTGATAAACTCTGCCCGCATGAAAGAAGTGGGGCAACTGAGACGGACAATAAAAGTGACCGTCTAACATATCTGTCTTAGGCTGTTATTAAAATTATCCGCCTCAAAGAAGAGGAGGAATAGAGACGGACAATAAAGGCGATCGTCTAACACATCTGCCTTAGGCGATTATTAAATTGAACCGCCTCAAAGAGAATCGCATACACGGCTTTGACTAAAATGTACGCCTGCCAGTTCCAGCGACGCGGCATTACGGTAACCTCCGCCAGTTCATCCTCTTGGTTTTCTTCGGATTTCTCCAATCATTCGTCGATTACTCGTACGCTTAAGTACAATGTTCATCTACATTTCGTTCAATCTAGTTTTTTTGCCACATTGATTTGAGATTCCCTCTACATTTTCCCCATTTTGGATAGGTTTTTCTCAGTTCATGTTTTTCTGATTTTCTTCTCAATCTTCTTCTGGTACAACTTCTTCTTGTATTTCAACAATGGAGATTTGTCACGTCCGCAACCAGCCATAGGAGAACTGATTCCGTCAAAGAGGGATGTAGAATCGTTCAGCATCGTCATCAACTCCGCGCAAATTGAGAACGTTGTGGTGAGCTATTTTTAGCCTCAATCAGCAAAATAATGATTTATTCTAGATCATGAGATTAGTAGTGACATCCTACGTCTCAGTTAATATAAGTTAGTTGAATTTTCTTAAGATTCCAGGAGTATACTATAGAACTGTAGAATCATTTCAAATATAAGTTAGTTTCGATTTGTACCATCCATTCACCCTTGTCATCATATCTATTCATCAAGAAATGGTAAAATAAAATTTGCTAAGAAAGCATAAGTAACTAAATTTGTTAAGAAATAACCCATAAGTATTTTCATATATTTTATAAAAGAATATAGCAAGAGTTTCTGGAAAGCCAAGGCATATTTTGATACGAAGTTTATTATCTGTGTTAGTACAAAATAAGCTAAAGCTTCTCAATATCACATTTGTTTAACTAGGACAATTGATCCAATGTTTGTAAGATAACCCAATTCACCCGGGAGTGGTGTTTTGGAACATGGGTGCATATGCTCCCTATATTTTGAAATGCATCTTACACATATTTTAAATTTCAAAAAAATTAAAACAAAAAATTGGTACATACATATTCACGTGCTACGCGCTCACAAAGTCGTTTCATAAAAAATCAACTTATCATGTGACGTGTGTAAAAAAGATAAAATTTAGTGCTAAAAATAATGCTTTTCACATGATAAAGTTTCTCCTTTTTACATAGACCACAAAAAATATTGTTTTTTTGTGAAACTTGACGAATGCACATACATAATGAAGATGTACATGTAAAAATTTTATCCAAATTTTTCGACATTTCAAAATATACTTTTTTGGTAGAGGGAGCATACGCACCCGGGAGCCGAATTGAATTTCCGAATTCACCCAATGTATTTTGTTCTCGGGCTATTCCTTGCGGCTTCAAGGCAAGAGTCAACTATTTGGCCGTAAGTGACTATGTGCTGTGTCCTCAGGACGTAGGTTTGAGCTTTTCCTGGTGAAAAGAGAAGAGGCTACATACATAAGAGGACCATTTTGGAATTCCTTCTGTAGGTCACAAAACATTGATCTCCGTGATGTTCTGACCTTCACATTATCTAAATAGAGTAATGCTGTTGTGATCGCTGGCTTTTCAGGCCTCCACGAGCGCGATGAGTTAACTTGGGCCCATGCGCAGGTCGGTTTGAGGGAGATAGTGCTCTTTGATTTTTCTTTCGCATCTCTCCCGAACGTTCCCCTTCTCGCGTCTCTACCTCCTTCTCTCTATCGGTGGCGGCGGCGGAGCATCCGGCGGCCAGGCGGCCTCTCCTCGCCCTCTCCTCTGGAAATGAGTGGCGGCGGCGAGGCATCTGGCAGCCTCTCCTCTCTCTCTCTCTCTCTCTCTCTCTCTCTCTCCCTGCCCCCTCTCCTCTGGACAGGAGGTACATTCCCTTCTTCATCGGCGACGGCCGCCGCCACGCCTAATGGGTGGGGAGGAGAGGCAGCACGAGATCCTTGCAGAGTCGTGCCTCTCATCGGAACTAGAGGGAGGTATGGAGAGCGTCAGCACTCTTGCCGGCCAGCCGGCTGGAGGAGGGAGCCGGTAGCCGAAGGAGGGGCGACGCTAGCCAGGCACGATGGTGGCGGTGGAGGCCGGAAGTTCCACCGTTTTCCAGGGCACTTGGACCTCGCCGAGGGAGTAGAGGACCTCCACTGCCTCCTCACCCTATGGGTCTGGAAGGAGGATGGAGGGAGCAGCGGTTGCCCTCTTCCCAGCCGACGGGTCTGAATCGGGACTAGGAGAATATGGTGAGAAACATAGCGTCGGGTGGAGGGGATTCGGGAGTGGTGGACCTAGCCGCTGTGTCTCCTCTCCTCCCAATTTCACGCCGGTGGTGCACGGGGCCGGGGCGTTGACGCGGTGCGCGCGCGTCAAAAGAGCACGAGACCAGAGGGGCCGACCTACTGGCGATGGCCGCCCTGCTCCGTCAATTCAGGTAGGGCACCACGGCCGTCAAGGACCCGATCCCAGAATCGGGTGGTAATCCAATGTCCTTTTCTTTGCCGTGAGATCAATGGGTGTCAGCTGCCTTCATGTGCCCTCCTTCAACATGGTGCCAGACAGCAGTGTCCGCAACAGATCGGGAGAAATTGGAGAAGAGACTCCCGCAGGCTCCATCCAACAGAAGAATCACAACGCCACCACCACAAACTGGCAAGGATGTGAAGCTCAGGTGAGGTGCTGCTGATTCTCCTTATCCTACCCTTTTACAATCCATGAGTTTACATTGTTGCTCTCCCGTAGGGTGGATGCAAATGCACCAACAAATGCACTACTACTTATGTGTTGGTTCCACAAGACTAGCCGCATCAAAATTATTTTCCTCTCTTTCTGCAAGTTTCCCCCACTAATGTTATTGTTTTTATTTTTTGTCCAATGCAATTGTTAGATAAAGTGAACCTCTTCCTGATCTGTTGCATGTCCTTTCTTGCCGAGGTTTCGGACTGTTCAAAGAGGTCGAGCAGGCTCAAGAATATGTACAGCTAAAAGTTACTGGCTCTACTCTTCTCCAATCACTTATATCTGACTAAGGAGGACAGCTTCAACCAGTGGTCTTACGGTGTTATACATGTATGCTGCATCAGCTCCTTTGCAGAAAGGAAGAGCTGAGAGCAAGCTTTCCATCTTCAACATATAGAAGTATTGGCGAAGAATAGCGGCATCAAGAAAATTTGCTGTCCGCTCATCAAGAATCAGGTTTTAACTTTCTTTTTTCTGCTGTCCGTAGGTGGGACAAAACAGTAGGAGGAGAGGCGTGCATGGCCCAGCACCAACGACGAGCGGCAACAAACGTGGGTTGGGGAGGTTCGTCTGTCAACTGACGACAACAAGTATATGCGATAGGAGGTGGGCTTGAGGAGAACCTGCTCGATGAGGTTGGTCTGTCGCGGAGCTTGACTGGAAGATCCTCATCCCCGTCTGCTGCAAGAGTAAGGTACCTGTACACCACTCTTGAGATCTTTAGATTGATTTTATAGGGTCAGTTAATGTGTGATCTGGTTTGTGTTTGATCAACATTTTTTCTTTGTATGCTACGAACTGATTTTGTGATTGTTCAACATTTATCTGCTTAACTCAAATGATTACTGGCTTCATGACATGCTCTGCAGGGAAGAAGTAGAGGGAAATCTCGAAGGTACTCAAGATTATTTGATAGGTATTCTTTAGTTTATTCATATCTTGGATAATAGTTTGGGTATGAACCTTGAGTGCATCTTATCTCATCTTATTATAATATGAGTAGAATATGTACTAACTACTAAGGATTTTGTATGATGACACGATGATTCAGAGTTGATGGATTCGAGATAAGCATAGCCCCATCACATGCTTGGTAAGATGAGACTATGCTTTGGTGTGCATCATTTGAGGGGTTTCCTCCGCATACACCTACGTGGGAACAAAATTGAGATGTAGGGTATTATTATGCATTTCGTATTTAGCTGCAAATTTAGATTTGGGAGGTTTACTATGGTTTTCATTCCTCAAATTCTTTCCATAGAAGGAATTTGACACCATTGGTATATATCAAGTAAAATGATCACACCTCTACTATTCTGTTGAGAGGTTATAGTATACTAAAGAAAGAATTTGGCAGCTGTGCCAACACATAATATCAATGCATTTAGAGTTAAGTTGAAATACACAGAACTTCTTTCTTTTGATTTGAGTAGTCTGAAACATCTGGAGAAGCTGAGAGCTAAATTCATTTGCCTGAACAAAGAAACAAGGTAAATTACGGCAGAGTTGTGAGAGAAAAAAGTGACATGTGTTTAGGTCCTAAAATTGTACTCACTTTATTTGTGAACTTACGTTCTATTTCTTAGGAATGTTGGCTCTTCGTCGCGTAAGTTGTATCCAAATGTTTGTTTCATCTTGGGAATGTTGGCTGTTCGACCCGCAGGTTGTAGGCAAATGGTTGTAATCCTTTGTGCTCCTTAGCTGGTAAACTTCTGCCCGAACCGTCATGCCCTGGACGATTTGTATACATTATTGTGCATGCTTGCATTGTCTAGAAATTATTACCTTTTTGTTTCGAAAATTTTATTGACCGTTGTACACATTATGTTAGCTGAGGTTTTTTACGGAATTGTTATTGAAACGAAACCAGGGGAAGCGCGCCTGGGCGCCCCCCAAAATATAGTGTCTTTTATACAAATATCAAGTAGCCCAGCAAGCCACTTAGTTCAAGTTATACTGTTGGCATGACATGTGAATTGGCTACATGGGAGATGGATATTTTAGGCTACACGAATATTTAGCAGATCAATGATGTGTTGATGGAGATTCCTTAAAAGCGGACCAGCAGATGCATTGATCTGTTTATCAAAATATCATTGCAAATGACACATTTATGTGTATAAGTTGGAAGTGGGATCACCATCTTATGCTAAAAATGAATAAATCACATCTTTTAGTCTGCGAGAGATAATGGCTTGGAGCTATTGGTTCTGGGTTTAGAGGCACTGAACACATTAGAAATACGATGTTACTGTGCTGTGGGATGAAAAATGTACGAGGCTATAGGGGAGATGCTGACTTAACTAAGCAATAACTGAACTAATGCCTGAGGTCTAGAGATAAGGAAGGTAGATAATTTTGTACAGAAAGGTCATAGTGTCCCTGACATCTTTTAAGCAAATGATAATACTTATACCTCTGGTTGTGGGATGTACATGTTCCAAAACTGAAAAGAATTTTTTGCCGAGGAGCTACTGTTGTAGTAAAACTGAAGTTAAGAACTAATTTTCAGTAAAAGACGTTTGAACATACGAACACTTCTGAAACTATCTTACTGCATGTTTAGCATTGATATAAATGGTGCTTTCAGAAGTAAGTTTGTTGACATGAATTATTTATTATTTAAAATTTGTATGGGAGAGGCCAGACCATGCGTTCTTCTTGCATCATCCAGTTAATTGTATTCTTGTGGATTTTTAGAATTTGTTGTTAACTTATCTCTTTTTTGCCATATTACCTCTCCATATAATATATAGCATGTACTATTAGGTTCAAGAAGTAATTTATTTTTCTCTAGCAACTATGTAGCAAGTTCACATAATAATCCATTCTACCTTAGGACTCTATGCTGTGAGCATCCTTTTTGAATTTTTTTGAACTTATCTTCTTTTGTTCTAATGGAGAGTTATCTTGCTTACTTTACATCTAGGTTTCAGAACTGACCAAGTATCAACCTTGTGCTACCAACTCATGACCACCGATGCACACCTATTTTCTGGCACATAGTTTTCTGATTGGATGGCCATTAATTTTTTTTTTGTTTGATTTTCATATCCCATGTGAGCAAGTAGATGACTCATGCCACATAGTCACCGGATTTCATTGACTTTTTTATATGGACATACATATCTCTAAATCCTATTTTTATTGAATCCAAATTACAATCTGAGTACTAAAAATTTACTGAAATTTTCAACAGGAAATTCTCATATGGATTCCAGTAAGATGTTCAGTCAGAGGTTATATTATCATACCACTTCCACTCATTCAGCCAATCCATTGTATGGAGACACTATTTCATTGTGTATTAAAAGGTTTTGGTTTGAACACTTGCAAAACAATGCCTGGCTCTCGAGGAAACCTATAGTAATAGGCAGGCGAGACATATTTTCAGTATCTGTAATTTTTGTATTATTTTTTTGGGTATTTGATTATAGGTGTTTCTATTTTTGGAGGATACACATGTTGTTGTTCAAGGGCAGAATAGGCATGTGACTTTTGGTGCTCTGGTAGGCAACTAAATATCTGGCATGCAGACAGATAACTTTGGAGGATATTCAAATGAGCAGGTACTTTCTCAGAAGCCAGAATGAGATTTTTTGTTGTAAATTTTCGTTTAAATACTTATATTTTCTTATTGTTGTATTTTCTATTGCACTGGTGTGAAGAATTTCGGAATTAGGGATAGCACATCCCTGGTCATGTGCGAGTCGACGCATTATACAACTTTGGTTCCTATTTCTCAGAATATTTGGATGTAGTTCAATTGTTAACCAATATAGATTTTGCACAGGAAGCATTCACTGTAGGTTGACTTTGGTACTTACAGCAAAAAAAATGCATGTCCTCTCAAAAAAAAATGCATGTGCATGTGCAACCCTTTCAGTTCTGTTAACTTTTCTAATTTCTTAATATGCTCAATTCACCATATCTTTAATTCAGTTTTATGAAAAGTATCACTATTTAGCATTTTTCGCCTATGCTTGCTGCAAGTATTTTACCTTCCACATGAACTTCATATGGAAATTGGAAATTATCGTGGCTTCATCAAGTTGCGTGACATTGCAGGCTAAAAAGCTATGCTAATACTAAGATTCAGTCTTCAGTTTATTACTACCCACAATTTTCAGAATATAGCAGTTCTGTTGGGTGGAGCTCTCAGGAGCCTGGGGGCATACAGACCTCTGGGTATCATTCAGGTTGTTATTACGGCTATCAACCATCGATAAACCAAAGCAGTACAGGGACAGATCATCCTGCTTCTAGAAATAATGAAGATGGTTTGCATGACCTGATGAAGCAAAATCTTTCCTTCATCCTGGGCAACTGAGCCGGTTGAATTTTGGGCATCCGACTAACATAAATGTGAGAATATCATGTAACATTTGAGTCATTGACAGTAGATGCAGGTCATGGAAGCTGCCATCTGAATTGGATCTGTATGTGTAACTGGCAAACATGGTTTGTTGTCGTGCAATGGTGGATACGGAATTTGCACAGGTGGTATGCTATAAAACTGATAGCGATAGCAGCAGCTTGCGACTAGCAATTAAACAGTCTAATGAACAAAAAAAAATGTGTGGACAAAAAGATTATTTTGTTGCATTAAGAGATACACAGATCTTTGCATGACATTTCATTTCCTTTGACTTAACTTAGGAAACAGGGGTTTCAACTTAAAATATTTTATGCATGAAATATTATCTCAAGCTCTCAACAGTTCACTGGATAGTTGTAGGATGGTTGTTTTTAGATGTAGGATGGTTGTTTTTAGATGAGTTCTTGGAAAAATATAGGTTGAACCATTCATTCATGAGAAAATGGTAAGATGATAACTGTGGCAATCTGAAACAAATGTTTACCGCCGTGAAATGCATCATACCTGCCACGTTGTGTGAAAAGCAATGCAGGCGGCGAGGCGAAGCTCGCTTGTCCATCTAGTTAATCAGATGAGCCGGAGCAGAAGTTGAGGAAGATGAAGATGAGGACGGATTGGAGGCAGGAGCTGGTCAGGAAGATGCGCTGGAAGATGAGATTCTGAACAGACCTGAGCATGTGCTTAAAATGACAACACGTGCCCTAATGATGACATCAAAGAATTCACTTATATTGCTGGTGGTATGTGCTTTCCCATCAAAATATATATGTATGTGTATATGTATATGTAATGTATATGTATATGTATTGTTTGTCCATCTAGAATCCTTTTAATGTTGTTAATTGTAATTTACATGACTGGCTTTGCTAGGTGTGAATCCCAACGTGAGAGAGGTTTTTTATAGCAGTATCTTCACAGATATGCATCTCTTTACTATTTCGAACATGTCTGCCCATCACTTTTGAGATGATGAAGGAAGTAAACAAGTAGAGATTGCTTGATGAGGATTACTTGTACCATCTGTTTGAACTCCAGTAATATGTTACAGTGCTCCATGAAAATTATCAAGCTAACACGGTCTTCGTGAGTTATTATAGCTCAACCATTTTGTGGATGTTACTTGTATGTTTACTAGTTCATGTGTTATAATTAATTCTTCATTCCAGGTCATGTCATCAAGTTTTGCACATGGTTACAAGATCCCACACGCATGCAGAGATCTGTTCCTTGCTTATGGCATGGATGCACCTATTTAGGGGAATTATATAATCTGTCATGAAAACCTCAACGAGATATATTTCAGCAATAAATGGACCGACTTATGTGACATGAACTAACTTATAATTGGTTCACTGGTTGCTATGAGGGTGGAAGTGAGGGAAGAATGCATTGGCTTGTTTGTGGCGAAGATTCGCTGAATAGACTTATGATGAAAAAATTAGATAATATGTGACACACTAGCTTTATTATTTTACGGGAATAAATATGCTTTATGTTGGGCACTATGCGCCTCGGAGGCAGTCGTGGATGGTCGGGGGTTTTCTTTTAGAGCATCTCTAGCAGATCCCCCATCCGACCCCCATTCGCATAATAACCTCCGATTTCCGGTTCGGAGGGCAAAAAACACACCGTTCAGATCGCGCATCGGACCCCCATTTCCAAAAAAAATTCCGGGCCGCCGCGATCGCGACCCCCAAGTTCCTGGGCCGGAGGGGTTGTGCGAGGCCGGCCTCCATCCATTTCCGCCCCTTGGCGCGAAGGAAGTTTGAGCTCTCCCCTTCCGTTCTTCCTCCTGCCAACCACCGCCGTCGCCGCGCGCCGCCGTAGATCTCGACCTTCCCGCCCTTCCCCTCCGATTCCGACCGGTAGAAGCACGCGTGCGGGCCCGCCGCGTCCGCTGCGCCCACCAGCTCGCGTGAATCGGGCATTAATCGGCCGGAATCAATGTCGTCGCGCACACCTCCTTGGTAAGCTTTTTCCCAAGCTCTTCCTAGCCGCGCACGCTGTTTTTGTTGGACGATTCGTCCTCCTCCGATGACTCGGACTTGGAGGAGCTGCTCGATGACGACCTCGAGCAGACGGCGGTGATACTCGCGGCGGCGGCCACAGATGTGCGGCTGAAGAAGCGGAAGGGCTCGACCATGCGGCGGTTGTGCATCCCGCGGAACCGCGCCCTCGGCCACACCTTGCTCAGGCGTGACTATTTCACCGAGGTACCGACATACCCACCGCATCTTTTTTTCCGCCGGTACTGAATGCGGCGATCTTTGTTCAACAAAATTGTCGCAATGTGAGGACAACACGCGCTGCTTCAATTCAAACGCAAAAGGAATGCCGTCGGGCTCTTGGGATTTAGCGCGCACCAGAAAATATCCGCCGTCATGCGCACCTTTGTATATGGCATTCCAGCGGACAATGCCGACGAGTATCTTCGCATAGGAGAGGATACGACGTTGGAGTACGTCCGCCGTTTTTGCAAGGTTATGATGCACGTGTATGGGCCGATATATCTTTAAGCTCCCAATGACGAGATACCGCAAGATTAATGGCGGAGAACGAACAACGGGGGTGGCCGGGCATGCTAGGAAGCATAGATTGTATGCATTGGACATGGAAAAATTGTCCAAAAGCTTGGAAAGGTTTATATTGTGGCGGGAGCGGAGATCCAACAATCGTTCTTGACGCCGTTGCATCGCAGGATCTTTGGGTTTGGTACAGTTTTTTTTTGGTTTGCCCCGTTCACTCAACGATATCAATGTCTCACATCGATCCCATCTTCTTGCCCGACTTACTAAAGGTGATGCCCCGGCTTGCAACTACACCGTCAACGGGAGGGAGTACACAATGCGGTACTACCTTGCCGACGGTATATATCTGGATTGGGCCACATTTGTGGAAACCATCCGAGAGCAAGGGAACAGAGCTGAAGCTGAATTTGGAAAAGCACAAGAGTCAGCTCAAAAAGATATAAAACGAGCTTTCGGTGTTTTACAAGCTAGATTTGCAATAGTCCGAGAACCTTCCCGATTTTGGTATATGGACACACTCAAGGACATCATGACCACCTGTGTCATTCTACATAATATGATCATTGAGGATGAGAGGGGTTTGAATTTATCATTTTTATTTGATAATGTTGGCACCCGGGTCAAACCTGCAAGAAATCTAGATAATGTGGAAGCATTCCGTGAAACATACCGTCAGATTGAGAATGATAAGGATGCAGCACAGCTCCAGGAAGATCTTGTTCGCCACCATTGGCAAAGGCACGACAACTAGGATTTATTTGTGTTCCAATTTGTTGTTTGCTTCATTTGTTGTTATACCATTTGATTCATATTGTTCGAAAACATTTGTTCCAATTTGTATTGTTTGTAATGTATGACAGTAAACATTCGTGTAATAACTCGGATTATTGTTGTATTTGTGGTATCAATTTGTGTAATAATTTAGATTGTGTTATTTTGCAAAAGCATTTGCATCCGGTTTTGTTTGCGGGCCGAAAAACAGCCGCGCAGTCCAGACGCACCGAACGCGGTCCGCATAACAGCATATTCCGAATATGTTGTTATGCGGGCCGCGTTTGCCGCGTCTAGACTACGCGGCCGTTTTTCGACCCCCAAAACGCATTTGGGGTGGCCTGGATAGGCAGATATGGGGTTTGCGATTTGGGGATCTGCTAGAGATGCTCCCAAAGGGCGCCGGATCGAGCGTTTGGGGGACGAGTTTTGTTCGTGCCGCGTTTGGGGGACATCGCTCCTCAGCCGCGTCCCCCAAAAGCCGCCTCCAATCAGAAATTCAAACAGTTTGCATTTAAAAGAGATTGTTTCCGCCAAAGTCATCGCGATCAGAGTAGTGGCGATCAAAGTACTAGGCGCGCGATCATATTACAAACCGGTGGTGCAAGCTAAATTAGAAGTGATGGGGTTCGTTGCATAGAAAACAAATTTTTTCCTACCGCAAGACGAATAAAACCAACAGATCTAATCTATGGAACACCCAAGATCTAATCTACAAGATTGAAGCAACGAGATGGAGATGAGACTAACCCTCGAAGATTCCAAAGCCTACGAGATTAATCTCGTTGTTGGTGTAGACGATCGTCCCCGGTGCTGCAATCCGGCAGCACTTCCGTACTCGATCGCGCGTACGGTGTCGATGAAGCTCCTTCCTCTCCCGTTCCAGCGGGCAGCGGAGGTGTGGTAGATCTCCACGGAATCCCAGCAGCACGACGGCGTGGTGGTGGTGGTGGAGAAGAGTTGCAGGGCCAAGCCTGCACAGCGTATGGAGGAGGGAGAGAGGGAGGCGACTAGGGTTGGGGAAGAGGTGGTGTGGCCGGCCACCCCCTCCCCTCTTTATATAGGGGGCGGCCTAGGGTTTCCCCTGGCCCCACCTCCTTCCTTGGTCGGCGCATGAAGGGGGGAAGTCTTCCCCCCAAGTCTTCCCTTTATCTCTTCATTTAAACCATTTAATCTTGAGATAGATTCTATCTCTAAATTTAAACCATTTAAATTAGAGATAGATCTTATCTCCAAGAGGGGGGCCGGCCTGGGCCCACATATCACAGTGGGTAGGACCCACCATGCCATGTGGCGCCTATGTGGCCTATCCCGGGGTGGTGGGCCCACTGGTGGCCCTCTAGAACCTTCTAGAAGCTCCTGTCAAAACACCGGATTTTTCCCGAACCCCGGAATTTGACTTCCCTTATATGAATCTTATTCTCCGGACCATTCCGGATCTCCTCGTGATGTCCTGGATCCCATCCGAGACTCCGAACAAAAACTTCGGACTCCAACTCATATTCTGAATCTACTTATGCGACATCGGACCTTAAGCGCGTCACCCTATGGTTCGCGAACTATGCAGACATGGTCGAGACTCCTCTCCGAGCAATAACCAATAGCGGGATCTGGAGATCCATAATAGCTCCCACATATTCAACGATGACTTAGTGATCGATTGAACCATTTACATACGATGCCAATTCCCTTTGTCTCGCGATATTTTACTTGTCCGAGGTTTGATCATCGGTATCTCCATACCTTGTTCAACCTCGTTACCGACAAGTACTCTTTACTCGTACCGTGGTATGTGATCTCTTATGAACTATTCATATGCTTGCAAGCTAATCAGATGACATTCCACCGAGAGGGCCCAGTATATCTATCCGTCATCGGGATGGACAAATCCCACTATTGATCCATATGCCTCAACTCACACTTTCCAAATACTTAATCCCATCTTTATAACCACCCATTTACGCAATGGCGTTTGATGTAATCAAAGTACCCTTCCGGTGTAAGTGATTTACATGATCTCATGGTCGAAGGACTAAGGCAACTATGTATCGAAAGCTTATAGCAAATTGAACTTAATGACTTGATCTTATGCTACGCTCATTTGGGTGTGTGTCCATTATATCATTCAACTAATGACATAACCTTGTTATTAATAACATCCAATGTTCATGATCACGAAACCATGATCATCTATTAATCAACAAGCTAGTTATACAAGAGGCTTACTAGGGACTCCTTGTTGTTTACATAACACACATGTATCAATGTTTCAGTTAATACAATTATAGCATGATATATAAACATTTATCATAAACACAAAGATATTATAATAACCACTTTATTATTGCCTCTTGGGCATATTTCCAACAAGAACAAGGGGTTGGGCGAGGCTGACGCATCCCGAGTCGACGTAGGCCCATCGATCACGATGAACTCGTCGTGATCTGCCCGGTGTGCATGCTCCATCGCCGACGCCGAGGCAGAGGGCGACGCGGGTGTACTAGCAGATGATGTCACAGATGCGTCTGCCGGCTCTTGCTTCGGGGTTGGGGTTGCTGTCGCTGCCGCTGCCTGGGCCGCCGCCTTGGACGCCGCCTCGGCCGCCGCCATTTTGGCTTCGATGTCGTCGAGGATTTGGCGTTTGAAGAAGTTGTTTGCCGCCCGTGTCCGGGGAGACATTCCTTCTGTCGAAGCTCTGGCTGCGCCGTCCGCACCGGGTCCTGGCTCGCGCTGGGGCCCTGGCTTGTACGCCGGGAAGTAGAAGACAGAGTTGGGGTTGAAGCCGCCATGCGACAGCGTATCCTGGTAGTGCGGCGACAAGTTTGGCGTCACGCACCCGGGAGTGGCGGAGGGGCCGTCGTTATAGAACCCGGATGTCGACGGAGAGGCCACTCCCAGAACATACACCGGCGGCGACGTACTCCATGGACTCGCGTTGGTGGCAGCGATACACCCGGCCAGCGCGTGCTAGTGCACGCGCCCCGCCAACGTCTTCTTCTCCTGCTGCGCCGCCCTCTGTCCTTTCCGCTCCGCCGTCGACATCTTCCGGCGCAGACAGTCTTGATGCCACTGATCATCGATCCAGCCTTCCGGCTTCTTCTTCGGAGCCGGCGCCTTCCGCGGCTTCGCGAAGGGCGCCTTCGCTCCTTTCTTCTCATTGCCCGGCCGCTTTCTTGGCCGCTTTCTTGGCCATTTTTTTGGGGGATGTCGATGGCGCCAACGATGGGAAGTGGGTAGCAGCGGCGGGAGGAACAAAGTAGCGACGGCCAAGGTTTTTCTTTTTTCGATAAGCAAAAAATATCGGTGGGTACCGGTATTCCGGTATTTAGGAAATTTCGGAAATACCGGACAAATACAGGCCGAGATTTGTCAAACCAACCCACTATGTTTTTCAAAATCTATATAAAAAATTTAAATTTGACCAAATTATTTAAATACCGGAGAATTTTGTTCGGTATTTCTTTTTCTCGGTGGTAACCGGTAAAACCGGTTTTCGCCGAAATCTCGGAAATTCCGGCGAGAAAAATACCCTGGCGACGATGGGAGGGAGAAATTAATCGGCGGGATAGGTCAAATGTGTTGGGACGGCAGAAATGCGCGGCGGGAGAGCACGATTCGGCGGGAGAGGGGGACGAATTTTTCCTCTGCCACTGACGCGTCGGTCCCGCCACTCCCCGCCTCGCTTTTCGTTGTGTCCGGCGTGCCCGAAGTGTCCCCTGTGGGTCGGAGACGGGCTCGGGTCGCCAGACACCGTATCGGGCCGCGCCGGTAAAAAGAGGCTTTGGAGGACGCGGCTGGGATCGTTTTTTTGTCCGGCGCCCAAATCCCGTTGGGAGCGGTTTGGGGGAGGCAACTGGAGATGTTCTCAGTGAGCAAATGACAAAAAAAAACTACCACAATTGAGGCAGACGTGTCAAGAAACTACCAAATGTGTCCATTTTGTCACATAACTACCACTACTGGGGCAGGTTCGTGACGAAGAGCACTAATTTTCCAATTTACTCATCTTAATCCAGTTTATTGTTTCTGTTAATTTTACAGAAGTCCTCCTATCATCTTTTCCAAAAGCTATCAGCTCCCAAGTCAACGAGTCTTCCATCGACCTCACGTTCTCCATATCGCCGTCATGTTGTCTTCCTCCTCGCCCCTGGTGGCCGCCGGCGTGGCAGTCCTCGCCAAGAACGTCTCCCTACCCCCGACGGCGCCCGCATGGCCTCCCTCCTCCGCGAGGGACGACTAGATCCACCAACTCCCGCCCCTCGACATGGCCGGCTGGGGGGACCCGCATGCCGCCGCGATGCAGGACCACGGCCAGCCCCCGCCGGCGCCCTCGCTGCACGACAACTCCTTCCTCCGCTGGATCATTGGGGCCGCAGACGACGACGGCCACCCGGATCTTGACCTCGACCGCGTCATCCTCCCCCGCCACCTGTCGCCGCCGATGATGATCAATGGGCCCAGGCCACGGCCTACCGTTCACGCTGGCCGGCGAGGACGCCAAGGACGCCGCCGCGCCTTTCCGTCCCCACCTGCACCATCAGCACACCCACGCGGCGTTCCATGGTGTCTTCCCCCTTTCGACGCGCACGCGGCCAAGCGGCAGCAGCAGCACCCGATGGCCGGCTCGTCGTCGCCGAAGCTGCCCCCTTTCGCCGGCCCCGGCCCCGGCGCGGGAGGGTTCACCGCGTCCGCCCTCAAGCCCAAGGCGGAGACGCCGGGCCTGGACGACGACGGCGGCACGGCGGCGCGGCTGGCAAGCGCGGCGGGCAGGCAGCAGGCAACCGCATTTGACGAAGTTGAGGAGTTTTATTTTCTTCTTAATTTTTATGTGGGGAATTGGGTCTGTGTGTGACACAAAATATGTTCTGAGGTTATATCTGCAAATTGAAACTAGCAGTTAGGTTTTCATTTGCCACGTAGTCCTGATAGGTGGGCCTGAATAGTCAGGAAACGGTTTAACACGGCTAAATAATGAAATCAGTGCTCTTTGTCACAAACCTGCCCCAATAGTGGTAGTCATGTGACAAAACGGACATAGTTGGTAGTTTCTGTGACACCTATCTGCCTCAATTGTGGTAGTTTTTTTTGTCATTTACTCGTTCTCAGTGGGTTCCTCTGAGGCTTTGACCGGTGGGGTTTGATTTGGACTGGATCTCCGGAGGCCGTTGCGGGCACGCACGGCTCGCCGGAGGGGGTGCACGACGACACGACGAGGATGATGGCTTCAACGGCGCGTCTCGCCGCGGCCTCCTTCAGCAATTTCGGTATCTGAATGAATTCGTTGTTCGTCGGCTAGTATTGAGGTCCTGCTGGTTGTCCGGGATGCGTTTGTCCCACCTTTTGGTTTGATCTATATATCCGTGCATCCCGACCCATATCGATAACTAGCATGAATCAACTCCTCAAGCGCATCTTGCAGGTGAAACTGTTTGTGATGCGACATGGTTCCTGCACTGGATGGTAACTGAAGATTAGGTGAAATGTGTGCCTCTAATTTTTCTGTTTGCAGGAAAGGATCTTGACAAGAGGAAGGACCGTTTGCAGAAAAACTTGCGTAACACAGGTTTTTCTGCTTAAACTCCAGAAGGTTCTTTGTTCATCTCCATATTATTTGTTGGTCGGTTGGGCATATATGCCTATATTAGGTTGTGAATTGCATCATATGAAAATAATTGGCAAACGCTCAAGGCACGGGCACTCATCTGAAAATAATTTGATTCTAGATAACATATCCTTATGTGGAACTTTTATTTTTGCAGGCTCACCTCTGCTATCAAAAAAATATTCAGCTGACCCACACACACCTCCACTCCTTCCTGCCCTCACAGGCCTCCACCTTGCAACCATCCGGTGCAGCAGCCGCACCAAGTCGGATGTGTGTTCGGGGTCGGTGGCTTGGAAAACGCAAATGTGTAGGAGCAGAAGCAGTGCAAGGAAGTGTGGGAGCAGAAGCAGTATAAGATCGTCGCTTCGGGCTGCTATGCAATGCTTAGCCACCTCGCTCACCTGCACCATTCCTGAGTAATGAAGAACCAAGGTGATATGGTATAATGATTTGTTCTTTCTAGTGCAATGCCTGTTGGTATCTCCTCAAGAGAAAGTACGCATATGTGTATTTGACCGATGATATCATTTGTCATCTCGGATTGTGATGTCTTTGTTTTACATTGATGATTGTTTCATGCTTGAATTTTATTGATCTCTCATGCCACCATCATAATGTTCGAAATTTTGCACTAAGCTATACCTTATGGTTTCACTATGTAGACATTCGAGGACTATTCTGTATTAACAACAAAAAAGATTGTAGCATCTACTTCATTGTCCACTCTATACATTAGTGAGGATACACTAAAATTGTTCCGATGCATGATGCTTCGTCCCTCCTTGAGATGCAGATTAGTGATTTCTGATTTATGTACACTTTTCGTGTAGTGATTCTTAGGGTTAAGACTCGGTTAAGGAACATGATAGATTGTATTTTTCAGGCGCTCCGTTCCCATCAAGGCCTTCGCCTTCAGGAGGGCTCCCGGACAGCTGTGAGGAGCGCGGCGCACCTGGTCGACCATTGGATCAGTGCAGTTCGGTTCATGGTAGAATGCTCCTAGAGTTTTGATCTCCTCTGCGCCGCTACCGTGAATCTCTCCAGGTAGTGTCTCCTTCTTTCCCACCCTTCCAGCTTGCTGAGC
Source organism: Lolium multiflorum (assembly GCA_030979885.1). Classification (NCBI taxonomy): domain Eukaryota; kingdom Viridiplantae; phylum Streptophyta; class Magnoliopsida; order Poales; family Poaceae; genus Lolium; species Lolium multiflorum. The sequence continues at coordinate 192,648,831 of CM061748.1, read as the reverse complement.
GCACTCCGGCGCGCCCTTTTTTGTCCGTCAGATTGTAGCTATGAACGAGCAGGATCATCAGTTTGGGTAGATAGAAGCAAATTACTGTTATGTTATATGTAATTCCATGACTGGCATCTTGGCTCCGCTTTAAGCATAGTTTGCTGGGTAAAGTGCATCCGGTAAAAACGGCACCCAATCTCTCCCGCATCGGCACATGAGGAGAAACTTAACCTCTACATCGTATACTTCACTGGTTATTCCTATTCCTTGCAATCTGTGCCTCTTATTTTTCAAATTGTCTGCAGCTACATCAGGCAAATTTAGAAAACTGGGAATTTGGAAGGTTCAGTTTTAGTGCAACTTATGTGCACTACGTTTCTTACAGATCATAGCAATCTATTTACTGAAGTCAGTCCCAGCAGATTTGAGGTAAATCGTAGAATGGACGTGTTCTAAAAAAAGAGAAGGTTGAATGGCGTAGTAGTCGTAGAAATAAAGAGTTCGAGATTTTTCGGGTAACATGAGGTAATATATATCTGCATAATGAATTGGATTTTGAGAAATGGAGGTGAAGGCCATGTTCTGGCAGGTACTTCTTTATCTTTACATACATTTCTTGTGCAGTATTTCTTATACAAAATGTTCAGAGCCGACAAAAACATAGAGGGCTATCCATCTTTAGGAGAAAAAAACTATTTCATGATTGGCTCTACATGCATGTATATTTTTACCGGGATATTCTAATTTTGATTACAAATTCGATGCATCTTCGTGTCTTAATGTATAAGTTTTGAGTAACAACGGCCGGCCTGGGAGCCGGAGTTTGTCGTTAACTGTTGTAAGCATATTGGCTAATTCTAATGTAGTGGTTTCTAAAAAAAAGTGAATGCGTGTCGAGTCTATTCTTCATATCATTGCGGACAAGTGATACATTAGCATGAGCACCAGATTTATAGATTTCGAATATTAAATCTTTTTTCGTTAAAACAAAATTTACTGGAAATCAGTTCATCAGTACAAAATAATGACACTGCCATTAGGAATATGAAAGTGGGATGTACTGGCTGGTCATTGGGCCACTTGGGGATCAAATGCTTCAGCAGAAATAAGCCAGAAATATTGCATTCTGGCACTAAACTTTGTGGTGTTTATGTTCTGTTCCAAGCCACTGTAACCAGTAACTGTTGGTAAACCAGTATGAAATAATCAGCTCACCGCTTTCTGCTGCATGATGTACACACAAAAATGTCTACATTGAGAAAATAGTAGATAGTGACCCCACTTATTGCGCCTGTCGCAACTATCACCGATGTTTCTATAATTGGAAATAATCATTCAGCTCCAGCCTCTCGCTACGAAACCCGTCGGAGCGAGATGACCGTTAGGCGCTCCTGCGACGCGAGCGCCCCTGGCGGCCGGCTTCCGCCGCCGCGCCTCTCCGGCAAGGCCACGCCTCCTAGCTCCCATCCACCACTCTCCAACCACCTCCCACCACCTCCTCCCACCCTCCCACCAAACTTCACGCCCGCGTTTCTCCTTTTCAACATCGACACCTGCAGGCTCAACTCCAAGGGCGACGGCGCGCTCTCCAGCTCCTACCCCTCCGGCGGTTGCTGCTGGAGCTCCTCCACGGCTGCGGAGCGTCATCTTCGGAAGTACCTCCCTCGACGAGCCTGCCCCGGAGGACTACGCCGCCATTGACGCTTCTCAGGCCGCTTGGCGGCGAGCGGGGTACACGGCTTCTTCTACCTCGACGCCGGCCGGAATCCTCCGATCTTCTTCCTCGCGAGCGCACCCCACTCTGCATGGCGCGCAGAAGACCGTTCGCTTCGATCTGCCTCCGACAAGTCCGTTGGACGCCAAGGCCCACCACTGCCGGCGCCGCCAAGACGTTTCGTCTGCTCCGCGTTTTGCGGCACGCTCGGGCCCAGCTGCCGAACCGACGGAATCTGGCTGGACTGTGGTTATGTCGCGCCGCGCGCGGCGGGAGGCTCGAAGAGACTCGGCTCTTCCTACTGGTCGTGGGCGCCGTGGCCTCGTCTCCAGTAAAGCCTGCGCCGCCTCGTCTCCTAGCCCTACAAGAGGATCTCCTCGGCTTTGTTTCCGCTGCAGCTCCACAGAGCATATCGTCGCCTCCTGTCCACGACCACGCGTTCGCCGACGCTCTTCACCAACCTCACCACCAAGATCCTCGCGGTGGCTGCGCGCCCCCGTCTCTCCTTCGGCGACCATGGCCTACCTTGGTCATCCCTCCACGCGCGACGAGGAAGATTCCTGCTACATCGCCACCTCCTACGACCTCGACCGAGAGCGCCTCGATTGGGAAAACACCGCCATCGTGGCATGGGTGATCGCTGCTCCGTCAGGAACGGATCGCACAGACGTGGAGGATGTCTTCCGCCGCAAATATCGTCTCCGGGCGTCGGAGTTGCTGGTGAGCTCCCACTTCCCGGAACAATACCTCGTCAAGTTCTCCTCCGCCGAGCTGCGCAATGAGGTGATGCGCACGGAGCGGTGCAACTTCAAGCTCGACGGCCTCGACGTCCACTTCCGGCCATGGCGCGCCGTATCTCACGCCTACAACGCCGACCTCCTCTTCCGTGCTCATGTGGTTGTAGACGGGCTCCCTCCGTTTGCATGGCGGCCGAAGATCGTCGATCAACTTGTTGGAAGGAAGTGCGCGGTGCAACGCTTGGATGACGGTTTCACCACCATGGAAGATACCTCCTCCTTCGGACTGTGGGTCTGGACGGCGGCTCCGCATCGTATCCCCAAGGTCCTGTGGTGCACCTTCGTGAACAAGGGCGCCGGAGGGCTCTCCTCTAGAGTGCGCATCGAAGAGGACAGGCCAGACCAATGGAAGCGAGGTGTTTCCTTCCGCATCCTCCTACACATTGACCGCGTCGAAGACTTCACGGGCGCTCCGGAGCTGGACGGCGGCGAGCCCATCTCCGACTTCAGGCCGGCCTCACACTCCCTTCCTCGGTGCCACCTTGGTACTGTCGACGGCATGCCAGTCAACGCTGACTTGGGATCCATCTTGCCGGCCCCCATCCCGGCTTTGGGTGACCTGGGCCCTGCTTTCGCTCGACGTAGCGGGCAAGATGTTCGGCAGGATCTCGAGCTTCCCTCCCGCCACAAGGACCGCGGAACAAGAACTCCCTCCCGCCCGCGCGACGAGGAACGCCATCTCTCCCGACGCTCCCCTTCAAGAGGTTCGGCCCGTCATCGCTCACGATCAGTGGCAAAGGAAGGAAAAGGCCGACGCGCACGTCACAGCTCCCGATGTGATGATCGGGACAGCCGCAAACGGCACCGTCGGGACGACGATGATGAAGATGAACGACACGGGCCACGTCGTGATCAGCAAAGCCGGGCCTCCTCCTTTTCCTTGCGTGCCAAGATATCCTCAATGGAGGAGGAGCGCCGCGGAGCACGGTACTCCGGCCGCACTCCCGGCCGTTCAAACAGCCGCCACGGAGGACACCGCCGTCGTGCCCTCATGCGCTGGGTGCCGGTGGAAAAGGGTGAAGATGACGCGCAGCCAAGGAGGGAGGCCACTTCAAGGGCGGTTAGCGAAACCGCCAGCGAGCCACGGTTTCTCTCGCACATGGACGTCGCCTCACCTCCGAACATCGCCAAGGCTTGCAGGGACTGGACCATGGCCATCAAGGATGTTCCCGCGGGCTTCGCGGAGGGTTTTTCACGTCTAGCCTCGCCTCCTCCCAACGTGGCTAAGGAGCCCGTGACGCCCAGCTCCTGGGGAGAAGAAGAAGGGATCTCGACTACGCCTCCCTCGCCTGTGGTTTTAATGATGGAACCACCACCACATGATGCTACACAGCTCTCCTTCTCCGAGCCGGAGGTCGTGCCGGAGAATTGGGATGACGTCCCGGATGACGGCCTGGCCATGCACCAGCCCTCAAACATGGAGGTCTCTCCGCAGATCGGCAATGCGACAGCTTCGCACGATGCTCCTTTGTCTTCGGTCATCGACCTCTTCATCCGCCCGGTGGCACCCCTTCTGCCACGCCCCACATCAGTGCCGCCGCAGCCCAGTCTTGACAAGGGGCAGCCGTCTTCTGAAAATAGGCGCAGCGCGCGTCTCGTTAACAAGCCCAAGATGCATGTGATGGACAAGGCTATTCAAGTTCTTAACTCAAAGATGGGCGTTGCCGGGGAAGGAGTCCCTCTGCTGCAAGCCAGGAAGGAGTACTTGGAGAAGTACAAGACCCAGCTTCCGAACACGACGATCGACGCTCTCGCCAAGCTCTTCAAGCTAAACATCCGCAGCATGACGGAAGCCGACGAAGCCCTGATCGCCATGGGAGGCCCAGGGGCCAGCGAGACCGCGACTCAGGACTTGGTCGTTTAAGGGTCGTGTCGTCGCGGTTTGTTTTCCAGTTGTTCGTTTTCGAGTTGTCGCTTTCCTGCTTTGTGAACCTTTGAGTGAGGTTGCTATCTATCTACTTTGTTATCGGCATCATGATTGGACCAAACCTTTCCATTGCGGACTGGAATATTAGAGGTCTGAATGATCAAGGACGGAAGGACACTGTTCATGCTTTCCTGGCGGATACCTTGTGTCACATTGCTTGCTTTCAAGAAACCAAACTCGATCACATCGACCAACACACCGCCTCTTACATTGGCGGCTTCAGACTCCGATCTTTCGCGCACCGCCCTGCCATAGGTACCCGGGGAGGTATTCTCTTGCTCTGGGACGACGATCATGTGGAAGTCTCTAATATCCACATAGGCACCCATCTGATCTCGGCAAACGTTACTATTCGCTCCTGCGGAACTTCCTTCAAGCTGACCACCGTTTATGGGCCAACCGATAATGCCGAGAAGGAAGAGTTCCTTGATGAATCTATCGCTGCAAAGTCGGCCGATGATTCTAAATGGCTCATTATAGGCGACTTCAACATTATTTACCAAGCGGAAGACAAGAACAATGCTAATCTAAACTTCCGGATGGGGTCTGTTCAGAAGAGCCCTTGTTACATGTCAACTAAAGGAGCTGAAGCTTCAGAATAGAAAGTTCACTTGGAGCAATGAAAGAGAAACTCCAACTCTGGTGCGTCTAGATCGGGCTTTCTGCAATGCTAGTTGGGACTTAGAGTTCGAGCATCACGTACTCCACGCCTTGTCATCATCCCTCTCGGACCACTGCCCTCTCCTCCTCTCCAACCAAAGCGGACCACGGAAACCTCCTATCTTTCGCTTCGAGTCCTTCTGGACCAAAATGCCGGGCTTCAAGGAGACTGTCCAACTTGCTTGGTCTTCACCTTTGTCTCACTCACAGCCGGTTCACATCATCAACCACAAGCTGAAAACAACGGCGCTTGGGCTGAAATCCTGGAGTAAAAGCCTCTTCTCCGATTGCAAGCTTCAACTACTCATGGCCTTGGATGTCATCCTACAACTCGACGTTGCCCAGGAATCCCGAAACCTCTCCCCGGAAGAGAGAGGTCTTCGCGCCGACCTCAAGAGAAGGGTTAAAGGTCTTGCATCCTTGGAACGGTCTCGTAAACGACAAGCGTCCAGAATCAGATACCTTCGCGAGGGCGACGCAAACACTAAGTTTTTCCATCTCCGGGTCAATGCTAGGAAGCGCAAGAATCACATCATTAGACTGAAGCACAATGATGGATGGGCTTCTACTCATGACGAAAAGGATAGGCTCATCTTTGAGCATTTCTCTAGCGCCCTTGGTCGCCCCCCTACTCGCCAGCTGGATTTTAACTGGGGGATTTTAAACCCCACGACTCACTCCTTAGCGGACCTGGACCTTCCTTTCTCAGAATCGGAGATCAAAGAAGCTATTGAGGACATGCCGTTGGATAAGGCTCCGGGACCGGATGGGTTCTCTATGACCTTTTTCCGCTCATGCTGGGATATCATTAAGGATGATCTTATGGGGGTCATCAACGCCTTCTCTGAGCTTTCGACGCAAAATTTCCATATCATTAACACCGCAAACGTGGTGTTGTTGCCGAAGAAGGATGGTGCTGATTCTATCTCAGATTTTCGGCCGATAAGTCTGATCCACGGGATCCCGAAGATAATTGCTAAAGCTATGGCTCGTCGTCTCAGCCCTAAGATGAACGAGATTGTATCCCGAAGCCAAAGTGCCTTCATCAAGACCAGAACTATACATGACAATTTCATGTATGTCAGAAACACGGCTCGCAAACTCCACCGCAGCAAAACACCATCCCTCCTCATCAAGTTGGACATAGCCAAGGCTTTTGACTCCGTTCGATGGGATTACATGTTGGATCTTCTACAGCGCCTTGGCTTTCCCCAGAGATGGCGTGCTCTCTTGACGACACTTTTCTCCACGGCCTCCTCTCGGGTTCTTCTTAACGGTTTCCCCGGAAAGAACATCCCTCATGGTCGCGGACTTCGGCAAGGCGACCCTCTCTCGCCGCTTCTGTTTGACATCGCCATTGATCCGCTTCAAAAGATCCTAGAGGAGGCTACCAATTCTGGGCTTCTGCACGCTATGCCGGGCGGCTTGGAGGGCCCTAGGGTTTCTCTCTACGCGGATGACGCAGCCATCTTCTTAACCCCTACTATTCATGATCTTTCGGGGCTCGCCAATATTCTGCAGCAGTTTGGAGAGGTTACGGGGCTGGTGACTAATGTCGCAAAAAGTTCCATCGCCCCCATCCAATGCGCTGACATAAATCTTGCGGAAATCTTGATCCATTTCCCAGCTGCAACTGCAACTTTCCCCATAAAATATCTGGGATTGCCTCTCTCTCTTGGGCGGCTAAAACGGGCGGATCTTCAACCTTACATTGATAAAGCGGTGGCGCGCTTAAACCCATGGAAGGGAAGGTTCCTCAACCGCGCCGGCTGCACCGCCCTTGTCAAATCGGTGCTTTCCTCTATGCCTATCTTTCTACTGACAGCCCTAAAAGCAGACAAAGGCATCTTGAAGGCTTTTGCGAAAATCAGCCGCGGCATGCTGTGGGCATGCAAGGAGGCGGTAAGTGGGGGTAAATGCAAGGTCAACTGGCAGAAAGTCTGCCGTCCCAAGGAGCTTGGAGGTCTCGGGATCCTGGACCTAGAGAAATTCTCTCGTGCCTTGAGGCTTCGATGGCTTTGGTATGAATGGACCGCACCGGATAAACCGTGGGTGGGTTCGGAAACGCCAAATGACGCCTCCGACCTGGATCTTTTCAACGCCGCAACCCAGGTCACCATTGGCAACGGTGCTAAAGCTTCCTTCTGGTCCTCTTCCTGGCTCAATGGAGCCCCTCCTAAGGATGTTGCCCCTCTGATCTTTAAGGTTTCTAAAAGGAAGAACAGGACTGTTCGCGACGCCCTGGATGGACAGAATTGGGTGGCCGACATTGCCGTCGAGGCCTTTACCGTGGAGCACATGGAACAGTACATCCGCCTTTGGGACCTTATTGCGAACGTCAATCTTAGTCCCGAGGCCGAGGATGCCATAACCTGGACTCTAACTCCCAATGGATGCTATTCAGCCAGCTCTGCCTACAAAGCCCAGTTCTTGACGGCCCTTCCTTGCCCTTTCGGCAACATCGTATGGAAGACCTGGGCCCCTCCGAAGTGCCGTTTCTTCGCCTGGCTTGCTGTCCAAAACCGCCTCTGGACTGCCGACCGCCTTGCAAAAAGGGGATGGCCACACCATCCTACTTGCCAGCTGTGTAGATGCTCCCCAGAAACGGCTCGTCATTTCCTCTTTGAATGTCGCTTCTCCAAGAGGATATGGAATGCAGCGGCGTCGTGGCTCTCTTGTCCGGATCTCACCCTTTGCCTCAACACTGAGAGACCGAAGGTGTTTGAGTACTGGCAAGCTATGGCCAATACCTCCACCTCCTCTCCCAAGGGTCTGAGGACGGCTATCATGCTCATCTCCTGGGAGATTTGGAAGGAGCGGAATGAGCGAGTTTTCAACAACAAATCCTCCTTACCCTCGGTGATCATGCACAAAATAAGGGAGGAGGGCAAGGATTGGGTCCTCGCCGGCGCAAAAGGACTTGCAGTTCTCTTAGACTGATCCTTCATATATGTGGCCTTCTTAGGGGGGGTTTTGTGTTACCCCCTGTTTTGTTCTCTTTTCTTTTGGCCTCGGCCACCCCCTTGTTTACTTCTCCTATATTAATATAAGGCAAAAGCTTTTTTGCCCGTTTCAAAAAAAAAAAAAGAAATAATCATTCAGTCAAATTCGTTCATATGTAATGTATTTTATTTCTGACAATGCTATACAATTAGAAAAGAATGTCTCTTAATTTTCAAATTTGGTGTTAAATGCTCGGCAGGAATCATCAACATTCACTTCTACCATGGATTTATGTCTCCTGTAGTATTATCTTCTTAATATTACGACAACACACATACGCCTCTGATGTAGGCTATTCTATCACAATGGTGAAGAATACTTTATATCTTGAAATTAATATCTGTTTCTACAAGTGGTAGAAAAACAAGCCTCGCTGAAAAAGCACATCATAGTATTAAGACTTTGGCATGAAATGGGTGCATTGCCCCATGACTCTTTAGAGTAGCCTAATATATGATCGTTTCACCTCTTGGTGCTTAAATTGGGGGTAGTTAATTATGGCGATTGCTTCCATAGACCCCCAAGCCAACAATTCATAACCGTACCATTATGCATGTGCTCCTTCCGCCGGCGCTAGCGGGTCGGGTTAGGTTAGCCTTCGAAGATCCATATCGATTGTACCCTTGTATTGTACTCGTTGAAAGGGTATACGGTGTACCCTTGTACTCGTTGAAAGGGTATAGGCTGTATGTACATTTCGGTGTATGTACGTCATCGGTGTATACGTCCGATGGATCGATGTGGCGGTCCTCGTCGGTTGTCACTTTCCATTCTCACGTACCTTGATCAGCTCGTCGCAGCCGCCAGCCCGGCGATCTCCGATCTCGACCTGCTCCGGTGAATACTGCTTTGCTTGTCCGCCGATCGCGGCAAGGATCCGGCGTCCAACCTTGGCCCGACTCCACCCCTACCACGGCCGCCATTCATACCTAGGGTTTTGATCCCTCCGTCTTGTTGTAGCCGGTCGATCCCTCACCACCGCCATTTCCACATACCCCGGTTAATCGTAGCAGGCGTGGCTGGTTACCTCGGCGATCTCCTATCCTTCCCGCATCCGGTGGATCGTTGGTAGTCACCGCGGTGCGCACGACAACGATACAGCGGCGAACGTCTGGGTCATTCACCCTCCGCGTCCCCACGATCGACATATAGGTCGTTCCATTTCAAGGCAGAGCACCGCCGAGCCCAACTTCCCGTGGCTGCCCAGATTGCCACCGACGCCCAGAAGAGGTTAGCCCCCCGTGCCACACTGTTATTCTCTTCTTATTCCATGTATAATTTCAAGGATGTATCATCACATTTGTGCTTAGTGTTTAATTTGTTTTTCAATTTTTTACCAATTTTTTGGTATATTTTTTATTAATCTGCATCACACAATGAATTCCAAGCCGAGTTTTTATGTTGATTAGGTCAGTGATGTTGTCGAGGGTGCTCCTCGGCAATGCCCTCCGATAGGGGCTTAGGGTTGATGGAATCCTGCAAGCTGACACGAGACATCGGTTCACAGACAAGCGGGAGAGCGATTTACCCAGGTTCGGGGCCCTCGATGAGGTAAAACCCTTACGTCATGCCTGTATGTTCTTGATTATGATGATAATAGGTTACAATGGGGTGTCAAATAGTTCAGCTAAGATCTCGTCGAGATGCTAAGCTCTATGGTGACCTAGCTCTAAGCTTCTGGTGGCTTAGATTGCTCAGATTGATCGTCCTCCTCGACAGCCCCTCTCCCGGCCTTTATATAGGAGGCCAGGTCTCAAGAGGTCTAACCGAGTGCCACTAGGTTTACAGTAGTTTTAGATCTAATCTTTCCTTGTTCGGCTGCTTCTTTGTCTTGCTTGTCAAGGAATCATCTGGTGCACCACCCGGATGGGCCGCCTTGCCTCCAAGTGCCCTCATGGGCCGCCTTGCCTCCAAGTGCCCTCATGGGCCTCCAACCAGGAAATATAGGATAGGGCAACGTCGGTTACCCGAAGGGTAGTGCCCACGTCAGTAGCCCCCGAGTGTCTAGCCGAAGATAGTTCGGGTAGAGACTAAAGCATGGCTTCTTCTGATGTCCTTCTCCTTGATTGTTCTTGTTCTTCTTCTATCGGGTGCGCGTCAGCGCTCCTGATGGGAGTAGCCCCCGAGTCTAAGTACGGATGCTTGCAATTCGTGCGTAGACTCAAGTTGTACCACTCGAACATTTTGCTCTGCCGAAGTTTTTCTGCAAGTCTTCATAAGTCATCTGATACATTTCCTCATGCAAGGGATAACGAGTAACGTGCCTAAATTTTGTTGGTTAACTGCCGATGGCAAAACAACACTACCCTACACAGAATCAAGTCCCCGGGCATGATCCCGGAGTACAAAAAAGTTCTGTCGGGTGCGCATCCAGCGCTCCCGATAGGAGTAGCCCCCGAGTCTGGGCACGAGCGCTTTACGATCGGGTGCAGACTCGAGCTGAACATACCATCCTTCTCCCTCTAAATATATCTTCGAGTCCTCATTCTTTTGAGTGCGCGTCTTCTTTTTATCGGGTGCGCGGCCAGCGCTCCCGATGGGAGTAGCCCCCGAGTCTGGACACGAGCGCCTTACGATCGGGTGCAGACTCAAGCCTGAATATCCGAAGATTATCTATTTCTTTCAATTGCTTTCGATTTCCTCCATGATGTCATTGATGATGTATTGCTGCTGTGACGTGACTGACAAGACTTGACCTGACGGGCCCATCCTAGTTCTGCGCAAGCAGTTTTTAGGGAGCGACCAACGCACGCACACCGACCGAGGCGTCTCCTCGGTTTTCGCGCGTCGTGGGAATAATGGGCCGCCGTTCTGTTCTCTTTTTAGACACCACGTGTACAGCCAGATCTAATCCACTTCCCACGATGCGCATGAAGTTATGACCACGATCTTGCGTCAATTTTTACGATATAAATAAGGGGTCTTCCTGCTTTTACTTTTTATGCCTCCCACTGCTCATCTCCTTCAGCCGTCCTTTCCTGTTTCCTCTGCTCTTCCTTCAAGAACCTCAGGCGCCATGGGCAAGAAGAAGGGTGCCAGCGCCTCGGACACAACCAAGATCAGCCGCGACTGGAGCGCCTCCGCCATTTCCAACCGAGATGTCAACAAGCTGCGAGCCCTTGGCTTCATCTCCTCATCTGAGGACAACATCCGTCTTCCAGGTGCCATTTCTCGCCCAAGGCCTCCGAAAGGCTTCACTGTTATGTTCTCCGCTTTCTTATTCCGCGGCCTCTCTCTCCCCGCTCACGAATTCCTCCGTTCACTTCTTTTCTTCTACGGGATTCAGCTCTGGCAGCTGACCCCTAATTCCATCCTCCATCTTTCCATTTTTATCACTGTTTGTGAAGCCTTCCTTGGCATTGACCCCCACTGGGGTCTTTGGAGGAAGATTTTCTATGTGAAGCGCCACAACGACAGCAATGCCCCCCCCGTCGTCGGTGGCGTTGGCTTTGTTGTCAGGAAGGATGTCGATTATCTCGACTACCCGATGAAGGAATCAGTTCAAGGGTGGCGCAACAAATGGTTTTACTTGTGAGACCCTGTGATATCTGGGCAGCGCTCGAACCTTCCCCCTTTCGAGGATAAACTGATAGCCAAGCCGAAGAAGTCCTGGCAAAACGCCCTTTCTCCCGAATAAAGAGTGATAGCCGACAAATTATTTGACCAGGTTGTCGTACTAAAGAACACGGGAGGCTTGACGATGTGCGGCACTGAGGTAGTCTCAGTGTTCCTACAACGTCGAGTGCAACCGCTGATGTCTCGCCCCCACCAGCTGTGGCTTTACACAGGCAAGGACGATAGGTCTAGGGTCAGCTCTACCGACCTTTCGGCTGAAGACCTACGAGACGAAGTTCGCCGCCTGACATGCCTTAGTGCAAAGGACAATATTGTCTTGATGTCGGCTCGTCCTTCTTACGATTCTCAACATCTTCCGACTGAGGTAAACCTTCGTTGTTTCTTACTTGCTATAGATACCCCTTCCTTGTTGTTGCTTTACAAATTTTCACTCGACAGGTCCCCGCCGTTGCTCAATGCTATCCTTCTACACCCGAAAGCGGTGTGGAACCAGAGGATGACGATGACAACTCCGAGGAGACCGAGGACCCCCAGCATGCCCTCGAGGACAGCGATGTCCAAGAGGAAGAGGCTACCGAGGATGATGCTTTCCTCAGGAGCAGGCGACGCAAGCAGATACACGAAGAATTTATTACCACGGGTGAATCAAGTCCTAGCGGACAGGATAATGATGCCGCTGGAGCTGCTTCGCCTTCTCCCGCCAAGAAAGGTCCGACGAGCTTTTTCGCCGTTGAAGACGACCTGGACCCGTAAGCATTCATATCCCTTTGTGACTTGTTCTTTGTAGTTCTGCATGCTAACTGTTTATTCTTCTTATGTAGCTCTGATGACGACGACGAAGTCCCTCTCGCAAAGAGGCCCAAATTATCCTTTGGGAGAAAAGCATCAGTCCAAGAGCCGAAGCCTTCTCCCGCCAAATCGACGCCGCCTTCTCGAACGACCGTAGAAAATATCCCAATGTCAAGGGTTATTCCTTCTGGCGACGCCCCTGCTTCATCTGCTGCTCGCGACCACGTAAGTGTTTCATGTTGTCTTGGTTTCTTTGTTGCCTCTCATCCAATTAATTCTTCTTGGTTTTCTCTGCTGCAGCCGATTTACGCCACAGTCGATGCTATGGTGGATTTCGCCGAGCAATTCACCCGATTGGAATCTGAAAACGCTCAGCTTCGAAAGACCGTCAAATCTTTGGCTGATCAAGTGCTGGAAGCCAACAGGCTTGCCGCCAACGCCAACAATGAAAATATCTTGCTGAAGGGCGAGTTGAAAAAGCTGAAGCAACAACTGAAGGATGAACAAGATGCTAGGCGCGAAGCTGCAGCTGCAATTGACAAGAAGGAAGGCGTCCTCCGTGAATCCATCACGAATTTACTAAGTAAAGTTCTTTTGACACAACTCATTTTGCAGCATTTCCTTTCCGGTTACTGATGTGACCTCTTACAGAGGCTGCCGATACAACCTTTACTCGGGCACGCATGCTTCGGGAAGACTCTACAGCTGACGCCCTCTCACTCGCCACTGAATCCAACGTCCAAGTTCTTGGGCTTCTGCAGAAGGCTAAAGGAGCATTGTCGAGGCTATACTCGATGATCTTCCCAAAGGCGAAGCAAGTCAAGACTCTTGGCGAATTGGCGGATGTTTTTCTCGTCGACCCTTCTGAGCCTGTTGAGGTACTGAAACGCTGTAACCGTTTGTTTGGGGCGGTTCTTACTTTCCAGCTGCTTATGGGCCATGGAATGGGGTCTGAATTAGAGGAGTTGTCTAAGGCATTGCCTGTGGATGACGACAATCATTTAGTCGACCTTTAGCCCTTCAAACGGTCGGCAGTGACATGTGCCAATCAGCTCCTGAAGTTGGTAGATGAAGCACAAGCCAAGTCTACAACTGATGCTGGTCCTGAATCGTCGTCAGCTCTTTAGTGATTGTAATTAAGATCTGATGCTATTTGACTTTGGCTCTTTTTTATTTTGGCTCTGTAATCAGTTTGAATCAATCTTTTGGATGTAGCTCGTGTACTCCCGCGCTCCCGATGGGAGTTTTATGTTAATATCATTCTGATCTGGAAGTTGTACTGCAGATTCTTTCAACTTCTTCCCGTGCCGAACTTTTTCCAAATTCTTCGACTAGTGACGAGTCTGGCCTTGTTCGTTCTTTACGCGACCAAATGTCTCGTCTGAATAAAGATATCACTTCCCTTCACGCGATGGCAGCGTTGTTGAAGAAAAAGAGTGAGATAGCGACTGCTATTGAACAACATGCCCTCGATCGCCTTCGTGTTGCTACCGAAAGTCTAGGCTGTAAGTGCTAACCTTTCTTGTGATTTCTGACATATCCTGGATGCTTCCCCAACTAATATTTGTTCCTTTTCAGTCGCATCTCACGATAAATCTGAAGAGGACAGGAGGATCCACGAAAAAGTCGAGGCAATGGCTGACGTTGCTCATCCGAAACATGATTTATGGTCGCATCGTCCGAAGGCTGTCATCGTGGCGAAATTCGAGCATCGGGCAGAGAAGGTGCATTACTATTTTGATAAATTCCATGCTCATCTCACGATGGTTTGGAAGACTTTGTTTCCTCTGGACCAAGCACCCGAAACTTTATCTGCCCTGTTCACCCGATTCAAGTCTCCCGAAAGGATTCGACAGTTGGTGCGGAAAGAACTTTTGGCTGGTGCTGAACTTGCTTTTGCTTCGGTACTGGCGTGCCACCCATCTTTGGACTTGAGAGCCATAGCAAACACTGAGAGGAGTTTAGGCCAATATTATGATATTGCTAGAGGTCCTGCATATACCATTGTTTCCAGGATGGAGTCAGGTCTTGAAAGGGATCTGAGGACCCAAGGGAACCAAGGAGCCCAATCATAAATGTAATAACCTTGTATCTGCATAAGATTGTTTTGTACAAATTTACTGCGTGCGTTGCACGCTATGTTAGTTTGATTGATATTCTATTGTCGAGGGCGGCTGAGTGATCAGTTCAACCTGCTCTCTCGACGACTTCGTTGAATTTTTGCAATGTTATTGCGAAGTCGATATGTATGTTTTATGAAAGCGAGACCCGTCGACTTAGTCGAAGGAATTAGACGCTTGGCTTCGTCACACGGTGCACCGGTTTGAGCCTTATTTTGTGATAATGTAACCATCGACTGCAGCACTCACGTATTTTCTCGAGGCTTGGACTGGTTGTTTTTTGTGTGTCATTAATCTTAGCTCCCGTTGAGAGTATTTAATTAATGACACTGTGTAAGCGTATTTTGTTAGGCCAGCGCTCCCGATGGGAGTAAGAGCCAAGTGTAGGCCCCGCAGACGACCTGTTCGGGTGGTAGGGCCTGTGTTGAGAAAAAGGTAGAAAACCTGATTAAAATTTTATTCATAATTCAAAAGCAACCTTAAGGGCTGTTGAACAATAAAAAGCAGTAGTATCCTATGTATAGAACCGTCGCAGGTGTGCGATATTCCACGGATTCCCAACATCTTTTCCCAAAGTTGGGTTTTTGAGCCGGTATGCTCCTCCTGGTATCACTTCAGTGACGATGTAAGGTCCTTCCCATGGAGACTCGAGTTTCGAGGGTCTCTCTTGCTTCAGCCGAAGTACCATATCTCCGACGTTAAAGCTTCGGTTGCGTATTCGTCGGCTGTGATAATTCCTTAACGCCTTGGTACACCGTGGTTCGGCCAAAGCAATGTCTCGGGCTTCGTCAAGGAGGTCTACAGCGTCTTAGTGCGATGTTGGAAGAAGATTCTGTGTATGCTGTTACTCGAGGGGCTTCGAACCGAACGTCGGCTGAACTGCTTCGGCTCCATGTACCAAGAAGAACGGGGTGTATTGAGTCGTTAGGTGTGGTACGCAAGCTCCAAAGTACAGATGGTAACTCCTCGACCCAGGCTCCGGCCGCGCCCGTAAGGCGTTTCTTGATGCCATCCCCTATTAGACCGTTGATCCTTTCCACCTGGCCGTTTGTCTGTGGGTGAGCCACTGATGCAAACTTCAGTTTGATTCCTCCATCATCACAAAATTTCCGAAACTCTTTGGAGTCGAAGTTAGTCCCGTTGTCTGTGACGATACTGTGAGGCATGCCGAATCGACAAGTTATTCCCCTGAAGAATTGAACTGCTGTTTTTGCTGTCTGGTCTCGTACCGGTACTGCCTCGATCCACTTTGTGAATTTGTCGACTGCAACCAATAAGTACGTGTGTCCTCCAGGCAACGATCTTGGTAGTGGTCCAACTTGATCGAGCCCCCATTGAGCGAAAGGCCACGCCAGAGGTATTGTCATCAGGTCTGTCGCACGGGCATGCGGTTTTGGGGAAAACCGCTGACAGGGGTCGCACTTCATGACCAGATCTCGAGCATCCGATGCCGCTGTTGGCCAGTAAAATCCCGCCCTAAAGGATTTTGCCACAAGGGCCCTGCTTCCTGCGTGATGTCCGCAAGTTCCTTCGTGTATCTCTTACAATAGTGCTTTTCCATCGTCAATGGCTATGCATCTTTGGAAAATGCCGGAAATGCTGCGCTTGTATAGTTCACCGTTTACTATGGTGAAGGCTTTCGATCTTCTGACGATTCGTTTCGCTTCTATTGGATCCTCTGGTAACTCCTGCCTTGTTAGATACGCTAGGAACGGCTTGGTCCATAGTGGTTCAAGGAGGAGGACTTGTTCAACAGGAGAAGTTGGAGATTCTTCGGCAGCTCGATGCGGGCTCGCCTCTGATTCGCCAGCCGACGGTTTTGGCGGTGCCGACGCATTCTCTTTTATCGATCGCTGAGTGATCACTTCGTAAAACACTCCGTCTGGGATGGGGGAGCACATGGATCCGATGTTTGCCAAAGTGTCGGCTTCCTCATTGGCTCTGCCGATATGTTTAAGCTCACAGCCTTCAAATTTGGCTTCCATGTTCTGTATAACTGTCGGTAGGCGATCATGTTGTCGCTGACCGCGTCACACAGGTTCATCGACTGTTGTACTACCAAATTCAAATCTCCGTAGATTTCCAGAGTTGCCCCGCATGCCTTGGCCATCTTCATCCCATGTAACAGTGCCTCATATTCTGCTTCGTTATTCGTCGGCAGGGGGAAATTCATACGTAGTATGTACTTCATCTTATCTCCCTGTGGTGATATTAGTACCACCCCAGCTCCTGCTCATGTGCTTCGTTTTGACCCGTCGAAGTACATTGTCCATGACCCCGACATGCTGCCGGTGTTTGCGATTGGATCCAATCTGCCACGAAGTCTGGGAGGATTTGGGATTTTATCACCGTCCGATTGACGTAAGTTATGTCGTGTGGTGCTATCTCGATCGCCCATTGAGACACTCGACCCGTGGCTTCTGGGTTAGTCATTATGTTCTTCAATGGTGCTTCGCTTACGACGACAATCGGGTGCTCTGTGAAGTAGTGCCGCAACTTGCGAGCTGACCTCCATACTGCGTATGCCAGCTTCTGATGATGGGGTACCTCTGCAGGTGTGAGTACTTCACTGAGGTAGTAAACAGGCCTCTGCACACCGTGAACTCTCCCTGCTTCCTCTCGTTCAACTACCAACACGCTGCTAAAGACTTGGGCCGTTGCGCTATATACATAAGCAGTGTTTCCTTCTCGCGGGGGGTTACGAGGACTGGGGATGTCGACAAGATTTTCTTCAGATTGTCGAAAGACTCCTGCGCCTCATCTGTCCATTCGAATTTTTCTGACTTTTTCATCAAGTTGTAGAAGGGCAAAGCTTTTTCTCCCAGCTTGGCGATGAATCTGCTGAGCGCCGCCAACCGTCCTGCCAACTGCTGCACTTGGTGCAGATTCTTTGGCGGCTCCATGTCGAGGATAGCTTTGATCTTCAAAGGGTTAGCTTATATTCCTCTTGCTGAGATGAAGTAGCCGAGTACTTGTCCCCCTGGCATCCCAAAGAAACATTTCTTCGGGTTCAGCTTGATCTTGTACTTGTCTAGGTTGTCGAAGGTTTCTCGTAAATCGTCAATGAGAGTGGCGGTGTGCTTTGTTTTTACCACAATATCGTCGATGTAATCTTTGATGTTCCTCCCGATCTGTTCTCCAAGGCAAGCTTGCATGCACCGTTGATATGTTGCCCCTGCATTCTTTAACCCGAACGTCATGACGTTGTAACAGAAAACACCGTGTGGGGTGATGAACGCAGTTAATTCCTGATCCTCCTTTTTGAGCTTGATCTGGTTATACCCAGAGTATGCATCCAAGAAGGAGAGACGATCGCACCCAGCTGTGGAGTCGACTATCTGGTCTATACGAGGCAGTGGGAAGTGGTCCTTCAGGCAGTGCTTATTAAGGCCGGTGTAGTCGATGCACATGCGGAGAGCGGTCGTGTCTTTTTCGGCACCATAACGGGGTTGGCCACCCACTCAAATTCCTTGAGCTCTCGAATGAATCCTGCTTTGCGGAGTCGACTAACTTCTTCGCCAATTGCTCTTCTCTTCGGTTCAGAAAATCGGCGCATCGATTGCTGCACTGGTTTAGCTGTCGGGTCAACATTGAGGGCGTGCTCAGCGAGTTCCCTGGGGATACCTGGCATGCACTACAAGAAAAGTTCTGATAGACAACGTCTCAAAATCGTCCGCTAAGGGGTATTTTTCGTCGCCTATGGGCCTAACCCGACGATATGGGTTCTGTTGTGAAACTGCGTCAGGCAAAGTCCAACGACGTTTTTCGGTCCGTCGCGCTTGGGCGCCTTCCGCCACGGAAAATCGGACCGTTGCGCAAGTGTTTCCGGAGCCCGTTGACGCGACGTCATGCAACCGACACGTGGACGCCGTTAATGCCGCTAACGGCGTTAACCGCGAAACCCCGTGGTAGATGGTAGGCCCACACGAGGCCTGCCACGTCTTAAGCGGGCCGGGCCGGATGACATAGTTTGACCGGTCAACTATATAGCGGGCTGGTCCATTAGTTACGTGGGCCGGGCCTAACCTCTAATGTTGACTGGTCAAAGGTAAATGGGCCGCCCATTTAACAAGTGGGGTCCCCTTAAAGCAAGTGGGCCGGCCCAAGAAGCAAGTGGGCCGGCCAAAACACAGTGGGTCCCACTATCCTGTTAAAAGGCCGGCCCATTTAGTGTGTGGGGTCCACCATATAGCAAGTGGGCCGGCCCAACAAGCTAGTGGGCCGGGCCAAAAACACATGGTGGGTCCCACTATCCGTTAAAGGGCCGCCCATTTAGTATGTGGGGTCCACCATATAGCAAGTGGGCCGGCCCAACAAGATAGTGGGCCGGGCCAAAACACAGGTGGGTCCCACCTTCGTTAAAGGGCCGGCCCATTTAGTATGTGGGGTCCACCATATAGCAAGTGGGTGGCCCACCAAGATAGTGGGCCGGCCAAAACACATGTGGGTCCCACATTCCCGTTAATGGGCCGGCCATTTGTTATGTGGGGTCCACCATACAGAAGTGGGCCGCCCAACAAGATAGTGGGCCGGGCCAAAAACACAGGTGGGTCCCACCTTCCTATTAAAGGGGCCCATTTACCATGTGGGACCACCATATAGCAAGTGGGCCCAACAAGATGGTGGGCCGGCCAAAGCACAGTGGGTCCCACCTTCCGTTAAAAGGCCGCCAATTAGTATGTGGGGTCCACCATATTGCAAGTGGGCCGCCCAACAAGATAGTGGGCCGGCCAAAAACACAGTGGGTCCCACTTTCCTCTTGAAGGGCCGGCGTTTAGTATGTGGGGTCCACCACAAAAGCAAATGGGCGGCCCAACTAATTAGTGGGCCGGCCCAGAGTGGGTGGGGACCACCTAAAGCAAGTGGGCCAAATTAGAGTGTGGGGTCCACCGTAACTCACATGGGCTGGCCCAAGAAGTAAGGGCCAGCCCGTTTAGTTGTTTATATGCCGATAATATGCGCTTTAGGATTTTGCGGCAGCACATATGTGATTTCGATTAATTGGGCCGTTTAAGGGATGGGAATTCGTGATTTAGATACTGAGAATATTTACGCAGCATTGATTTCTGTCGGATAGCCTCACTTACCACAAGCACCAAAGAAAAAATGCGCGAAAGAACTATAAAAACTAACTAAATATTACATCAGCTGCAAGGCATTGAAAAAATATATTACAGAACCCAGAGAAATTGAATGGTAATTAAACCTAGCAATACAATGAAGCGATCCGGCAATCTTTTAAGTTGTCCATGCAGCACCTATATCTGAAACAAAGACATTACAAGTTAAGACAGCAACAATGGAAAGGCAAAGACACTACAATATTGTTTGCCAAAGAATTTGGAGCTCATCATTTCGTCGTTATAACAAGATCATTGTAATGCGCACAATAAGCAAACAAAGAGTGCATGCCGCATACCAACAGCCAATATAACAGAGCATGTTAGAATGAAACAGCAGACTTACTACTGTCGAGTCCCATGCAAACCAACATGTTCAGGGAGTACAAAATTGGCATGAACAACATAGTAGCAGGCTATAAATTTTGTAACAACGACTGAGCAAGATGAAGTTATGATGGCTACATCTACAGAGCAGGGAATGTAAACCAAAAATAGAAGTTACGATGGCAAAAGCTAAAGAGGAGGGAATGTGAACCAACATGTGCCAAGTGCAATTACTTCATTTTGGCCGTGAACTAAATAATACTCCTGAACTTATAGTGAAGGGGATGCAAATCAAGATGTTTCAGGATATAAACTTGTAATGAGCAACACATAGAGGATAGTTAATGCTGGAGCTTAGGATGGACCAGATACAGAATATAGTGGGATCACCTGTGAACTTGTATAAGAGGGAATGCAAACCAATATGTTCAGCTTTCCATATGTGAGCGTCATGCCAAGTCAGAGAAACAAGTCAATAATGCAGCTTTTGAAGAACAAGATGGCACGCAAAATTATTATCTAGTAGTATGACAAGTTTATTTGTACTACAGGCTAGATAGCAGAGTGATAGCATGCCAAACTAAGTCCTTACTTTGTTAGCTTACAATGAACTAGATACAAAACAATGGCATCATCTGTAGTACAGGGAATGCAAGCCAACATGTTCATGGAGTAAAAAATTGGCACAAACAACATAGTAGCAGGCCATAATTTTTATAACAACGACTGAGCAAGATAAAGTTATGATGGCTAGATCTACAGAGCAGGGAATGTAAACCAAATATAGAAGTTACGATGCCAAAAGCTATAGAGCAGGGAATGCGAACCAACATGTGCAATTACTTAAAATTGGCCATGAACTAAATAATAGCAGGATGTTACTATAATACCTATAATTTTTGTAACAACGACTGAGCAAGATAGAAGTTATGATGGCTACATCTACAGAGCAGGGAATGCAAACCAAAATGTTCAATCGCTTAAAGTTAGCAATGAAGTAGAAAATAGCAACGTGTTACGGTCATAGCTAGGAATGAACTAAAAGAGCTTCAGACAAACAAGAATCTGAACCCAGAACATGGCGCTAAAACAAGGGACTTACATTAGGAGAAGCACTCTGTGGGAGTCACAGCAGATCTTCCTGGGGTTGATAGATCCGGTGATGAAGTACGCTACATGTGCTACTTGGGGTTGGAGAGACGGCCATTACACTTCATGGTTACTCATCTCATCTGCAAAAACGTAACGGCGCGTCGTTAGCACAAACAGGTTCCCCCAAGATTAAACAAGAACTTGCAGGCAAGCAATAGAAAAGCGACAGTAGAAGAGTTTAGATCATGCACTGCGCCGGGGAAGCAGATCCGGTTCATGCACAGCGGTGTCGGTGAGCAAGATCCGATGCGGTGGACGACGGATCCGGCGAAGCGGCTCCGGCGGGGTGGACGATACCGCAGCTGAAGCGACTGCGGTAGACTGCTGGATGAGCATATGGTTTCGAGGTTCGGCGGGGATGATCCGGTCCGGTTGATGACGGCGTCGATGAAGCGGCTCCGGCAGGCAGCCGGATGACGAGGATCGCGAGGCCTCGGGTAGGCCAGGGAAGTCCGGCGGGGATGTTCCGGTGCGGTGGTCGTGGAGGTGGGAGAGAGGGACTTGGGAAGTTCCGGTGGGTGGTCTGAGGGAAATGAATTTTTTTGGGAGGGTTTCCGGGCTAGGGAGGTGGTGATCCAAAAAATGACGGGCAGACCCCCCCACCAACCGACTTTGCTGCCATCTCCACAGGGGTAGAATGGGAATTTGGAAGCGTGTGAAATTTTTGTATTTTGTGGGCGGGAAGTTTTGCCGCTATGAGATTTTGAATTTGGCCACCGTCCAAGTATAATGATAAAAAATTGTGAGACCGTACTAGTACCTCTGTTCAAGGCCGAGTGCAAAATCAAATCATCATCACCTTGAAAATTTGTTACCAACTTACCATGATCATGATCTACCTCTGAAAATGGGCGCATCCACTAAAACTTGCAAAGTATAATGATACAAATTTGTGAGACCGTACTAGTACTTATGTTCAAGGTCGAGTGCAACATCAAATCATCATTATATTGAAAATTGTGTTACCATGATCATGATATTTCTCTGAATTTGGCGCAACCGCTAAATCTCGCAAAGGATAATGATAAAAAAAGGTGAGATTGTACTAGTTCTTATGTTCAAGGCCGAGTACAAGATCAAATCATCATCACGTTGAAATTTGTTACAATGATCATGACATATCTCTAAAATTAGTGCATCCGCTAAATCTTGCACGTGGCGCATCTCGGTGCGGAGCAACAAGTCGGTGCTATCAAGGTTGAGGCGTCGGTAGCGTCATCGGGCTCTCATCTCTTGATAGATCTTCTACATGGCGCGGCGCACCACCCGCCGATAAGCAGTCACATGTGAGACCGAGGTGGAGACGTCCCCGGCATCCTCGAGGCGCGTCCGCCCTTCTACGAGCCAGCGTCGACTCAAGGTATGAATCCATGTGGTGTCTTAGATTTATTGTTCTTCTCTTATGATTATTTTGAGCCGAACATGTGTGCTCTTTCTCTGAATATATTGCTTGAAAAGCTTACCAAGTTACTTAAATTCACTTTGTTCTTAATCTTGCGAGCTAATATTGTTATTTTTAATGAACGGTGGTGTGCGCAAGCAGAGTTATTTGTGGATGTGTTGAGCTGTTAGGCATAAGTCGAAATCCTCATCTAAACGAGGCCTCAGATTAACACATAAAAAAGGTGTTCAATCTCGCCCACAATACCCTCTTCTTTCCTCTCCCTTTATTGGAACTTGTTTTGCAGACAAGGAAAGTGGCACGTGTAATGTGAGTAAAACCCTCTTAGCCAAAATCATCTACGAGCAAGATTTTCTATATTGTAGATGCCCCAATTGACTCTCATCCCCAAAGTAGTTTTTTTATGTCAGTATAGACTTCTTTACTGGATGTATACTATCGTACATGGCATGCATTTGCCTAATGAGCAACATTGTATTGCTATTCTAGCCAACCTGATCGATATGTCAAGCTTCATGCACGAGATGCCATGTTTAATTTACTCCCTCGCTCTGATCCATATTTCTTGATGTGAAATGAATGTGAATCGGAGGGAGTACTTTTCTTAGATAGTACTATATCATTTCAAAAAAAGTACTACTACATCACAAATGCATCAAAAGAGTACTACATCACAAGACCACCACGGTTGTACTAGTAGAGTTTAATGCTGAACTTCCAAAGGGATTAAGATTACACATATGAACTTTAAACATGACCAGGAGCATGAGGGCCAGCAGCAGGGGCGTTGACGTGGAGCAAGCTAGGCAAGACGTAATTCTGGAGGAAGAGGCCATATGATGCGTACTTGGCCTTGGTTGCAGGGCGGTGTTTCCCCCTATGTACTTAGGCCTACACCCATCGCATGTTGGATCAGGCTGTGGATGTCCTTCTAGAGAAATTTGCCACATAATGGGCAAAATAGCTCCCCGCGCGCATGCAGAAACGAATTTCACCACCCTTCAGCCGCTTGAGAACATAGCGGCTTTTCCGGTCCCTGCGCACCTTGTTGTTGTCCATGTCATCAGAATACTCCTATGAATTATTAAGTACTACATAATCAGGTTTTTTATGACAGATCGAATAAATACTCCACTAACATAATCAAACCTTAGAAACCCTAAAATTAAATGTGTAGAACAAGTAAATGGCAGAAGAAATCGTAATAAATCATGAGAAACCCTATGAACAACCATGAACATTAGCCACAACAATTGCAAGTCCACTAAGTATGAACACATAAATTGATTATATGACTACATGGCAGATTAGTCGAAATTAAACTAGAATCTGATCTTACGAATCGTAGAATCAATTACATCTACAAGAACAAGGTAGGATATCAAATCAATCAAGAACCAGGCTCGTGCAAACCATGTGAACAGCAATATGACACAAAGAGGGTTGGGACAGTTTCGGTAAAAGAGAAGTACCTCCTCGTCATCACCCTCAACATCCTCCTGGAACTGAACGTTTGGGCCGAAATCGTCGAAGGGGTCGAGGTTCGCGTCCAGCATCGGGCCTAGGAAGACCTCGCCGTGGTGGCCTGCAACGCCGTGCACATCTTCGGCGGGATAAACAACGTTGGTATCCACCTTCTGCTCGACGGCCAGGACGCCCGTTTCGACCGAGGTCGAAGAACCAGACAAGCAGAGGAGACGAGCGGCATGGGTGCCCGGTGAAGCCTCACCCGTCGTGACGGCCAGGATGCCCATTTCGACCGAGGTCGAAGAATCCGACAAGCAGAGGAGACGAGCGGCTTGGGTGCCCGGTGAAGCCTCACCCACCACGACGGCCACTACCGTAGAGGCATCCTCTGCGTGGGCGGTCGCCTATTGCTCCGCCTCGTATGCAATACCTATCTTCATGCTGTTGTGGTTGGAAACGGGAAAGTCGATGCCTCAGAGGTGCGGTGAGTGGATGGGGGTTTTCACAGTGTGGGGGAGGCAAGTTGGGGGAGTGGAGAGGACGAGCTCGCGAGAGATGATGAGGCCGATTATGTTATAGCCTCCGACTCCCTGTATCCAGTAGTGGACGCGTGAAGTCATGCATGTACTCGACTTTCCACTTTCTGGGAGACGTGTACGAAACTTTTTTTTGGACCATTTAACTTCATGTGGGACTCATGTATACCAATACTTCCAAACGTCATAAGTAATTCAAAATCATTCAGAATAATATGAGACCTTAACATTTTATTTTTTGTGTCAGATATTGTCTATGAAAAATAACATCCTTCAAAAAATAAATCGCCTATGCCAATCCGATCATGCCCGTCTACTCCAACTAGCTTCCTCGAGTAATTTGTCACCTTACATTCTTAAAATGAACCAAAATTTGGCACAGGGGTGCATCATCACATGGAAAATGATGTTACCATTCTGTCTTCCCATTTTTTTTTGAATTTTTCAAAATTGTCATGCCCTAACGGAAAAAATGTACTCCTTCTAAGAAGCATGTATCAGAATGGCATTACCAAAACCTAGGGGTGGGGTGGGGGGAGGGGGGCACATGGTGGTGTGATGATACATCACATTTGGACCACACAACACCATTTGGACCAACCAAAAAAAAACACCCTACACAAACCCTGGTCAAAACTAGTTTGACCAATATTACAAAAGTTGTACGGAGTACATAATTCAGAAACCGTCAGAAATATACGAAGCATTCACGAGTCCCCAAAGTCAGTGACTTTGAGTCACTTACAACTGTGGTCCACATATCAGTCACCCAAAGTCATGGCAAAGTCAGCTTGGCAAAGTCACCGACAGACAAAGCAAGCAGTGAACAGACAACTCCGTAGCACTGAAAAGACATCTCACAGAAAAGGCTAGTACTACCTTTTCTTCCCGGATAAGCAAAAATAGCTGATCGGTACTGACGAAATGCACCAGGTCCGCAATGTACTCCAGCTATAAGTGAAGCATGCCTACCACTGAAGAGGAAATTCAAGATTCCACCAGATCCCCATATCACTCTTTTGCATAAAACACGGACATATCTTTTGCACAATTCACCACTTGTTGGTCTAATCTATCGCAGCTTCCATCAGTTGGTCATCCAATTAACGATTTAACGGATTAGAAAAATAAGCGGTGGAATTAGAAGTACTAGTAGCGAAATGTGCAAAATATACCGCCCTTCCCGAGGGGGTTTGTCCAGAAGAGGGCCGGATGACAATGTCCCGGGTGCATCCAGAAACGAGAGGGGTAGTTTCTAATACATGTAAGAAATTATTTTACAAAAAGGTACATATTAAGTAGTACAACTATTAGTACAGTACTACTATTTCGAGGGAAAATGCCATGTCGTGCGACCTCTAATCAATGAGTAGAAGTTGTAGGTGCGCCTAACATGCATTGCTGAAAGCTGGTTCCGCTGGAATTTGAGCTCAGCCGGGGCGGATTCTGCGAAGTTCGCCCGACGTCACTCATGTATCCCACCAAACTGCTCACTTCTTTCAATGTCTCTTCTCTTTCACTGCAGCTCTCCAACATCAGGTGCATCAACTTATCTTGTGCCTTCTGCCTCTCGAGAAGGGCAAGGATGGCGATGTCAGCATATTCAAGGTTCAACTTTTGGAGCTGTACTTTATCCTGAAGAAGGATTTTGTACTCTATATCAGACTTGTCTCTGTCGAGGCACACAGTCTTGAGTATGCTGCTGGCTTTCTCCGCTGATGCTTTCTGCTTAATCAGCTCGTTCTTCAACATATCGCGCTCATTTCGAAGGCTGCAAATGAGCTCCACAAGAGTTTTCGAATTCTTCTTCTTGGCAGCCAAATCGTCTCGGAGGCGATCACACTCTAAGCTGAGCTCCTCGTTTTTTTCCATCAAGATGGCGACAGTGGTGTCGATAGTCGGCGCCGCTTCCTTCAGGGCGAAATCATCGGTAGCAAGTAAGCGCAAAGGAAGAAGAAGAAGAAGAAGATAACTACACAGTGCTTGGTGCTACCTCATTTCGCCGGGGTAGGGCCGGGTTGAAATCATCGGACGACGATGATTCCTTGGTCGTGGAAGTTGGTGCAGTAGGGGCGTCGTTGGAACTTCCAACCCTTTAAGATGTATAACCATAGAGACTCTTAAAGAGCTTGAGCCCGGGCAAGAAGAAACGAAAGTACATGGCGAAGGAAACTAACCCGGTGAGCACAGCACGGACGCGTTTCGGCGGCGGCGGCAGCGGCGGCGACGGCGAGCCCACTTGGTTTCTGGAACCGTCTCTCGAAATTTCGAGCCGGCGTTTTTTATCCGCGTACTTGACCGCCGGCGACCTGAAGTTTGAACACATTAATTGCTGGAGGAGAGAGCGACGAAAGAAACGAAAGTACATGGCGAAGGAAACTAACCCGGTGAGCACAGCACGGACGCGTTTCGGCGGCGGCGGCGGCGACGGCGAGCCCACTTGGTTTCTGGAAGCGTCTCTCGAAATTTCGAGCCGGCGTTTTTTCTCCGCGTACTTGACCGCCGACGACCTGAATTTTGAAGACATTGCTGGAGGAGAGAGCGACGAACAAATGTTTGTTAGGTGGAGAGAGGAAGAAAGTGAATGGAACGAGAGAGTTTAGCGTTTTGCCCTTATAGTCATAGTCGCTAACCGTGACGCGGGAAGGTTGGTCGTCGGCGTTTAATGGTCTCCCGCGTGGAAACCGAGGCGGCCACGAGGCAGCGGCTGGCCACGCGGCGTCCAGTCGCCTACGCCGCCGTAAATGAGGGTAGTTGCCTACCACCACCAGGTGACATGCACCTTTTGCATGTCACCGTGTGACATGCGGCCTAAATTCAAATTTAAAACATTGCGAAAAAAATCATGCATCCGGTGACATGCCCATGGCATGCCACCGATGAAGAGTTCCGTGCCATGCACTCTGGCACTCTGCGCCGTCTTGGATCAGAAAATGAGCGAAGAACGAGGACGAGGCACTAGTTCAAATTTAGGATGAAGTTTAAGATTTATTTTGGTTTAAATTAGATTAGAGGGAGTAGTACTCTTACTTTATTACTCGTACTTGTGTTAATGTAGTAGTATTATTATGGTGGTGTACTTGCGTTCGTGTACTTGTTTCAGCTGTTTTGGTGAAGGAGACATGCATCACCTTTTTTGGTGATATATCTAGTCGTCATGTAGCCCTCTACCATGTACTATTTTTGCTATGAATATATGTGGTATTGATTGTCAAAAAAAAACCCCAAGATCCTGAAAAACTGTTGGTCTATCCCGAGAAACGAGGAGGTTTAAGGAAACGAGGAGTCCAGCGCGTGCGGAAGGAGCTTTAATCGTGCGAGCATGCAGGGGCAAAATGAGGAAACTAGCGATTACTTTCTCTCCTGCCAGTCTTATACCTTAATAAATGGGCAAACTGAGCACGTTGTAGCTAATCCTTTTATTAATTAAACAGCTATATTAGTCAATAAGATTGCCTTATGTTTTTCCTCAGTTTTCGCCAAGCCCTTATTTGTAACCCGCAGAAGGAGCTCAGACGGGAGGATTCCAGTTTAGTTGACCGTTCCGTGCTGACGTGTGGGGCTAGTAGAAAGGGACCGCGTGGGACAGGACGAGACCGCGTTTGGTTGTACGTGAGCAGGAGCTGGGTTCTGTCTCTCTCGGCGCGAATTGGCATTTTTAAGAGCACCTTTTCCCCCTCTGTCTCTTTGTCTTTATTAACCAAATTAGTATCAAATCTAGAGAAGCTTGCATTTCTGTCTTTCTTCAATTATTTGTGCCTTTTGGCCCTCGTTGTTTGCCCAATATGGCAGCAAATCTAGTACTCCCTCTGGTCCATATGTATGTAGTTAAATCTAGAAGCAAATCTCCAGGGTAATGTACTCCGTACGACAAATTCGCAGTAATAGTAAATCGAGAAAACAAAGTAGGGCCAACAAAATATACTCCAGTAGAATAGGGATAGATAATAGGGATCCCTCCCTAGATAATAAGCTGCATACACAGCAGCCAACAGGTTCGAGGTTCTTCACAACACCATCATACTAACAACATAACAACAAGGGATCCCTAGCTAACAACAAAATAGAAGCTGCTTTGCAGCAGCAGCACACGTCCGGGACTCCGCCTACCCCATCTGCCTCCACTTGTTGCTCCCCTTGGGAGCCTTGGGCTTGAGCGGAGGCATGCGCCCGGCGGAGATCTCCACCCGCTGGATGCTGCGGAGGTGCATGCCGAGCGCCATGTGCTTGGCGCGGAAGGAGTGGGGGTTCACCGACGCGCCGACCTTGGGGTTGGTGTTGCCGATGTTCTCGGCATGCGTGAGGAGGCAGTTGAAGTCAGTGCGGCCGAGCCTCCTAGTGCAGAAGGGGCACCTGTAGACACCCTTGGCGAAGTAGGAGACGTACTGGCCGACCTGCAGCCTCCGCAGCACCTGGCGAGTCTTGACGTCATGGTGCTCGTCGTCGCTGCCGACGTCGCTGCCAGACAGCTGATCCATATCAAACGGGAACTATTAGTGAATGAGATGCAACGATGACTAACGTGCATGATAACAAAGTAAGGAAAAACAGAGCCAGCCTCAGTTAGAGTGGA
Organism: Lolium multiflorum; assembly: GCA_030979885.1. Lineage (NCBI taxonomy): Eukaryota > Viridiplantae > Streptophyta > Magnoliopsida > Poales > Poaceae > Lolium > Lolium multiflorum. The sequence goes on along the minus strand of CM061748.1, from coordinate 192,619,686 downwards.
CACGATTATATGTCTACAGGGATGGTGTTAGCGAACCATAGCTCATGCACAACAGATTTGTACACAGCAATGGTTCGCTGAACCCACTCTGTAAAAATTTGTGCCCAACGATTCATCATAGGCAAAGAAACAGATTCCAGATCTGATTTTGAACAGATTCCAGAATATTTGCAAAATTAAACGGTTGATATCTTTTGATTCCTGCATAAAATAACTGACTGAGATCCCATAAATTAACTGATTGAGATCCCATTATTACTTGCATAAATTAACCGAACGGCCGAACTCCAAATCTTAAACGAAATCAAGAAGGGATCAAAGCAAAATGGAATAAAATCGGCGCAAATATTAACCCAATACTCAACCATCTACAGATCGGCACTAATAGTTACTAGGGAACCAGCAAAAATAGGGTTCAAAAAGGAATGGGCGAAGAAAAAAGGGAGCAAACCATAGTTACCTCGTTCCATGGGTCGTCCATGAAGGTGTCGTAGGGGTTCGGAGGCGAGATGTACGGCACCGGCTCATAGGGGTCCCATCCCGGCGGGATACGACCGCCACCGGCGGCGGCGACGGCCTTTGAGGGGACGACGTCGAAGAGGGAGGCGTCGCGCTTGGAGCCGACGGCGTCATGGACGATGGGATTCGCATTCTCCATGTCCATCTCGCCTGCAGAGAGGGAGAGGGTTTTTGCTTTGGAGAAGATGATGGGACGTGAGAGGCGGCGTTGCATGAGCGAGTGAGAGTGACAGAGATAGTGCGAGGAGGCGTCTATAAAGGCGAGGGGTGGTTAATGCGACCCGCGTCCTACGCGTCCACCATTTAACGTCTGCACGTCTTGGGCTTCTGCAACGCGACACGCGTCCACAATTGCACGTCTTCGACTTCTGCACCGCGACTCGCGTCAGTACCCGTCAACAATTGCACGTCTTCCACTTCTGCACCGCAACACGCGTACTCGAGTCTAACCCTGGAAATTTAGATATACTCTCGAGTCTTATACTGTAGCATTTTTTGTGTGCTCGGTTTTCCCCTTGAGTACTAATACTGGCTAGTGCAATATACTCAGTTTTACCTCAAGTGCCTGGTCAACAGAGAGTCAACAAATGGGATTAACTAGTTAAATGAGTCAACAAATGGGATTATCAGTTCGTTTTCACGTGTTAAACTTGTCTAAATATTGGTCAAACCAAGGATTTGACCAAGATTCAAATGGGCAGAAAATTAAAAAAATCAGAAAAATGAAAAACCAAAGCACATAGTCTTCTTATGTCATATAGTAAGCATTAAAGGTGATAAACAAGGTCTACACATATTCAAACCATACAAATCATGTATCTACTCCCTAACCCCTAAACTCTGTCTTATGAAGTCAAGCATGAAGAGAAGTGGTTTTGGGTTTCAAACATGGAAATTTCAAAAACCTCCCAAAAACTTCATTTTAGAGTGACTAAGAAGGATACATGCTTCCCTTTTCATTTTCATGTTTTAAACTTGTTTAAATCTTGGTCAAACCTAGGATTTGACCAAGATTCAAATGGGCATTAAAATTTAAAAATCAGAAAAATGAAAAACCAAAGCACATAGTGTTCTTATGTCATATAGTAAGCATTAAAGTTGATAAACAAGGTCTAGACATATTCAAACCATACAAATTATGTATCTACCCCTAACCCCTAAACTCTGTCTTATGAAGTCAAGCATGAAGAGAACTGGTTTTGGGTTTCAAACATGGAAATTTCAAAAACCTCCCAAAAAATTCATTTTAGAGTGACTAAGAAGGATACATGCTTCCCTGGTCATTTTCATGTTTTAAACTTGTTTAAATCTTGGTCAAACCTAGGATTTGACCAAGATTCGATGGGCATCAAAATTTAAAAAAATCAGAAAAATGAAAAACCAAAGCACATAGTTTTCTTATGCCATATAGTAAGCATTCAAGTTGATAAACAAGGTCTATACATATTTAAACCAGACAAATCATGTATCTATAACCCTAAACCTTAAACTCTGTCTTATGAAGTCTAGCATGAAGAGAAGTCGTTTTGGGTTTCAAACATGGAAATTTCAAGAACATCCCAAAAGCTTCATTTTAGTGTGACTAAGAAGGATCAAGGCTTACCTTTTCATTTTCATGTTTTAAACTTGTTTAAATCCTGGTCAAATATAGGTTTGACCAAGATTCAAATGGGCATAAAATAAAAATATAGAAAAATGAAAAACCAAAGCACATAGTCTTCTTATGTCATATAGTAAGCATTAAAGTTGATAAACAAGGTCTAGTCTTATTCAAACTAGACAAGTCATGTATCTACCCGCTAACCCCTAAACTCTGTCTTATGAAGTCTAGCATGAAGAGAAGTCGTTTTGGGTTCAAACATGGAAATTTCAAGAACATCCCAAAAGCTTCATTTTAGTGTGACTAAGAAGGATCAAGGCTTACCTTTTCATTTTCATGTTTTAAACTTGTTTAAATCCTGGTTAAATCTAGGATTTGACCAAGATTCAAATGGGCATAAAATAAAAAAATAGAAAAATGAAAAACGAAAGCACATAGTCTTCTTATGTCATATAGTAAGCATTAAAGTTGATAAACAAGGTCTAGACTTATTCAAACTAGACAAATCATGTATCTATCCGCAAACCCCTAAACTCTATCTTATGAAGTCAAGCATGAAGAGAAGTGCATGGTTTTGGGTTTCAAACATGGAAATTTCAAAAAACTCCCAAAAAATTCATTTTAGAGTGACTAAGAAGGATACATGCTTCCCTTTTCATTTTCATGTTATATACTTGTTTAAATCTTGGTCAAACCTAGGATTTTACCAAGATTCAAATGTGCATCAAAATTCCAAAAAAATGAAAAAATGAAAAAACAAAGCACATAGTTTTCTTATGTCATATAGTAAGCATTAAAGTTGATAAACAAGGTCTAGACATATTCAAACAAGAAAAATCATGTGTCTACCCCCTAACCCTAAACTCTGTCTTATGTAGTCAAGCATGAAGAGAAGTGCTTTTGGGTTTCAAACATGGAAATTTCAAAAACCACCCAAAAGCTTTATTTTAGAGTGACTAAGAAGGATCCATGCTTATCTTTTCATTTTCATATTTTAAACTTGTTTAAATCATTGTCAAACCTAGGATTTGACCAAGATTCAAATGGGCATAAAATTAAAAAATCAGAAAATTGAAAAACTAAAGCACATAGTCTTCTTATGTCATATATATAGTAAGCATTTAAAAGATAATAAATAAGGTCAAGACAATAAAAGCTTCATTTTAGAGCGACTAATAAGGATCGATGCTTACCTTTTCATTTTCATGTTTTTACTTATTTGAATCTTGGTCAAATCCTAGGTTTGACCAAGATTTAAACAAGTTTAAAACATGAAAATGAAATGGGAAGTGTGTATCCTTCTTAGTCAGTCTAAAATGAAGCTTTTGGGATGTTCTTGAAATTTCCATGTTTGAAACCCAAAACCACTTAAGACAGAGTTTTTGGTTAGGCGTAGATACATGATTTTTCTTGTTTGAATATGTCTAGACCTTGTTTATCAACTTGAATGTTTATGACATAAGAAGGCTATATATGTGCTTTGGTTTTCCATTTTTTTCATTTTTTCGAATTTTTATGCCCATTTAAATATTGGTCAAATCCTAGGTTTGACCAAGGTTTAATCAAGTTTAAAACATGACAATGAAAAGGTAAGCATGAATCCTTTCTCAGTCACTCTAAAATGAAGGTACTTGAAATTTTTATGTTTGAAACACAAAACCCCAGTTCTCTTCATATGTTTGACTTCATAAGACAAAGTTTAGGGTTAGGGGTAGATATGATACATGATATTTCTGGTTTGAATATGTCTAGACCTTGTTTATCAACTTGAATGCTTACTATATGACATAAGAAGGCTATATATGTGCTTTGGTTTTTCATTTTTTTTTTTTTTTTTGAATTTTACGCCCGTTTGAATCTTGGTCAAATCCTAGGTTTGACCAAGGTTAAAACAAGTTTAAAAAATGGCAATGAAAAGGTAAGCATGGATCCTTCTTAGTCACTCTAAAATGAAGCTTTTGGGAGGTTTGTGAAATTTCCATGTTTGAAACCCAAAATCACTTCTCCTCATACTTAACTTCATAAGACAGAGTTTAGGGTTAGGGTAGATACATGTTTTGTGTGTTTTGAATATGTCTAGACCTTGTTTATCAACTTGAATGCTTACTATATGACATAAGAATACTATGTGCTTTGGTTTTTCATTTTTCTGATTTTTTTAATTGTTAAACCCATTTGAATCTTGGTCAAATCCTAGGTTTGAGCAAGATTTAAACAAGTTTAAAACATGAAAATGGAAAGCTAAGCATGAATCATTCTTAGTCACTCTAAAAATCTTTCGGTCTGCAGAAGAGTCGAATCTGCAATCAGTAGTTACAAAAGCGACCCACCTTAGGGATGGATAATAAGACTTGGGCAATATAAACGTTGATACTTACTTTGTGATACTAAAATATATGTATCTAGACATATTTCAGTTGTAGATACATCCATTTTAACATCAAGTAATATGGATCGGAGGACTAGCTAAAGAACAATGAGAGGCAGTGTTTCTCTCCCCCAGCCTACTTGGCGGAGTGGCCCTCCATCAGGACAGGTGGTGATTCCGCTTCTCTCGTTGGAATTCCTTATCCCCCAGCCTACTCGGCGACGTGCGCTCCTCAGTGACCTGCGCGAGGGCGCCTCGGCGACCTACGCAAAGGTGGCTGGACTCGGAGCGCATCGACTTCCTTCTGCGGTGCCTGGATTGGATCGACCATCCCGCGCGTGTCCTCCACCATATTGTTTTTCTTCAAGATGCTGTCATCCATCATCTTCTTCACCGCATCATGTTGGGTGTTGAGGCTCCCGTTGAGAGCTTGAACGCACCTGTTTGATAGCTCGACGTTTTCTTCGCGAAGAAAGCCGCACTCGATCTTAAGCATCAAATTCTCGCCCTTGAGCTTCTTGATGACAGAGTTCGTTTCCTCACTTGATGGAACCCTCACATCATGCAGCTTGCCCCGGCCGGTGACCTCGTCCTTCAAAGTATCGACATCATCGCGAAAGTTGGAGGCGAGTTCCACGAGAGTTTTAAGCTCATCTCTGAAACACGCCGATGCTTCCTGCATGGCAATATCATCAGTACCGAAACAAAGTGACGAGAGGAAGACGAAAATGTCCAATCAGTGGTAACCTCTAAGCGCAGGAGACAGGGGTTGAAGTCGTCATGAGAAGATGTCAGGGTGCGTCGTGGGGCACTGAGATATGTATAAAAAGGATTAATACGGAATAAAGAGTTGGGACCTCCGGGCCAGGAAGAATCAAGAAACATGGCGATGGAAACCAACCAGGAATCTTCGACCGCACGACTGACGCCGTTCCGAGACGAGCGCGAAGCAGGGCCTTCGTTTTCTGGCGGGCCCTTTCTCGCGGCCAGCATCTGGATAGACCGCCGGCGGGAACTCTCCGCGTCCTTGGTCAACACTAGATGGTGCTTCTTCAAGCGAGATGGTGGCCTTGACTTCGGAGGCATCGCTGGAAGTGGAAGGAGACTGGAAGTGAAGCAAGAAGGGGATGGAAGAAGTACTCCCCCTATTAAAACCAGACAACCGTCTCCTGCCCTCGCTTCGAGCAACCTGGTCCGCCCATCCTAAATCAACGGCCGAGAGGGGGCTCCCTTGCGAACTGAGATCCAGTGACTTTACCCAACAGAAGTTACCATGAACTTTACCTATACGAGCCATCAGGTTAAGATCCAACGAACATGGTCGATCTAAAATTTGAAATTAAAATTTTGTAGCTCAGAAAAAAACAGAAAAACTTTACATTAAGACGTATTCTCGGAAAGTTCCAGTCCATTTAAAATATTAGTTTAGTTTAAGTTCGAAATTTGGATCAACCGCGAGCGTTGGATCTTGATCGAGTGGCTCACGTGTGTAAAGTCGCATGGTGACTTCTCTTAGTGAAGTCACTGGATCTCAGTCCGCGAAGGGTCAGGACGCGGGAGCAGAAGCAAATGAATCGAGAGCGGTCCGGAGTATCCTGTCCGTCCACCGTAAATCAACGGGACAGAGCGGCTACCTTCTCTTCGAAGGCTCTGGCGCGCAACCCGAGGAATGGACATCTGTCGGCTAGTATAGAATTTTATAGCACGCCATTAATCGAGCTAGCAGTACTGTACTACTGACTACAACTCTGATGGACGTCCAAAGCTCTGAATAGTCAGGGGAAACAATGAATGCGAGCCAGGGTAGTACTACTGTAGTAGTGAAGCAATGGGGATTATCTGGAGCAAGTACGGAGTACCGAGTACAGTACTACAAAAGTGCTGTTCGTTGTTTTCGCAGTTCATTTTAGCGTAACGTCCAGGTTGTTGTCGAACCAGCTGTTAGATTTTGGGTAATTATTGTTAAGTTGCTGCTTCTTAATTAAAATTTATCAAAGTCATGTAGACTAGATCGATTTGTGAGAACATCCCAAAAGCTTCATTCATTTTAGAATGACTAAGAAGGATCCATTCTTACCTTTTCTTTTCATGTTTTAAACTTGTTTAAACCTTGGTCAAACCTAGGATTTGACCAAGATTTAAATGGGCATAAAAATTCGGAAAAAATCAACAAATGAAAAACCAAAGCACATATATAGCCTTCTTATATCATATATTAAGCACTCGAGTTGATAAAAACTCTGTCTTATGAAGTCAAACATATGAAGAGAACTGGTTTTGGGTTTCAAACATGGAAATTTCACAAACCTCCCAAAAGCTTCATTCTACAGTGACTAAGAAGGATCCAGGCTTACCTTTTTCATTTTCAATTTCTTAACTTGTTTAAATCTTGGTCAAACCTAGGATTTGACCAAGATTCAAATGGGTATAACAATTCAAAAAAAAACGGAAAAAAACCAAAGAACATAGTCTTTTGATGTCATATAGTAAGCATTCAAGTTGATAAACAAGGTCTAGACATATTCAAACCAAACAAATCATGTATCTACCCCCTAACCCTAAACTCTGCCTTATGAAGTCAAGCATGAAGAGAAGTGATTTTGGGTTTCAAACATGGAAATTTCAAAAACCTCCCAAAAGCTTCATTTTAGAGTGACTAAGAAGGATCCATGCTTACCTTTTCATTGCCATGTTTTAAACTTGTTTTAACCTTGGTCAAACCTAGGAATTGACCAAGATTCAAATGGGAGTAAAAATTCAAAAAATTCAAAAAAAATGGAAAACCAAAACACATATATAGCCTTCTTATGTCATATAGTAAGCATTCAAGTTGATAAACAAGGTCTAGACATATTCAAAGCAGAAATATCATGTATCATATCTACCCCTAACCCTAAACTCTGTCTTATGAAGTCAAACATATGAAGAGAACTGGGGTTTTGGGTTTCAAACATAAAATTTTCAAGTACCTTCATTTTAGAGTGAGTAAGGAAGGATTCATGCTTACCGTTTCATTTTCATGTTTTAAACTTGTTTAAACCTAGGATTTGACCAAGATTTAAATAGGCATAAAAAATTCGAAAGAAATCAAAAAATGAAAAACCAAAGCACATATATAGCCTTCTTATATCATATAGTAAAAAATTCAAGTTGATAAACAAGGTCTAGACATATTCAAACAAGAAAAATCATGTATCTACACCTAACCATAAACTCTGTCTTAAGTGGTTTTGAGTTTCAAACATGGAAATTTCACAAACCTCCCAAAAGCTTCATTTTACAGTGACTGAGGAGGATCCATGCTTACCTTTTGGCTTAAACGTTTGAAACCAAAAACCACTTCTCTTCATGCATGCTTGACTTCATAAGACAGAGTTTAGCTAGGGTTAGGGGGTAGATACATGATTTTCCTGGTTTGAATATGTCTAGACCTTGTTTATCAACTTAATTGATTGCTTACTATATGACATAAGAAGACTACGTGCCTTGGTTTTCAATTTTTTTGTTTTTGTTTTTGAATTTTATGCTCATATATTTGAATCTTGGTCAAATCTTAGGTTTGACCAAGATTTAAACAAGTTTAAAACATGAAAATGAAAAGGGAAGCATGTATCCTTCTTAGTCACTCTAAAATGAAGCTTTTGGGATGTTCTTGAAATTTCCATGTTTGAAACCCAAAACGACTTCTCTTCATGCTAGACTTCATAAGATCAACAGGGGTAGATACATGATTTTTCTGGTTTGGATATACCTAGACCTCGTTTAACTTGAATGCATACGATATGACATAAGAAGACTACGTGCTTTTGTTTTTCATTATTCTGTTTTTTTTTTGAATTTTGTGCCCACCCATTTGTATCTTGGTCAAATCCTAGGTCTGATAATGATTTAAACAAGATTAAAATATGAAAATGCAAAGGTAAGCATGGATCCTTCTTAGTCACTCTAAAATGAAGCTTTTGGGAGCAAAACCACTTCTCTTCATATGCTTGACTTCATAAGACGGAGTTTAGGGGTTAGGGGTATAGATACATTATTTGTCTAGTTTGAATATGTCTAGACCTTGTTTATCAACTTAATTGGCTTACTATATGACATAAGAAAACTATTTGCTTTGGTTTTTATTTTTCCTGATTTTTTTCAATTTTGATGCCCATTTGAATCTTGTCAAATCCTAGGTTTGACCGAGATAATTTAAACAAGCTTAAAACATGAATATGAAAAGGGAAGCATGTATCCTTCTTTGTCACTCTAAAATGAAGTTTTTGGGAGGTTTTTCAAATTTCCACGTTTGAAACCCAAAACCACTTCTCTTCATATGCTTGACTTCATAAGACAGAGGGCAGGGGTTAGGGGTATAGATACATGATTTGTCTAGTTTGAATATGTCTAGACCTTGTTTATCAACTTTAATGCTTACTATATGACATAAGAAAACTATTTGCTTTGGTTTTCTTTTTTCTGACTTTTTTTCAATTTTGATGCCCATTTGAATCTTGTCAAATCCTAGGTTTGACCAAGATAATTTAAACAAGCTTAAAACATGAATATGAAAAGAGGAGCATGTATCCTTCTTAGTCACTCTAAAATGTAGTTTTTGGGAGTTTTTTGAAATTTCCATGTTTGAAACCCAAAACCACTTCTCTTCACATGCTTGACTTCATAAGACAGAGTTTAGGGGTTAGGGGTATAGATACATGATTTGTCTGGTTTAATATGTCTAGACCTTGTTTATCAACTTTAATGCTTACTATATGACATAAGAAGACTATGTGATTTGGTTTTTCATTTTTCTGTTTTTATTTTTCTGCCCATTTGAATCTTGGTCAAATCCTAGGTTTGACCAAGATATAGACAAGTTTAACACGTAAATGAGTTAACTTGGATTTCCCACCCTTGAATCCATAGGAAACTTTGTTCTAATGCACTATTATAATCAACCGAGTTTTTACACCAACAGGTCTGTCACTTACGTGTGGTGCCCACGCTTGAGGTCCCACACTTCAGTGAGCACAAGTCACGTGCAATAGGTACGCAAACTCCCAGCCATTTTCTTTGTCAAGAGAAGACGCATCAGGATGCGTATTGGAAGTCTGTGGGTCCTTCTGGTTCCTTCGGTCGTCCCTCTCACAAAAAAAACAAATCTCTCTCATTCTCGGCCTCGCTCGACTCGCTCTCGCTCGCCGCTCGCACCTCCTGCTCACTGACAAACCCTGCACAAAAGTCAACATCATCACCCGAAAAGGGGAGACACCATAATTCTCTCCCTTCTTCTCTCCTTCCGAGTGATCCCTCTTCCTCCGAGTTTCACTCGACGGGCAAACACCCATGTGCTGCATAGTAATAATAAAAAGGTAGTACTCGTAGAAAAATCGATATACGAATCTGTAATTAAATAGGTTAAACTAGGGTTTTGCCCAGTTCTACAGATCAAGGGTTCAAAAAAATCCAACTACGGGGTTCGAACAACACGATTCTAATCCAAGAATTTTTTCGACCTAGGTCACCCAAATGGCCTCAAACTATAGGGTTAGCATCTAGTGCAGTATGTGTGAAAATGTATGCACTATGTGTGCTATAACTTGTATGTCTTTCATATTTGAACCAAATTTGAATAAGTTTGAAATATTTGAAAAGGGGCTTTTGGCTTAAACGTTTGAAACCAAAAACCACTTCTCTTCATTCATGCTTGACTTCATAAGACAGAGTTTAGCTAGGGTTAGGGGATAGATGCATGATTTTCCTGGTTTGAATATGTCTAGACCTACTTTATCAACTTAATTGAATGCTTACTATATGACATAATAATACTATGTGCATTGTTTTTTATTTTTTTGATTTTTTTAAAATTGTATGCCCATTTGAATCTTGGTCAAATCCTAGGTTTGAACATGGTTTAAACAAGTTTAAATCATGAATATGAAAAATTAAGCATCTATATATCCTTCTTAGTCACTCCAAAATGTAGCTCTTGGGAGGTTTTTTCGAAATTTCCATGTTTGAAACCAAAACCACTTCTCTTCATGCATGCTTGACTTCATAAGACATAGTTTAGCTAGGGCGTTAGGGGGTAGATACATGATTTTCCTGGTTTGAATATGTCTAGACCTGGTTTATCAACTTAATTAATTGATTGTTTACTATATGACATCATAAGACTATGTGCCTTGGTTTTAAATTTTTCTGTTTTTTTTAATTTTTACGCCCATATATTTGAATCTTGGACAAATCCTAGGTTTGACCAAGATTTAAACAAGTTTAAACATAAAAATAAAAAGGGAAGCATGTATCCTTCTTAGTCACTCTAAAATGAAGCTTTTTGGATGTTCTTGAAATTTCCATTTTTGAAACCAAAAACGACTTCTCTCTTCATGCTAGACTTCATAAGATCGACAAAGATATATGATTTGTCTGGTTTGGATATGTCCAAACCTTGCTTGTTTATCAACTTGAATGCTTACTATATGACATAAGAATGCTTACCATATGTTTGAATTTTAAAAGCATATAGTCTTCTTATGTCATATAGTAAGCATTCAAAAGTTTTTCTTTGAGAGAGTAGCATGCATTCAAAAGTTGATAAATAAGATTTGTACATATTCAAACCAGACAAATCATGTCGTATCTACACCCCCTAACCCTAAACTCTGTCTTATGAAGTCAAGCATGAAGAGAAGTGCTTTTGGGTTTCAAACATGGAAATTTCACAAACCTCCCAAAAGCTTCATTTTACAGTGACTAAGGGCTCCTTTGATTCATAGGATTTGCATAGGAATTGTGTAGGATTTGGTTCCTATGGGAAAATTTCCTATACATGTTGTTTGATTCATAGAAACATATCCTATAGGAAAAATTCCTATAGGAATCTTGTAGCGTAATTCCTATAGGAAAAAACATTGGCTCATACCTCATGAAAAAATTCCTTTGCTACAATCAAACACACTTCATCTTTCTATAGGATTCAAGTAGACATGTGTCATTCCAATCCTATGCCTTTCCTATTCCTATACTTTTCCTATCCTTTAAATCAAAGGAGCCCTAAGAAGGATCCAGGCTTACCTTTTCATTTTCATTTTTAAACTGCTTGTTTAAATCTTGATCAAACCTAGGATTTGACCAAGATTCAAATGGGCATAAAAAATCAGGAAAAAATGAAAAATGAAAAAACAAAACACATATATAGCCTTCTTATATATGTCATATATATAGTAAGCATTCAATTAAGTTGATAATTTTAAACAAGGTCTATACATATTAAAACCAGAAAAAAGCATGTATCTACCCATGCATATATATATATAACCCTATACTTTTGTCTTATGAAGACGTCAAGGATGAAGAGAAGTGGATTTGGGTTTCAAACATGGAAATTTCAAAAACCTCCCAAAACATGTATATATCTACCCCTAAACCCTAATCTTTGTCTTATGAAGCCAAGCATATGAAGAGAAGTGATTTTGGGTTTCAAACATGGAAACTTCAAAAACCTCCCAAAAGCTTCATTTTAGAGAGACTAAGAATGATCCATATGCTTACCTTTTCATTGCCATGTTTTAAACTTGTTTTAACCTTGGTCAAACCTAGGATTTGACCAAGATTCAAATGGGAGTAAAAATTCAGAAAAATTCAAAAAAAATGAAAAACCAAAGCACACACATATATATATATAGCCTTCTTATGTCATATAGTAAGCATTCAAGTTGATAAACAAGGTCTAGACATATTCAAAGCAGAAATATCATGTATCATATCTACCCCTAACCCTAAACTCTGTCTTATGAAGTCAAACATATGAAGAGAACTGGGGTTTTGGGTTTCAAACATAAAATTTTCAAGTACACCTCATTTTAGAGTGAGTAAGGAAGGGATTCATGCTTACCGTTTCATTTTCATGTTTTAAACTTGTTTAAACCTAGGATTTGACCAAGATTTAAACAAGTTTAAACATGAAAATGAAAAGGGAAGCATGTATCCTTCTTAGTCACTCTAAAATGAAGCTTTTGGGATGTTCTTGAAATTTCCATGTTTGAAACCCAAAACAACTTCTCTTCATGCTAGACTTCATAAGATCAACATGGGGTAGATACATGATTTGTCTGGTTTGGATATACCTAGACCTCGTTTAACTTGAATGCATACGATATGACATAAGAAGACTACGTGCTTTTGTTTTTCATTATTCTGTTTTTTTGAATTTTGTGCCCACCCATTTGTATCTTGGTCAAATCCTAGGCTTGATAATGATTTAACAAGATTAAAATATGAAAATGCAAAAGGTAAGCATGGATCCTTCTTAGTCACTCTAAAATGAAGCTTTTGGGAGCAAAACCACTTCTCTTCATATGCTTGACTTCATAAGACGGAGTTTAGGGGTTAGGGGGTATAGATACACGATTTGTCTAGTTTGAATATGTCTAGACCTTGTTTATCAACTTAATTGGCTTACTATATGACATAAGAAAACTATTTGCTTTGGTTTTTCTTTTTCCTGATTTTTTTCAATTTTGATGCCCATTTGAATCTTGTCAAATCCTAGGTTTGACCGAGATAATTTAAACAAGCTTAAAACATGAATATGAAAAGGGAAGCATGTATCCTTCTTTGTCACTCTAAAATGAAGTTTTTGGGAGGTTTTTCAAATTTCCATGTTTGAAACCCAAAACCACTTCTCTTCATATGCTTGACTTCATAAGACAGAGTTCAGGGGTTAGGGGGTATAGATACATGATTTGTCTAGTTTGAATATTTCTAGACCTTGTTTATCAACTTTAATGCTTACTATATGACATAAGAAAACTATTTGCTTTGGTTTTCTTTTTTCTGACTTTTTTTTTCAATTTCGATGCCCATTTGAATCTTGTCAAATCCTAGGTTTGACCAAGATAATTTAAACAAGCTTAAAACATGAATATGAAAAGGGGAGCATGTATCCTTCTTAGTCACTCTAAAATGTAGTTTTTGGGAGTTTTTTGAAATTTCCATGTTTGAAACCCAAAACCACTTCTCTTCACATGCTTGACTTCATAAGACAGAGTTTAGGGGTTAGGGGTATAGATACATGATTTGTCTGGTTTAATATGTCTAGACCTTGTTTATCAACTTTAATGCTTACTATATGACATAAGAAGACTATGTGATTTGGTTTTTCATTTTTCTGTTTTTATTTTTCTGCCCATTTGAATCTTGGTCAAATCCTAGGTTTGACCAATATATAGACAAGTTTAACACGTAAATGAGTTAACTTGGATTTCCTACCCTTGAATCCATAGGAAACTTTGTTCTAATGCACTATTATAATCAACCGAGTTTTTACACCAACAGGTCTGTCACTTACGTGTGGTGCCCACGCTTGAGGTCCCACACTTCAGTGAGCACAAGTCACGTGCAATAGGTACGCAAACTCCCAGCCATTTTCTTTGTCAAGAGAAGACGCATCAGGATGCGTATTGGAAGTCTGTGGGTCCTTCTAGTTCCTTCGGTCGTCCCTCTCACAAAAAAACAAATCTCTCTCATTCTCGGCCTCGCTCGACTCGCTCTCGCTCGCTCGCACCTCCTGCTCACTGACAAACCCTGCACAAAAGTCAACATCATCACCCGAAAAAGGGGAGACACCATAATTCTCTCCCTTCTTCTCTCCTTCCGAGTGATCCCTCTTCCTCCGAGTTTCACTCGACGGGCAAACACCCATGTGCTGCATAGTAATAATAATAATAAAAAGGTAGTACTCGTAGAAAAATCGATATACGAATCTGTAATTAAATAGGTTAAACTAGGGTTTTGCCCAGTTCTACAGATCAAGGGTTCAAAAAAATCCAACTACGGGGTTCGAACAACACGATTCTAATCCAAGAATTTTTTCGACCTAGGTCACCCAAATGGCCTCAAACTATAGGGTTAGCATCTAGTGCAGTATGTGTGAAAATGTATGCACTATGTGTGCTATAACTTGTATGTCTTTCATATTTGAACCAAATTTGAATAAGTTTGAAATATTTGAAAAGGGGCTTTTGGCTTAAACGTTTGAAACCAAAAACCACTTCTCTTCATGCATGCTTGACTTCATAAGACAGAGTTTAGCTAGGGTTAGGGGATAGATGCATGATTTTCCTGGTTTGAATATGTCTAGACCTACTTTATCAACTTAATTGAATGCTTACTATATGACATAATAATACTATGTGCATTGTTTTTTATTTTTTTGATTTTTTTAAAATTGTATGCCCATTTGAATCTTGGTCAAATCCTAGGTTTGAACATGGTTTAAACAAGTTTAAATCATGAATATGAAAAATTAAGCATCTATATATCCTTCTTAGTCACTCCAAAATGTAGCTCTTGGGAGGTTTTTTCGAAATTTCCATGTTTGAAACCAAAACCACTTCTCTTCATGCATGCTTGACTTCATAAGACATAGTTTAGCTAGGGCGTTAGGGGGTAGATACATGATTTTCCTGGTTTGAATATGTCTAGACCTGGTTTATCAACTTAATTAATTGATTGTTTACTATATGACATAAGAAGACTATGTGCCTTGGTTTTAAATTTTTCTGTTTTTTTTGAATTTTACGCCCATATATTTGAATCTTGGACAAATCCTAGGTTTGACCAAGATTTAAACAAGTTTAAACATAAAAATAAAAAGGGAAGCATGTATCCTTCTTAGTCACTCTAAAATGAAGCTTTTTGGATGTTCTTGAAATTTCCATTTTTGAAACCAAAAACGACTTCTCTCTTCATGCTAGACTTCATAAGATCGACAGGGGGCAGATACATGATTTGTCTGGTTTGGATATGTCCAAACCTTGCTTGTTTATCAACTTGAATGCTTACTATATGACATAAGAATGCTTACCATATGTTTGAATTTTAAAAGCATATAGTCTTCTTATGTCATATAGTAAGCATTCAAAAGTTTTTCTTTGAGAGAGTAGCATGCATTCAAAAGTTGATAAATAAGATTTGTACATATTCAAACCAGACAAATCATGTATCTACCCATATGCATATATATATAACCCTATACTTTTGTCTTATGAAGACGTCAAGGATGAAGAGAAGTGGATTTGGGTTTCAAACATGGAAATTTCAAAAACCTCCCAAAACATGTATATATCTACCCCTAAACCCTAATCTTTGTCTTATGAAGCCAAGCATATGAAGAGAAGTGATTTTGGGTTTCAAACATGGAAACTTCAAAAACCTCCCAAAAGCTTCATTTTAGAGAGACTAAGAATGATCCATATGCTTACCTTTTCATTGCCATGTTTTAAACTTGTTTTAACCTTGGTCAAACCTAGGATTTGACCAAGATTCAAATGGGAGTAAAAATTCAGAAAAATTCAAAAAATGAAAAACCAAAGCACACACACATATATATAGCCTTCTTATGTCATATAGTAAGCATTCAAGTTGATAAACAAGGTCTAGACATATTCAAAGCAGAAATATCATGTATCATATCTACCCCTAACCCTAGCTAAACTCTGTCTTATGAAGTCAAACATATGAAGAGAACTGGGGTTTTGGGTTTCAAACATAAAATTTTCAAGTACCTTCATTTTAGAGTGAGTAAGGAAGGATTCATGCTTACCGTTTCATTTTCATGTTTTAAACTTGTTTAAACCTAGGATTTGACCAAGATTTAAATAGGCATAAAAAATCGAAAGAAATCAAAAATTGAAAAACCAAAGCACATATATATAGCCTTCTTATATCATATAGTAAAAAATTCAAGTTGATAAACAAGGTCTAGACATATTCAAACAAGAAAAATCATGTATCTACACACCTAACCATAAACTCTGTCTTAAGAGGTTTTGGGTTTCAAACATGGAAATTTCACAAACCTCCCAAAAGCTTCATTTTACAGTGACTATATAAGGAGGATCCATGCTTACCTTTTGGCTTAAACGTTTGAAACCAAAAACCACTTCTCTTCATGCATGCTTGACTTCATAAGACAGATCGAGTTTAGCTAGGGTACGTTAGGGGGTGTAGATACATGATTTCCTGGTTTGAATATGTCTAGACCTTGTTTATCAACTTAATTGATTGCTTACTATATGACATAAGACGACTACGTGCCTTGGTTTTCATTTTTGGTTTTTTTTTGAATTTTATGCTCATATATTTGAATCTTGGTCAAATCCTAGGTTTGACCAATATTTAAACAAGTTTAAAACATGAAAATGAAAAGGGAAGCATGTATCCTTCTTAGTCACTCTAAAATGAAGCTTTTGGGATGTTCTTGAAATTTCCATGTTTGAAACCCAAAACGACTTCTCTTCATGCTAGACTTCATAAGATCAACATGGGGTAGATACATGATTTGTCTGGTTTGGATATACCTAGACCTCGTTTAACTTGAATGCATACGATATGACATAAGAAGACTACGTGCTTTTGTTTTTCATTATTCTGTTTTTTTGAATTTTGTGCCCACCCATTTGTATCTTGGTCAAATCCTAGGCTTGATAATGATTTAACAAGATTAAAATATGAAAATGCAAAGGTAAGCATGGATCCTTCTTAGTCACTCTAAAATGAAGCTTTTGGGAGCAAAACCACTTCTCTTCATATGCTTGACTTCATAAGACGGAGTTTAGGGGTTAGGGGGTATAGATACATGATTTGTCTAGTTTGAATATGTCTAGACCTTGTTTATCAACTTAATTGGCTTACTATATGACATAAGAAAACTATTTGCTTTGGTTTTTCTTTTTCCTGATTTTTTTCAATTTTGATGCCCATTTGAATCTTGTCAAATCCTAGGTTTGACCGAGATAATTTAAACAAGCTTAAAACATGAATATGAAAAGGGAAGCATGTATCCTTCTTTGTCACTCTAAAATGAAGTTTTTGGGAGGTTTTTCAAATTTCCATGTTTGAAACCCAAAACCACTTCTCTTCATATGCTTGACTTCATAAGACAGAGTTCAGGGGTTAGGGGGTATAGATACATGATTTGTCTAGTTTGAATATTTCTAGACCTTGTTTATCAACTTTAATGCTTACTATATGACATAAGAAAACTATTTGCTTTGGTTTTCTTTTTTCTGACTTTTTTTCAATTTTGATGCCCATTTGAATCTTGTCAAATCCTAGGTTTGACCAAGATAATTTAAACAAGCTTAAAACATGAATATGAAAAGGGGAGCATGTATCCTTCTTAGTCACTCTAAAATGTAGTTTTTGGGAGTTTTTTGAAATTTCCATGTTTGAAACCCAAAACCACTTCTCTTCACATGCTTGACTTCATAAGACAGAGTTTAGGGGTTAGGGGTATAGATACATGATTTGTCTGGTTTAATATGTCTAGACCTTGTTTATCAACTTTAATGCTTACTATATGACATAAGAAGACTATGTGATTTGGTTTTTCATTTTTCTGTTTTTATTTTTCTGCCCATTTGAATCTTGGTCAAATCCTAGGTTTGACCAAGATATAGACAAGTTTAACACGTAAATGAGTTAACTTGGATTTCCTACCCTTGAATCCATAGGAAACTTTGTTCTAATGCACTATTATAATCAACCGAGTTTTTACACCAACAGGTCTGTCACTTACGTGTGGTGCCCACGCTTGAGGTCCCACACTTCAGTGAGCACAAGTCACGTGCAATAGGTACGCAAACTCCCAGCCATTTTCTTTGTCAAGAGAAGACGCATCAGGATGCGTATTGGAAGTCTGTGGGTCCTTCTGGTTCCTTCGGTCGTCCCTCTCACAAAAAAAACAAATCTCTCTCATTCTCGGCCTCGCTCGACTCGCTCGCTCGCTCGCACCTCCGACAAACCCTGCACAAAAGTCAACATCATCACCCGAAAAAGGGGAGACCATAATTCTCTCCCTTCTTCTCTCCTTCCGAGTGATCCCTCTTCCTCCGAGTTTCACTCGACGGGCAAACACCCATGTGCTGCATAGTAATAATAATAATAAAAAGGTAGTACTCGTAGAAAAATCGATATACGAATCTGTAATTAAATAGGTTAAACTAGGGTTTTGCCCAGTTCTACAGATCAAGGGTTCAAAAAAATCCAACTACGGGGTTCGAACAACACGATTCTAATCCAAGAATTTTTTCGACCTAGGTCACCCAAATGGCCTCAAACTATAGGGTTAGCATCTAGTGCAGTATGTGTGAAAATGTATGCACTATGTGTGCTATAACTTGTATGTCTTTCATATTTGAACCAAATTTGAATAAGTTTGAAATATTTGAAAAGGGGCTTTTGGCTTAAACGTTTGAAACCAAAAACCACTTCTCTTCATGCATGCTTGACTTCATAAGACAGAGTTTAGCTAGGGTTAGGGGATAGATGCATGATTTTCCTGGTTTGAATATGTCTAGACCTACTTTATCAACTTAATTGAATGCTTACTATATGACATAATAATACTATGTGCATTGTTTTTTATTTTTTTGATTTTTTTAAAATTGTATGCCCATTTGAATCTTGGTCAAATCCTAGGTTTGAACATGGTTTAAACAAGTTTAAATCATGAATATGAAAAATTAAGCATCTATATATCCTTCTTAGTCACTCCAAAATGTAGCTCTTGGGAGGTTTTTTCGAAATTTCCATGTTTGAAACCAAAACCACTTCTCTTCATGCATGCTTGACTTCATAAGACATAGTTTAGCTAGGGCGTTAGGGGGTAGATACATGATTTTCCTGGTTTGAATATGTCTAGACCTGGTTTATCAACTTAATTAATTGATTGTTTACTATATGACATAAGAAGACTATGTGCCTTGGTTTTAAATTTTTCTGTTTTTTTTGAATTTTACGCCCATATATTTGAATCTTGGACAAATCCTAGGTTTGACCAAGATTTAAACAAGTTTAAACATAAAAATAAAAAGGGAAGCATGTATCCTTCTTAGTCACTCTAAAATGAAGCTTTTTGGATGTTCTTGAAATTTCCATTTTTGAAACCAAAAACGACTTCTCTCTTCATGCTAGACTTCATAAGATCGACAGGGGGCAGATACATGATTTGTCTGGTTTGGATATGTCCAAACCTTGCTTGTGTATCAACTTGAATGCTTACTATATGACATAAGAATGCTTACCATATGTTTGAATTTTAAAAGCATATAGTCTTCTTATGTCATATAGTAAGCATTCAAAAGTTTTTCTTTGAGAGAGTAGCATGCATTCAAAAGTTGATAAATAAGATTTGTACATATTCAAACCAGACAAATCATGTATCTACCCATATGCATATATATATAACCCTATACTTTTGTCTTATGAAGACGTCAAGGATGAAGAGAAGTGGATTTGGGTTTCAAACATGGAAATTTCAAAAACCTCCCAAAACATGTATATATCTACCCCTAAACCCTAATCTTTGTCTTATGAAGCCAAGCATATGAAGAGAAGTGATTTTGGGTTTCAAACATGGAAACTTCAAAAACCTCCCAAAAGCTTCATTTTAGAGAGACTAAGAATGATCCATATGCTTACCTTTTCATTGCCATGTTTTAAACTTGTTTTAACCTTGGTCAAACCTAGGATTTGACCAAGATTCAAATGGGAGTAAAAATTCAGAAAAATTCAAAAAAATGAAAAACCAAAGCACACATATATATATAGCCTTCTTATGTCATATATATAGTAAGCATTCAAGTTGATAAACAAGGTCTAGACATATTCAAAGCAGAAATATCATGTATCATATCTACCCCTAACCCTAGCTAAACTCTGTCTTATGAAGTCAAACATATGAAGAGAACTGGGGTTTTGGGTTTCAAACATAAAATTTTCAAGTACCTTCATTTTAGAGTGAGTAAGGAAGGATTCATGCTTACCGTTTCATTTTCATGTTTTAAACTTGTTTAAACCTAGGATTTGACCAAGATTTAAATAGGCATAAAAAATCGAAAGAAATCAAAAATTGAAAAACCAAAGCACATATATATAGCCTTCTTATATCATATAGTAAAAAATTCAAGTTGATAAACAAGGTCTAGACATATTCAAACAAGAAAAATCATGTATCTACACACCTAACCATAAACTCTGTCTTAAGAGGTTTTGGGTTTCAAACATGGAAATTTCACAAACCTCCCAAAAGCTTCATTTTACAGTGACTATATAAGGAGGATCCATGCTTACCTTTTGGCTTAAACGTTTGAAACCAAAAACCACTTCTCTTCATGCATGCTTGACTTCATAAGACAGATCGAGTTTAGCTAGGGTACGTTAGGGGGTGTAGATACATGATTTCGGTTTGAATATGTCTAGACCTTGTTTATCAACTTAATTGATTGCTTACTATATGACATAAGACGACTACGTGCCTTGGTTTTCATTTTTGGTTTTTTTTTGAATTTTATGCTCATATATTTGAATCTTGGTCAAATCCTAGGTTTGACCAAGATTTAAACAAGTTTAAAACATGAAAATGAAAAGGGAAGCATGTATCCTTCTTAGTCACTCTAAAATGAAGCTTTTGGGATGTTCTTGAAATTTCCATGTTTGAAACCCAAAACGACTTCTCTTCATGCTAGACTTCATAAGATCAACATGGGGTAGATACATGATTTGTCTGGTTTGGATATACCTAGACCTCGTTTAACTTGAATGCATACGATATGACATAAAAAGACTACATGCTTTTGTTTTTCATTATTCTGATTTTTTTGAATTTTGTGCCCACCCATTTGTATCTTGGTCAAATCCTAGGCTTGATAATGATTTAACAAGATTAAAATATGAAAATGCAAAGGTAAGCATGGATCCTTATTATTAGTGACTCTAAAATGAAGCTTTTGGGAGCAAAACCACTTCTCTTCATATGCTTGACTTCATAAGACGGAGTTTAGGGGTTAGGGGGTATAGATGCATGCATGATTTGTCTAGTTTGAATATGTCTAGACCTTGTTTATCAACTTAATTGGCTTACTATATATGACATAAGAAAACTATTTGCTTTGGTTTTTCTTTTTCCTGATTTTTTTCAATTTTGATGCCCATTTGAATCTTGTCAAATCCTAGGTTTGACTGAGATAATTTAAACAAGCTTAAAACCTGAATATGAAAAGGGAAGCATGTATCCTTCTTTGTCACTCTAAAATGAAGTTTTTGGGAGGTTTTTCAAATTTCCATGTTTGAAACGACCCAAAACCACTTCTCTTCATATGCTTGACTTCATAAGACAGAGTTCAGGGGTTAGGGGGTATAGATACATGATTTGTCTAGTTTGAATATGTCTAGACCTTGTTTATCAACTTAATTAATTGGCTTACTATATGACATAAGAAAACTATTTGCTTTGGTTTTTCTTTTTCCTGATTTTTTCGATGCCCATTTGAATCTTTGTCAAATCCTAGGTTTGACGAGATAATTTAAACAAGCTTAAAACATGAATATGAAAAGGGAAGCATGCATCCTTCTTAGTCACTCTAAAATGTAGTTTTTGGGAGGTTTTTGAAATTTCCATGTTTGAAACCCAAAACCACATCTCTTCATGCTTGACTTAATTTATAAGACATAGTTTAGGGGT
This sequence comes from Lolium multiflorum, assembly GCA_030979885.1. Classification (NCBI taxonomy): domain Eukaryota; kingdom Viridiplantae; phylum Streptophyta; class Magnoliopsida; order Poales; family Poaceae; genus Lolium; species Lolium multiflorum. The sequence continues at coordinate 192,597,687 of CM061748.1, read as the reverse complement.
TAGGGGTAGATACATGATTTGTATGGTTTGATATTTCTAGTCCTTGTTTATCAACTTTAATGCTTACTATATGACATAAGATGACTATGTGATTTGGTTTTTCATTTTTCTGTTTTTTATTTTATTTTTCTGCCCATTTGAATCTTGGTCAAATCCTAGGTTTGACCAAGATTTAGACAAGTTTAACACGTGAAAACGAATAAGTAAGCCTGGATCCTTCTTAGTCACTCAAAAATGTACCAATCGATAGATGTGTTAACTTTGCTTCATGGAAATAATAATGTCATGTAAATGAGTTAACTTGGATTTCCTACCCTTGAATCCATAGGAAACTTTGTTCTAATGCACTATTATAATCAACCGAGTTTTTACACCAACAGGTCCGTCACTTACGTGTGGTGCCCACGCTTGAGGTCCCACACTTCAGTGAGCACAAGTCACGTGCAATAGGTACGCAAACTCCCAGCCATCTTCTTTGTCAAGAGAAGACGCATCAGGATGCGTTTTGGAAGTCTGTGGGTCCTTCTAGATCCTTCGGTTGTCCCTCTCACAAAAAAAAAACAAATCTCTCTCATTCTCGGCCTCGCTCGACTCGCTCGCTCGCTCGCTCGCACCTCCTGCTCACTGACAAACCCTGCACAAAAGTCAACATCATCACCCGAAAAAGGGGAGACACCATAATTCTCTCCCTTCTTCTCTCCTTCCGAGTGATCCCTCTTCCTCCGAGTTTCACTCGACGGGCAAACACCCATGTGCTGCATAGTAATAATAATAATAAAAAGGTAGTACTCGTAGAAAAATCGATATACGAATCTGTAATTAAATAGGTTAAACTAGGGTTTTGGCCAGTTCTACAGATCAAGGGTTCAAAAAAATCCAACTACGGGGTTCGAACAACACGATTCTAATCCAAGAATTTTTTCGACCTAGGTCACCCAAATGGCCTCAAACTATAGGGTTAGCATCTAGTGCAGTATGTGTGAAAATGTATGCACTATGTGTGCTATAACTTGTATGTCTTTCAAATTTGAACCAAATTTGAATAAGTTTGAAATATTTGAAAATGGGCTTTTGGCTTAAACGTTGGAAACCAAAAACCACTTCTCTTCGTGCATGCTTGACTTCATAAGACAGAGTTTAGCTAGGGTTAGGGGGTAGATGCATGATTTTCCTGGTTTGATTATGTCTAGACCTTGTTTATCAACTTAATTGAATGCTTACTATATGACATAAGAATACTATGTGCCTTGTTTTTTTATTTTTTTATTTTTTTAAAATTTTATGCCCATTTGAATCTTGGTCAAATCCTAGGTTTGAACATGGTTTAAACAAGTTTAAATCATGAATATGAAAAATTAAGCATCTATATATCCTTCTTAGTCACTCCAAAATGTAGCTCGGTCTTGGGAGGGTTTTCGAAATTTCCATGTTTGAAACCAAAAACCACTTCCCTTCATGCATGCTTGACTTCATAAGACGGAGTTTAGGGTTAGGGGTAGATATATACATTATTTTCTTGTTTGAATATGTCTAGACCTTGTTTATCAACTTGAATGCTTAATTACTATATATATATGACATAAGAATGTTATGTCCTTTGGTTTTTCATTCTTTTGATTTTTTATGAATTTCTATGCCCATTTGAATCTTTTGGTCAAATCCTAGAGGTTTGACCAAGATTTAAACAAGTTTAAAACATGAAAATGAAAAGGGAAGCTTGTATATCCTTCTTAGTCACTCTAAAATGAAGTTTTTGGGAGGTTTTTGAAATTTCCATGTTTGAAACCCAAAACCACTTCTCTTCATGCTAGACTTCATAAGACAATTTAATTAGGGGTTAGGGGGTAGATACATGATTTGTCTGGTTTGAATATGTCCAAACCTTGCTTGTGTATCAACTTGAATGCTTACTATATGACATAAGAATGCTTACCATATGTTTGAATTTTAAAAGCATATAGTCTTCTTATGTCATATATATAGTAAGCATTCAAAAGTTTTTCTTTGAGAGAGTAGCATGCATTCAAAAGTTGATAAATAAGATTTGGACATATTCAAACCAGACAAATCATGTATCTACACCCCCTAACCCTAAACTCTGTCTTATGAAGTCAAGCATGAAGAGAAGTGCTTTTAGGTTTCAAACATGGAAATTTCACAAACCTCCCAAAAGCTTCATTTTACAGTGACTAAGGAGGATCCATGCTTACCTTTTGGCTTAAACGTTTGAAACCAAAAACCACTTCTCTTCATGCATGCTTGACTTCATATATAATTAAGACAGAGTTTAGCTAGGGCGTTAGGGGGTAGATACATGATTTTCCTGGTTTGAATATGTCTAGAACTGGTTTATCAACTTAATTAATTGATTGTTTACTATATGACATAAGAAGACTATGTGCCTTGGTTTTAAATTTTTCTGTTTTTTTTTGAATTTTATGCCCATATATTTGAATCTTGGTCAAATCCTAGGTTTGACCAAGATTTAAACAAGTTTAAACATAAAAATGAAAAGGGAAGCATGTATCCTTCTTAGTCACTCTAAAATGAAGCTTTTGGGATGTTCTTGAAATTTCCATTTTTGAAACCAAAAACGACTTCTCTCTTCATGCTAGACTTCATAAGATCGACAGGGGGTATAGATACATGATTTGTCTGGTTTGGATATACCTAGACCTCGTTTATCAACTTGAATTCATACGATATGACATATGAAGACTATGTGCTTTAATTTGTTTTCATTTTTCTGATTTTTTTGAATTTTGTGCCCACCCATTTGTATATTGGTCAAATGCTAGGCTTGATAATGATTTAAACAAGTTTAAAATATGAATATGCAAAGTTAAGCATGGATCCTTCTTAGAAACTCTAAAATGAAGTTTTTCGGAGGTTTTTGAAATTTCCATGTTTGCAACCCAAAACAACTTCCTCTTCACATGCTTGACTTCATAAGACAGAGTTTAGGGGTTAGGGGGTATATATAGATACATGATTTGTCTAGTTTGAATATGTCTAGACCTTGTTTATCAACTTTAATGCTTACTATAAGACATAAGAAAACTATTTCCTTTGTTTTTTCTTTTTTTTTGATTTTTTTCAATATTGATGCCCATTTGAATCTTGTCAAATCCTAGGTTTGACCAAGATAATTTAAACAAGCTTAGAACATGAATATGAAAAGGGAAGCGTGTATCCTTCTTAGTCACACTAAAATGAAGTTTTTGGGAGGTTTTTGATATTTCCATGTTTGAAACCCAAAACCACATCTCTTCATGCTTGACTTAATTTATAAGACATAGTTTAGGGGTTAGGGGGTAGATACATGATTTGTATGGTTTGATATTTCTAGACCTTGTTTATCAACTTTAATGCTTACTATATGACATAAGATGACTATGTGATTTGGTTTTTCATTTTTCTGTTTTTTATTTTTCTGCCCATTTGAATCTTGGTCAAATCCTAGGTTTGACCAAGATTTAGACAAGTTTAACACGTGAAAACGAATAAGTAAGCATGGATCCTTCTTAGTCACTCAAAAATGTACCAATCGATAGATGTGTTAACTTTGCTTCATGGAAATAATAATGTCACGTAAATGAGTTAACTTGGATTTCCTACCCTTGAATCCATAGGAAACTTTGTTCTAATGCAGTATAATAATCAATCGAGTTTTTACACCAACATGTCTGTCACTTACGTGTGGTGCCCACGCGTGAGGTCCCACACTTCAGTGAGCACAAGTCACGTGCAATAGGTACGCAAACTCCCAGCCATCTTCTTTGTCAAGAGAAGACGCATCAGGATGCGTATTGGAAGTCTGTGGGTCCTTCTGGATCCTTCTTAGTCACTCTAAAATGAAGCTTTTGGGAGGTTCTTGAAATTTCCATGTTTGAAACCCAAAACCACTTCTCTTCATGATTTACTTCATAAAACATAGTTTAATTAGAGTTTTAGGGGTAGATATATACATGATTTTTCTGGTTTGAATATATATGTCTCTAGACCTTTGTTTATCAACTTGAATGCTTAATATACATATGACATAAGAATGCTATGTGCTTTGGTTTTTCATTCTTTTGATTTTTTTTCTGAATTTTTAGGGCCATTTGAATCTTGGTCAAATCCTTGGTTTGACCAAGATTTAAACAAGTTTAAAACATAAAAATGAAAAGGGAAGTCTGTATCCTTCTTAGTCACTCTAAAATGAAGCTTTTGGGAGGTTTTTAAAATTTCAATGTTTGAAACCCAAAACCACTTCTCTTCACATGCTTGACTTCATAAGACAGAGTTAATTAATTTAGGGGTTAATTAGGGGGTATAGATACATGATTTGTGTGGTTTGAATATGTATGGACCTTATTTATCAACAACTTTAATGCTTACTATATGACATAAGAAAACTATTTGCTTTGGTTTTTCTTTTTTCAATTTTTTTTTCAATTTTGATGCCCATTTGAATCTTGTCAAATCCTAGGTTTGACCAAGATAATTTAAACAAGTTTAAAACATGAAAATGAAAAGGGAAGCATGGATCCTTCTTAGTCACTCTAAAATGAAGCTTTTGGGAGGTTTTTGAAATTTCCATGTTTGAAACCCAAAACCACTTCTCTTCACATGCATGCTTGACTTCATAAGACAGAGTTTAGGGGTTAGGGGGTATAGCTACATGATTTGTCTGGTTTGAATATGTCTACACCTTGTTTATCAACTTTAATGCTTACTATATGACATAAGAAAACTATGTGATTTGGTTTTTCATTTTTCTGTTTTTATTTTTCTGCCCATTTGAATCTTGGTCAAATCCTAGGTTTGACCAATATATAGACAAGTTTAACACGTAAATGAGTTAACTTGGATTTCCTACCCTTGAATCCATAGGAAACTTTGTTCTAATGCACTATTATAATCAACCGAGTTTTTACACCAACAGGTCTGTCACTTACGTGTGGTGCCCACGCTTGAGGTCCCACACTTCAGTGAGCACAAGTCACGTGCAATAGGTACGCAAACTCCCAGCCATTTTCTTTGTCAAGAGAAGACGCATCAGGATGCGTATTGGAAGTCTGTGGGTCCTTCTGGTTCCTTCGGTCGTCCCTCTCACAAAAAAACAAATCTCTCTCATTCTCGGCCTCGCTCGACTCGCTCGCTCGCTCGCACCTCCTGCTCACTGACAAACCCTGCACAAAAGTCAACATCATCACCCGAAAAAGGGGAGACACCATAATTCTCTCCCTTCTTCTCTCCTTCCGAGTGATCCCTCTTCCTCCGAGTTTCACTCGACGGGCAAACACCCATGTGCTGCATAGTAATAATAAAAAGGTAGTACTCGTAGAAAAATCGATATACGAATCTGTAATTAAATAGGTTAAACTAGGGTTTTGCCCTGTACAGATCAAGGGTTCAAAAAAATCCAACTACGGGGTTCGAACAACACGATTCTAATCCAAGAATTTTTTCGACCTAGGTCACCCAAATGGCCTCAAACTATAGGGTTAGCATCTAGTGCAGTATGTGTGAAAATGTATGCACTATGTGTGCTATAACTTGTATGTCTTTCATATTTGAACCAAATTTGAATAAGTTTGAAATATTTGAAAAGGGGCTTTTGGCTTAAACGTTTGAAACCAAAAACCACTTCTCTTCATGCATGCTTGACTTCATAAGACAGAGTTTAGCTAGGGTTAGGGGATATATGCATGATTTTCCTGGTTTGAATATGTCTAGACCTTGTTTATCAACTTAATTGAATGCTTACTATATGACATAAGAATACTATGTGACTTGTTTTTTATTTTTTGATTTTTTTAAAATTTTATGCCCATTTTAATCTTGGTCAAATCCTAGGTTTGAACATGGTTTAAACAAGTTTAAATCATGAATATGAAAAATTAAGCATCTATATATCCTTCTTACTCACTCCAAAATGTAGCTCTTGGGAGGGTTTTTCGAAATTTCCATGTTTGAAACCAAAACCACTTCTCTTCATGCATGCTTGACTTCATAAGACAGAGTTTAGGGTTAGGGGTAGATATATACATGATTTTCTGGTTTGAATATGTCTAGACCTTGTTTATCAACTTGAATGCTTACTATATATATATGACATAATAATGTTATGTCCTTTGGTTTTTCATTCTTTTGTTTTTTTATGAATTTCCATGCCCATTTGAATCTTTTGGTCAAATCCTAGAGGTTTGACCAAGATTTAAACAAGTTTAAAACATGAAAATGAAAAGGGAAGCTTGTATATCCTTCTTAGTCACTCTAAAATGAAGTTTTTGGGAGGTTTTTGAAATTTCCATGTTTGAAACCCAAAACCACTTCTCTTCATGCTAGACTTCATAAGACAATTTAATTAGGGGTTAGGGGTAGATACATGATTTGTCTGGTTTGAATATGTCCAAACCTTGCTTGTTTATCAACTTGAATGCTTACTATATGTCATAAGAATGCTTACCATATGTTTGAATTTTAAAAGCATATAGTCTTCTTATGTCATATAGTAAGCATTCAAAAGGTTTTCTTTGAGAGAGTAGCATGCATTCAGAAGTTGATAAATAAGATTTGGACATATTCAAACCAGACAAATCATGTATCTACACCCCCTAACCCTAAACTCTGTCTTATGAAGTCAAGCATGAAGAGAAGTGCTTTTGGGTTTCAAACATGGAAATTTCACAAACCTCCCAAAAGCTTCATTTTACAGTGACTAAGAAGGATCCAGGCTTACCTTTTCATTTTCATGTTTTAAACTTGTTTAACTCTTGGTCAAACCTAGGATTTGACCAAGATTTAAATGGGCATAAAAAATCAGAAAAAACAGAAAAATGAAAACCAAATAACATAGCCTTCTTATGTCATATAGTAAGCATTCAAGTTGATAAACAAGGTCTGACATATTCAAACCAGAAAAAAATACCCCCTAACCCTAAACTGTCTTCTGAAGTCAAGCATGAAGAGTGGTTTTGGGTTTCAAACATGGAAACCTCGCGAAAGCTTCATTTTAGAGTGACTAAGAAGGATCCATGCTTACCTATTCATTTTCATGTTTTAAACTTGTTTAAACCTTGATAAAACCCAGGATTTTACCTATTTAATCATAGATTCATAGGTCGATTTTTTACTTTTTTATTTTTACTATGCAGCACATGTGTGTTTGCCCGTCCAGTGAAACTCGGAGGAAGAGGGATCACACGGAAGGAGAAGAAGGGATAGCAGTCACGGGGCCCCTCTTATTATTTATGGTGTATATCTTTTTTCTGGTGATGTTGACTGTTGTGCAGCGTTTGTCAGTGCGCAGGAGGTGCGAGGCTGCGAGCGAGCGAGTCGAGCGAGGCCGAGAATGAGAGAGATGTTTTTTTCTTTTTCTTTTCCGTGAGAGGGACAACAGAAGGATCCAGAGACGACTTCCACTACGCATCCTGGTGCGCGTCTTCTCTTGACAAAGAAGATGGATGGGAGTTTGCGTACCTACTAATCTACTATAGTACTACTACTACACAAGAACCATATACATGTCAAACTTTTCAATCATGACCCACATGCATTTTATGTATATATTCACAACTTTTAATGCATGCATGAAAACTCAGCAAAATATGTGCATTTTGGGTTGTCGCACATAAATGTGCTTTTACTTGTCTGCCACCAATCCAATTTTCATGTGAGGGGGAAACATGACACACGATGGACATTTCCAATGTTTCACGAATTAATTATCTCAATTTGCATCCATATATATATGCGCCTGGTTACTGAAAGATCGAACCAAAGGTGAACTTGAAACGTTTTCATTTTCATGTTTTAAACTTGTTTAAATCTTGGTCAACCCTTGGATTTGACCAAGATTCATAAAAAATTCAAAAACATAGTCTTCTTATGTCATACAGTCAACATTCAACTTGATAAAACAAGATCTAAACATATTAAAAGAAGAATCATGTATCTACCCCCTAACCCTAAACTCTGTCTTTTGAAGTCAAACATGAAGATACGTGGTTTTGGGTTTACAAAATGGAAATTTCAAAAACCTCCGAAAAGCTTAATTTTGGAGTGACTAAGAAGGATACATGCTTACTTTTTCATTTTCATGTTTTAAACTTGTTTAAAGCTTGGTCAAACCTAGCTAGCTTGGATTTGACCAAGATTCAAGTGCGCATAAAAAATTCGAAAAAACCCCCAAAAATGAAAAACCATAACACATAGTCTTCTTGCGTCACATATATTGTAAGCATTCAAGTGTTGATAAACAATATCTAGACATATCAAACAAGAAAAATCATGTATCTATACCCCTAACCCTAAATTTGTCTTATGAAGTCAAGCATGAAGAGAAGTGGTTTGGGTTTTCAAACATGGAAATTTCGAAAACCGCCCAAAAGCTTCATTTCGGACTGACTAAGAAGGATCCATGCTTACCTTTTCATTTTCATGTTTTAAACTTGTTTAAATTCTTGTTCAAACCTAGGATTTGGCCAAGATTCAAATGGGCATAAAAACAATCGAAAAAATCAAAAATGAAAAACCAAAGCACATAGTCTTCTTATGTCACATAGTAAGCCATTCAACTTGATAACAAGGTCTAGACCTATTCAAACCAGAAAAATCATGTATCTACCCCTAACCCTAAACTCATCTGTCTTATGAAGTCAAGCATGAAGAGAAGTGGTTTTGGGTTTCAAACATAGACATTTCAAAAGCCTCCCAAAAGCTTCATTTTGGAGTGATTGAGAAGGATCCATGCTTAATTTTTCATTTTAATGTTTTAAACTTGTTTAAATCTTGGTTAAACCTATGATTTGACCAAAATTTGATTCGGCATGAAAATTCAAAACAAATCAAATAAATAAAAAACCAATGCACATAGTACATCTTCTTATGTCATATACTAAGCTTTCAAGTTGATAAGCCAGGTCTAGACATATTCAAACTAGAAAAATCATGTATCTACCCCTAACCCTAAACTCGATTTGTCTTATGAAGTCAATCATGAAGAGGTGTTTTGGGTTTCAGACATGGAAATTTCAAAAACCTTCCAAAAGCTTCATTTTGAAGTTACTAATTAAGAAGGATCACTACAAGAAAAGTTTGGCAACTTTTCTTGTAGTGGATCCAGGCTTAATTTTTCATCTTCATGTTTTAAATTTTGGTCAAACCTAGGATTTGTCCAAGATACAAATGGGCATAAAAATTCAGGGTAGCATCATACCCCCCTCCTTCCCGCGTAGAAAAAGTGTTAGGCGAGTAGTAGAATGGCATGACCAACAAGTTTCAAGTAAAATTTTGAATATGACCAAAATATACCAATTGATAGATGTGTGTGACCCAAGATTGAGCCATGGTACATTTTGCCAACAAAGTAGCAATTGAGTTGGCTTTCTACCTTAGTAGGCGTGCATTGGAAGGATGCATTATGCCGGCAAAGTTTTCAAACGTTCAAACTTTTCCGGTTTCTCATACAGTATTTGGCTCCTTGAGAAGCATTGATGTGATCATATAAGGTTATCCAAAACTTCGCCTTTCCCGTATTTGCCCGAGCACTCGACACCCCTCGTCCCATGGCGACTCCTCCAGCCATAGCCCCGTGCACCCAGGCTCCACGACTCAGCCTCGGAGGGGTGTGCGCTAAAAGCTCGCAAATGTCTGTGTGCCATTGGTGTGCGATGAAGCAGGCGGCTCTGTGTCTTGCTGTGGCTAGACTCCTGGCGCCCTTTGATCTAGGAGAGGGAGAGGAGGGAGGGGGTCCCATGAAGCGGCGGTGGCCCAGGTATCGGCGGCAGCCCAGGCAGCAGCGGCAAAGTGGGCTGGTCGGAGCATAGGCATGCGCCGGGGGCGAACCTCGCCGGGTGAGGATGCTTCCATTGTGAAGAAGCACTTGCCATCCAGGGCTTCGGGTTCGCCAACAAACTCAGCGCCTCGGTCCATGGCGTTGCCGTCGTGGGGACGTCGGGGGCGGCGGCGACGTGCTGCAGCCCCAGCCTTTAGTGGGGACCAAAGTGCGACCGACCACATCACGGCGTCGGCAGCATTGGGGATGCCGATGGGCATCCACTGCCACACACAGATTTGGGAGGTTCTGGCCGGGCCGAGTTCCAAACTTCCATCATCGGAGCCGAGGGCTTGGTACTTCAAATTCCGAATCAGGCAATCCTTCGACCCCAATCAGCTTCTGCCTGTGGTCCAAATCCGAGATATCTTGGCGGCAGCTATGCTGGTTAAGCTTAGCCGGACAGCGGCAATCGACGATCTGCAAAACCTAGATGCCTTCCGAGGATTTGCAGCAGCCGTCAATGCACTCGTGGAGGCATCGCATGCTGGTAGCAGCGGCGAATGCGGGTATGTTGTTTTACTCCCTTTGTATGCTTTTGTCATAAAAATCAATTTGCTAATTCTCATTCGATTGAAAATCAGACCCATTCACCATCAACTCTCAAACAGTGGACACTAGTAATATGTAGAACTAGAAATTACACAAGATTTCTGTACTGCTAGTACTATTACTTCGACGCTACATGTTGTTTACACGAGGAAATTGCACAAACTACCGCTTATTGCTGCCTTCGTTGCTTAAAACACTTTTTAAAACTGTAATTTTTTTCCGCACAAACCACCAACTATCGTGTTCTGTTGCAGGGAATTTCAAATTTAGGATTGAGCTGTTTAAGAGCAAATCAGATGATCGGGGACCACCAACTACTATAGTTTTAATTGCAAATAGAATAGATTTTGCAAAATTATGAAACGCACATAACGTTTGAATTACTACAATTTTTTTGAAGGTTTGATATTTTCATCATTTTTGTGTGAATCTTACACCAAGTAACACAACTTTCAGACGGAATACAAAATATTTTCAAACTTCCTAGATTTGATAGCTCAAATATTTTTAATTACTAGTTTTTCAGTATTTTAAAAAGTCGAAACAATATATTTTGGCTGAATGTTAGAAAATATATTTCATGATTATCCCATATTAGTTAAGAAGTACATAAACTAGTAGTAGTAATAAAGAACAGAGGGAGTTTATGGAGATACATCCATTAAGGGCATGTTAGTGTGTGTTGGTGTATTACTTATGCCTTCTTTGGTTAATACACTTCTCAAGTGATCCCCGCAAACCCTCTATTCTTGCCTAGAATACAAAAACTCCCCATCAAAGTATTAGTGCATTTTTTGGATGAGTATTCGAGAGGATTGGGTGAACACCAAGGATTTGCATAGGGAATTGGTACAATTGAATCCTTGGCTGTTTGATTTGTAGGATTGTTTCCGATAGGAATTTTTCCTAAGGATTTCTTTGCACAGATTCCATAGAAAATTAAACATCTACTCATACCTCTTTTTAAGAATGCTTTACTTTTCCTATGGTGGAATCAAACAAAGTTTGGATTCTATGAATTCCTATAGGATTGGAGTGGACATGACATTGCAATCCTACATTTCCCTATTCCTACATCTTTCGGTAGGCATTTGCCTAGAATAAATAACCATGTGTATTACGGAGTAGCAATAAAATATAGGTTTATTTCTCTAAAGCATCTTGCACTGTACTAGTACATGGCTTAAGAGACAATATTTTTACCATTTTTTTGCGAGAAGACAATATTATTACCATAGTTACTAAGTACATTTTATTGGATGATGAAGTGATAGCCCTCATCAATGCATTGTGAATTATTAGGGCATGGGTCACACGTGATTTACGAGTACACCGCACGATCGAGAGCCGCCGTCCCTCTTTGCTTTTTACCGATGCGGCGGAGCTCCTCCCCACACCCACGAATAACTGAAAGCCACAACTGCTGGGGAAAAGTCTTGCGCCGAGAAAATCTACAACCGTGGTTGAGTACATGTGTTTCTTAAGATACGAGTGCTCCAATGCATTTTTTCTTTCCTTTTACTAATTTACCTTGAAAATCCTGCACGTCCACTTATTTGTGGACGGAGGGAGTATCACGCCAAGAGGAAGTAGGACAATAGTGGGCGCTTATAGCCCGCCTACGTGGTACTTTTGCCAGCTGTTGGCTCTTCTATTGTTCTTGCTCTAAAGAAACCCCGATTGTGAAAGGCCAAGGCGTACTTCTTTTGGTCACGCAAAATTCAAAATACTGCCATGGACATTGAATTGACATGACAACACATAGCTTGGGATGTCCAAATTTGCACGTTAGACCAGTGACTTGTTCTTCACCTTTTCAGAGGGAACAGTGACATTTTATTATGGGTCTATACACTTTCCAAGAAACAGGAGGAGATGCTGTAGAGTGTAGAGGAGCGAAGTCAAGCGCCCCGCCCCCACCTGCCCTATTTCTGTTCACCTCCATCGTCTACCTCCGCCCCCGCCCGCACCAATCGACCACCTTCCATAGCACGCGCCAGTGCCGCCGCCATGCAGCTTTAGAATCAATTCCACCGCCCAGTTTGAGAGCCTCCGTTCTTCATCTTCCCCGCCACCTGCCGCCATCGAACCCAAATTAAACTCCAATCAGTTGAACCCAAACCTCATAGACCCACCCCCTGCCCTGCGATGGCGGCATCGAACAAGGAAAATGATGACTCTGAACTGTTTCAGAAGGTCTTTTCCGAAGGTCCCCTTGAAGAACTCGTAACAAGATGCGACGTCATCACCGCCGCGAGCCTCGTCGGTTCGTCCAAACTATTTTTCGACTCTGCAAATGATAGTGCAACTCTATCTTTTTCTCTCCCGTTTGGCCTCCCATGTGTTCTTCATTCTCACCCGACGAAGGTAGCACGGGATTGCAAGCTGACGCCGCTGGACAGGTTCTCCTCCGACGCTGTGATGCCAGACGGTACGGGTAAGCAGTGGGTAGGTGCCAATGGAGATTGGGTTGCCATGGTTGACACTGGCTTTCCTGCTTGCAAATGGAAACTTGTCAACGTCTACACTCGCCGTGAAATTCCTCTCCCTGTGCCGTTTGAAACCACCCACATTCCAAATATATACCACCACAACCTTCGTGCTATTATATTTCACAAGATATATATTTGCCAAGTTCCCACAGCTGCTGGGGGGTACAAAAATTTCTCTCTTGTTGCTGTTTTTGACATCAGAGTTGCCCTCCTTTGCGGCGAAGATTCTGGATGGACAGTTCTTACAGAGCCCAAGTCCCACATCTTTTACAATTACAGCGATGCAATTCTCCACAATGGGCTTGTGTTTGCCACAACTCATACTGGCACTGTTCACGCATGGAATCCTCAGCAAGCTGGTAATTTTCCTCCGGACGTAAGTAGTGTATGATGAGCTTCATTATTCATGGCTGTAAAGATAATTTTAATGCACAAACTTATTAATTTTCGAACCTGACTGATCTGACTTGGAGGCTTGGGGCATATTTGCTTCGGATGAAATTTCATTGGTATTTAGACTTTTTATTCGAGATGATTACCATAGAAAAATTTGAGGATTGTATAATTAGGAGTTTTATTCTCAGATTGAATTATGTTGGATTTTGACCTCTACTTGAACTTCTTGAAATGAATCCTTTGGTTTCCCATGTGATGTACTGAAATACACCAATATGCTGTATTATTGAATGGAAATGCCATTATATCATCCCATCTGAATCCTAATGCGTTTTCCCAATTCTTACGTTTTCAGATTTGTGCAAACCAAACATACCCTTCTTAACAGTAATTTCGTTTTCAAGCAGGTCCTCCGCTGATCGTAGAGCCACCGCCCATTGTGTTTGAATGGCGGTGTGCACTTGATGATGCTCTTGGCCATGATCACGAGGTCGATTATGGCATGTGGTGGTTAGCAAGATCTATAGATGGTTCTAGACTTCTTCTGATCCATACACTGGGCATTGCTGATGAAAGGGAATATTCCTGTAAAGTTTGCCATACTGCTTCTGATCGTCGTGTTCATCATGGTCGCACTGTTGGCAACTATGCTTCTGGGTTTGGTTGCCTGGTGTTCACGAAGGACACTAGTAAGTTAAATGAAGGTATTCCATGGGAAAAGATTGATGACCTTGGAGAATATTCTCTTTTCCTTGGAGTGAACTATCCGATTATGCTGCCATTAGGCGGTGCAGATGTTGTCCCAGGATGTCTGACGAGAAGAAATTGTGTGTACACCTTGCCGAATGAAGCATGGCTTCGCAATTCGCAGCTGCCTGAAATATGCCGATTCAGTCTGAATCGTGAAGATTGCGCCGTTGGTTTCCAAACCAACGCCTTGGAGAAAACATGCAAAACAAAAAAAGATAGGTACCTGGTAAAGACACCGCTTTGGTTCATCCCAAACTTCGCCAACGCCCCGGATTGGAACAAGTGTGATGTTTAATTCTGAAACAGGGCCTGCAGCCATTGTAGCTACTGATAGTATGTAATTTCATAGCTAATGAACGAGGCAATTGTGGTCTACTAGTTACAACTGTTTTGTAAAGAGGTGGTCTATAAGTATACCCCTCTCTTCATTGATGCATTTGTGGTCTACATGATGGTACTCTTAAATATATGGGTGTGGCTCCTCAACACATAATGTGGGGGTATTATTGTGTTAAAGTTGAAGGCTTGATCAACTATAGGTTCACTTCTCTAGTTACATTACTAGGTACTCCGGTTGGCTATGTTGTGATGAAATTGTGTTCTGTTGTTCGGTGAAGACAAAAGTAGAACTATGGTATGCTTATGTTTAAGAGCAAGCGAGGGTTTAGCTTGAGATGTTAAAATTCAGATTTGAACTATTTTTTGATATGGAAATTTGAAATATATATGGTACTGTATATGATTATGTGTAACAACAAGCGACGAAAGGGCTGATGCTCCTATTCCTTGTCGGCGGGAGGACTATGTGTGCGGCGACTTGAGCCAAATTAGAAGGCCATAGCTATGTTGATTGGTCCTTGAAGTTGGAGGGGCTAGGATTTCGGATGAGCGGAGTGGGGGAAGTTGTTGCTCATGGAACATAAGTCCTTAAAATAGTAATGTTAGTATATAGGAGTACAAGGTATATACTTGTACTATTTTAGTACTATAATAAGTATATCGGGTTCATCAAAAAGAATTATCTCGGGTTCACAACCACGTGGGGTCAAGGTGAGGGAAAGTTGGTCAATACCTCTTACCGCTATATCCCCGCCCCAAGTTCTAATGCGCAAGTGCTGTTATTTTTTTTAAGGGAAATAGTGGTTCCTCTCCCCCGGAAACATGCCCCGCATCTCCACCTCCTAGTATCGTAGTACTACTACTGCATCTTCTCCAAAAAAAACCCTCTTCTGTCTCTTTCTCCCGTTCACCCCTCTCTCCCTTGCATTGGATTACCGACTCCAATGAAGCAGAAGCGTAAGATTGAGGAGATTCCTGATTGCTACCACCAGTCCATGGGGTGGGGCAACCTCCACTACCCACTGGTGGAGAACATAGCCGAGCGGGCGGATATCCTCAGCACTGGTCGCCTCGCTCGAGGCATGATCGGCATGCGGCATGCCATCCGCGGAGCGCATAAGGTTCCGTTCGGTTTACCGAGCCTGCTCCACTGCGACCCCGAGACATGGCCAGACGACCGCGACAATACTGTAAGAGTATTTATTTATTTACTCATCTCGTTTCAGCTTGTGTTTTTTCAATCAACTTTTCTTATTGCCAAACATCATGCATGAATTTAGACTCAACATAATCACCTGATTTGGGAGTACTGTAAGGTTTGCTGCCTTCACTATGCACATGTACTCTTCGGAATTGCTTTATTTATCCATTACATCTGTGCTTCAGTTCTGCACAATCCGCTCTTCATTCTGTCGAATACCTTGCATGCATAGACAATTTTGAAACAAATCCTATTTGCAGGGCATTCACGCGTTGCTGATGCCATTAGACAAGCCGACAGTTCCAGCATTTATCCATACCAAGGAGGAACTGGATGGACATGGACCCATGCACTGGGTGGGTTGTAACGGCGACTGGGTGGCATTTGTCCAGCAGGACGGGCACTTGACGATCCGCAACATATACATATCAGATACTATTATACCTCTTCCATCTCTGCAAGATGCAGGAATTTCTTTGGGCCCTACTAGTGAATGGTGGCATGGCAGCCCACCATTCCTGTTCAAATACAAAATAGATAAAAGTTTGGAACTGCTCAAAGTACGGATCGTCAAGAGGCCGTACAAAGATGATCTAGCAGGGCCATGGCATTACGAGGTAATCGTTGTATTTGACGAATTGATCGCTATCCTACAAGCGCCCCTAGAAAAGGAGTGGAATATCCTGAGAAACCCTGAATTCTTTGATAGAAACAGCTATGTCGATGCCATGGGCATTCCTGGATATGGTACAAGTTCACACCTACATCGTGTATACGCAGTTACATATCCGTATGGAGATGTTCTGGTTTGGGAACCATATACCTGTGGTGAGTCTTTGTTTTATGTCTTAACTAGTAAATGGCATGCTGCACATGTTGGACCAATTACGATTCGCAATACTGATGTATAAAAGTTGCGTTCTAAATGTTGTTCAAACTTTCAATACAACTAATAATTTGGTTATACCATCAAAATAAGTGTGAGCATACAGTTTATAAATATGAACAAAAATTTGGAACCTTTCTTAATCACTATCAAGTGGGACGTGTGATATCGGTGTGAGACTGCTCTGATTTTTCTTCATAATGGAAACATGACGGTTCTAGAAACACGTGGACACTGGTGTGGTATTTTTTTCACGCGAATACCTCTAATCCCAACCGTTAGATTTTGGACACCAACAGTTGGAATTGCTGCTACATGTCTTGTTAAAAACTGGTGCCTTATAGTAGTAGAAAATAGAAGATAGAAGAGAAGAGATAATTTTCAGTGTAGTTCCTACTTGCTGCATTGTGGTTGATCTTTGTGCATTGCAGGGACACATGCAGCCCCGCGTCTCATTGACGCCCCTGTCATTGAAGATGAAGAAGCAGAAGTGGCTGCAATTTTCGCTCAAATCGAGGGAGATGCTGTCATGGAAGATGATGAAGCAAATGTGGCTCAAGGCGATGGAGGTGCCGATGAAGATAATGATGCTGATGAAGAAGAATTAGAAGAAGAAGAATTAGAAGAAGACGAATTTGATGATGAAGAATTAGATGATGAAGAATTAGATGATGATGGTGATAATCATAATTATGAAGATGAAGATGTATTTCTTGGATTTTCTGACCAGCGCACTTGGTTCCTGGCACCAATGAGAGCAGAGTCCATTACTGGTGAATCTGATCTCGCGTGGATTCAGGTTAAAGGTTATCGGCCCATCCTCGGTCCTCCAATATTACATATGGGTAACAAGCTGAGGTCTTATCCTTTGGTACGGTGCTACGTTTTCTTGAGATCTGCCCATACCTTGGACCCTGTAGAAGAGGCAAGGTGGGAAAGATTGAACAATTTGAAGGGGCGTTCTTTATTTCTTGGACTCAATCACCCAATTTTCATGCTACCCCCGCCAGTCGACGCAGAGGCTGCAGAACCAGATTTCCAATTGTTCAAACCTGACTGTGTCTTTGCTACCCACAATCGCGCCCGTGATACATGGATACGTCCAAGGCCAAATTGGTGCAGAATGCACGTCAATGGAGGTCCTGCCATAGGCTCAAGATTGCAGTACAAAAAAGAGAAGACTGAACATAGAGCCGAAGCACCCATGTGGTTCGTCCCAACACTTCCACCTGTTTTTCCTTGAGAAATAAGAGACAGATGGTGACCTTATTTTATAGAGAAAACATAGTGTTCGTGAACTTAACCTCATGAACATTCGCTGTTCGGTTTTTGCTGAAATCAAAATTTTGCAGAGATGAAGATCTTTGTTTGAATCCCGTGCTGAACATATTTTTCACAAATTAGCTACCCGTATTGTGATGAATACATGCTGGTTTGTTGTTTGGTGCAGTAGCAGACATGAAGATCTTTGTCCTGAATACCACAATGGACATCTTTTTTTTCTTCAAAAATTAGCTAAGCTCACGCTATTAGGCGCAAATGCCTATTAAGAGATTTGGTGCTCTTGGGCACCATTGCTCCTGCTATTTTAGAAAAAAATAAAAAATATATTTATTTGTTCAAAAAATTAGAAAACAAATAATGGAGTAGCTAATGAATTGTCCCATAAACGTGCAAAATTTCAGTTTCAAATACAAAAAATTCTGGGCTACACAAAAGTAACAAACGTGTGGATCTGGGTATGCATATTTCAAATCTCCAAATTTCAACAGATTTTGTCTTTTTTGTGTAGTCTACAATATAAAGAATATCATATTAAAATTTTACACGCTTGTAGGTTACTTTATTTATTATGTCTACATTCATTTTCAGATTTTTTTGAAACAAATATGTATGCTATTTGATTTTTTTTAAACAGCAGAGCACTGGTGCCCATTAGCCAAAGACACTTTTCGCAAATGCCTACAATAAAGGAACGGATGGTGACCTTATTTTATAGAGAAACCATAGTGTTTGTGAAGTTAAAGTCATGAACACACGCTGTTCGGTTTTTGGTGAAATCAAAATTTAGCAGAGATGAAGATCTTTGTTTGAATCCCGTGATGAACACATTTTTCCTAAATTAGCTACCAGTATTGTGATGAATACATGCCGGTCTGTTTTTCGGTGGAGTAGCAGACATGCAGGGGATCGAAAGAAACGGCAAAGTAGCCAGAAATCAGGGGTCAAATATAAATTCGAGAAAGGAAACGTTTATTCAACAGTCAGGCTGACATGTGGGACGTATCTTGCAGCCGCGGCCCCAACATTTATCATTCAGAGAGGATGACATGTGGGACCCACGAACCAGTATCGTTCTCGGCGTTTCTCAAAGGGGGCAGGAGATCGAAAGAAAAAGGCAAGTAGCTCGAAATCAGGTGTCCAAAAAATCCAAGAAAGGAAAGGTTTATCGCACAAAGAGGCTGACATATTGTACCCAGTTTGCAGCAGCGTCATCAACGTTTCAAAGGCGGTGGAGTTCGAAAGAAAAAAGGCAAATAGCCAGAAATTAGGGGTCAAAAATAAATCCAGCAAAGGAAACTTTTATCGTACAAAGAGGCTGACATGTGGGACCCAGCCAGCAGCGTCCTCAACGTTTCTAAGGTCAGGCAAGTATTGATTATTCAGACACAAGGGGACAAAGAATACTTGTAAGCCTTAACAACGGAGTTGTCAATTCAGCTGCACCTGGAAACAGACTTGCTCGCAAGAGTTTATCAATAACAGTTTTATGGCAGTGGAAATAGTGAAATAACAGCAGCGGTGAAATAAAGACAGCAGTAGTGATTATAGTAAACAGCAGGATTAAAATACTGTAGGCACGGGGACGGATTTAACGGGCGTTGCATGGATGAGAGAAACTCATGTAACAATCAAAGCATGGGCATTTGCAGATAATAATAAAACGGTATCCAAGTACTAATCAATCAATAGGCATGTGTTCCATATATAGTCGTACGTGCTCGCAATGAGAAACTTGCACAACATCTTTTGTCCTACCAGCCGGTGGCAGCCGGGCCTCTAGGGAAACTACTGGATATTAAGGTACTCCTTTTAATAGAGTACCGGAGCAAAGCATTAACACTCCGTGAACACATGTGATCCTCACATCACTACCATCCCCTCCGGTTGTCCCGATTCTTGTCACTTCGGGGCCATTGGTTCCGGACAGCGACATGTGTATACAACTTATAGGTAAGATCATAAACAACGAATATCTTCATGAATCAATAACATGTTCAGATCTGAGATCATGGCACTCGGGCCCTAGTGACAAGCATTAAGCATAACAAGTTGCAACAATATCATAAAAGTGACATCTACGGATACTAGGCACTATGCCCTAACAATCTTATGACTATTACATGACCAATCTCATCCAATCCCTACCATCCCCTTCAGCCTACAGTGGGGGAATTACTCACACATGGATGGGGGAAACATTGCTGGTTGATGGAGAGGCGTTGGCGGTGATGGCGGTGAAGATCTCCTCCAATTCCCCGTCCCGGCGGAGTGCCAGAACGGAGACTTCTGGCTCCCGCGACGGAGTTTCGCGATGTGGCGGCTCTCTGGAGGGTTTCTGGCGACTTCGACTTCTCTCCGTGCGTTTTTAGGTCGAACCCGATAAGTAGTCCAAAGGGGGGCGTCGGAGGCCAGCCGAGGGGGCCACACCATAGGGCCGCGCGGGCCCCCCCTGGGCCGCGCCGCCATATGGTGTGGGGCCCTCGGGCCTCCACCTCCTTTGCCCTTCTGGCTCCGTCAATATTTTGGTAAAATAGGGCCATCTGAAGAAATTCCGAGGATTTTCCCGAAAGTTGGATTTCTGCACAAAAACGAGACACCAGAGCAGTTCTGCTGAAAACAGCGTTAGTCCGTGTTAGTTGTATCCAAAATACACAAATTAGAGGCAAAACAATAGCAAAAGTGTTCGGGAAAGTAGATACGTTTTGGACGTATCAACTCCCCCAAGCTTAGCTTATTGCTTGTCCTCAAGCAATTCAGTTAACAACTGAGCGATAAAAGAACTTTCACGAACACATTTGCTCATATGATGTATATATTCTCATGCTATGGCTAATACTTAAGCAGTTCATAATGAGATACATGCAAATAAGATCATCCAACAGCTATGTCAATCATGGAGAGGTACCAACAATTAATAATAAGCACCATGAATCATGTATATAAGCAGGATTGCAATGTTCATAAGAGAATATGATAAAGTGGTATCTCGCTTGCCTGTATTTGATCGGCAAAACATAAATGCCGAGGCACCTCTTGAGTTCATAGAAAGACTAGAAGTAGTGATTGTCAAAGATAAAAGCATCAAAGTTATACCACAATCAATCATATTTTGAGACAAGCATATTATACTAAGAATGACAGTTGTGCTCTCAAGATAGTGCTCAAAGAAAGAATGGAGACACAACATAAAAGTAAAAGATTGACCCTTCGCAGAGGGAAGCAGGGATTAACATGCGCTAGAGCTTTTCATTTATAAAACAGGAGTAAAATTATTTTGAGAGGTGTTTGTTGTTGTCAACGAATGGTAATGGGTACACTAACTACCTCATCAACCGGACTCACAAGAGCGGCTCCCATTTTATTTTTGGTTGGCACTCCTTCCAACCTTTCTTTCACAAACCATGGCTAACCGAATCCTCGGGTGCCTGCCAACAATCACATACCATGAAGGAGTGCCTTTTTATTTAAGTTTTATTATGATGATGACACTCCCCCAACCTTTGCTTACACAAGCCATGGCTAACCGAATCCTTCGGGTGCCGTCCAACAATCACAAACCATGGAGGAGTGTCTATTTAAGTTAATTAATTTGGGACTGGG